>CM030010.1:2400000-3600000 GCA_017639485.1 Pluvialis apricaria | reverse complement strand
AGATTGAGGAAACGCCTCCTGGTTTTTGTGCCTTCAGTGTTTAAGGGAACAAAACTCTTTTCACTCTGTTTTATTAAGACTTCATCAAAGGCATACTTCACTAACAGAATCAATTTTCCCAGCTAAGACAGACAATCCATTAGATCAAAAATACTCAGTTTCTTGGGACAGGAAGCGATGAAACTGGTGTTAGCACTGAGATCCATTTTTCCAACGAAGCAGATTGTGTGTTCATATTGCTGTCGAATCAATATGCAATAAATAATGGAGATGCTCATAGATATAAAAATAGCCAAAAGGAATTGATATAAGACCAGAAGGAATTAAAACAAGACTTAAAACTGAGCCAGGAGACTCCACAAAATGAATTAAAGCAACATCTGGAAGCTTCCCAAAAAGAATTAACGATGAACTATTGTTAGAAATGATATCTTTGTCTGAGTAGCAACTGCAAAACTCTGTCTAGTCTGATAAAACGGAGGGGAGCCATGAACTGACTGCCCTAGACCAACAGGTTTTCCAGTACAGGACACCAGGAAGACTTTGTCTAACTTTAAATTTGCTAAAAGAAGTGAGCACTCAGGGGTTTGGGCACTTAAACAATAGCCCTGAGAAGAAAATTAAAGGGGCTACAGAAAACAACTGTCTGCGTGAGACATCGGGCCAGATGAGATGGCGGCCGAGGCAGGATCTTTGCTGAAGTTTTCCACCTTGTTTTTACTCAAAAACGCCTGGATGGGAGAGGTCGGATTGGCTCAGCTCGGATAATACAACCCTCCGCCCCTGTATCTTTGAGGGAAAACTCCCTGGGAAGATTATTTGGCACAGTTCAACATCCTAGTCCAAATGAATGGTTGGGGAGATGAACAGATGAAGAGCATATGGTCAGAGGCATGGAGCAGTTGAGAGGCACTGTTTGCTCTGAACCCGTAGGCACATTTCCGTGTTAGTGGCTGGCTGTCTGGTCTACTCCCCCTCCATCAATTCCTCCTAAACAAAGTCCTTAAGCAGATTTGAATAATTTTGGTGAGCAAGAAAAGCAACTAAAAAGCTAAAAATACCGGTCATTCAAATTGTTTACTTGTAGCAAATTGCAGCCAAGCAGCTGTGCTCCGGTCAAGATTTATGGGCCTGATCCAAAGCCTGGTGAAACACCTCTTCTGCCTGCTGCAATGCCCACTTTTCCTCCTCTTCACCGGTTACGAGAGCAGAGCAGGTGTAGTGCCTCACTCCATATTGCTGAACGTGGTTAAAGTTTCTTCCAGCTACAACTGTCTCTCTGCACAGGTGCTGTACAAGTGCTTAATGCTGAGAGCTAATGCAAGGTCTCTGCTCTTCCTTCAGCAGTACGCTGTAGTTTAAAGGGTCGATCCCAAAGGGATTAAGAAATTTCTTCCATGAAAAATTGTGTTTCTTTAACCGGTGCTCAGAATGCTTCCAACATCTCTAGCTGACCCCAGGATGATGAATGAGGTCATCTTGCTTAAGTCTATGTTACTTTACATTATGTTACTGCAGCTCAATAAACACACTTAAAGGAAAATCTCGTTTTCATAATAGAAAAAAATGAAATGCCTTTCTGATATGGCTTGCGCCGTTTCAGGTCACCCTGTTCTCTCTGCCATTTATTGAACTGCATTAGCATCACCTTCAGAGGAAGCAGGTCACCCTTCCTTTTATGTGAAGATACAAAGTGGTGAAGTGAAAAGGGTGGGTGAAGCTAAAGCAAAAATTGCAATTAGATTAAGTGCTTCTCTCAGAGCATTCCAGTCAAAATTGAGAATTGAAAGGAAAAAATAAGGGGGAGGAGGAGGGAAAAGTTCTAATTTAAATAGTAAGTTTTTATTTAAATTTCAGTGCCTAAGAAAAAGACAAAGAAATTGGGATATGACTAGTGTGAAACTGTCTTATCAAATATACCTCTTTAATCTAGAAATGGGCACAGGTAGGTAGTCTACATGATTGAAATACACGTTGAAATTTGTTCTTCCAGAAATACTTAATCTCTCTCCCTAAATGGAAACCATTAATTAATGAAACTGTGATTGTTTTCATCAGGGAATTTTTCTGTAATAAAAAATGGCAGGATTATGCTCTGTATGCTGCTTTTCCTATTAAGTGAAAATAGCAGTAAGATAACTAATGAGATCTTTGGAACCTTCCTTTATGAATATGCTTATTTTGAGCTGTCCCCCTTCCTCAGAAGTACCATTGTTTTTAAAGTCCTCATTTGGAAAAAAAAACCCTTTCAGCTGGGTGGATAACAATTTTCCAAGTCTCTGATGGCTGTGTGAGTGCACCTCAAGATATACCTTGGCCCTATTAAGAGGAAATATGTTTGCAAAAGCCATTGTGAATGCTTTCTTTTCTTGGGAAAAGATTGATCATCTTTTTCCTGCTTATATGTATTTTTTTTTCCAATTGTTAATTGCAGCACCTCTACTCTTCTTAAATCTATCACAAAATTTGCCTATTTATCTATTCATACCTGGAATACTGTGTGAAATTTTTTTTCATTCAAAGAAAGTGTGTATAACAATGATTGATTCATGTGACAAAAGCAGTATACAAATGAAGAGCACAGGCTATGGATCTAGGCAAGACAGCGCAGTTCAATCTACAAGCAGCAGATAAATATGTATCTTTACACACAACTGGATTATCATAGCAGATTGATATCATTAGGATGTCTCTAGAACTTTGTCATTTTTTTCTTCTCTCCTTGCGATTGCTTTTATTACAGGCAGCTTTTCAGCAATTCTGTGAGACATGGATATTCCTTGAGATTTCATCAAACCATTTACATCACAAAGTCCTCCAAAAAGCTGGACTTAAAAAAATGAGAAAGATAGCCCCTTTTAGGAGGAAAAAAAAAAAGTATATAGAGATATTTTAGGCTCTTTTTTTTTTTTTTTTATTAAGATGCACAGAGGGCTGCTCAACTTCTGAATTGACTGCCAAGGAGTACAGTCTGGGAGCTGATTGGTAATCATGTTTCCACACGAGGTTGATAATCAAGTATTTGCATATACTATTGAAAAGTATGAAAGAAAAATGAAAGGGGCATTCAAAGAGGAAGAGAACAGTGTGTACAGTCAGGAGAATAGAAAATACTTATTTTTACTTAAACTCTCATATTGGTTCATTTAAGTATTCAGCTGCAGGATTGTGGCATGCATACAATAGCAAGAGGGGTTTTATACAGGCAGCCTGCTTGCCCATGCTGAATGAAACACAGAAACAAAACATATCCAATATGTTAAGAGGTGAACAATATTTTTAATATATGTATATTTTTGACAGATATTTAGTAGTATGAAAAATGTAAAGCTGCCCTCATCTTTTCTTTGTACTAACCCCGCTTTAGCTGGAAGAAGAAATATTTTCCCCCTAAACTGCATTACACCTCTTACAATCATGCGATGTTGCCATCACATCATAGGGTAGAATGGAGAAGAGGAGAAATGGGACATACCTTGTTCTTTGCCATTATGCATCATTGCAACTTTTTTTCCAACTTTGGAAGAGCTGCGCCACTGCATGGCAGCCATGAGCACATAACTTGGTGTCATACTGAGTGAAGTCAGTAGGGGTCCAAAGTCAGGGTCTGGCAGGAGGAAGGCATGCTCATTTCCTTGATAAATCCATTTCTTGTCCAGACTACAGGCAATTGCTAACCCATACCTGTTTCTTCCCACTGCATGATAGTGCAGAAAGTTGCCTACTGCAGGTGCATGGTAATCCCTTGACTCAGCAGGGATTAGTCAGAACCACAGTTTATTTAACTTTGCTAGCTGCAGCTCTCAGACCTTCTGTCATCAAACTCTGCACTCCAGGTCCTGTTCAAAACTCCATATAGTTCCCCTCACTGCATACCCACACAGCCTTTTTCCCACACATGGTGCACACAGGTGGGTAATATGTTTGTATCTGATATTGCAAAGGAACTGGAGGTCGTGCACTGTATTGTTGACATGTAAAATGGTTAAAACTATGGAGTTATACAGAAAAAAAAAAAAAAGGAAATAACTGAATAACTGGAAAATATTTTTTTTCCCCTTCAACATTAGACACCCAAGATTTGAGAGCACCAGCTCTAAATAAACCGGTTATCCATGCTTAAGAACTAGATTCTTTATTTACGAACATTACTAAGCAAGCTGTCCCTGAAAAGAAACATTAACACTAATTTCATATCCTCTGAATTTTCTCTACGATGTACAAAGATACCTAATGAGAACATGATGACAACTTTATCTCACAGACAGATAAAGCAAAACTCATTAAGCAATTTTTCTTCTGCCAAATATAAGGAGGATCATGACAGCTTCTTACAACTCACAAATCTCAAAAATTAAACTTGATGAATAAAGGAAATTAAAAAGTCACTATTTTTAAATAGCAATATGCCAGAATTTGGTAACATGGGAAAGAGTATAAGTAGTCAAAATGAAGAATTATTTTTTGTTCTAGTAGAAGTAAGAAAAGCTTTCAGTGAATTTTGCAAACACACTTTTTTTCAGGCTCTTGCTGTTTCTTGAATGTTGGTGTTTTTATTTTGAAATGTTTCGTCCTGATTTCATTAGGCACTAATATACAGCAATCACCAAGGCTAGTTTTTACACAGCTTTAGATCTTTCAGGTGTTATGTGTGCTTGGGTGAGAGAGTAGTTTGCTCTCGCGGGTAATACATTAGGCATATTTGTGTAAGAATCTCTAAGCTGGGATCTATTTCTAGAATGATAACTCTTTTGAAAATAAAGAAAAAGGTGCCTACATTTCTTCATAACCTTCTTGTAATCTTTGGTTTAGATATAGAAACATGATAGATACAAACAATGATAGAAAGAAACAGTGATAGAAAAACAGAGTTCAGTCATAATAAAAACTGATATAAATAAATTTGTTGCAGAGATTAGGAAATGCAGCGTACACTCATTTAGGGGATATTGAGTGAAGTATGAAATTTTCAGAGTGAAATTTTGTCATATGAGACCTTCTCCTCTAACATCTCAGATATTTTTTTTTCTTCCTTGAACAGGAAGATTCATACCCCCTCTACCTTCCTCTATTTTGTAGTAAGCCTGCGGAAGATACTGCTTTATGCATGTTTCACTGATTGAATAATAGGTTTTCTAACTATTGCTTGCACCAGTTGCTATCCTAAAATGAACTTTCAGAGTGCAGAAGGATGGGCAATATAAGTGGCTAGATGAGGAGTCTGTTTTCCTGTCCCTAAACTAGAAGGATGTTTTTGGGTTGTTCAAAACCTACAGGTAAGTTTTTCCCCAACCTAGGTCTGTACCGGACAAACAGCTACAGACAGCATATTATGTTATAACCTCAGCAATTCATCTATGGGCCTCAGAAGACAACATGATTCGAAGACAGAATTTTGAAAAGCAAACTGCCAGATATGGCAAGATGTACAAACATTTCCGAGGAACGGGGACCCCAAAGCACAAATGACACTGTTTTGTTATGTGCATGAAGATTTTTGAAGAAAAAAGCTGAGGTGCCAACGTTGGATTTCAGAATTTTTTTGTATCCGTATAAATATTAGTAATATATTTTGAATGAACCCCTGCATTCTGAATCAAAATTGGATATTTTGTTTTTCCTGCCTCTGGGGGCAGGAATTGTTATTCAGACCATGTCAGCAACCAAATGGGACTATAGTTCTCCCTGAATGATTTCTCCTAACCTTTATTTCTACCAACAAATTATCAAGTAGCTTCTTTGACCATCCTAGTTTCTAGACAAAGCCTTACACTATGAAGGTTAATATAGCCTTCAACGTTTTCAGCAATACAAAAGAAATCCTGAAGAAGTCCAATGGCGAGCATAATTGAACAAACAGAAACTGCCTTTCTCAATCTCACTCTTCAGGTTCAGCCGTGATGGATTCTGTTCCTGTTCCAGCTGACATCCTCCTGATGAAGACCTTTTCATTTGAAACAGATGCTTGCCTCTCTTTATCTACCTCGTCAAGACTGTTTTCGCTTTCGCATTCATTGCTATCTGTGTCTAACTTGGCCAGGGACTTACAGAGAATTTGTTGTCTATATCACCCCAGCAGATTCTTGTGTTTACCTTTCTTTGTCTGTTGCTTCTTTTAATTACTGCTACTCCTGAAACAGGCTGTTTATCCTCTATAAAACAGTTAAACTCATTTTTCTCACTGAATTGTTTACAAAACGGCTGGAGGAAAATTGAGACGGGGTTACTTTTTTTTCTAAAAAGTCAATTAAAAAGTGTTCAGGAAAATGGAAGACATCTGGGTCCCATTTGAGTTTGATAATAAGGTTCATACAGTAATAAATACCTGCAAGCTCTCATTACAGATGTAAACGTATGTATGCCACACAAGTCTGAATAACTCCAGTACACAACCGCAGCTATTGTATGTTTAACCACTGATGGAATTAATTGATTTATACCAGTACAACCACCTTAATTACCATTTCTCATTCCAATTAAGTCGATTGTGTTGTTACTTTGTTTCCTAGAAAAACTTTCAAAATTTATCTTTACTACATAATGCTCTGCCAAACTTCATCTTATTTTGGCACTGCCAAATTTCATCTTGTTTTGTGACTCAAAGATAAGTTTGTAACTGATAGCTGTTTAATAGTTTTGACAGTTACAGTAATCTAACCACACGTAAAACAGATTTTGCTTTATGGACATTTATGAATGTTTATTAACGGACAGGTCTTTTTTAAAGACTGTGCTGAGAGTACATGTAGGAAGGAGACAAAATAATGAAACATAGAAGAAATAATGTATTTGTTTTCCCAGTAAAATTACTTCTTATAATTGTAAACTTGAAATAAGTTTACAATGCATAAATAAGCTTATGCATTTGGTGAGAACATTCATCTCGAGGTTCTGCAATGCATGGATGACCGTCACAGTACAGCACAGAGTCCATTTCAAGATATAACTTGTTTTAGTCAGGCTTCAGAAGATCTTGTAAGAGTACTGAAATTCATTTGTGTTGTCTGCACTCTTTTTCTCAAATACAGAATGGTTGTAAAATCCCTGGGTTTAGGGCATACATTTCCAAAATCTATTTCCAAAAAGGGTTCATCAAAACTGACACCCCAGGCTAATCAAACAGAAGCATCTTGGGTCTTCTAAGGGATGTAATAGCACCTGTGGGTTCCTTTGTTTCCAAGCATACAATAAACACATCCAAATACTTCTTAATAAGGTTACTGTCATAAGAAAATTCAGCAGTGTAGTTCTGTCATTAGCATCTGGTTTCTTTCATCTTATTTTTGAACTATTGTTAAATTATATGCAAAGATGAAGCTTATCTCTATTTTATATATGTGTGTGTTTTGATCCTAAAGTGTAGGCTACTGTTTTTGCAAACTGGTATTTTCTCAACTGTAACCACACTTCTGTTTTTCTAGACAGATGCTCATAACATTTACAGTTTTACCACTTTGCTTTTTCATCAGGTACTTTAATTAATGAAGCCCTCTTCCTATCTAGAGGTTTTAACAAACTTCTTGCCAGGTCTCTTGCTGTTTTGTTTCAGCATGTTCAAGTGTAGTCTGGAGGGATTTAAACTTTCTCTGGCCATTACTTCTTCAGTTTGAAGTGAAGGCAATTATTTTGCCCCTGAAGACTGTTTTAAGGGTTTCCTACAACCATTACCAGGCAGATCTCTTGATTCTTATTAATTTGCAGGAATTCTTTTCATTCCTATTTCCATGACATATTTGAAAGGTGAATCTTCTAAAAGAAATTTGCTAAGCTGCCATGAGCAGCTTGTGCTTTTTGTAATAGTTGTGTGATGGGGAAGTGATATGACAGAAATACATTCTTCAGTATATTAAACCGTAGGTAAGCTCAACAGAAGAGAAGTCTATTTTGGACTTCATCAAAAAGCAAATATATTTTCTAGTCTGACGCTGCTGTCTTTCTAGGCATTTGTCAGGCCTCTTATTAGAAGGTGACTGTTCCGAGCTTTTCCACATTCAGTTTTAAGCTCAATTAAAAGCTTCCACCCATACTGAGAGAGTTGGGAGTGTTCAGCCTGGAGAAGAGAAGGCTCCAGGGAGACCTTAGAGCCCCTTCCAGTGCCTAAAGGGGCTACAGGAAAGATGGGGAGGGACCCTTGATCAGGGAGTGGAGGCATAGGACGAGGGGGAATGGTTTTAAACTTAAAGAGGCCAGATTTAGATTAGATATCAGGAGGAAATTCATTTCTGTGAGGGTGTTGAGCCCCTGGCCCAGGCTGCCCCAAGAAGCTGTGGCTGCCCCATCCCTGGAGGTGTTCAAGGTCAGACTGGATGGGGCTTGGAGCAAGCTGGTCTAATGGGAGGTGTCCCTGCCCATGGCAGGGCGGTTGGAACTGGGTGATCTTTAAGATCCCTTCCAACCTAAACCATTCTATGATTCTATTATTCTATGATATGCTTTGGAACAGATGAGGCAGGATATTGCAACAGGTGTCTTAAGTGTTTTGGAGGTGCAGATGTTCGAGCTGGGGAGGGAGGGGACAGTGTTCAGATTTCTCTGCTGCAGGAAGGTAGCGGACTCGATCTCATTGATGCTTATAAATGCCCAAAGGGCAGGGGTCAAGAAGATGGGGCCAGAGTGTTTTCAGTGGTGCCCAGCGACAGAAGAAGGGGCAATGGGCACAAAATGGAACACAGGAAATTCTCTCTCAACATGAGGAAAAGCTTCTTTACTTTGAGGGTGGCAGAGCCCTGGCACAGGCTGCCCAGAGAGGCTGTGGAGTCTCCTTCTCTGGAGAGATTCAAAACCCATCTGGATGCGCTCCTGTCCAACCTGCTCTGAGTGACCCTGCTTCTGCTTTTCTGTGATTCTGTGACTTTCTATATGGGGGAAACATCCTTCTGCTATCTATATCCAACCATGTGCACAATGCTTCCTCCTCTGAACCTTTTTGGAATATGGCATGTGACTGTACCATATATAAAAAACGGACCCTGAATGCCAAATGCAAATGTGGATTTAGAAACTCAGGAGTGCAAATAGTAAGAATTAGCTAAGAACTCAAAAATTGCATATTCGCATACAGGAGAGTAATTTCTTTTACTAGAGAGACAAATCAAGGTTAGTTTCATCACCTAGGACATGCAATAGAAAAGGAGATAGTAGCAGATTTTTACCTACTGCTGTTAAATGTATTTATCAATTTGAAGAGTTGTAGCAAGGATTTTTAACAAAGAGGAAGAGAGAAGAGGGAAATTATATTTCCCTTTCAAAATATAAATAAAAGGAAAATCCTAGTGGGATTTATAAACATTTGTCAAATTATGTTTCAGTAAGTGAAATCTAAGCTTTTTTGTCTGGGCTACCCACTGTATGAGAAAACTGGGTTGAAAACACAAAAACCAAAAACCATTCAGAATTAAACATATGTGCCAGTATATATTCAGTATTTTCTCTTCTTTAAAGTCTGGCAATTTCTTCAAGGAAAGAGAAAATGTATAATTTGAAACAGCAGTTAAGAATAACAGAAGAGTTAGAGGAGAAGTAAATGAAATCAAAGACATGAAGGAGAGTCTATTCCCCTTGCATGCTGTAAGACTGTATGTCATTAGGAGCCAATGCCTCCTACTACAAGATTTTGTGTTCAGGCACTTAAGACTTTGCCAAGCTAACCAGTCAGACTGAAATTTCTCATGCTGAGTGCTTGTTCCAAAGTGAATTTGTTTGGATTTTGCCAGACAAAGTGGTTTAGCTCTTTCCAAGAATGACACAAGTTAAAAAAAAATCTGTTGGCTGGCCCACACTAAAAAAAAAATATAGTGACCTTTTCTTTGACAATCTTTAAGTAAACTCATGCTTTGAACTTGAAAATTGGCAAACTATTACAGTATGTGCCTTTTCTGTCACAGTGAAATCTGTCTGAACTTGTCTATGAGCTATAAGATGAAACAGAAAAGCATAGTTTAAAGAAATTTCATAGAAGGATGTTTCACATTTATCTGAGGATTTTCTTTCATGCTAATCTTGCCTCAGCCTGGTGCTGGAAAGGGCACCAAGCTCAGTGCTGAACACCAACGGGTACTGTCTGACTGTGTGAGGAACCTGCATAGCAATAGTGAGATGAGATCCCAAGAGCATGAGGGAAGCAGACACTGGAGTAACTGGAAACGGGAATGGGTGAGAGAGAACAACTGGAGGAACAGGCAAGATGGGAGGAACAAAGCAATTAGGAGCAAGTCAAGAGAAGTACTGAGGCTTCAGAAACTGAATGGAAGAATGTGTGAACATGAAGACAGGGGAAATGTTGGAGCAGGAGAGGGCAATTCTGGAAAAAGGAGCTGAGGTTCTGCTGGTACTGTACATGGGATGAACACCTTGGCCAGGGGCCTGGGAAGGCGTAAGTGGGAAGAGCTGGCATAGTACAAAGAAGGAGAAGTCAGCAAAGGGGGTTAGAAAGAGACAGACTAGAGATATTGCAATTGGGAAGAACAGAGGGAAAAGTCTATTTTTATTAGAGCCTGCTTTCCTTACAAGACCAGAAGAAAACTGTTCCTGAATTCCACATCTGTTTTTTAGTCAGAACTATTATGAAATCCAGTGGCAAAATATCCTGCTTCTTTCTACAGGGGAGACTAGTGAAGATCACAGGAGAAGACAACCTATTACTTCTGTCAGCTCAAAGGACAAGCAAGAATGGCTAAAATGAGTTAATCCACATTTTGTCTCTGAACGTGGTAGGTAGCAGGTATTTGGAGAGAGTGTAAGCAGCATTGAAAATTATAAAGATTTGGCTGCCATTGCAGAGAAATGGGATGACACTTCACTTTCTACGAATCTATGGGTTAAGAAAAACCTAAGCTAGAGTTTGCAGCTGGGCTCATTATTTTTATTAACTTCTGATAGATTCTGCTGTGATAAAAGTGAAAGATAACATCATGCAACAAAGTGATTTTTCATTTCTTGTCTTCTTCCATTTTCTGACAACCCTATAGCCACATTTGTATAAATGTTAAGATTCCACAGTACAACAGTTGCAATTTGAACACAACATGGTATCCATACTGGAAAATCAGGTTCTAACAAATGGGCATCCAGATACGTTTTTCTGGCTACCAAATTTCCCTGCAAGTAATTTCTGCATCTGTAAAACAGACATAATACTTCTCTTTTTTCAGGAGAGCATTGTGAATATAAATTCAATAATTGAATAATATTTGTGAAGAGTCTTAGTAATACTTTTCTTATTGGAACAGAAAGGTTCCCACGGAAATTAATAAACCTGTCTTCTGAGTTTGAATTGGCTCCGTTAAATAGGGTCTAGAGATAGACACTACAAAAAGCTAAAAGAAACAAAGCATAGCATTGAATATTATTAAATGAGAGCTATCCATCCTGTGCACGAAAGGAAAGAGGAATCTTAAGCTATTATTATGTGATCAGGAAGCTAAAAAGTGTACAATATTGAATAGGAGGGGTACTCATGATCACTTAAGGTCGTACGTAATTCTGGCATTTCCTAATTTCTAAATGCATATCCCTGGAACCCCCAAAATGCTACAGTGTAGTTTATCTGTCTTTATGTGTTTAATTTTATATATAGCGTGGCCTGAGTCATACGATTTATGTAGGAAAGAAAACAACTTTAAGAAAAATCCCTACATTTCTGGGAAGCTTTAATAAAGTGTGCCTTATATGACACACATTCTTTAATTCTTCAAGTCTAAACATTACTGAAAACTCAGGCATGTATTTCAATTCAAATACTACAAACAAGAAACTGATGAGCAGCTTTTTACTGATTGCTTCTGTATACACACTCAGTTCAGCAACAAGCAATCAGACAAGTTGCTTTTTATCTGTTTCTGTTGTACGAAGTGTGAGAAGAGGTCAGGGGACAATTATTTAGGTTCATTTTAAAGAATTGCCTTCTTTCATCTCATCATTGTGGTTATAAATTGAATTTGTATTTCCTGTTTACACACAGCTTCCTTGGAAGGTCAGGGCAGGCATATTATATTAACTAGAGCTGTGGAAAAGATTGATTTTTTGGTTTCTTGGCCCAAACAATGAATAAATACATGTAATGGATCAAAAGAAACAAAACATTTGATGTTATTACTGTTTTTTTTAACATTTTAAATTAAATTGGAGAAACTGTACAAGTAAAATGCAGTTTCAAAATTAAGCATTTTCCCCCATTGTAATATTATAACCCCCGAAGAAAAGATATTTTTTATTTTGGTCTGGCACTGAAAATTATTTTCTGTGGAATCCTTTACAGTTTTGATGGAAGTATTTCTTTCTGGTTTGATGGAAATCTATGTTTCTCACAGCAGTTATGTTTTTGTAATAGCTTTATGTATGACTGAGGACACTTTACTTTTGTAGTTGCCCATCTGACATAGTTCAGTGTAACTCTACTTGGGTATGGTTTAATCCAAAACTCATGCAACAAAATATTTCTTTCTTTTTCAATAGCCAGTGTATCAGTACCCAGTTTCACATAATTTCTTTTAAATACAGTAAGTTCTGAGCTTCTAGGCTCAGTCTTCCTTTAAAAATATGTCAGGACAAAGATGCGCTACTCTTTCAAAACTGAAATACAAGTCATTTTTTTGAAATCACATATGTCTCAAACAGCTGCCTTAATGCATATCAAATGTTTGCATAATTCTTTTACTCTTATCAGAGACCAATTATGCAAAATTGCAGGAAAAAGGAAGATTTATTTTTGGAATTGAGAGGATGAGTCACATGCAATTTATTATGATCTTAACCGAGGAACAGTTCCAAACTGTACAGATTGCAGTATATAAAATACTCCTCTTAAAAGGACTTATGTATAAAAGCTGAAAGTAAGAAAAATACAGCTTTTTTGATTCTTGATTTTGCAGTCATATTGTCTTTAGATTCCTTTTGTTTTAAGAAGCATATTTCCTAACTGACTAGAAAAAAGTGTCAGCGTGATACTTTCCTTGCTGGTTTATATTTCAGAAGGTAATAAAATTCTGTCTACAATTTCAGCAAACAATCCATATTTTGTTAATGTTTTTATGGAGCTATATTTTCATAATAGTTGACAGGAATCAAAGCATAATGTGGAAAATAAGTTTATCACTGAACTCTTGTAGATAGTCATTGGATATAGAATAGTGAAATTTTTATTTCTTAATACGTCATTAACAAGAAAGTACAAATAATCAGTTTTATAAAGAGAAATGCACTTTTAAACCACCATCAAGCAAAAGTATTCATGAAGCAATTAGCACTAAAATGCTTTGAATGTCAATATCTCTAAAGGATAAGGCCAATTTTGAACTAAAAATCTGAATTTAAAAGAACTATTTTGACAACCAAAGATTATTTGAAATTTCTGAAGAAATGGAGTAAAAGATAAAGGCATTCATGAAGGTTAGTTCAGAGGTGAGTTGTAGAAAAAAAGAGGTTTAGCAGGACAGAGGGGAAAAAAGAGGCTAAATGTAAGTACATTGTCCATACATCTGAACATATTTTGGTTTCCTGTGTAATTTGAATGATCAGAGGATGATAATTTTCAGATTTATTGCTTAGTTATATTATTTTGAAATTTCTGTGAAAACCAAAAATGGTTGTATTGGGTTTACGTGGCAAGATTTTGGTAGCAAGGGAGGGCTGCAGAGGTGACCCCGCGTGAGAAGAGACCAAGGGCTGGTCCATGCTGGACACAGCCCATTCCAGCTCCAAAACAAGCCTACTGCAGGGCACAGCTGAGGCTGTCAGCGATGCTGGTGGTGCCTCTGTGACAACACATTTAAGGAAGGGTAAAAAACACTGGGCGGCAGCTGTGAGAGAGAGAAAAATGTGAGAAAAATGACTATGCAGACACCAAGGTCAGTAAAGAAAGAGGGGGAGGACGTGTTCCAGGCACCAGAGCAGAGATTCCCCTGCAGCAGAAGATCATGGAGAAGCAGGTTGTTCCCCTGTAGCCCATGGATGACCTCAGTGGAGCAGATATCCACACTGTGGCCCGTAGTGGACCCCATGATGGAACAGGTGGGTGTGCCCTGAAGGAAGCTGCAGCCCATGGAAAGCCCACACTGGAGCAGGCTCCTGGCAGGACCTGTGGCCTCTAGGTGACCCACCCTGCATCAGTCTATCCCTGATGGACTGTACCTCATGGAGAGGACCCATATCAGAGCAGTTCTTGAAGAACTGCAACCTACAGGAAGGACTTACAATGGATTGGTTCGTGAAGAACTATATCCCATGGGAGAAACCGCATGCTGGAGCAGCGAAAAAGTGTGAGAAGAAGGAGCAGCAGAGCTGAAGTATCATGAACTGACCACAAACCCCGGCTCCTCATCCTCCCTGAGCTGCCTGGGGAGGGAGGAGGTAGAAGAATCAGGAATGAAAGAACTGAAGTTGAACTTGGGAAGAAAGGAGAGGTTTTCAATTTTGTCTTTGTTTCTCACCATCCTACTTTATTTTTAATTGGCAATAAATTAAAATAATTTTCCCCAAGTCTGTTTTGCCTGTAGTGGTAACTGGCAAACAATCTCCCTGTCTTTATCATGACCCACAAGCTTTTTCAACCTGTCTTGGAGGGGACAGAGGAAGATGAGAGAGCAGCTGGATGGGTGTCCGGTAGCCAGCCGTGGTCAACCCACGACAATTCTTCAAAGCCATAAATCTTCCTTTAAACCATATTTTATGGTAACATCTACCGAATTATTAAAAAGAAGAAAAAAAAAAAACCCAAACCAGAAAACAACCAACAAAAAAGCCCATGGTGTAGGAAAGATTACTCTGCATGAAAATTTGTAGGACTTCTGTTTCATTAAAAATGTAGGATTCCTTTTATTGTAAGTGTACAGATATAGTCAGCAGAAACATCCGCGAGGCTGGCACATCTGACAGTAGTATGCCCACATACATAAGAAGTAAGTTCAGTGTACCTATATGCTCTTTCCCCTACCCCAAATTTGGTCCTTCACTTGCAGTTTGTAAATGTTAAAGAGCTAAGGGGGGGAATGTCACAGAAATGACTACAGCATTTACTTATGAGGGGAAATAGTAATGTAAAGAGCACTAGCCAGAATCTGGAGTCCATGATCTTCATGTCATCAATATTGTATTATACACAAGAGATTCTTCTTCTGCATGAATTACAGATTCCTCTGCAGAGCTGTGGAAATCCTTTGCTGAAGGAAATCTTATTACTGTTCTTAAGAACGACTACCAGCAACTTCAGAGAATATAGAGACTATGACCAACAGGAAAATCACTTGAAGCAACAAAAAGGTACGATTGTGCATAAACTTCTCTAGCAGGAAGATCATCAAATTTTGGTATGACAAACTAAAAGACAGAAACTTCTACAGAAGCTACAGAAATTAGATCAACCACAAACTGATCTAATCAAGTGTCTTGTTACAAAGGATCCCTGAAATGATATCACCAGCTCTCCATATTTGTAGTGAAACACTTCCATTTCTCCTGGACATTTTGTTCAAGGCCCAAAAGCTTCAACATGTATCACTGCACGTGAACACAGATGCTCAGGACGTTCAACCATTCTTTGGTCTGCTGGAGGGTAGGAAAGCTCTACAGAGGAATCTGGCCAGGCTGGATCGATGGGCAGAGGGCAATGGTATGAGGTTCAACAAGGCCAAGTGCTGGGTCCTGCACTTGGGTCACAACAATCCCATGCAGCGCTACAGTCTTGGGGAAGAGTGGCTGGAAAGCTGCCTGGTGGAAAGGGACCTGGGGGTATTGGTTGACAGCCGGCTGAATATGAGCCAGCAGTGTGCCCAGGTGGCAAAGGCGGCCAACAGCATCCTGGCTTGGGTCAGGAATAGTGTGGCCAGCAGGACTCGGGCAGTGATCGTCCCCCTGTACTTGGCACTGGTGAGGTGTCACCTCAAGTACTGTGTTCAGTTTTGGACCCCTCACTACAAGAAAGACATTAAGATCCTGGAGCGTGTCCAGAGAAGGGCAACAAAGCTGGTGAGGGGTCTAGAGAACGGGTAGATGTGGTGCTGAGGGACATGGTTTACTGGTGGTGTTGGCAGTGTTGGGTTAACGGTTGGACTTGATGATCTTAAAGGTCCCTTCCAACCTAGACAATTCTCTGATTCTCTGATTCAAGCCAAAGCACTCTCAGAGCAAGCTGTGTCCTCTGCTGGAGACACAAGCACAGCAGGAACCTGAATAGCGAGCGGAGTAGTGCTTGTGTTCCTTTTAGTGACTTTGGATCGATTCTCTGGCTTTTAAAATTGCATCCTTAGAGAAAGTTCGCATATACTGTTGCTACATTAAATCCTGAGCTTAATGATTAATCATCTCCTGCCACTGCAAACTGTTTTCAACACGAATACATGTGAAAACAAGCAAGCTGTATCACTGAAGATCAGCAAAGTTATGCTAAATCTGTTTAGTAACCAGGTACTTTAATTATCTGTGAGAACATATATAAAATTAATACTAAAATGGCAAGAGTCATTGCTAAACATGAGCTTCAGACTGTTACTGAAAACTGATGACACTCTATTACGGAGCATTTAAAAGTTAACCTTGCAAGATTTACTACTACATTGGAGTAGGGTATCAGAATGAAAATACTGCTGCTAATGAATCAGACAATGACTAAATAGTCTGTCTCTCTAGATCAAAGCCATCTTTTAACAACATAATCCAAACTCCTTGGTCTTCAGCCTGCACTCATTACTCAAGGAAAAGGAAATGAAGTTAATGAAAAAATTACGTGGGTAAGGATTCTACCAGTCATTTTTATGGTGTTGCTTAGAAAAACAATATTTACGAAAAGGTCAAAAAAATCATAGCATCTCTCTTACAAGCAGGTAAATAATTGTGACACTGAGGAATTAAATAGATTTTCTCACATGTATTTACTCCTTTCCGTCGGGTTTCAGAACCCCTTTTCTAAAGTAAGTTGACCGATTGTACCGTGTTATGGAGCACTGAAAAGATCAGATGGCCTTATAGAACAGTTCTCAATATAGTATAAAAATAAACATCACAGCATTAATACTGCTTTCTGTATATGTTTTTAACCCAGGTTACTTTTGTATAACTTCCATGAGTATTTCAGAAAGTCAAGGACCTTTCTGACTTCTCTTGTCCATTCTAGTAAGTTTAAAACAAAACTTCTTTCAGTGTGATTGACACAGGAGCATGCTTTTCAGCATTATTTTTTAGAACATATATGTAACATGTTCAGTCCTGACAAGGCAAAAGCACACACCTTCAACTATTCTTCAGCAAGCATAAGTTAAACCTGAAAATTTAGTTAAGATTATGGGAAGGAACTTGTAAAGGTTTCCAATATTTCTTAGACTACTTCAGTGAGCTAATTGCACCCATTTCTTTGGGATATAATAGATGCTCATTCAAAATCTGACATGTACACTGTGCCTGAGACTGGAAAGAATGTGAATTCAGTCCTATCTAGAGACCAGAAAGCCAGATGAAAGTGATCAGCCTTTGAAGAAGAGAAGAAAATTTGAAGTTTTCCCTTAACTAGAGCGCTGTGTAGGAAGTCCTGGTCAGAGAAAATGCTAAGAAATGCTAGAATATCAACTTTCCCATCTCATCTCAACATGAAAACTACTCTGAGAGAGAGAGAGGAGCTTTTGACTTCTGGCCAAGAATAAAAACTGCCTAGGAAAGGGAGAAATATGATCTAAGCTGTCTTTCAAGGAAGTGAAGAAAAAGAGAAAGAGTGTATTTGTTTACCACATAAGCTATTCATCTACTTGCGATACAGAGAATGTACCCAATTAAACTGAGTTTTAAACTAAGGAGTTAAGTTAGTCTTCTTCCTTCAGAAACATTGCATTGATTACTATATTTCTGTGAGCTTCTGAGCTGTATTTTAATTTGTCTATGGACATAACATATCTGTAAGGGAGAACCAGCTTTTGTCTTGGCTTGTTATTTGTTGGATGATTTCCTGGCTATGGTTATTGCCTGTGGCACATAATACACCCTTGTCTTTTCTCAAGACAGAAAATTTTCTTTTCATTACTACATCAATCTCAGGATGTAGTGGGAAAAACACAACAGAAATTGGTAGAGATTTAAAAAAAAATTCTATGGACAGAAATGTTAAGATCGTATCAGTCAGTGCTAAGAAAATAAAGACTTATACAAGGCTCCACTACCATTCAAAGCAAGGACCCTGTGAGCAGGTTGGTGGCAACAGATGCTCAGTGTCTTAGTGTGTAGGTCATTTGGACCAGGAACCATGTTTATCCACATTTTACTTACTTTACGAAAATTCAAAAAATTCTTAACTATAACTAACACACTGGTAATGCAAATGTTGTGTGTGTGCCTTAATAATCATTATAAACAGATAAATTTTTAAAAGACTTGGTTGAAAGGGAATTACTGAAAATTCTCCCAGAATACCACTTTACAACACATGATAATTTCACCCCAGTCATATTACACATGTGGGTCTCTGCCACAAAAAATTCATAGTTATCCAGCCTGTTCTTACTGAAATTTGCCAGATATTTTGAGTATGCCACTGGATTTCAATTCTGCTTCCTTTGCATCTTGGTTATGAGATCCACTGAAAAGACAGTGACCTCAAAGAGACTTAAAAGCAGATGTCCATCACTCTTCAGTCGCCAAATTGGCTAAGTACCCAGACTGTAGGCATAGCTGTGTATCAAAACTAGCTCTGATTCTTCTAGGGGCAATTACCAGTTTAAGCACCAGCCTGAAGAACTGGGTGGTACTGGTGTTATTTATCAGCTAATGTGAACAATCAAGGCATCAAGAACCCATTTTGCTTTCCATTGCTTTGATTCTACTCAACAAGATGTTGAAAGAATAAGAACTACAGAATAAGCAGTAGGTGTTATGCAGAGAGGGAATTTTCTTTTCACTGCTACGAAATTCTCCCGTGTTTCGATGGTGGGGCATGAAATTGCTTTGACTGCAATTAAGCAGCTGTAAGTATAACAACACTTAACTTCTCCATGCACCTAGCTGTGTCTTTTTTAATTTGACCATGTAAATGAAATGGCTAATTTTTTATTTTTTTTTTTATATGCAGCTTCCTTCTTGAAGTTACAGGAGGTTTATGGTGGTGTTCTTTTTCGTCTAGATCATACTGGTTTTATAATGGCTAGGATGTTTTTTTCATGTGGTGGAAGTACATGGCACTTGGTACACGGCATGCTCAGTAGGAAGAGGCAAGGAGTTGTGACATTACAGTAGGAGACTACAAGAAGTCTTCTTCCTGTAGGAGATAACTAGAGCATCCGAGCTCCAGAGGGAGGGGAGTAACATTTTCCACAGCAGAAAGAGATGGAGACTTCAGACTTTTGGCAGCTTTAGTCCATCTTCTTTTCTGTGAACACCAGTTTACTTACTTTTTTCTTCAGGGTGCTTTGTAAGTATCTTAAACCCAAAAAGGGAATTCTTGATACTCCCTTCTTAACTTTTCACATATCTCAGGTCACCGTGACTACTGACACTGCATGACTGAAGTCTTTAAGTGTGTTATCTGTTACTTTTCCATTTTCTGACCCTGATGGAGTCATTGGACATTCTAGTTATCTCCAAACTTCCGAATTCTTCTTACTTCATCACCTTCTAGATGTGCACAAACCAGTAACATTCTCAGCAAAGGCTTCTACAGGCCTTCTACAGGTCAGTCTCACCTCTGTGCCTGGCAAGATCATGGAACAGATCTTCCTGGAAATTCTGCTATGGCACACGGAAAATAGGGAGGTGATTGGTGACAGCCAACATGGCTTCACCAAGAGCAAAGCATGCCTGACAAATTTGGTGACCTTCTACGATGGGTCAGTGGATGGTGTTGGTGGATAAGGGAAGAGCAACTGATGTCATTAACCTGGGCTTATGCAAAACATTTGACACTGTCCTGCACGACATCCTGGTCTCTAAACTGGAGAGACATGGATTTGATGGATGGACCACTCAGTGGATAAGGAACTGGCTGGGTGGTCACAAAGAGTTGCAGTCAACAGCTCTATGTCCAAGTGGAAATCAGTGACGAGTGGCATTCCTCAGGGATTGGTACTGGGACCCGTGCTTTTTAACATCTTTGTTGACAACACGGACATTGGAACTGAGTGAACCCTTAGCAAGTTTTCCAATGACACCAAGCTGTGTGGTGCAGTTGAAATGCTGGAGGGGAGGGATGCCATCAAGAGGGACATGGACAGGCTTGAGAGGTGGGGCTGTAAAAACCTCATAAAGTTCAACAAGGCCAAGCGCAAGGTCTTGCACATGGGCTGAGGCAATCTCAAGCACAAATACAGACTGGACAGAGAATGGATTGAGAGCAGCCCTGAGGAGAAGGACTTGGGGGTGTCGGTTGATTACAAGCTCAACATGACTGGGCAATGTGCACTTGCAGCCCAGAAAGACAACCATATCCTGGGCTGCATCAAAAGAAGCGTGGCCAGCAGAGCGAGGGAAGGGATTCAGCCTCACCTGGAGTACTCTGTCCAGCTTTGGAGTTCTCAGCACAAGAAGGATATGGACCTGTTGGAGAGAGTCTAAAGAAGGGTCACCAAGATGATCAGAGGGCTGGAGCACCTATTCTATGAGGACAGGCTGAGAGAGTTGGGGGTGTTCAGCCTGGAGAAGAGAAGATTCCTGGGAGACCTTACAGCGGTCTTCCAGTATCTGAAGGGGGTCTACAAGAAAGATGGAAAGGGACTTTTTCAAGGGCATGTAGTGATAGGATGAGGGGGAATGACTTCAAACTGGAAGAGGGTTAAAGTCTCTTCCAGACACAGCTGTTCTTCTTCCTTATTTCTTATCATATCACATCACTTTTTTCCAAAGTCACTGGCTTCTCTGCTCTAATAATGAGGTCAGATTCATCCATTGCTTTGCTGTGCTGTTTGGCCATCAAGTAAATCCCTGCAAAGTAAAAAAAGACATTGAATTTTCTTTCCTTCCTTCCAGAGCTCATGTTGAGGGACTTATCCTAAACCTTTCTTCCTACTTTCACCTCTGCATGTGGGGTAAGTATCCCATAGGAGGGAATGCCAGACATGGTGGTACTTGACTCTGACCAGGATCCTTGTACAATAGCACAAGCCACAGAATTATTTTCCTTTCATCTCTTCAAATGTAATTTTGTGTCAAGGAAGATGAGCTTCATACACTTTTGCTTGTGGTTCATTTCTCATGTCCTTGTTGGTTCAGTAGAGAAATAACCACCATAGAAAATAAGAAAGAAAAAAACCCTAAACACTTCCAGCACTCAGTAATTGGGGTAAGACAGTGGCAAATATATATTAAAAAAGGAAGAGCTGCATAAGTACATTATAACTTGAATGTATGCTGTTATTTTATTTTAATTATTTTATTTTATTTATTTTATTTAATTTTTTCCATGTTTCATCAAAGGACAATGATGAATGAGTGGTTTTAGCCATAAAATGCTCCCTAAATCTTTAGTTTGAAATATTAAGCTGTTTTGAGGATTTATAGGCTTCTGCAGAAATGTCATCAGAAGTATTTATAAATGGAAAAAATGAAGAGAAAACATAATTTAAATTCAGTCCCTCTACAAATTAAAAATGTTTGTTATTGCTGTAATATACAGCAAAATATTATCAGACATATGGTATTGTTATATGAACCATATGCTTGCATCTCTTGCGGAGCATATGGTAAGAGTTTAAAATAAGCAGCATTATAAAAATATGATGGGCTTTAAAAATATATCATTTATAAAAAACAAACTTTTGAATTTTTTGTTGTTGTTTTTATAACACAGGTATTTGCAGGAACACGTCTGGCAAAATTTCCTCCTGCCAGCTATTGAAGGTGTGTAATATTAAGAGGGCCTCTTGTCTGTTTGGCTGCTTCCATCTCCACTGGGAATGTTTGAAATTATTTCATGTCATAACAAAAGTGTAAAGAAATACCTTGTGCTGACACCCCCCCCCCCCCTTTCTAAAAGACAGTGGACAGTGTGCGTAAGTACTGTTATATGCTACTAAAGACGACAGAAAATATTTACATATTTTGCTGTGTGTTATGGACTCCTGTTTTGGGACGTGATCCCTTTTGTAGAAAAGTAAGCTGGGCAAAACTGTAAAGCAATCCGCTATTGCTTCACCTTTAAAATCCTCTGGAAAAGATTTTTTACTTTAGGAGCAGGAAAATTATAAAGAAGCTCAAAAAGGGACAAGTCCTTTTCTTCCCATCTTCTCTGCCAACAGGTCACTGCTGTGATGAAAAGCCTCATTCTGTATGGGATCATATAATGTTCCTATCACCATGGTGCCTTATGTTAGTATTATTGCTTCTTATATTTCCAGTTATATGTACTGATATCAAATCTCTTTTGTTGTGATTACGTTAGTTCAGCTAAGATTTTATTAGCATTTAAATTCCATCACCATTCTTCACAGAATAGGTAGTTAATAATGTACAAACCAGGCAAACAAATAAAAATCGTACTGTATCGCTTAATAAGCTACCTGATATTTTTGACATTTTTCAAAAAGAAGAATTTTCAACGTCAGTGCAACAATGCACCATTTGTTTCGACTATGTTCTTGTTTATTATACAGTTGTCAGGATTTTCATTCTCTCTCAGTCTATCCTTCTTTCTCCCTTTCTTTGCCTTTCTTCTTTTAGATTCTGTAGTATCGCTACAGTAAAAAAAGAAAATATTGATAAATGAGGCTTGCCATTAAGGGGAAGCAATTTGCAGCAGAGTGAAAAGTTATAACGGTTCTTTGAATTATG
Organism: Pluvialis apricaria; assembly: GCA_017639485.1. NCBI lineage: Eukaryota > Metazoa > Chordata > Aves > Charadriiformes > Charadriidae > Pluvialis > Pluvialis apricaria. The sequence goes on along the minus strand of CM030010.1, from coordinate 3,577,269 downwards.
AGAAGGCAGTGATTCTTTTGAAATATAAATGTGTGTAATTATGTGAAAGAGTGCAAAACTATTTGGTTTTTGTTCCTTGTTTTATCTTTCTGAGTTTTACTGTTAAGGTTGGACAACTAACAGCCTCTTCTGTTTGTTGGTCAAATAAAAAAAAAGGGAAGAGAATGTTTTGGATTAGCACATATTTTGTTTCATTTTTATTCTTTTGTTAAAACCACTTAAAACTTTTTTTTTGCTTTATCTAAATCGATAGATTTTTAAATGCAATATTGCTTTTAAATTAAAATAGATTTTTTTTTCTTCAGAATTGTTCCTTTTCTAAATTCACAGCTCAACAAATCAACAGGAATTCAAAACTATTTCTCTACCACTAAATCTGTATTTATTATGTATGGTTTAAAAAAAAAAAAAAGTTATTCCAAACATGGCATTTACCTATGTGTAAGAAATCACACAGCATAATATTACCCTTTCATTCCACTCCTGTCAGTTCTCAGTTTTCTCAATCCAGCCTTCTTCTATTTGACCCAAAGATTCTTTCAAGTTTAGTCCAGCCTGAAGCTCAGTCTGGTTCTTCTGCTCCAGAGCACTTTCCCTATCTCTATTTTTTCTGTTTTTTCTTTATTTCAGAAATTCTCTGTTCAGTCAAATCCTGTAGCTGCTCTTCTTAAAGCATTGCTTGTAGTTAGGTTCCACTGCAAAGTCATTAAAATGAGAATCTTTTAAAGGCCTTTCACAGACCTTGCAAAAGGTCCTAAACATATATTTTTGGGGAAAAGCGTGCAGAATTCTGCATGGAGTGCTTAGATTTTATACAAAAGGCATGTAGGCTGCTTTCTTCATTCCCCGCTATGAAAAGGAGTAGATGTAAAGGCATGGGCCTTTCTGTGGAAAGGGGGAGAAATCGTTAGGAATTAAAAGACATATTCTTAGTAAAATCTTACCAGATCTTCAGAAGTGGATCAAAGTGTGTGGGTTTTTTTCATATATACTTTTTTCCTGATCTATATAAATGGAAAAGCAAAGTTGTCAGAAATCCAATAAGAAATATGAAGTAAACTTCTTAATCCCTATTCCCAGACATCTGGTATTACTACGTGTTTTTCGAAAATGGTTTGACAATTTGGCATTTTTCCATTAACACTAATAGTAATAGGGGTAACAAAAGTGTCAGTTCAAAATTCTGGGTACAATACGGAAGTGAGAATACGCTCATTCCATATGCATATGCTCAACCGCAATATCTATTTACCGTTTGGTCCAGTGACAATCACAGCATTATAACTGCACTTGCAATTGCAGGCACAACACGGTCAGGATAAATATTGATGAATTAGAGTGAACTGAAGGGGGAAGGCAGCTTGGGTGTCATCCAGCAAGGATACACATGTAAGGATGACTTTGTGGAAAGGGCATCTGGAAAAAAAGGGTTTGTAATTTGCTTTTCGGTACAAGTTAGGAAAAAAGAACATCACTTCCTCCTTGGATGCATGGGTAGATGGGTGTCTATCCCATCAGCAGGCTCTGCCAACAAGATGATAGAAAAAAATATAGCCCTAAAACCTTCAGCAATTCAGAAAGGTAAGATATAGTTTTTCTCTTTCATTGCAGTTTTCCAGAAAAACAGCCTAGGTTAAAATTTCAAGTGAAACGCGTTGCCCTGTGCAGTGTTATGGCGGGCTGCATCTGATCAATCACACCAGGCTACGTTTCACATCAGGGTGCATGTGTTATCACTCTAGTCACTTCACATTAAAACATGACATATCATGTTGGAAATTTGGGTCAAAAGAAGGACCACTTTTAGGGATTACTTTTATGGGAAGTGAGCTGTCAAATCAGACTATTTTTTCTAGGTGTGGTCTGATATCAACGTAATGCTTTTAACCCTAAAAAGCTGTAAAATTATGTGCCCATCAGGGGACTATCTTTATCAAGTGAGGGTTGGGGTTTTTTTCCTTTTTTTTTTTTTTTTTAATTTATTATTGTTTTTATTCAGGGATTTAATGAAAATCTTTAAACCAGAAAGTTATTTCCTCCATAACTTTCACTGCCTTTTTTCATCCAACCCCCATCAGAAAACACTGTTGCAATTCCTGTTGTATCAGAAGCCTAAGTAAGACTTTAAAAGACATCTTCTTGCCTCTGCAAGAACAGTAAAATTGTGTTCACATAATATCTACCCTCCCCTTCCTGAATTTTTAACCCCAATAGAGCAGAAGCAAACTGGACCTGGGAAAACTGTGGGTGAGTTCCTCTAGGGCTCTTTGGTCAGAAAGCACAGAACTAAGTTTAAATATTTGAGTTTGCAATTAAAATAGAAGTCTCTCATTGCCATCTAATTTTAAAACTTGCCATTTTCTGTTTCAGATTGTCTATATTTATTTCCTACTCGGAAAGAAGAAACCATGTTTGATAGCCTGTTTGACTAAAGTAAAATAAAACAAGAACAGGGCTGGTATGAACTGCCCATACATTAGAGAAAGAAATATCTCTCTTGTGTGAGGTGCTCATCTCTGTGGAGAAATACGACGACTGGACACATCAGCGTATCACATCTTTACCCCCACACTTGCACAGCATTAATTCTTCCTGTTCAATGTCCTGGCCTGCTGAATGCATCTCGAGCAATAGTGAATACTACTGTTCTGTGTATCATCAGGCCTTTCCTGCAAATCTCTTGTTGCAGGAAACTGTTAATATTTCAACAACATTTTACATAATCATGCAAAAAATTATGTGTCGCAGACCAATCAGTTGTGGCTGTCTTGCTGAAGAGTAAGAGGATGCTTTTTGCTTTGCTCCACCTCCTTCACCCAGGTAATTCTCTCATATACTTTTACCTATCCCTCCATTACTTTATAATTAAATTTTTCCATCATTTTCAGAGGAGTAGAAAGAGTTGCCCCCAATTGTGTGGGTGAGACTTGCCTTGCAGATTGCGAGTAACTTATAAGGTCACGCCGGGAGACACTGGATTCTGTAAAATCTTCCCCAAAAGTGCTCTAACCTGAGATAACGGGAGAGAAAAGATAAACAGCTACTGATTTCTGGTGCTGCTGGGTGCTGCTTTCCCCTGCACCTGGAGCTGCATCTCAGACCACAAAGAAGTATTTTCTGCATTGATGATGGAAGCAACCATTGCAAGCAGCTAGAGAGACAGTGAGTTGAAAAGCTGAAAACTGCATTCTTTCCAAGCAGAATTTTCTAATACAATTTACATCCAACCATTAAACATTTTGCAGTGTTTTGAAATTCACCTATTTCTTGACAGAAAAATAGCCAAAATGCAGATTCTATAGCAATAACTAGAGTCAGACTTAAGAGACAATGAAAATGAATCATTTAGCTATGGCAGTTGTCATTGTTGGGTTAAAAAGCTCTTGAAAAACCCCATAATATGTAAAATTCAGGTAGATTCCTTTTGCTATAACCTCCAGAAAATAGGAGGGTTTTAATTTCCGAGCATGATGCATTGCCCTTTGCAGTGCTATGGCAGGTTGCATCTGATCAGTCACACCGGATTACATTGCACATCAAAGCAAATGTTATCATTCCAGTCACATCAGATTAGAAGATGACATATCATGTTGGCAATTTGAATTCAAGTCTTTTGAAGGGTAATTTTCGAGTATGGGATTAAAATATTCATCCCAGCCAAAGGTCAAAAGGTACACTTCAGGTATCAAATGTGCAATATTTGGCACGTTTTCTTTCCTTTTTATATTGGGTTGATGAAGCCAGATGCAACAGACGTGAAGGTGGGAGAAATGAGGCAAAAGGACACTTTTTTACAACATCAGTATCTAAACTACAGCTGAAAAATATGTGCAGTAAATGGAGAAGGAAAACTGAATGCTCATAGCACAAACTTACCTGTGGAAGATGTGTGATCGCAGAGAAACGAAAATGAAGGGACGAATATGATTGTGCAGTGATCATTAAGAATTGTGTTGCATAGCCTGTAACATAATACATATACACATGTGCATCCTTTTTGTGTGGTTATGTCAGAACCTACCTTTCAACTTCATGTTTCTAAACACTTGCATTTGAAATAAATATTTGGGGTACTGGCAGTTAGAGGCAGAATTTGCAGACCAGAGACGGAGAGGCCAGAACAACTTTAACTGTCCTTTGGTCTCTCTTAATCCTGGGCTGCTCTGCCATCTCCAGTGTCGTTTAGATATCCCAAAAGCTGCAACAGAAAATGTTATCATCTCTAGCCTCTTGTTTTGTCCAGAATGCCTGACAATCCCAAACCTGTAATTGCTTGTCTTGCCTCCTGAAGGTCTTTCTTTAGCTCTTTTTTTTTCCCCAGAAAAATGTAAGGATTTTACTTTCTTGGTTTAGTCAGTTCTGAAAAAATACTGTGAATTAATCACAGAATCATTTTGGTTGGAAGAGACCTTGAAGATCATCAAGTCCAACTGTTAACCTAGCACTGCCAAGTTACCACTAAACCATGTCCCTCAGCACCACATCTACATGTCTTTTAAATACCTCCAGGGATGTAAGGCTTAGAGTCATGCTAACATTGTCATCAAACCCTTGGTCCACCCTGTTGCTGTATGGGCAGCCCAGTAGTGAGGCTTCAGTCCACCACGCAAAGGTCATAAGAAGCCTGTTTGAAAGGTCTCCAAAGATCGAGCTGTCACTACAGGTGTCACCATCTTCCCATATAACATGAGCTTTTCTGTGTCATATGAGTCAGGTCCATGTCCATAACGAAAACCATAAAACAGGGCATTTCCTTTCATTTCCAAACTGTTTTCCTAGGACTGTGAGCTATCTGAAAACACAGTTGCTGGGAAGATGAAGATGTAACACGCGTGGAGCAGGAGGCCAGGTAGATTGCACACACTCGCCAGTGGTTCGTTCACTGACACTCAATGGGTGCTCTCATGTCTCTTGAACCTACCACTCCCAGGCATCCAGAAATTTTAAAACAGGGATGATTGTAGCTGGGTGGAGTCTGCCTAAGTCAAAGGGATTTTACATGAATCTGGGATCTACGTAAGTTGAAAGCAACGTTAGGGCTGTATTATGGTTGAGAGTCTTGAGTGTGACAAGAAGTAAAATCCCGTGGAAAGATCCCTACGAGGATGATGCTGGCTTCCGCTCCACTTAGTCTGAAGAAAGCAATATAGAATTTTACTACCTTTTTTCTTCTAAAACACTCATGTTATATCTACTTATATAACATAAGAGAGTATAATAAAGTCAGATGCTGAAATTTGACACAGAATCCTAGAACTGCTACTTAGAAGGGACCATCAGACATCATCAAGCTCAGTCTCCTACGTAAAGCACAGCTATCACCAACACTAGATCAGAACAGCCATGAGTTAGTCTTAAAAAAAACTGCGTGTTAAAATAGTCTTAAAAACCTTAAAGTCTGTAGATTCTGCAACCCCCCAGGCAGTGTATTTCAGCCCTACACACCAAAGCTTCGTAAACTCTAGGTTGCTAAGACCATTTGCCATAGACAAAGATCAGTTATGGTTTCCTTCTTCATTTCCAGGTGCTGGTCAGTGCAAGTACAATGTTAGCATTCACTTCATGAATAAGGACTGCAAGCTAGGAAATGAGTGTTTCTGCTGAAGGGATTACAATTTACTTTCTCTCTCATTTCCTTGCAATTCCTTCCCAATCCCACTCCTTCTATTTATTTTAATCTGCTGTATTTGTCAATACATGTGACTGGAAAAGTGTAATTTCTTTTTTTTTTTTTTTTTCTCCCTTTCCGGGTCAGAGAAAGAAGTGTGAATATCTTGACCATGGAACATTTTAACTGATTTTTTTATCACTAGTTCAGTCCGCTGGTAATATATGCTGTGTTTTATTAATTGGTTCTTGGCAACTAGCCTGCTCATTCCCATTATAATGCCTTTTTTATTTAATAAGCATTTTGATAAAGCTAAGGTTATTTTAATAACATCTCTTATCACAGGACTTCAAGTTAAAACTAGTCTGTTTCAATGGGAGATTTTGAATCCTTTTCTGTCCTTTGTTATAGCTCTATAAATCCAGAGTAAAATCCAGTTCAAGAAGATAAGATCAGGTGCCGCTGTAAGGATTGGAAGTCCATGTCTAGACACATATAAATCTTCATGCTAAGCAGGAAGTGATCTTAAGTATGACTACCAGTAATTACAGTTTCTCAGATTCACTGGAATTTAATCTGAAACATTTACCTGCTCCTAAATGTGAAGAGGTTGACACGGAGAGATAGCATCTTGTAGTTGCCAAAATATTACAGACACAAATTTCAGAAAGGCTTCTGGGTGCACACACTCTTCCCCAGTGTGAAAAAGAAGCGTGATTCCTCTTCTGATTTGGGGGTTTTCCCCACAAGGTTCAACTGTACCTGCTCCATTTTTTACTGGTTATTTTCAGGGCTTGGAGTGTTCATGGTTCCAAGAAATTTAAATGCTGTTGTAATTATTTTGATGCTGTTCCAACTAAAAAGTACTGTGAGATTTTCCTCTCACTGTGGATTACACTGTATTTTTTTCAGGACAGAGAGGCATCTCTAAGAATGGAGATGTAATTTGCTTTAATCACTGGAGTTCTTACCATGCATGTATGCAAACCTTCTTTTATTTCAGATTCAAATCTTTGGGTGTTTTTTGGTGATTGGTTTTAGTTTGCTAGTACTTATTCTCTGACCTGTGGCTGTCATTCCTAGACAGAGTTTGGCATAAACATTGTCCAGTGTCAAGTGCATATTCATTGGTTCCTACATATCCTTCAAGTTTTGCTCTGTAAGTAAATTTAATATTCCAATCCCAAATTTAGTAGTTTAATCCCCAGTTAAAGACAACAGGTAATCTTCAAGCTCACAGTTATGTGATTCATTCAGTTTCATGTTTTCTGTAAGTGGGGAAGATACAAAAGGAGGAAAACCAGTGTACTGTCTCAAATTTTTATACTGGTATTTATTCACCTTGTATTCATAAAAGATCACTGTAATGTGAGCAGCTTAATTATTTAGTTTTGAAATTAAGTGGGACTTTTTTTTTTTAAATAATGTTTAATACTCTTGTAGACATGCTATACTTCTCTAGCATATAATAAAACAAGGTAGACGAATAGTGGTCTTATTGAATGTGTGTTGTCCACAAAACACGTAACACATCAAGGACTATCTACACATAGTTAAAACCCCACTTTTTTATTTTATTATATAAATACATTGTAGGTCTATAGCTAATTCTCTTGATATGTGTGTTTCTGTCATTTTTAAGTTTCTAAATTTAGGCAGGATTTTTGGAAGATATAGTCTAAGGTGTACTGAGACAAGTGACGAGTCCCTAACGGAGTCAAAAAATGCAGTGAGAAGTGCAGTCAAGCTCTTTTGGGAGGCAGCTAGGTCCCTGGATATTCCCTTAAAACTTCGAAAGCCTATGCTTTGGGGATACTGAGAATATAACTTTTTTCTGAAACAGCAATAAAAAACACTTCACAGCCAACTGTGCTTCAGCCCTGATTATCATTCAAAAACTTCCTTTTGACTGTAACAAGTCATGAAAAAAGATGCCAAGATGTGAATAGCCTCTATTTTTCCCTTGCTTTCCCAAGCAGTGTATGAGAATGCAGTGCAATATGTATTGCAAGATTTTTTGGGTTCTTTTTTTTGTTTTTTTAACTTTTGGTTGGTTATTTCATAGGTCTTTAGATGTTAAAAACCAGATGGAATAAAACACAATCAATGTACATTGCTGGATTGCCCATACAAATACCAACAGAGAAGCAGTTAGCTGTAGGCACCATATATCTGCAGTATGTTATATATTTATACAACAATGATTTTTCAAAATCCTGAAATGAACATCGTAAACTGGCAAAGAAGCAGAAAAGTTTGCAGTCTTGTTGGAAGGTTGCCACAAATGTACTCTGGTGAATAGTGAGGGTAAGAGTAGTAGTGAATCTCTTTTATGGTGCTGTTATCAGGACATAATGTGCTGGTTTTATGGCATACCACCACAGCCAGTACCCAAACTGCCAATGGAAATATAATTTAGGATCTGATGTGAGATCTTGCAGTGCATCAGTAATTTAATTGGATCTTTCATCATTCCCATCTCTAACTGTCATTAGCTGATAATTGCTTATCCTAAAAGAACTGGGGAATTTTGTACATATTTGACAGAGCTCAGTGTATACTCAGTATTTAAACAGAACACAACCTACTACATGATTGCTATGCTGGGGAGAAAAGAAAGAACTCTTTAGCCTCTTGATCCCCAGAGTGAAGTGTTTTCCTATCTTTATAAATGTTCCTGTAAGCTCACCATGGGTTTTGTAGGTTTTTGTGTTGCTTTTTTTTAACAGCTAAGGGCATAGGTGCAGTGTTCTAATAAACCGTGGCCCCCACTAAGCTCATCCAAAGAGAGGTATATATCACCAGGCATTTGCTTGAATCTTGCAGGGGATGTTGCTGTGATGAGTATAATAGGGGAACCTGAACAGAATAGAGACTACTGAGTGCATTTTGACTCTAAACATTTTACATATCATTTTGCTTTCACAGTAGGTGGTTTGAAGGTTCTCCTAACCACTGCTGTTATGTACTGTGCAGAAGGTCAGAGTAGATGATCATAATGGTTCCTTGTAGCTTTATAATCTATGAATCTATACTCCCGGGGAATTGTAAGTGCTAAGAAATCTGCTTAAAAACACTGGTTACAGAGAAAGCAATCAAAAATGATTGGGAGAAGGCACCCCCCACCATCCCTCTTAATAAGGGGTCTGAGTACAGAGATGGGGGAAATTTGTGACGTAAATTATAGATGGATTTTTTTCAATTAAGAAAGAAAGAGAAGAAGCTGGGCAATTTCAAAACAACTCATACACAAAGTTACTGACGAGGGGAACAGTAACGGAAACCTTGGAAATATTGTAACAGGCAATTTGATTGTAGCGGACATCCATTTTGAGGAAAGACAAAAGGGGATAAAAAATGCCTGATTGATAATTATTTTGCTGTCAGATTCAGAGAGAGCTTGAAAGTTCCTGAAATACTAGCAAAAAAGCAAACAAGCAGTAGAATTATGAATAATCCTGAACCTATCAGATCATAGGCTTAAATTTCAACTTGAATGAAGCAAGGAAATAAATATCAGGAGCAAAACGTCCGTTGAATAGCTAGTAGATAATGGAATCATAAGGAATGAGCAGCATGAACTTGTCAGGAAAAAGAGAGATGGGTTTGTTGTTGATGATAGAATTTTAATTTTAGTACAAAAAAGGAAAATAGATTTTATAATCTATTTTTGCATGAATCCTGTCTCAGGCACTAAAAAAAAATCATTTCATATTAGCTGTCAAAATCCCTCTCTCAAAATTAATTAAAAGTCGTTTGGATAGGGACACTGTCATATGGACTGAAAAGTGACTGAAGGGCCATTAACAAGGGATAATGATACACAGCAACGTATCAGGTTGTGGAGGAGCTGTCTAGTAGCACTGAAGGGACCAGTGTTAGTTCCAGGTTTTTTTGACATCCCCATTAATGATTTGAAAGTGGGAGTAAACAACAAGTTAATGAAATTCACAAATTATGCTAAATTGGGAGGTGTTGCAAACATCAGTGATGGCACAAAAATAATAGGAAGGGACCAAGCAATATTAGAAACATGGACATAACAGCAAAATGAGATTCAGTTTGGAACAAGGCTATCTAATAATATATGAAGAAAAATAATCCAAAAACATAGCCGTGGTGTGGGAGAGATGAACCTGGAAAGCAGTAATGCTTAAAGAACCATGGAGGTTGTAATGGGTAGAAAATTAGGCATGATTCTATAGAGTGATATGACATTAAGGGAGGCCAATGAGCTTTTGGGTTTCATACAAAGAGATGTCAAAGAGCGAGGAAATAATAATCATTCACAGCATAACACTCATGCAACTAAGCCTGGAATATTGCATTCGGTTCTGGGCACCAGTTTACTAGAAAAGTAAATGAGCAAATGAGATGCATTTCATAGTGGAGCAGCAAAAATGAACAAAAGATGAGGGAGAACATTTTAGGAAGAGGAAATGTAAAAGCCAAATGCCACTCTGTATACCTTGGCCAAATGACAACTGAAAAGGGATGTGAGAACATTGTGTCTGTATAAAGGTTGTAAACTCCAAAGGCAAAAAAAAAAAAGATTTAGGAAGGAAAAAAGTCATAGCAATAAATTTAATAGGATAAAATTAGGAAATAAATGAAAAGAAAAAACCTAGAAAACTAGATACCAGGAAACAGTTCTTGGATTTAATCGAGTTTCTACTTGCTTTTTGTTAGAAGAATTATTGTATAAAAATGGACATTCAGAAAACAAAATGTGTTACAATTGTATTAATTATTTGGTTTGGAATTTCCTGGTAAAACATGCTTTTTGTTATTCTCTTGATTGCTGACTAAAACTCAATCCCAGTGTAATCTGGAGGTAAAGTGGTACAGGTTGCATTGTCTGGAACATTTTATAAAGAGCTAAATAAATCAACTCTCCATGTTTTAACAATCCATGCAAGTATTAGCTAAAATCAATAACTGGGCAGATATATGAAGGACAAAAATAACAGAACGGATGAATAGAGCACTCAATAACCAGAAATATGGGTAGAGAAAGGCCACACTGGCTAGAGGGGTAGTGAAGCAGAAAGGTTGTATTTGCTGCTTCACTGTAGTAGAAGAAGGAGTGAAGGAGAACAAGAGAAGAAGCACAAAACACTCCTGTGAAAAGAGAATTTTAGTTACGTCTGAAAATGTGGGATTTGCAAAGAACAGTTCTTCCCTACCCTGATGTATAAAATTTGTTATAGAAAACTGTATACTTTATTTGCTTCTCCCTTTCTAGAAAGACATTAAATGAATATAAAATTTAGTAAAGAAAGATCTCTTTTTTACTGTTTTTGAAACTATCCTGGAAGTTTCTATATATTGGTATCAAATCCTAATATGGTGGTCTAAGAAAGGAAGTTTGAAAAACTTTCAGTTAAAAATGAAATCTTTCATTAAAATAAAAATCTGTAAGGAGATGGATCAAGGACGCCTTATCCAGGGAAATTAAATGAAAACCTCAAGATTTTTCTAGGTCTACACATTTCTGTACTGAGTTACAGAAGATTATGAAGAGATGGCAGGCAAATAAGGGTGACAAAAGAGAGCAGAGATGAAATAAGACTATGTGGAGACAAATATGTAACATACTGCTGTTAAATAGGGCATTGTTACATACATTTTGCTGTCTGGTATGACATCCCTTACAAGACTCTGCTTAGGAGCACCTCTCACTGATGTGTGAGACATGCCCTAACCCTTTCTGGTATTAATATTATTTTGTTTGTTAGGAAATATTGTAAGCTGTTTTGAGCAATTGGATCTGCTTTTGTGTTTTGAGCATCTCCTTCAATTCTCATTTCCTGGAGACACTCATCCCCTCTGTTCTCCATATTAATTAGCTCTGCAGGATTTTTTGTTGTTTACATGTATTGTTTTGGGGCCAATCAAAGTAAAATCACCTGATTTCTATTTTTTTGGCTTGATACACTAAATTTGATGGCACTTAAAACATAACAAATTTGTACACAAGGATCACACAAAAAAACGAAGGAAACCTGGGATATTGACAGAAATTATTTCTGGCCTGAGTATGTGATTGACACATCTTAATTAAAATGCAGAAATCAGTCTAGCTTTTCTTTTTAGTATGCTAACACATCTTTGTAACATCTCTCTCCAGGAAATATGGTGTAGTCAATGGTATAGTATTTTTCATATGTGAGAAATGTTGCTATTTTGATACAACCGCACTGTGACATTTAACCTTGTGCGGAAGGTTACAGTGACACTAGAAGATAGTGAAAAATGGCTGAGCAGCAGGACGATGACACTGTGGCATGATATGATTTATTTTTTCCATAATTTGCTTTCCAGCTCTTCCTCTTCTTCTATTTCTCATGAGACTAACGTGTTCACCTGAAGCAGATTAGTTAAGATACATTTTCACCCATTCGAAAAGACAAGGCTAATTATAAGGGCTGTACAGCAAGTTCAAATGTTGTGAAGAATGTCATAGACTGTTTAAAGCTCAAATATGTTGTGAGAGAAACATTTTTTTTGAAGCAATGGCAGAAGCTACACAGGCATTTGTAGGCACAGTTGCAATGAGAGTTTGAAGAGGGCATCTCTGCTGCAGGTGAGCGTGACTTTTCGAAAAGGAAGTTTTGTTGCATTGTGTTCATTGGTGATGAGACCAACACAATGCAACTGGGGCCACTGTAGACTGCACAAGCCTGACAATGGTCAGTTGTAAAGTTGCGTCCGTGACTGCCCCAGAGGGCAATAGCTCTTTTCTGCCTTTTCCCTCCACTAGGGTTTACACAGGAACCCCAAACTTGAGGATGCAGAATCTCTGTAGCCTGCACAGTGCCTCAGCCACATAGACATCCTCTCTTTGTCTCCCTTTTTCTCAAGGGTGTGCTCGTTTTGGCTGGGAGGGAGTTAATTTTCTTAGCAGTAGCTGGTGTGGGGCTATGTTTTGGATTTGTGTTGACAACATAGGGATGTTTTAGCTGTTGCCCAACAGTGCTTACACAGATTTAAGGCCTTTTCTGCTCCTCGCACCACCTCACCAGTGAGCAGGCTGGGGGGAACAAGAATCTGGGAGGGGACATAGACGGGAGAGCTGACCCCAACTGAACAAAGGGATACTCCATAACGTGTGATGTCATGCTCAGTATTTAAAGCTGGGGGAAGAAAAAGGAAGGGGGAAACTTTCAGAGTGATGGCATTTGTCTTCCCAAGTCACCATTATGGGTGATGGTGCCTGGCTTTCCTGGGGATGGCTGAACACCTGCCCGCCCATGGAAAGCAGAGAATGAATTCCTTGTTTTGTTTTGCTTGCGTGCACAGCTTTTACTTTACTTAAACTGTCTTTATCTCAACCCACGAGTTTTCTCACTTTTACTTTTCTGATTCTCTCCCCCATCCCACTGCGGGGGAGTGAGTGAGCGGCTGCATGGGGCTTGGTTGCCAGCTGGGGTTAAATCATGACAAGGGCATGTATAGTATTCTCCTAGAAAGGTATAGCATATGAACCGTGAACTACTCAGAGTGTTTACTACTTACTGCTCTCCTCCAGATCTCTACAAAGGCTCAGCAACCAACTGTAGCCTCTAGGTTTGAATTAACAGATGCCATTTCTTAAATCAATAAAACTGCTACATAGAGGCTGGATTTTCAGAAATCTAATACCTCACAGAGATATAAGGAAATGTAATGGGAGCTACTTCAGGACTGAACAAACGTAAATCAAGGGTAATAGCTACGTAATGAAGTGCACAGACATTCAACAAAAAATGTGGCTGCTAGTCTATGGGCTAGTCTAGCCAGTAGCCTGCAGCATTACAGAAAAATGCACAGCTATTTAAATTGTAGGATCATTAAACTCTATTAAATCTTAATTTTTATAAGCAATAGACAGCTATTCATAAGACTAAAGCAAATAAGAATAATACAAAGACATTGAAAATGCACAAGCTAATCAACCAATATTTAGCTGCCAAAAGTCCAATGTATAACCATGCTATAAATCTAACTTTGTTCTTATTTACTTTCTGTCCCATGATCTAAGAGGAGCATTAATTCTTTTTTCTTTTGTTTTTGGATTTTTTTTAATTTATTTTATTTCTAATTATTCATATTGTCAAAAAAACAGTGGAAAAGAGTAAAAGCTGTTTACTTCTTTTCACTTGGAATCATTATGACTGTAGAGAACAGAAGCTTCTATCAGGATTATGTCCTCATGTTGTTGTACAATAATGCAGATTTACTCCTTTATTGAAAAGCTTATATAATAATAGGTAGATTTGCAAAGGCACAAATTGATTTCCCACTTTCTTTCTATATGTATTTGGAATGCTCTTCCTGAAAAACACTCGCGTAGATACAAAAACATAGAAAGTGTAGGAGCTTGCATGGCATTGTAATGGAGAACACAGAATGCAAGCAAGAAGAGTCTTGGAGAACTCTGAGTCTATATGCACAATGACACATGGAAGGATGCCACTTCAATTATTGCACCTTCACGGCAGACTTTAGCAGGAATCCACTGACAAACGTAGTATCACAGATTTAGATTAGATATCAGGACAAAATGTTTCACTCTGAGAGTGGTGAAGTTGGTTGCCTAGAGCAGCTGTGGCTGCCCCATCCCTGGAGGTGTCCAAGCCAGGCTGGACAGGGCTTGGAGCACCCTGGGCTGGTGAGAGGTGTCCCTGCCCATGGCAGGGGGGTTGGACTAGATGGTCTTTAAGGTCCCTTCCAAAATAAACCATTGTATGATTCTGTGATTCTGTATGTTTGCATGTATGTGATTGTATGATTCTGTGATCGTTTCTTATAACTAACTGGCAGATAATTCAGAAAGCAGAAAGGCATAAAAAGTTTTTTTAAACTCATTTATTTGCAACTAAAAATCAAAACCAGAAGATCAGAGTCCCACTGCTTACTGACTCATCATTAATTTTTTTGTATCTTCTATGGCTTACAAGGAAGGGTTTTAAGGAAGAGACGTTAGCGAGTTGATAATAAACACTCGATGGAGTGTGCATGAGTAGTTTTGTGGTCCAAGCTAAAGTCTGAAAATTGGGTGGATGCGATGAGCTGGTAGGTAAAATACAACACAAGACAATAGGAGAAAGAACAGTAGGGAAAGATGGAGTTAAGAAGAGTAAAGATGCTGCACTGAAGGGTATTACCAATTCATTGCATATAAATCTCTGATTAGGTTGCTTGAGTTCTCATTCATTTCTTCCAATCAGAATCTTATTGTGGACAAGAGGACCACACCATATATGCAAAAACCAGTAATTTACTGTTACTCTAATTAAAGTCTTACCAGTTTAATGGAAGAATTACTACTAGTTCGAATTATACACAGTTAAAATTATCTATACACAAATTTTCTACTACCTACCCCTTCCTCTGGTGGTATGTTCAGCCTTCCACTGCCCTCCTGGGTCCTAAAGTCAACACCTTCAATATGAGGAGGGAGGTTTACAACAAATCTTCAGTGTCCCAAGTCCTTCATTGAGATGAGTAAGGTGTTAATGTTTACCATTTCTTTGTCATGACTCTAGGCACAATTTTGATATATTTTCTAGCATGCATTACACTTTGTCCTTTCCTCCTTCTCCTGCAAATCTGCATTATGTTTGAGTTTACTATATAAGGTGTATTATATATGTTCGATACTTGTTCTGTGTTCTCTTAGTTGCCCCTAACACTGATTTTGCCAAGCTCCCAAGGCTGTCGTCATTTTACAACTAGTAACTGACCACAGCTGAGTTGTTTCTAGCCCTGTGACTTCTACTATCATCCTGGGCATGCCCTTTCAAGGTGTCTTTCATCTTTCCATGCATACAGTCCCCTACACTGCATTTTATGCCAGGGCCATAGATACTTCTTTCTAGCCAGTAACTTGTTACTACTGTACTAGCTATAGTATACATAACAATAGGTGCACAATTATACCAAACTAAGCAAAAGCTAAACCAGAGTAGACAATAGGTCATTAGGTAACTGGTATTACAAGCTAAAAGAGTCTCCAGGGAGGTCCAGACAGGCTTGAAGTCTGTGGTGGTAACTTGACACAAAGCCTGTGGTCTGTTACAAATAATAATAATGCCATATTTAACCGGGCTACGAGGCTGCAGTGAGAAAAAAACAAGTTAGCAGAGACCAAAATATGAGGCAG
The DNA here is from genome assembly GCA_017639485.1 of Pluvialis apricaria. Taxonomy (NCBI): domain Eukaryota; kingdom Metazoa; phylum Chordata; class Aves; order Charadriiformes; family Charadriidae; genus Pluvialis; species Pluvialis apricaria. Next base: position 3,561,514 of record CM030010.1, on the reverse strand, counting down.
TAATATGTCAGGTAAAGAGGTAAATGATCTTGGCAGCTATGACTAGAGTTGAAGAACTGGTGAAAAGATGATACCAATTATCGAGTAAGGACTGACAAGGGTCCAAATCATATTTTTAGCTTTTTTATTAAAAGAAAAAAAAAATTCTAGTCCTGACATTAAGTGAAATAAACTGAATATTTTCTGAATACTCACATAATAGCCCTAGCAATCAAAATGCTTTTCAAAGAACTTCTGTACAATTTTGTAAGAAAACACTAAGTGGGAGGGGAAAACTCAAATATATGCTTGGAACAGCATCAATCATTTTATCGGTCTTTAGTTTTATTTGTCATTTACCTATGTTAAATATATAAAATAATAATCTTTAAAAAGCAGTTCTTTCTTTCACAGAACAGACTATAATTTCTAATATTCAAAGTTAAATCCTAGAAGAGTGGCATTTCCATGGTAATAAGTTGATGTTACTCATACAACAGCTTGAAGTGGTTCTTCTGGATATTTCAGCACTGCATTCCTATTTGCACACTACAAAAGGATTATATTCTTGCAAAACCAAGTCAGCAACAACATTCTTATTGCGTTCAGGAGATCTAAAGCTTTTGGCTTGCAGGACAAACTTGGACTATCTGGAAGAAGTGAAATTGCAAATACTGCATGAGATTTCTTTCCAATTTTATACCTTAAAAAAACTGAACATCATCAAGGCTTACTAGAATTAAAGCTGCTAAAACATAACCTGTTATGACCAAAATGTTCCAACATAGCACAAAAAAATTTGATAGCATTAGGTTGTCCCTGACAAGTAAATAATTTTCACTTGATTGGAAGAGAAAAATTTATTAATAAATAACTGGCAGTGGAGAAAATTTAGAAAGCCGTTCTAAGAGGAGATATAATTTGTTTGTTTGTTAATTTTTTTTTTGTCATAATCAGGTTATTTCATGCCCTTTGCTGAAAAAAAATGACACTAGAAGCAGTGTTACCAAATTGGATGAATGTATGCCTTTCCAATATGCACCAAAGTTAAATGACTCACACTCTAAAGATACTGATCTGATCATTAAAATGAAGAACTATTCATTTGGAGCAATGTATTCTACCTCAAACCCTCCCGCCCTGCTGATACGAACCTGCGTGATCACCTTAATTCTTGCAATGCAATTTTCCCCTGAGAAAAGTTGTAAAATATCTATTTACCGTGCAGCACAAAGGAGACCCAAATAATTGGGACAAAAATGTATGTCGGCCACAAAAGAGCTGTAGGTAAAGGGTGGTGTGTCAGTATTCAGTGCCATTCCCCCCTTCTTTTTTATAATGAGAGAAGGAAGAGGCCTGATACTACTGATGGCCAAATCTCTCCAAAGAGGGGATCATTTACATTCTCATAATGGGTATAGCATCTATAAAAGCAATATTCTGATTTACCTTCATACTCCTGCTGAGAGAAAATGCAGTGGTGTAGTCTAAAGCAAACATAGAGCTAGGACTTCATGCAAAATATTTGCCAATCTTAGATGAAAGGTACTAAATAAATATTATTGCTATTATTACCCTGTGTGGAGAGAAGCACTACAGGCCTTTTTGGAAGGCTGACTTCATGGAAAATCTTTGTCATTTCCATAAAAAATATTATGTTGGAAATTGGTATAGCCTTTATAACTTTATGGGGCTATAAAATGTGATGGTTCCAATATTAAACTGCAGTGAAAAGTAATGTAAACAATATAAAAAGTATACAGGAAAAAATCTATTTATTAATGATACAAAAGTATTCAGGGAAGAAATCCATATTAAAGGGTGGAGGGTCCAACAAGAGACTAAGCACTTTACAAATGCTGCTTTTAAATCTTTCCGAAGTTGAAAGTAACTTACAAACGTTTCATTGTGATGAATTTTCACTCATTTTAGTCTAAGCATAGCTGATTGTGCCTCATAACTGCACTAAATATGCACACTAGCAAGATAAAAGCCCTTAAGTGTGTATTGAGGACTTCAAGGAGAATCAGCAGGTTACAGAGACGAGATAGGAAAGGAATTAGCAGGTGGTTGGACAAGAGTTTCAACCTCCTCTTCTCAAGGCTCATCCCACCCACCCCATACCATTTCTTGCTGTTGCTAATCACTCACAAAATACCCAGCGTCTGCTAAATTTAGTGGAGTTATGCTCGTGGATTTCACAGATCTAGGGACCAGGGCTGAAAACAAAAAACTAAATAACCTTCGAGGTTTACTAGTATCTTCTCATCTTTAAAGACAGACGCTCCGTAAGAGTTTAATGGATTGTTCCTAGCCCAGCATATTCTAAAGACATCTGTCAATTATATCAGTCGCTATCACTAGACTCATTTCTTTACAGAACATGAATTAGATAGAAAAATCTGTGCATCTAAAACCCAATCTGTATCCTCTGTTTCTCTGTAATAATTCAAAAAAATAGCAGCTTTTTGATCAGCTACAAGAGCAGTTTATAATGCTATGCTCAATTTCCTATTACTAATATTTCATTCCCACCTTACACTACTGAGGTATATTATGGTCTTGTTTCCTTAAGACAAATGAAAAATTCATTCAAGCATTTCAAGTGATTTTGTCATGAATCACAAACAAACAGCACAAATTCTTTTCCAAAGTAGTTCTCCTAAAACTTCTTTCACTTTTGTTTGTACATATTTAAAATCAAAATATGTTTTGATTTACAAAACCTACTATTATAGGATAAGGTCTTATTTGTTCTCTAAATTAGTTGAAAAAGACTAAACCACATCTTATTGATAAATGACAAACTATCTGTCAAAGCAGCCTCTCTTATTTATTGGTCCAAGTACAATGCGGCAAGGCTCCCAAAAATATTGCAAAATGGTTGACTAACGAAGTTATTGTAAGACTGGAGTTCACAGCAATATTTAATTATGACAATATCTGTATAAAACTTGTCTGTCAGTGCTCTTTAATTCTAGACTGATCTGATTGCTGAAGGACTGAAAAAGCAGAGAAATTATCAGATCGTCATGTAAGCAGGAAGGCTTGAGCAGGAGAAAGGGGCTGGCCTGATGTACAGGATGGCATTGCTGATGTCTTAACCAGCGAGTGAACTTGTTGCTAGCAATTCAAACATTAATGGAAACAGTCCCATGGATTACATTTCTTTACAGTCAAATGCTGAATACTTATTAACAATCTCATTTTATCTACTGCAAATACAGAAATGTCTTTACGCAATTTGCCTGATCTGTATTGTAAACAAGAAAGCAGAGCCAGTAAAATACAGTCCATTTTTTTACAGACACTAGTAAACATTCCCTGGACTAAAGTTTGCCATGAACTTTGGTTTTCAAACATGCATTTTAAAACCGGGCTGCATACCAGTAATGCTGAGTTTCAATCACATGATTCTGAGATTAGTAAAATTTAAGTATCCCTATTCCTAAAGGTTGCATTTACACAACAGAGAAGGGAAACTACTTTTTATACATAAGTTTTAATGTATATGACATTCATTAAGATTGCTGCTGTTAATTTTGAAACCATAAATTCAACAAAATAAGTATATTGCTCACTGTCAAATATGCGATTTATTTGTTTTTATTAGATAGGTTTGGTGGCCAATTTTACAGTGTTCCAAAGACTGATACAACTGTAGCTGTAATTCAGTCATTCTTTTAATGTTGTTTTGGTCTTGATATATATCAGGGAACAAAACTACTGAGATATGAAAAAGTCGCATTAATCTTCAGCTGTTGGTTTACATTTCAAAAGGTAAATAAAGGTAGAATAAACAAAGGTAATTTAGTAGACAAATTTTCGTATTGAATATTTAAAACTGCCCAGTGTGGTCGGTTGCTGTGATGTGATGTATCATAAACAAATAAACAAATCTAGACTTGCTTCAGAAACAATTTTTCCACTCACCCTATAATATTTAATACTGTGGAACATATTGTGATAACTGGTAAGTAAATTAGACCAGTGTTTGGAAGTTTATAGGGGTTTAGGCTGGTGTTAGTTGCTAGTCTGAGCAGAAGCTGAACGCTGTTGCCGGTTTAAATGTAGATTGTGATGCATGTTTAACGTGTCCTTTGGGGTGGGAGGGTACAGTAGCGCTGCAGCATGGACTGCCATAATCTTTTGGGGAGCTATTTTATATATTTCTCCTGCAAGAAGGAGAAAGGACAAAGAAGAAATGCCCTGTGGGATTTTCCTTGATGCAGAATCAAGGTCTTTTGCAGAGGTTACAAATTTACCGTTCATCCATCTTTACAGAAGACCAGGGTGGAGGGTAATAAACAAGGAAATACTAAGAAAGGAAAGACTTTTCTTTGTCATCAGGCTTGTTCTGTCTGGACTTCTCTTGACCTCCCCTCAGTTTCATTTTATTTGGTTTAGCTGTGAGAGCAGTTTCTCTAATTGACCAGGTGTCTAAGGTTAATTTCTTTTACTTTTGTTTAGCTGTGTATGGTACAGCCATAGTTTTGTATGGATAGCAGTAACAGAAGGTTGTTGTGGGTAGAATGAACTATTTACCACTCCAACACAATGTAGTCGTATAGAGATGTATGTTGTTGGGAGCCTTGAGAAGACCCAGGGTGTGGTGTGAAGGAGTAAGGCATGGGGTGATAAGAGATGGGACACAGGCTTGACACTGGAGACCGCTAGTCTCACTAGCTGTCGGTGAAAAAAAATACAGAGCTGGACATAACTGGTTCTAGGGGTAAGAAAGAGAACAAAGAAACAGTATCTAACATACATAAAGGGCAGCATATATAGTAAATTCGTATGTAATCTGGAATTGTGGACCACTGAAGAAAGAGTAATGTGATTGCATGATAGCAAACATACCTAAATGACCTGAAGCGGAAAGGAAAAAAAAAAAAAAAGAGAAAAATCATTAACAAGAACACCATCTTCCTCCTGGCAAAAGACTCCAAACACTGACTTGTCATAACCTCACCCCACCAGCAGCATCAGCATGAAACCACTGACCTTCGTACCCAGAGGAGCGGTGGAAGGGTCAGCACACCACCAGGAAAAGGGATAGAAATTAAGTGTATGTATGTGCTACAATTTTAATTGTATTATTGATATTATTGCAAGCTTTTCTGTACATAAGTGCTCTAACTGCACTATTATTCTTTGTTTTTCTTTAATAATTACATCTAGACTAGTGATAATTCTGAATGATGACTGTTAAGATTTCCATTATGTTAACAATAAATTCTCGGCTTCATTTTTATACATAAAGTTGACTTCCCTCGCCCATAAACAAGATTCTGAGTGTGCCAGAGGATCCAAGAACTCCAACAGCAGGGAAGAATACAGAAGCTTTGAAACATCTAGCAAACACACAGTTCTTTAAATGACATAAATATTTCTCAAAAATGGCAAAATGCAGGGAATGTTACCAGAAGTATATTGTCTGACAGGTACCCAGGCCATTGAGCTGTGCAGGAAGAGGGAGTTTTGTCGGTGGATTATGACGAATCTGTGATACCTAAGCATGAATCCAACTAATCAAAATCTTTGACATCTCCTTCTCAGCAAAACATAAATTAGGAGATTAGCAACAATCAGATAAGATTCTGCTTGAGGCTAGTAACACTTCATCGACTGTGTGTGGATTGTTCCTTCTAACACTGAAGAAAGTATCAACAAATTATATACGTAATGCAGGGGCTAATGAGTCGTCCTAGGATTTTCCAAACAATTTTAGTTAATTCAAGGAGAGAAATTAGAACTGAAATGATGGCAAAGGCAAACTGTACAAGAAACACATTTACACACCATCATAGTTAGAAAAGCTATGGGTCGCATCAGTGCTGTAAGCGAACAAGTGTCTTTGCTCTGACAGTTTCACAAAGCATCATTGTAAATCTCTGTGTTATTAAAGAACAATTAATGAAACTAGCAGCTATTACAGAAGAACAAATGGACTCAAATGTACAGGGATGGGTTAAATCACTGGGCCGCCATGAGAAAAATCTACATTTATATCCATATTTACACAGCTCAATAAAACCTGCCTTAGTGAAGCACATGCTGACCAAATATTAATTTTGTTAGTGGAAGCTAAACAATTTCTCAAATTATGTGGTATGAAGAGTCCTGGCTAAAGAATCTACACCAACCCCAGAAATTTTTAATCTGCTTGAAGAGTACTCTTTCAACCAATTTCTGTTTGGTATATCTTTGGCTACAGTTCAAAGTGTGAGTTTCTTCTGTATTGTAACAGTGTTTCCTGGGGTCCTTTGCTACATGGTTAATATTTGTTTTTCTGGCAAAAATAAAAATGAGTATGACGAGATAATACGTGTGTTTTAGGATTCTTTCCATACACTCACTCAGATGAGAAATGCAAATTTGGCACGTAATCAAAACAATTTGGGGAACATATATTTAGCAAACAGAAAAATCAGATGAACAGGAAGCCATTACGCGTGTTATCCAGGCTGCTTCTGCTGTAAAAAAAAAATCCCAAGTACGCTTCCTCACCAAAGTTAGCTCAGCTTAGAAAGCTGTTCAGTGGATGTCTTTTTGGCAGCTTTCTGCTCTAATTAGCCTCTCTGTGTAACACACGGTGGTCCTTGCTGCTCACTGCGAAGGTCCAAACCACTCACCATTTTCTGTTGCTAAAAAAGACAGACTGAAACGCAATGTATGGAGCGGGCTGTGTGGGTATTCTTTACCTCCAAGGGTCTGCAGCTGTAGTATGTGAATCTGGGTTTGTCAAAGCAAAACACAGCTAATCTAAAAGAAACACTTGCAGCTTTGACAGTTGCAGTGGAAGACTGCTGAAAAATTAGAGCAGTGGGCTCAAATACGAAGAAGATGCTCATATATATGCAAGAAGAAGGGTTCACACAAGTCCTACCAAGACTCCTCACCAAAGAGAAACAGTAGTACTCTTCAGTGAAAAGGGACCTTGAACAATAATTTGGCTGTGAATGAGTGTGCTAGACATTTCAGACGGAAGCAGACCACAGGTCCAAAGTGGCACTATTAGACACAGGCCCTGAATGCCGAATGAGCAGAGACATCTGTCTGCAACCCTCATTCAGGGGCAAGATTTCATTAGCGCAAATTATTTTCTAACTGGCAGCTCTAGTTCCTTATGCACAACTCAGTCTTTTCTTTAATCCCTTTTCTTTGACATCCTGAGAGACATGGGGCAGCTATAGATGTCCTGTGCAGAGCACGGCAGCATTCTGACCCATCATCTTCATCAGAGAGAGATAAGTTGCAGGGAAGGGAAACGGTAACTGCATGAAGTAAATTTTAGGGAAAAGGAAATACTGTGCGGTTTCCTACTACTCTCTGCTAGCCCGTCAAAGACAAGGAATACACGATACGCTTGAACAAAGAGCAGCAGAGCTGCTGTTCGAAAATGTGGTCTCAAACCTTGCCAGTAAAATAGCCTTTTCTCAGGACTGTTCTTTAGGTATCTTGCCTGCCAGCCCCAACCAAGTTCTTAGAGAACAGATACCACTTTGCACCTGAAATCCCGCTTCCTACCAACAGTGGTGAACATTGCCACGCCATAATTAGTTTGTTCTGTTGCACACAGATAGTTCAACTGTTGCCTTGACAAACTATGCTATAACTACTGCTGCATCTCTTCCTTAAAACTAGGTGGAAAGTACTGAAAGCAAAAATAAAAGGTAGTTTTTGTCAAAAAAAAAAAAAAAAAAAGCAACCCAAAATCAAACCAAGAAGCAAAAGAAGAATTTCAGTCTGAATGTAAGGGGTTTTAAATTGTTTTTATTAGGCCAAGTACACCTTTTTGTCCTTGACCTTCTTTGAAGTGTAACAAAGTTGCAGACCAAGCAAACAGTACATGATTTAACTATTTTTCTGTTATTCCTCTTTCATATGTTCACCATTTCCTTCTCAACACCCAGGAATCTTATTAATTGTTTTTAATAGAAAAGCTACTATTATTTATCTACTGCAATGTTTGTCTGGGTTTTCGCACCCTGCATGACATCTGGTCAGTAATTTCATTAGCACAAAACACCAGCTTTAAAAATGACAGCACTATTTAATGAGAAGAGATTAGATCATTTTAAAAGGTTGCCTCAAACGCTTGGTGATTTCTTCCTGTGGGGGTTTGTCATGCAAGAGTATCACAAACGAAAAGAGTGACTTCTTCAAATTTTCATCTGCTAATGAGACCAGGATTAAGAAGGTTGATACATTTCACCTACAATTTATTTTTCAAGAAACTCCAAGTTAATACCAGTCAAGAATAAACAGCAACATCTTGCTCTGCAAACTGCCTGAATGTAATTGAGAATATGCAAATTGTTTTCTGTGTCTGATTAAAACAAATCCAGCACTGAATGTAAAACCAGTTTTAAGTTCTTGCAAAGTATTGTACGCACAAGTATTGCCACAGTGTGGGTTATGAAAAGGAATTTAAATTGTTGCTATATTACTGAAATGACAACATGAAAAAATAATTAATAATAACAGATTACGACGAACTGTAATATAATATATACAAATAGAAGATTCTAAAAAAATGTTATTTATCAAACTTTTATCTTTTTTCTTTTTGTTTGCTTTTGACAAACTCTTTATAGTATAAAAGCTGAGGAAGCAAGTAGACACTCTTTTTGTGGCTCTTTGATGCCTCACAGCCTTTTGGTAAGCCTAAGTGAGAAAAGGTGTACTACATTACAATAATTTTATGCATTATTTACTTCTAAGTTAGCTTCAACTCAAGGTATCACACTATAGATGAAATAACACTCTTACAAATACATTAATTTTATTTTCCATCTATAGGTTAGCTAATTTAGCATCAACATATGTATTTTATAAGAAGTACACTTATAAATGTCCTATTTTCCTTGATACATGTCCTCCTTATTTTTTTTCTTTTTTTTTTTCCCTTCCTCTAACACTTTGTTTTCCTCTTCTGGAACATTATTTTTAGTTAGCATTACTGAGAAGTGTATACACTGAATTCTGGCAAAGAAAATGTCCCTAAATGTGATGTGCAGAATACTCGAGCCCATGCCACAGATATTGAGGTGAGGCGATCAGAGAAAAGAAACACAGTGAAAAGAAGAGAGATCCAGAATAAACTAAGGTCACTTGGCACAGAGGGATTGGGTGGCTGTTCCAGGAACAAAGGATAATTGAGAAGAAAATTATGAAGCAAAGAAAAAAAAGAGGAGAAGGAAACCCTTTGCATGCAGGGACATCCTTCTGCTGCAATACAGCTCACAGCTTGCAAATCTCAAGCCTTATATGCTGTTATTACTCTGAAGACATCTTGAAATCCTGTACAGGATTATGCTATTCCGCTACAGTTGGGCTTCTTTCCACAGGGTATTGGAGAAAAAGCATACTCAGAGAAACTTGTTTGAAATGCAGACATTAAGAGAGCATTCAATTTAAGTTCTCAAGTGATTTAAGAACTTAGCACGTAAACACATAAAATAAATACTTCTATGTAGACCCTTTGCTTTAGCAGTAGAACAAAATATATTTGTTTGAATGACTTGTGCCAAAAAGTTCATATGAGGTAATCAGGATACACATGGAATACAAGGAATTCATGCTGTGGTTTTACGTAGAGTACTCACTAAAGTTGAGACACCAGTGGGCTCTAAAAAAACTAACCACCCCCCAGATTAAAAAAAAAGCCCTCGTAGCCAACTCTGCCAACACATAGCAACAGCTATGATTTCAGAGTCTTTAGGATATACTTAAAACACGCAAGGAGATACTGAATGCCCTGACAAGGTATAACAGAAACTTTAAATAGTTCTGGTTTATGTCAATGACGTCTCAATGACCTAATCTTGACTTACTTTGTCAGAACACTAGTCCCTTTGGTTGCTGAAAGGATATAAGTGGATATAAACAGTTACTTTCATAGATCATCTCACAGAACAAGAGCTAAATGTTAGACATTCAATAAAAAAAATCTCACTCATATTGGATGTGAAAAATCCTAGCAAGGACTGTACATAATGCCTCGACACTGCTGCAAACAAATGTTAAAATTTGACATAAGGAAGTTTCTAGAATTTCAGAAAGGGAGGGAGATAGGTGACTCTAGAAGCTACAGTTATATAAGTTTATTTTATCAAGATAAGGAAGATTAATAATTGGAAATCCAAATAATATCTCTAAAATGGAAAGAGTGATCTGATAAATGTAGAAAAGTTCTGTTAAAACCATGGCATAGTATAATTAAATTATCTAAGATTTCAGAAAACTTTTCTTTCAAATTCAGCTCCTTAACTGTGGCATACTTCTGAAGGGAAATGGTGCGTACAACTTATTTTCAGAAAGAGTCCAATATAAATATTAAAAAGTGAGGATATGTTATTGATTGATTCTGTCTTAAGCAATGAATGCAGAGAAGAAGCTTTGGCAGACTTCTACTTTATTCACTGTTGAATTACTTAATAATCTTTTCGTCTACTATATTGAAGATGTGCAGACATCTAGGCGCAACATATGCCATCGTGGCACAATTTAAGTTTCACTCCCATAGTCAGTTTGGTCCCAAGAGTTTTCATGGCCATAAGCCATTATCTCCAATGGAAATAATAGCTTATAGGATTGCAGATGGTTTCACCACTATACATCATGATTCTAAGACCTTCAAAATGAATCCCATAGTGTTCTTAATACATGTGCACATTCATGCATAGTTGGAAATGAAGAAATACCTCTAATTTTAGAGACTACATCTTGCTGTATTTTGCATAATGACTGTGAACATAGTACATCAGATAAATGAAAGGAAATAGCTTTTAGTGCAGTGTTCTGTCACAGGAAAATAATAAATCAACAACCTATGAACTCTGGGTCCATTTGAAGCATATTTAGAGCCCTCATTAACCTATAGAGGCCAATTTGAATAGAAGCCATTTAATGAAGACACAGAGGGGATTATTAATAATTTACTATGATGGAAGAAATGGAAACAAGCTAGAAATGGTAAAGATTACCCAAATGATTATGAGATCCAAAAGTGGCTACATAATTGCCTGCACCATGCAACAAAGGCTATTGCCAAGGCACAGATACGAAACTGCTGCATAACTTTATACAATACAATTTAAGGGGCTTTGGAGACGTAGGCCAATAGCAGGAATTAATGGTTTCCTACTCTCAGGCAGGAATCACTTGTTTTATTTTTCTGTTTGCTTTTTGAAACTTTTAATTTACTGGAAAGCCTCCTCTGTGGATAGCATAGGATTGAAATGTGGCTGCTCTGTGGTAGAATCATCTAATTTAGGCTAGGTGTCACACATTATATTTAAATTGATTGAAATACCTGCAAGATAAAGATAACATGATTTTGGCTGTCCCCATTCCAGGATTACACAAGAAGGTGGAGTGTTTCCCCTTAGTGCATTTTAGTGTGCAAAAATATCAATATAATGAATGAGGAGTGAAGGAGCTCTTGTGAAGCTCCATATGGTGTACATTATCCCATTACATTAAAGTGTGACTTAAATGTCTTGCAGGCAACAGGACTCTTTCAACCCCAGAGACACCCCAGACCTATGTTTATGCTCATGTAGAATAGACTAAAATCTATTCTGGCAGGCATGGAAGGTGGAGTGACTCTCTCAGGCCAACCTGCACTGAGTCAGGAGTGATGTGTCACTGTCTTTACCTGCGCTCAAGAGAGTTATGGCAGTTTCATACTGGATAAGCAGCCACAAAGCTCAACAAACATTCATTGAAAGGAATGGGGTCCTTTCAAAAGTAACTGTCAGACACCAAGTGCAGTCATGGTTCTAGACAGAAGAGAATAATAATTCCAGAAGCTAAATCTCTTCTGCTCCATCCAATTGTCCTGACGAGTAAGTGGCATGGCCATCTGGCTGCCTTTTTCATTCCCTCTTTAGAACCATAGAATCATCTAGGTTGGAAGAGACCTTTAAGATCACCAAGTCCAACCATTAACCTAGGACTGCCAAGTTACCACTAAACCATGTCCCTCAGCATCACATCTATGTGTCTTTTAAATACCTCCAGGGATGGCAATTCCTCCACTTCCCTGAGCAGCCTGTTCCAATGCTGGACAACCCTTTCGGTGAAGAAATTTTTTCTAATATCCAGTCTAAATCTCTTCTGGCGCAACTTGTGGCCGTTTCCTCTTGTCCTATCACCTGTTACTTGGGAGAAGAGACCAACCCCCATGGCTACAACCTCCTTTCTGGTAGTTGTAGAGAGCGGTAAGTGTTCACCCTCTGCCTCCTTTTCTCCAGGCTGAACACCCCCAGTTCCCTCAGCCACTCCTCATAAGACTTGTGCTGAACACTATTTGTATCAGCCATATTGTGGCCAGTAGGGCTAAGGAATTGATTGTCCCCCTGTACTCGGCACTGGTGAGGACCCACCTCGAGTGCTGTGTTCAGTTTTGAGCCCCTCAATACAAGAAAGACACCAAGATTCTGCAGTGTGTCCAGAGAAGGGCAACAAAGCTGGTGAGGGGTCTAGAGAACAGGTAGATATGGTGCTGAGGGACACAGTTTATTGGTGGGTTTGGCAGTGTTCAGTTGATGGTTGGTCTTGATTATCTTAAAGGTCCCTTCCAACCTAGACAATTATATGATTCTGTGATTCATGCAGTTGTAGAATTTGATTTTGTGACTAATAAAAAGGCAAAAGAGAACTATTATGGTAGCAATTTTATTAATACCTTGTCTTGGGTTCTAAAACAAAAAAAAAGAACCCTATCTTTCTACAGAATAAAAAGAAGCAATGGCATGCATTACCTACCAGCCACAAGACTTTTTCAGAGGACAGGAATGCTTGCTACTGCTCAGCTGCCTTATGCACACAGAATTATTTTGTATGCTTGGTGTATCTACGTAGAACCAGTAATGTTTCTGCTCATCATGGCCCCTGTTCCTGAAAGATCCAAAGTCACAGATCCAACTGCATACTGCTGCCATGTGGTACAGCATTTCCATAGCCTGCATCAGTCCAAATCAGAAGTTGCCATGCAGTGGTGAAGGGCTGTGACATCAGCTTGGTCACTATGTAGTCCTTAGTGTGAGTCAGCTCTGTGTTGCCATGACTACCCACCAGTGAACGAGACATCCACTCTGTTTCTGCTGGTCCAGTTGGACATTACTGCAAAATCAGCTTTAGTACAACGTTGTTGAAAATATTGGGGATTCACTAAAAAAACGTTTTACATTACATTACGAGCAGTTCAGAAAATCTACTTTTGTCTCATGCCATCACCCCTGAGTACTCAGGGAAAACACCCTCTCATCCTACCATGTTCAAACCATTTCTGCTCTCATAGGAACACTAATATATAGTGTTATTGAAGGAAAGGCAGCAGAATGACACTGTGGCCTTGGATTTGCCAGGGCCACAAAAATGATTGGAGGGCTGGAGCCCCTCTCCTATGAGGACAGGCTGAAAGAGTTGGGGTTGCTCAGCCTGGAGAAGAGAAGGCTCTGGGGAGACCTTATAGCCCCTTCCAGTACCTAAAGGGGCTCCAGGAAAGCTGGGGAGGGACTCTTGATCAGGGAGTGTAGCAATAAGGCAAGGGGTAACAGTTTTAAACTGAAAGAGGGAAGATTTAGACTAGCTGTAAGGAAGAATGTTTTTACGCTGAGGGTGGTGAAACCCTGGCCAGGTTGCCCAGAGAGGTGGTAGATTCCCCATCCCTGGAAACATTCAATCAGGTCGAACGGGGCTCGGAGCAATCTGATTGAATCCAAGGTGTCCCTGCTCAAGGCAGGGGGGTTGGACTGGATGACCTTAAAGGTACCTTGCAACCCAAACTATTTTATGATTTTATGATTTAGGACACTTAGCTGGTAGTAGTTCTACAGTCACATGCCTGTACAAACATTGGAACACAGCAAAATAGAACTGCGCAACATAGAATTACTTTAAATGAGAAATTGAAAGTATCCCAAAAAGCATAAGTATTCAGAGATTGGTACCTATTCTGGGATGTGACAAATAGTATATAAAACCATGGGAAGATTTAGAAGTTTTTCTAATGTTGTTAGTTTTTCTTCTTTTAATTATTGGCAATTTAGTGGGTGAACACAATTTTTTGAAGTTTTGTAAGTCTAAGAGTTTGTTTTGTTACCATTGTAAATTGCCCCCAAAAGTGTTTAGTTTCATGCCAGCAGCACTGAGTGTTACATTTGATTCATACCAGTTTAGTTTTAGCTTTTGATGAAACATGCATATCCATGGCTTACTTTTTGAGTCACCACTTAACTGGACAGAGTTGATGAAGTCCTGGGTCTTTGTGACATATTTAACTTGATTTACATTTGCCTTATGTGCTGAAATTACTTAAACTGACATAGTTGAATGTTATGTTATCTAATTGATGGAATAAATGAACCAAAGCAGCTAGAAAAGCACATTGAAAAAGTTATAGTTCAGAGGTAAATTGAATTCCTTGATAATATTCAGCATGACAAAGTTTTAGTGCGTTCAGCCATATTTACATGAAACATTCAGCACAACAGGGACCCTGCAGGTTTGAGAAAACACTTTGTCTCCATGGTTGAATATTTATTAGAAAGCTGGTGATACCAATCTCAGTCCCAAGAGGTAGCACCTCTTTAAGTACTTCAGTATTCTAAGCTGTGGCCAAAAATAATATGCATTGTGGATGAGCTTGACGATTGACTTGAGTATTTAAATACAAAAGATTTAAAATTAGGAAATTGTAACATCCACTGAAATAGTTGCTTGAATAGTTATTAAGTGTTGCTAATCAATACAATTCATTTGGTTGTGCAAATATGTATGAAATGGTCTTGTTATCAGTGCAAAACATTTCTCTTGGGAAAAAAACCCTCTGAAGTAGACATTTATCAAGTCACTCTGATTAAATCCTGGCTCTAGGAAATAGTGCCATATGAGCTGGGGTTTAGTCAATCAGACTGAGATGAAATCCATATTACAACTTTCCAAACAATCATCTGGATGATAATGTAAAGTATTGCCTGAAGGAAGAAAGAAAAGAGTGGAAATATTTGATGATGTGGTATTTCCATGGATATTCATGCTGTAATGAGAAGAATAGCACATGAACCACAACTTTTTTTTTTTTTTAATACTGCATTATGAATTAATAGGACACCACCGCTACAAACAAAATATGCATGAAAAAAATATATAGTACAGATGCTGATGATTCTTGGAATATCAGGCTTCTTTTTTGGACACCTCTGTGTAAAAAGTTATTCTGTAATAAAGGTTTTGGCTGGCCTTTATCTTGGCACATAACCAGGCCTAGTCTGAGAATTTAAAATCACCTTATGTTTTTGTTTCTTTTTTTTGTGCAGTAAAATGAAACCATCCTCTAAGATGGTAGACTAAATAGATTAAGTCTGTCTGTAACTGTTTAGAAGTGTCTAAATGCCTGTTTTTTATACTAGGAAGAAAGGTTTGAAATGAAACCTCAAGAAAAATGTTGGCTGGCTAATAAGTTTCCCCTTCTTGAAATATTCCGTAAATATTCAAAATCACTGGAGTATTTCATTTAAAAAAACCCACACCTGTTTCTCCTTTTATATAAAAGATCAGATATAATTAGTGTGAATTCTAGAAAGTCTAGAAACCCATTAAAATATTTCTATCTTCTGTTATCCTTTTAAGAATTTGTCATCCGATTAAGTTACCACTGGAAGTTACAGTAGTTTGTTCAGGACTGCTTTTTTATAGTTTGAACTACAGGTTTGATTCTAGCTTTTACTGAGCAAACTGAAAAGTTACTACAACATGACCTACAGAGGATATTGTCTTTCAGACTGACTTTTGCATGATTTCCTTAGAAAACTTCCCATAACTATTTGCTTATTGCCATAATCTGAAGATCATCAGTAAATTTCCGTCTCTTTACATTGAAATGGTTTAACGGGCCACAAGGGAGATCTACAAAATTAAACTAGCGCATACTTTACACTCATTTTCAACTCTTGAAAAAAAATTAACTTTACAGAAAAAAAATAATTCTACTTTCAGCAATCTGTTTTTTAAAGTTAATCATTCCTCCTAAATATAAATGGAACATGCATCATCTAAGTAATGATGAAAAAAGCATTGATTTGTCGGTTCATATGATAACATTTTAATTTATAGTTCTTCAGTGAAGAGGTAAGGTATTGTTATAAATATTTGATATATTACACAAGAACAAAGAAGGGTTCCTAACTGGAATATGGCAAGGAAACATGGTTGTATCTCAGCACCGTATGACCACTCATAATTTGCATGTGATATTGTTTTAAAGAAAAATTCACTGAAGGAAAGCCAGTGTCACAAAGAGACGTTACTAAGACTGTGAGCTAAGACACTGATATTACTAATTTTCAATTTTCTGATTCCTTTAAAAAACAAAACAAAACAAAACAAACAAACTTTGGAAGTCAATCGGGCTTTGTATCAAATTTCCTGATAAACATTTCAGTTATTGTTACAAGGAGATGGATCTGTGGCATAAATAAACAGTTAATGAGAGAACATTTCTGAAAACTTTGTGTAAAGATAATGAGATTTGTTTAATGATTATCTTTATTCTGTGGGTAGTCCTCATAATTAGATAATTGATAATCACTTTTGTATTGCTTCTGAGAAGTATCTTGAAAAAGCAAATACGCAAAGTATATTCTTTTTGTTTGTTTGTTTTCACTTTCCTCTCAAGCAAGATGTTACCAGTGACCCTACTGGATTTGGTCACTAAAGATAATAAAGTTAGTATACTGGTCACAAAGAAAGCCACATATAGTAGAACTGCGGTTCCAATAGTTTTATGACATCTTAAGCAGTTGGTTTTTTTTTTTAATTAAAAAAGAGAATATCTTCAGTCTGATATTTAAAAATTCTATTAGAAGAATATGCAAAAGGCACTAAATTATCAGAACTGAAATATTTCAAACCATACCAGATATGTTTCGGGGGAATGGAAGAACAAAAATACATTTGTCTTTATTGAGTTACCATTAATTCTGACAGCATTTTCTTTTGGTTAATGTCCTATGACTAACTATATTTTTTCCTCCATGTGTTTGTTTTATATAAGCAGAAAACATAACTTTAGTGCTCTTTACACATAAGTGTATTCTAATCCACTGGGCACATTTATATGTAGGTAAAAATATCACCTGAGACAAAGAGCATTTAGAAACCTCATTAAAAAAAGAAACCACTTCAGAAATGACAAGTGGGTACGTTTTCATGTAGTCATTCTGTTTATTTCAAATGCTGGTTTTTATCCTGAATATTATGTCAAAGGCCTCTATGTTTTGAAGGCCCTTAGTTAAAGTGAACACCAAAATCAATTTGTATACTGCACTGACCTTAATGAATAAATGAAGAACTATTCCTAGTAAGTGTGTTTTATGAAAACCATAAAAGTTTAGTGGAAAGAATGACTGTGAGAGTGCTTGCTGATTTTAATTGTAGGAATTGGAGGAATACCATCTAAGAAGTATCAGTATTGGAAAGAAATATATAGTTTCCTACATAATGATTTAATATTTTTTAAATGTAAGAATAATTAATTTTGTTTAGTATTTGCATATCTGTATTGCTAATAATTAATTGCCACAGGTAAGAATAGGAAGTATGATCATCTTCCATGAGTTCTGAGAGATGTACAGCCCTTGACTTGATGCCCACTGACCAACCAGTGATTATTAATTGTGATTGCATAGTAGTTGTGATATAAAAGAGCTCTGAAGGGCAGACACCTGTGGAAATTACATTGGAAGGTAACACAGAGAAGAGGCAGCTGAACTGTTGCCTTCAACAGAACAGTATTTGTTCTAATTTGCCTTCAAATTCTCATTTTTTATAACTTCCAAACTTTGTTACAAATTAGGTTAAGATAATTTGCCAGCCTGCAAAGAATTCATAATGTTTAGCATGCTTTAATACACTGAATTCACAGAAGAAAACATTTGAAGCAAAATTTTGCTGTACATCAGAAGGAAATGACAACTGCTATGACAAGATAAGACGGGACAGAACAGTCAGGATATCAGTTAGTTCCAAATCCCATTGATACACATAAGAACACAAGGCAAACGTAAGAGAATCTGGAATATTTTTGCTGCAATATTTTTCATTGTTAAATATGTATCTTGATAACCATAATTTCCTCACAGACAGACAGTCCTTATACCTTCCATTTTCTGATTCATAGATGTCATGAAGGAACAAATCTCCTTACAGCCTGTAGTCTTATAAACTACCCTGCAATCTTTCTGTAGTAGGATTTATCTGATTAATCTTGCTCATAATGATGACTATAATCAGTGGGGAAAGAAAATGACACGTGACTTTTTGATAAAAGATTAAAATATGAACAATTTCAAGTACAAGAACCCACCTTATTTGTGTCTCTACTAAGTCATTATTTATACATCTCTCTCCAGCCCCCAGCCCACCTGGGGTCTTCTTCTGCCATGCTTTTGCCAGTAGAACTCTGAGGCTTGGCCTTCCAAGACAGGAGAGAATGGTTAAGAAATTGGCACAGCTGCAATTTCTACTGTTTAGCTGGGCCAAGAAAGTTTGCTTAATTAGTTCATACCCTTCTCTTCTCAAATATGGAAATGAACTCTTTGACTTTTTGCTGTATGTTCTTTTCTTTGTTAGAGAACGATTCAATTAGCTGTAGCAATAGCTTTCATAATTTATAAAACTCAAGTCACTTCAGAGTTTCCTTTAGTCCTAGGAGAATAAGTTTATTTCAGGACTTCCTTCAGAACTTGTACTGTTGAAACTAATTCTTCGACACTCCTAAACCCCAAAGTGCAATTACAGTCTCATATTTTTAACTACCACCACATTCAGTAGTTCAGGTACCTCGCTCTGTGGGTTTTCTGAGAATACTTTGGATTATAGGTGTTTGCAGAACACCATTCTCTGTATTTCTAAAGAGGAAAATAATGTTTACATCAGTTATTAAAAATATTTTGGAAAAATTAACTACCTAATACAAGTCTAACATGTTGATTACAGTGGCATAAATGTGAGATGTAGCAGTCAGGTGTTTGTTTCAGACACGGTCAGCAGAGCCCTCCAGTCTCTATTAAAACCATGTCTTTGACTTGCTGTGCGCCTTCATTCTATGCTGTCAAAACTTGTTCTTCTGCATGTACATGCATATTTTAGATACAACAGAAGGTTTTAACACTTTCCAACATCATAGAGTAAGTGGAATAGATCTTTCCTTCCATAGCACTATCCAATTGATCATACATTTATTTTTATTCTGCAGAACTCAAGATTTTGCTTTTATCTTGTTGACTTAAATTTGGTACTCGAAATTAGATAAAGACAAAAAAAGACATTACTTTTATGCATTCCTTTTTTTAAAAATATAAACTGTTAAGAAAATTATTGATAACATCTAATTTTTTAAAGAAATATTACAATATTTTCCAACACAAATTAATGACTGTGAGTAGCAGTGTCAATCAAGCTATTCCAGGTCTCTTGCTCTAGACCTAAGCCTAGTTGGGACCACTCTCCTCATCAGTTCTACAGAATAATTATGCAGATTCTTTATTTCTAATATTGGCGAGCATATATATTTGATTTATGAAAAATAATATCTGTAAATTTTTTTGACAATATTTCTAAGTTTTAGTAATATTTCCCTTAGGAAAATAAAAATTGAGGTAGCTCAGAGAAAACAATACAAGAATGGTAAAAAACAGGGGATTAAGTGCTGAGCAGATTAAAGCCAAATTGCTTTAAATCAAAAGAGTGGTATTAGTTGTATTCAAATATGTAGAAGCTGAAATAAGACTAATGAAAGGGGTTCCAGTTCCCAGTCCCAGGATTACACACAGCCTTGATCATATGCTTTATTTTGTTGTTTTCGCTCTCCTGCTGAGCGAAACCTGGCTCCTCTGAAGGCCATGGCAAAACTCGTGCTCACTTCAAAAGGAGACAGCGTTGAAGCCCTGAATAATAAATAGCCTGAGGCAAATAGAAGTGTTTATAAGAAAGGTGTTTGAGTCTGGATATTGCTAGAAGTCAATGAGGAGAGAAATTGCCCCCTTGAATCTCAGGATTCTTAGAAACAGCTTTTAGTGTCCTTGTTTATCAGCAAAAGTTTAGGTATGAGACAAATTTTCAGCTGAGATTTGCCTATGGATTCAGTTTCACATATTATTCCAAGGCCTACTGGAAAAATTGGTCAAAATTTTGTGGGATTCTTCAGTCTTATCAAATGCTTCTAAGAATGAAATTGTATATGATTGTCCAGCTTTTCTAAGACTCTTTTTCTTTAAAGCTAGTCACCTCATTAACAAGGTTACCACTGTAAGGTTTGGGGGCACTAAACGGACCAGGGATAAGCATCTTCCCGTTTGCAATCCAATAAAGAAGCAAAGCTAGGAATAAGTTGCTGTGATCAAGATCAAAAATCAATCCAGAATCAAGAGAAATTTCAGATTGGAAGTGGCAGTTTTCTCTGCCCTTCAGATGATTTAACCCCCCCAAAAAAACAGATTAAAAGGTCACTCAATGTCATTTTAAAATGAAAAATCTGTAGCTTTTGTATGATTATTATGACCTCACACAACTATTGTTTGAGCATAAACTGTTGGAGCATCCAGTTAGGGGTCTAATTTTCCTCACTTCCCCAGTGGAAGGGAGATGGTATAGACAGACAGAGAGAGAGATGACAGACATGGGAACCAATACAGACACTTTTATTTACACCGTACAAAGCTATTTTGATTCCCATTTCTTTCATGACGGTTGGGACAAAAATGAGTAAAGGTGATGGAAATTTTTGGAAAGTCCTAAAAAATCACGTCCTTCTTAACTCCACTGTATGATCTTTAATGCAGGCAGTGCAGATCTGGGCTGTGTATTACCATACACTTAAGTTTTGCAATCTGTTCTCACAAATCAATTTTACACAGCTTGAGAATATGGGCAAGTTTGTATTTGCGCTATAAAGATGTTTCAGAGGGGAAAAGAATGAAAACAGTGTTGTAGCTGCAAACAAATCAATCAGACTGTATTAAAACTAAACACATGATGCCAAAGATGAATGTAGAGACAGAAACAGGGACAGAGATTACCATGGGGTCCAGACACATACAGTGATTAATCATCACACACATCCGGAAAAGAAAAGCCCAAGAAGAAACGTTTTTTTCTTCTTGGGCTAGACAGTCTAGATAGAAAGAAAATTATATTGTGTTCTCCATGGATGAAGGAAAAGATGAAATGGATATTAACTGTCCCTCATTTGCACCAAACCGAAAATCTGTCTTTCAGCTAGCTTTATTTTTTATTATTTGAAAACAATCCCATAATTAATTTTTAAATTCAGAACATAAGCATATTTGTTTCTTTTTCAAAGATTCATTTCAATTTTAAAATCATATTAAATAATTATATTGGGATTAATTTAGCAAAAAATCAATTTAATTAAATTCAGCAAATCTGAATACAGGAAAGAGCTGCAATACTGTGCTTCTTTTTTCTTTTTTTCCATAGGTTTTGCAATTACAGTATAAAACTTATTCAGATGTAAGTATCACTGAATGCAGTTCTAATTACCGGGAACATGACTCTCTTTGGCTACACAGGATAAGTTAAAATGAAAACAGTCTATTTAGATGTTTTTTTTCTGCACACGCAGAATACTGAGACAGCACTATGGTGCTCAGAAACTAACTGATGATTTTTCCAGCTTCGGAGACAAATTTTGCCTTCATACAGAGGCTGATAAAACAAATGTGTTTGTAGCACCATATGATAAATAGAACCTATTAGTATGAAAAAATAATTCTGCAGAAATAGCTGTGAGGATTAGGTCATAGGAGCATCTGCATGCCAGCTGGGGGCAATACACCAGATTTATCTGTGATTATTTGATAGTTACTAGGTTCATGAGGGGGGCGAGATATCTAATATTTTATTTCTTTTTAAATCTAGCCTCTGTATAAATTTCCCAAATACCCATTTTATTTTAGTTTTGCCACAACAATTTGTCCAAACCAACAGGTGCCCCAACTCCCTTCTTGTGCAAGGATAATTGAACATACAGTACTTAGTATATATGCCAACAGCAGAAAGTTTTTGCAGATCTATTCCTACTGCAGATAGAATCATAGGAGCATAGAATGGTTTAGGTTGAAAGGGACTTTGAAGATCACTGAGTTCCAACCCCCCTGCCCTGTGCAGGGACACCTCCCATTAGAACAGTTTGCTCCAAGCCCCATCCAACCCGGCCTTGGACACCTCCAAGGATGGGGCAGCCACAGCTTCTCTGGGCAACCTGGACCAGTGCCTCACCACCCTCACAGGAAAGAATTTATTCTTAATATCTTATCTAAACCTCTCCTCTTTCCATTTAAAACCATTCCCCCTCATCCTATGGCTCCACTCCCTGATCAAGAGTCCCTCCCCAGCTTTGCTGTAGCCTTATTAGGGACTGGAAGGGGCTTTAAGGTTTCCCTGGAGAGACCTCTTCTCCAGGCTGAACACCCCTAACTCTCCCAGCCCGTCCTCCCAGCAGAGGGGCTCCAGCCCTCGCAGCATCTTTGTGGCTTCCTCTGGCTCCACTCCAACAGGTCCGTGATGTATAGATCTATATAGATCAATTCCTGAAATTAGCTTGTGCCAGCTGGATCCTCTCTAGAAGTGCTCATCACCTCCAGGGCTTTTGTCTGAGCTGACTGCTAAACCAGACTTTCTTCCAGCCTGCTTTAGGTTTCTTTTTAACCTCATAAAATTAAAGCAGCAGACAATGTATTGCTGTAATTCCCGAGAGGGGAGGAAAGGAGTATATGCGTGGAAATATGTCGGACTCCCTTTCATATTTGTATGAATCCAGGAGAGGATTTCAGGTTTTTGTAGCTAAGTTCAGGGCAGGATATGTGTAGGGACCGGGACAGGGTTGTTGGTTTTTTTCCTATGAAAAAAATATAAAAACTTTGTGATTATTTACACTATTCTTTCTCTTCCTCCCTCCCTGCTCAGGTAGCTTATGTGCTGTTAAAGGAGGACATGATTTAAGACTCATTTTAAAATGTCTCTAGAAATGACATAGTTATTGAAAAAAATAGCAGTGTAAGCCAGGTGGAAAAAAATAAGATGGTAGAATGAAATACCTCTGAGGACAGTTTTGTTGTACAACATTTGGCCTTAAATAAATGTATGGGCCTGCTTCTGAAAATATATTGCATATGTCAAAGGAACAGTAATTAAACTGCTCCCTCTAAGCCTTTTTGATAGGCCATTTTCAGAATGAATGGTTGAGGCTGAGAAAGGGCACTTGGCATTTAAGAACCCTACCTTTAGGATATTATTCTCCTTGCTTTCTCATGCTCACATAATTTTACTTTTTTTCTACCAACTTAGAGAAATGCTAATATCCACTATTTTTGTTAAAGATGACCTGTAAAATAAAAATTATGTATCACATAAATGTAATTGTTTTTGTCATTAAAACAGAAGATCAGTCAGTCGCATCTTATATCAACCCTGAAGAAGAGAGACAAGTAGTGGGTTGATCATGGTGCAAATGGCAAATTTTGCATTTTGCCATTGATTAATGGAAACTGACAAAAGCCACAGTAACTTATACTAAATCACTCAAAATAATTATTACCTGCTTAAAATGGTGTTATGGTGAATAAATAATACTAAGAAAATGCAGTGTCTGACCAAGACCCATAATACTCTTCTTCAAATGAAATAAACAAAATGAAATGTGATGGATTGAAGACCTAACTCATCTTTAAGGAAACTGGTAGATTCCAGAGATGTTTTACGAAAACTGAGGTAACATCATTTGTGTTTAAAAGAAATATTTTGACTAATATTATTGTTTCACATGACCTGTATCTTGAACCTAGATTTCTACTTTATATTAATGTATACACTTGCAATAACATATATGTATATAAAGTAAAAGAAATTAAATGAGTATAAATAACTGTCATTTCCTTTAATGATGAAATTTCAAGAAAACAAATTGTAACAGAATGATATAGATAAAATTCTGTGTTATCTCTAGAAATTATTCATAAAGTGACAATGCCAGGTAACAGAAAAGTGTTTGCTTTCTATATTCTGCTACTGGACCTATTTTACATGAATTCAGACAATCCTCTCCCTATTGGAATGGTTTTACACCTTTACGCCTTTTCTTTTCTTGTTTCTGTACGCCACACTACAGTTCATTTCCATGGACCATAAATGTGTATTTTCAGACTGCCTCAAATTGATATTTATGTTTCTTATCTATTTACAACAATAAGGTATTTTATTTGTTTTTTAACATTTTCCAGTTCTCAGAATATGATATACCTGTGTTGGAAGATTGCACATAAGCAAGAAATTTTTCCTACTATGTTTTAAGGTGGAAAAAATTCTGTGTCTATTTATTAATCTTTGATTTTTACGTAAGAGTCTCGGGGTATTTGTTTTTCTCCACGCTGTAGCAACAGGTATCAGTTTTTATATGCTATAACTGTGACGGTAATGGAATGACAGCACTCTTGCATGGATAATAGTCTTTCTGTGGCTGTCTTAGAAACTTCTGAGTTTCTTTGGGTTTACTTTTACTTTTGGATTATTTTTCTTAAAACTGTGAAGTTTGGAAACTATAACCTACAAATACTTTCAATACACAGTCCTTAGGGATACACCATAATAAAAATTAAAACCATCTTTATTTGCCAGTCAGAAACAAAAGACGTCTGAAGAAAATGCAGAACGGAATGACTCTGCAATTACAGGCCTGACAGAAATAGCCAAAAAGAAAAGTATTGCAAAAAGTGAACAATTACTGGAACTCAGGGGGAGACAATGGAATTACAATACCATAAATGCTAATAATCCGTGTTTTTGTCCTCTGTAAGAATAGAAATGTTCTTCCAGTTGAAACAAAACAGCACAGACCTTTGATTTCTCTTTTGACAAATTGATTCACTTACAATGTTTTAAGTGTAATAAAAAGAATTTATAGGAATCTTTCTGTTAATCACAAGAAATGTAGTTATTAAGGGAAAGAAATATGACAATTCCTAAGACATAGTTTATTGTGATGATGAAAAAGAGTATTTTACATTTTCCCCTTGGAAAAGTAGAAATTTCTAAAAGTTTATATTGTATGACTGCCACCCACCATCCACCTGCACATTTGCTTTCATGAGAACTCTCACAAGTTCAGGAACTGTGCTGCAAAACTGATGTAATGCATCTGATCCAGGTAGCTCCTGCATTTCTGTGAGGGATGTTAAGAAGGAGCTTGTGAAAAATAAACACATTCTTCCTCCATTTCTCCTTTTCACAATCACCTAGTGCAATTAGACAGTTCACACTGGAAGTTTATAGTCCTTAAGGTACTTCTTCTTGGTTATTTTACATTAAAATTATTGGTATATGGAAAGCATTAATTATTTTTATTTTTATTTGGCTCCTCATTATACATGCACACGTGCATCTCATAAAATTAACTAGTTACTGACATTTGCTCTTATCTTTTAATATAAGTGACTTTTTTTTCACTTATTACTGTGTAAAAAATGTGCTACTTAATACCAACTTCTTTTAAAAAATGAAAAAAAATTACAAAAATGTGCATTAATCATCTTAAAGCTCTCTGTGGAAAAGTATCTTTCTCTCACGGTGTTCACTTGCAGTCTAGTTAAATATGCTTAATTTTAGGCAAAGGCTTAAATCTTTCATTCCATTCAAGTAAAAAGTAACATGCAATTAGATGTCTTAGTGAAATGGTGACAGACAAATGCCTTTAACAACTGTCTGCTAAAAGATTCCATCTTTTTAAGACCAAAATTGGGTACAATTTTAAATGTCACAAGCCAACATTTATTGCCAAACTTTGATATGGAGAGAGAAAGCTGAGAGACAGTGCAGGAGTCTACTGAAAATCAAAATATCCTCAAGTACAGAAAAATTATATATGCATATGAGCTGGTAGACGCTATTATTTGTGTAGCACCATTAACTACTAACTAACTGGAGCATCATTAAATAGTAAGCTTGTTTCACATTATATTAAGAAAAATTGCACTGGTTATTGACTATTGTTTTGGGGATGAGGATGAAGCAAGTTCTGAATACGGCCATACCAACTCTGCAACTCCATAGGCAAAGAATTAATCCTACATCGTATAGCCTGGGGTCAGACATGCTTTTCACTGCTCCAGAGATTTTTCAGAAAAGGTCTGGTTTTCAACACCACTCTTTAGTACTGCTATAAGCTGGAATATTAGTATGATCAATTGTTTGAGCAATTATTTTCTTTTCCTAATTTTCAAAGGGAATATGCTGCATAGCATTTTTGCAGAAAATTCTAACACTTAATTGTCCTTGGTTCTTTTAATAATTGTTCAGCGTTTACTTTAACGTAAAGTTAAAATTGTTCAGCCTTTTTACTTTAAAATTATGCTGTTTTGTTCAACTGACAGAGACTTCGATAACCATGTATTGAACCCACCTAATAATTTGGGATGGAACGTTTTTCTCTCCTCAGAGCCAGGTCTGAGCTGGGATTTATCAGCACGGTTCTTCATTAGTAGGAAGCCTGCTTAAGGACTTCATCTTCCTAAGTTGCTGTGGGACCTTAATTCTTGTTAGCTGCTATTAGAGAGGGGGAAGTACCAGAAAACCTGCTAAAGCAATTCTGCACTTTCAGAGGGAGCAACACTATTACCACCCCATTCCTCCTGACTTTGCAGAGGGACCTTCGAACCTCTGCAGATGCTGCAAATGTTGCTGGGCTGAGGAAGGACAGGACAAGGGGCAATGGGCACAAGTTGGAACATAGGAAGTTCTGTTCAAATACATGGAAAAACTTCTTTACAGTTAGGGTAACAGAGCACTGGCACAGGCTGCCCAGGGAGGTTGTAGAGTCCCCTTCTCTGGAGATTTTCAAGACCCGCCTGGATGCAGTCCTGAGTAACGTGCTCTAGGCAATCCTGCTTTAGCAGGGGAGTTGGACTAGATGATCTCCAGAGGTCCCTTCCAACTCTGAAAATTCTGTGATTCTGTGATTCTCTAATTTGATTAGAAAGAATTCTTTATGGAAGCTCATGTTAGAAGAATATTGATTCCTATTTACAAATTATGTCCTGCCCAGCTGCATGGTATGCAGTCTATAATTCTCTGGGCTGCATAAAAGTTTTAAATTTCTCACTGTACCATGTGATATAGACACTCAAAAAATATTCATTATTTTGTTAAAGAAAATGAGACCTTGTGAAACTCACACACACAGGATGTTATATGTCTAATAATTCAGAGACATAACTCCTAATAGAGAAATCTGAGTTTTTAGAGGTAATTTCCTTTTGTAATGAGACTAGCTTCACATAGAAAAGATTTCTGTAAGAGTTTATGACAAAACTTTGCTATTGAAGATTAATTATTAAACTGGGGGGGAGGCAGAGGAATGGGTGTTTTAATGAAAATATTCTATTCTATTCTAAGATTCAAAATTGAGATTTTCAATTTTCAGTTTCAAGGATAAGAGTAGACCTAGATTCTAGAGTACATTTGTGTTTCTACTGTCTCTAACTTGAGTCCTGTAGATGGTTACAACACATGTATATAACTTCAGAAGGTGGAAAGTGGAAAGCTAAGAAAAATAAGGCACAGTATTTAAATTCATTTTCATTGAACTGTAGAATGGTTTTCTGAAAACGTTCTTTGCTCAACCCTGAAAATGAAGGAGAATGTACTCTTGGGGAGGTACAAGGAAAACCTTGGATTTGTTGGCTTCCCAGCATATGGAGTCCATAGAAGCGGGACATTAATCATGTGCACATGCTAAACACAGCTAGCTGAGCTTTGAAGATATGGAAGTCCCAAAAGAAGGAAAAGAAGAGGTCAAGATGAATAAAAGTAACAGCAAAGATTCTTCATGACAAGTACTGCACTCTAAAGCCGTAGCCCACAACTTTTCTACTGAGAAGAGTGTTGCAAAGCTGGTGAATCCACATATCTTCTACCCTAAACCTACAGCAATGCCTCCCTTGATCCCATCATCCACTTGATCCTGCTAGTGTGGAAAAGGCATTTAACCTTTTCTGTGAACTGCAGGAATTCTCACCAAAGACCTGAGGAAACAAATGTGTTGATGCCTTCATTATCTGTGTCCTCAGTGGTTTCAGTGCTTTTGAAATGGATGTGTATCTCACACTTTCTAAACTTACGGAGATTTTTTCTGCAGTAAAAAGAAGGAATTAAATGGCAATAAAATTTATAAATTTATTAGCAAATAGTGCTAGTGAGTGGACAGCTCCATGACTGAATGATCAAGTTTCCAATCATTTTAGTGGAGCTTGAATATACTTAGACATACCTTTTTTCTTCTATATGATACCAATGTCAGCAGTTATTAGAGGGAAATCTGTCATATTTTCCTACAAAACTGACCTGAAATCAGGTTTATTTTAAAATCCTTGTGAAAAAACAAGGCTTCAAAAGGGTGATTTCTGGAGATTCTTGTTTAGGTTGGATAAAAACATAGCAAAACCCAGTACCAAATTATTCTTTGCTGTATGCTTCCCACATAATTTCAAAAAATAACACCATGTCTTCTGTCCAACAGCCTAAATTTTGTATGTAAATATCATGTCAATTTTGTTAACATTTTAAAACCAATTCTGATAATAATGACAGACACTAAAAAATATTTTGTCTTCCAGAACTGTATGAGCCCATATTTCTTCTGCTTGCTTTTCTTCATCACAGTAGAAAAAGAGGATTGGCACTTAGATAAATCTTTGGACTATGCAATCCTTGTAGTACTTTCACTAGCCTTCCTGGCTATAACAATCCAACAAATAAACAAATGTATAAGAAACTGAGACAGAAGAAAGAGTTGCACCACAGCAGCTGTAATGAGAAACAGCAAGGGAAGTGATAGGTACCTTCTGTCTTCTTACAACTTCTTTAGGACCACAGCAGGATATAAATTAAAAGAAAAAAAATCAGCAAGTGAGAATTACAAAATGTCCTGGATGAAAAAAATAGCGTTGCCAATATATTTGGCTTTTTCACTGTTCTGACTGATGAACTCTGTGACTGTGTACGCACACACTAAAAGGGAAGCAACTGCTGTAGAGCAAAAGTCTCAAATGCCTGTCCCATCTGCAAGGCTTGTAAGGAAGTTGTTTTCCTAGTCAGCTCTATGATATCCAGTGTTCTGGGAGACTACAGCGCAAGGCTGTGGTTTTGTATTTGTAGTAAACTTCGCCACTATATTGGATTTGTGTGGCAAGGTTTTGGTAGCAGGGAAGTTACAGGGGTGGCTTCTGTGAGAAGCTGATAGAAGCTGCCATGTCTGACAGAGCCAATGCCAGCTGGCTCCAAGCCCATCAGCGATGGTAGTAGCGCCTCTGTAAGAACATGGTTAAAACTGGGGAAAAAAAAACCAAACGGGGCAATTTCAGCCTGAGAGAAGAGTGAGAATATGTGAGAGCAACGACTCTGCAGACAGCAAGGTGATGAAGGAAGAGGGGAGGACGTGATAGAGAGGCTTTGGTGGGCACAGGGCGTGCAGTCAGGGTCAACCCACCACAATGACTGAGTAAAAAATCCAGTATGGATGGAAATGTTCTCAAATGTACTTGCTGTGTAAATACACTTCCTACCGTGCTTCTTTACCTCAGAGGTTTTATATTGTTGAAGGGCTGTATCACAGCTCTTTCCCATAGTCCACCTGACCAGGTAGAACTACTTTACTCAGGGTCATCTGCCACTGACTAAATGACAGAGTAACTAATAGATGAGACAGAAATGTTTTTCTATTTACATGGTAAAGGAACTGATCAACAAGCTGAAGAGAATTCGCTACCATCATAAGAGATCCATACAAAATATGAATCATTGGAAAGATATACTGTCCTGATAATTCTTATTAGTGTTAAACAAAAGCAAGTGAGTGACTGGTCTTGTAAATCTGATTACATATTCTGTGGGCAAAACTTTACCCTTTGTTTTGGCAGGCCACACACCCTGAACCACTGGAAGCTGCATGTTGGTTCAAGGGCAGAATTTAGTAGTTTGGATCTAGAGTGGGTGGTCATTTTATTAAATGTGCTGTTAGATCCTCAATTTGAAGTGCCAAAGCACATCTCAGGATTACAGCACTACAATTCCCATCAAAATCAATGGGAATTTCGTGGATATACCCTCACATAGGGCTTCAAAAGTCTGCCTTTATCTTCCCAAAGCAGGAAAGGGTGTGTTGATTCAAATAATTTTAATTAATAAAAAGTCACATTACTAACTTACAATAAAATCAGTGCTAAGACTTTTGACTTTGAAGATTTAGTTGAAAGTATTTGAGGCCCAGAAAATTAAAGACAAAGAGCAGAGCAGAGAAAGAGATGATAGAGGAACAGTAAATAATGAAGGAGAATGTAACTAGATAGAAAATATAAAGAACATTTAAAAGACTAATAAATGACAAAGACAGTTCAATGCAGATAAATGTAGAACAGTGGTGACTTTGATGAGTCTTTATAACACAACTGTGCATGCATTATAAAATAGGAAGAACAAAAATTGTTCAAGTCAAAAGAAAACTGTGTATCATTGATGTAGAAAAAAAAAGCTCGCAGACAAGTTTTAACACATGGATGAATGATGACTTTGAGAGAGTCTTTATGTCAGAAGTCTGTTTTTCATAAGGTAGAAGTACAAAAGAGTGGGAGCTAAAAAAAAAGAGAAAAAAAAAGATAAATTCTACATGGACTCTAAAGTATGAAACAACCACAGCAATGTTTCTGTAGAGGAAAAAAATTGATGTAGATGAATTTGTCTCACTACATTTCTAGCACTGTTCTGACCGTGCCCATTACACAAAAGTAGTATTTACAGGAAGGATTGCCTTCTGTTTGGCCACTGTGCAGTGATTATTTCTCAAGTGGTTATTTATCATGAGCAGTAAAAATGCAGTGGCAGCGATAATAATGTTCACACACAAAAGACACAGACGGGGGAAGAAAATAGATATGAATATATAAAAAAGTATGGATGAAAGGAGAGGAGGAATCAGAAAGCAAATAGAATGAAGAGACAAATAGAATAGGTAGATGGAAGAGATGATGAAGAAAAATTGATATTATTTATTAGTATAAATGTAGGGGAAAAAAGGAAGAAAAGTCTAAAAAGACACAGATTCGGCTCAGATTTCCCTACTTTGTTATAAAAATAGCCAGCTTTAAACAAAGAGATATTTTGGGCCTACTGTAATCTGTATACTTCCTAGAACGTAACCTTACGGTGTGATTGAAACCAAGGACTGCTTAGTCCAGTGTTTCCTACCTGACCACAGGGGCCAGCCCCTGCTCCTTGCTGTGTTGTGGTTCCTTGTCCTTCCTCCTTCCTAGGCTGTTGCTCCCTCCCTGCAGGGTATTCAGCACAATAAGGAGCAGGGCCAGCCAAACTGCATGTCTAACCTGCAAGATCCCTGATACCCAAAGTGACACTTTCTTTCCCTCTCATCTAGTGAATCTCCAGCTCTCCATGGCACCATACAAATATTTCAGTCAGGAATTTCCCTTCACTTCAGCCCTTCTCATGACTGTGGAGGTATGTGACTGAACATCCGAAGACCGGGAAGATCATTGAACCCAAACTCAGACTGGTTTTTGTAGTGGTTAGACTAACATGTAAGCTGGCACTTTCTGTCAGTGGGATTCTGGTGTCAGATTGGTGTCAGAACAGATAGATAAGCTCGAAATGCAATTTCCAGGTTCACTCCTTTCAGGCACAGCAATCCCATGTTACCCCTAGCAAAGTCAGAAACTGCTCTGCCTTAAAAAAATGGCTCATGAGACACAACACCAGAAGTAGACTTCAAGCACTTGGGCACTGTAAACGTAAGATGCTAGCGTTTCAGGAAGCTCAATTTCTTTTGGGGTTTCAGGCATCTAAGTAGACATCTGTAGAAGTGTAATTTTGCAGGTAGGTATCTCAGTTCTAACAGCATCTCATGCTAGGCTCCTGAATCATTTTAACAAAGTCATAACCAAAGAGGACACTTCTTATCTGGGAAAGCTACTCTATCATGTTCCCTCCAGAGTCAGACAGAGATTGCAAACCTGTTTGCATTCCAGTTCAGAACTTCAAACTTTTTTTCTCATAATTATGTGAGAAGAAAATATCTGTAATGAAAATTGGAATTCTAACATCATTGCATGACTCAGGGGCAAACCTGCCTTTCTTCTGCCGCGGTCTAACTCTATTTGAGAAGCAAAGCAAATCACCTTACTAAACTTATATAAACCAGACTGCATTATAGTTCCATTTTGGCAGAGATGTTTTTCTGTTGGGTCTGGATCAGTGGTGTTAAAAAAAAAAAATTGGGTGCCCTCAGTGTGTACTATCCTGGATTCTAAAATATTTACTAGGGGTTCTGTGTGTTTAACTTGCCCTGGAGTATAGCTGGTATGCTTTAGTTCCAATTTTTTAATGATACTACTACTCCTGCCAGTAATTTTTATACCAGCTGCACTGGACTAATTATGCGGTTTTCTCAAAAGTCTATTTTTGAAATAATTATGGCCTTTGAGCATATAATAGACAGCAAGCTTTGGGTAGGCAGGAGTAAAGAACTTTCCATTTGAACAGAAAGGATAAGAAAGTTGGCATATCCGTGTTACGTCCTCATTTTGAATGCACAAACATGTACACCACCTCAGGGTGCCTATCTAATAAAGAATTGCTCCTTCATATTTATGTCCACTTTCTTTTAGTTATGTTTCTGGATTATTTTTTTTATTATTTCTCATTAACTGCATTTTGCAAAGCTTCTTTGAGTAAAAAGAAATAAATAATAAGCACTACTAACTGTACAGTGTAGAATCATTACTGGTGCATTACGACCAGAAGTTTCTCTTCTCTAATCTCCCTTACTGACCTGAAATTGCTGAAGAGCTGAGGCTTGTACCCATGCATACTACAAGGTCACATTAAACATGATGCGAGGCTGTCTGCAGTTTGAAGAAAAATTTGTGAACAGTCTGCCTAGTTGGTGTCTTCTGTTATTTTACAGAAATTAAGTGAAATATGGAAAATTATGATGTCTGTAAAGGTTTATTCTGGGCAACGTGTAGGGGTATATTTCAGAGCTTTGAGCTGATCTGAGCCACATGACTGTTTTAAAGTTAATGAGAAAGTCACAGCTAGAATGGCATGTGATAATCTGAAAATTTACCCCTTACTGCCTCTTTAGATTTTCTGTGTCATATGTTATGGTAATAAATGGTTCTCAGCATGAGGTTGATTGAAAGGGGTATTGCTGCATGAAACAAAGAACTCGCCTTTTCTTCATGATCTCTGAATAATGTCATTAGCATATGCAGGGTCAGCTCTGAGCATCGGCAACCTTTGTGACCAGGGAGCCTGGAATTACACCGGTGTGAGTGAACTTAGATGTATACTTTCATAATTCATCTTTTCAAGTTCTGTCTCTGAAAAGGAACCAAACAAATATATGGTCTTCCTTCTGCATTACTGTTGACTACCTGTACTGTAGCTCTGCCATGGTAAATTTCAAGGCCTGTATTTTCAGATTATTACCAAAAGTCCTCAGTCTTGAAAAAGTCTAGAGAATATACCAAATTGAATGGCAAATTGATGTATATTACTAGTTTTGAACAGTTGCTTCCAATACTAACATTGATTACTGCACGGAGTTGGACTCGATGATCCTTATGGGTCCCTTCCACCTTGAGATACTTTATGATTCTATGATCATCAAGGTAGGGAGAATTCAAGATTCATCCACATGTGCAGGGAAAAAGAAAAGACACAGTTGGGGAGGTTCTTTATTTTTCTTGCTATTTCAAAAAGTTTAAAAAATAACCAAGATGAGTAAAATCACCATTCTCCAAAATAATATGGCTTTGTTGTGGATGCTTTTTTTTGGTCTGCCAAACTCGCTTTAAATAGGTAAGAACGCGGGTAATTCAGGAAGCTACAGTCTGTTTATTTCTTTCTTGTACGATTTAGGAGGGATCTACTAATTTAATACACAGCAGAGAGGGTCAAAACAACAGAAGGTAATTGCAGGACAGAAGTTCTGGGTTTAGAACTCGGTAGGCTTCTTTAAAAGTCCCTAGGTCTAGCTGCAAAGATTTTCAAGATATTATTCTAGAAAATCTGATTATGGAGATACTGCAGATAGGAAGCAATATTCACCACTCTAGTTCTCTGAGGTTATTTTAGCTTAGTGTGGTGTTGTTATTGCAATCGAAATATGTAAATAGTGCAAGACCTGATTGTGGTCAATGTTCTCAGCACCCTATTTAAAATATCAATTTAAACAGTGGGGGTTTGTTTTCCTGAAATCTACAGCTGCCTAAACCTGCAGCTGGCCCAGAATTTAGTGGTGAATGCTAAGTGTATTTTGTTTTGTGACATTAAAAATCGTCTTGCACTACCAAGTAATTTATGTGTCTATACAGCTTTTCATTCAAAACTTTAAAGTATTCTTAAAAAAGAAAAAATCATTATAGCAAATGAAGAAGCAAGTAAAGAAGTTTTTTACATAGGAATATGAATTGACTACTGCAATAAAAGCCACTTAGAAATAAAATTCAGTTATGTATTTTCTAATTATATGAACCAGAAATTTGCTCTGGACAGCTATGGCTAATAATATTTACTTTTAAGAAAAGTACTAACCTAAAATGTTAAAAGATGGAGGAACTATCTTAATAGTAGAATTTTCACTCTTCTAATAAAATCATTCATCCCCATGAAAATAAAAAGAAATACGAATCAATACAAAAATTTAATGAATTTTGAGGGCTTTTTTATTATTAACAGGTTAATGTGTAATACCCGTGACTTGCACACCTCATCTTTCTTCCACAACCCTCCCTCTTTAAGTGTATGCTGCACCTTTGAGATCACATAGAAGATCATATAGATTGCACTTTTCTTTCTTATTTTGATTCAGAGGACTGATGATTTTCATCCTGAATAATACTGAACAGTGAAGTATTCCTGCTTTGGTGGCTTCATTATTTTCATGGTTTCATCTTGTTATTACACTATGCTTGAATGAACATTAAAAAAACCTGCCAGTTATAGCTTTGTAAACCCATTAAAATATCACAGTCCTGCAGTATATTCCCCAATGTTCAATCCTCCTCAACAGAGATCTCAGTAAAAGATACTTTTTTGTTGCACCGTCTCACTTTTGGTTTGTTAGGTGTGAGCATATTACTGTCGATGATAGGCAACTTGTTGTGGATCACAACACAGGTCACAGGTTATGACGGTACTGGTCTGTCCTACACCATGAATAGTATGGGCTTTTCCTTGGGTTTCCTTTCCTCCTCTAACTCACCTCAAGGAAACAAAAAAAAATATTTTTAGGATCCCTGTACGGTTTCAGTGACTGCACAAGGCATGACTTTGTTACTTCAGAAGAAGAAAAAGAATTAGCATTTATTTAGGAAATGCTAAAAGCCTGTATGACAAGTAAGATATAGTCACAAGTCCAGACAGGCAGTTACAGACAGTCACGCCAGCTTTGCTATGAAAGCCATCTCCTCAGGTTAGCATAGGTCTTCTGTTCTTGGATTAGTAAGTGCACTCAAGGGAATACATAAACTATGTTGAGGATGATCTGTTCTCACTTTTATCTACAATTTTAATCATCTGGAAAAAACCTCATACTGAAGATGAGCTAGAAGGCTGGAGAGATGTGCCCTAACTCTTCACAGGGCTTACTAGCCTGGAAACAACTTGCTTTTGTGGCTTCCAATTTGCATGGGAAGGAGGCAAGCTGCACTTGTATCTCCTCAGGACACAGATGAAGTCAACACCTTCCTAAATAAACAAATCCATTGTTCTCACATCTCCTCAGCTGCAGAAAAGTATTTTAGTAAATTAATTAATTTGTCTAAAATCTTCTGAGAATTGGCTATTGTCAAGTGTTGTATGGGTTCCAAAGAAAATGAGAAAAGCTGGTTTCCAATGTTCCTCTAGACTCAATTAAATATTTTACACATTCCGTTCTGATGAAACATCATAGCTCAGTGTAGCTGAATATGACAGCAATTCAGTAGTGCCTCATTTACCCTTATCCTGGAACTTACTGTGTTCAGGTAGACCTTGAACAAGTTGTAAACTTCAAACTTTTTTTC
The DNA here is from genome assembly GCA_017639485.1 of Pluvialis apricaria. Lineage (NCBI taxonomy): Eukaryota > Metazoa > Chordata > Aves > Charadriiformes > Charadriidae > Pluvialis > Pluvialis apricaria. The sequence continues at coordinate 3,525,371 of CM030010.1, read as the reverse complement.
CTTTTTTTTTTTTTTTTATTTCTGTTTTTTCATCTAGAGGCTTCTATTCCAAAGCTTAATGCATAAGTGCATTCATTTTGTAACACAAATCCATGGTAATGAGTGTTCCTGCGCTTGAATTTGTCCTGATGATACCCTAAACCACAAACTTCAGGTTTTTGCTTTTCCAGTCTTCAAGACTTTTTGTTTGAAACTCTTTGGTATTGGTTGTGTTATTGTATTGCATTTAGCAGTGTTATATATACAGTAGTATATAGTAATCAATGCAATAAGAAGCAAGATGAAATATTGGCCAAAATGTCCAAATCCCTTTTTTTTTTTTTCTGTTACCCATTTGTTTGGGGAAAATTTGAGTTTAAAACATCAACTTCTTTGAGGATGGAAATCAAATTGTGTTTACTCTTCCCATCTTCATGTTGACTTCAATTGAACATGTCAAAAGACATAGCTTGGTTCCCTGTGAACAGATTTAATAATTACATGGCCTAATCTTGTTTCTCTGCTGGGCTCTTTTGTCCTTTATTTAACATGAAAACCCGAGGAAAACCTGAATGAGGTGAGAGAACCTTTGCTTTCTACTTGTGTTAGTTTTGCCATCCCCTGACAGTCGTCTTATCTGTGAAACCACCAGAAAACAGATTTTAAGCCAATTATGTTTAATATGTTGAGCAACCTCTCTGTCTTTGCAGAGTCCATGAAACTCCCTTTCTTCACCTGCAAGCCCCATGTCCTCCTGCATTTTCACTCACTGATCAGTTTCCTGGACTGTCCTTTCTCTGTCTTATTGGACTAAGAAAAGACTTATGCCAAACTACATTGTGGTGAAATGTGATTTTCACAAAAATATTCCCTTTGGTCTTCAGGGCTTTAGTGGATACCGAAGAGCTACTATCACATCTTTAATAAACTTGTCTTTGAAACTATTGAGTTATGTCATGTGAATATTCCCTTGGGTCTTCAGAGGTTTAGTAGCAATAGAAGAGCTACTATCACATCTTTAATAAACCTGGTTTTGAAACTACTATCTCCTTTTCCAGCGTGTAATGGTGCTTATATGTGGAAAAAAAATGCCTGGGTTGATGGGTTATCCTGAAGAATGGATTTCATGCATAATCTAGTCAGCATGTACTCCCTTGGGTTCCGTGTCTGACAGTTTCCCTGGCTCTATGCTTGCTAGACCAATTTGTGTTCACTTGCTTTGCTTGAGGAGCTGGTGACAGTACTCCACAAAGACCAGACAATCTTCTGTTTTCACACTTTGCTGGATCTGATTTAGGTTTGATTTATTCCCAATAAAACTTATTGAGGCAGAGAATTTCTTATTTGTCCTTATATTTTAGTAATTCCACTGTTTCTTGCATTCAAAGGGTATTTCATAATTCTTTTCAATTCAGTAAAAATCTCTCTAATATCCAAACATCCCTGTCATTTTATTTTGCAGCCATTTGTCTTTGTCCATTAGATTTCTGTTTTAAAGTTACATGAATTAAGAAGAAATATGTATCTTTTTTTTTCTTAGGTCTTGAACAGTCTTTTTATTTGATATGGTCAACATATCCAACAACTCTGCTTCATTACCAGGAGCCACATTCCCAAGGCATATGTCAAATACAAGTTCATTTCATTTTCATATTGCATTTTTATACTTAAAACTCTATTATATTATATTATATCAGGATGCATTAATTCCTTACTTCAGGATGTACTAATTCCTTACTTAAATACTGCAGTTAAAATCAATTGGTTTTATACTTTACTGTTTTCTTGCATTATCAGAGTCTCTGATAAGATTTTTCTTTCACAAAAAGTATCAGATTTTCAATACATTAAGAACTAATAAATTTGATCAACATAAATTTAGCTAGTTATTAATCTTTTTATTCTCCCCTCAGGTTGCTTACTACTATTAAATCATTTAATTTTCATAACACTTCTGTCTGTTTACCATTTCCTTAATTCTTCTTGACCCTCTCTCTGCCTGCATAGTTTTCCAGGCTTCTCCCTCTTGCTGTGCAAGTGCTGACACAATCACCATACTGGTAAATGATTGGTAAGCACTGCTATATTTTTGAAACTGAAGAAAATCATTGAGGCTGGTATGCTGGTTTTCCAGGATGTAAGTTTCATTCATGAGTACCAGATATAGAAATGGCATTTAAAAGAGTAAGCTGATAAAGTAGGAATACACACATAACAGGCACTTCTGGTTAATAAAGTGTAAGTTAGAATTAGTAACCCGTGTTCTTACCTCATACGAGTTGTCCACAAAATGCTATTAATGACTGGAAACTATTATTATCAGACCGGTACCTAGTTTTGTAGAGATTGAGTTTTTACTGTGCAGACAGTTCTTTGGATGTATTCACTATTGACTTATAAAATTATATGGACGCTTAAGATAACATAGGAATTTTTTCTGCCCCAAGGATGAGCATACAATGCCTCTTGATCCACACAGTCAAAACAAAAAACATGAATTTTACAAAAGCTTAGTCACGTAGTCTTGACATTTCTCTTTTCTCCAAACCAAATACTAATGCAGTTCCAAAGATCTGAAAAATAAAAAATAATAAGGAAAAGAAACCTAGAACCCCATGCTCCAAGCAATCTGTGAATGCTGTCAGTGCAAATATATATAAATACTTAGTAAGCATTTTTGGTGGTACATACTCTATTGCTTATAAATCAGAGAAAATTGTAGGCTAAGCTGACACAGTTGTTAACTATCCTTGAAGATCCTGATTTAAAATCCCAGTCATGGCAAAATTCAAAAGACACACCCTAGTCATGTCATTAGGGGTCAATTTATACTATAGTCAAAGGTTTGAGTGCAAGTTATAACAATGTCTCAATTAATAGATTAACTAGCTTATTTATAACAGTGGGGCCAGGTAGCACACGCAGCAGTATTGATATGGTAGCTCAGGCTTCAGTGAGAAGAAACATCCTTACTATTTCCATAATTTCACAGATGACTTTGGAAGTCTGTGAAGGCACAGTATTCAAACTAGCTAGTTTATTGCCAGTTCAGCTATTTCTAAATGAATTACAATCACACATGGAGTAAATGAGTATGAATCAGTACTATACAGTCTGCTAAAGAAGTGTCCTGTGTAGTATTTTGAAAGTATGATTAACAGATGTATATAGTTAGAGAGAATTATAAAACTTTTACTGGAGTCTTTGAGATGATTGATATTCCTAGAGACAAGTGAATAGGAGAAAAGGCTTTGATTCTCTACTCCAGAGCAGATGGATGGGAAAGATGATAAGAAAATCAAAATGAAAGGAAGGACAAAAATATGTAAAACAAAAAAGAGGAAAAGTTGATCAAAGGAGATGAAGACAGAACAACTAGAAGTTTAAGAAATCTGCAGTATCATTGAAAATGGAAAAGTCCCAGTCAGCACAGTTATCACATTTACTTTGCTTGTTTGTTTGTTGAAGAAGCACCCAGGAAACCAGATCAGGGAAGGCTGCAGACTGCCTCAGAAGCCCACGGAACACAGAGACATTTCCTTTGTTCTACATTTTTGGACCTGGATCTAACATGCATGTTCAACAGCCCATTGCATCTCATTAAAAATTGGCACCAAAATAAATTGCAGGGAGAAGAGGGTGTATCCTCCCTTTCCCTGGAGGGTTGGTTATTCCTGCCTTTTCCCAAGCCTCTTCCATGCCTTTTATCAGTCTTCTGGGGGAGTGTTGATGAGTTCGTTTTGAGCTAGTTCACCATGCCTGTTGCTTTGAGATCTACAGCCAGATGTGGGAGGGAAGCAAGACCACTGCCTGTTTTGGCAGTCAATACTTATCTGTACTACCCTAAAATGACTGTCAAACTATGGGGCTAAGACAAGAGCGAGTTCTCATATTGAATTAGTATAATACAGCCTTTACCATAAAAGCATAATTTTTTAAATGATAATCAAATAAATTAAAAGGTCTAGCATCCATACGTAACAGCTGTTAAAAAAGTATAATTATATACAAAACTTAAGGTACCTGTACAAACAAATGAAAAAGGGACATTTCTATTTCCAGCATCTCCTTCTGCTGAACAATAGTGCATCCAGAAAAAAAAAAAAACAGAGATAGCATCCAATTAACCTTCAAGCACATAGTCTTAGATAAAATCTATCTCATTAATTCAATCTAAATGTCAATAGAAGTACAGTTTTTGTACTGAATCCTGTATCCAAAAGAAAAAAAAAAACAAACACAAAAACACAAAACCAAAAAAAAGAGGGTTGTAAATAGAATCTAAGGATGATGGGGGGAAATGCAGGTTCTGGAACAGGTTGAATAGTTAGCATAGGGTTGCTTTATTTGCACCAGAGAGCTCATCCCATCCCAGGCACTTGAATTCCTTGAGTCTTGTGGCCAGGGTAAGGGCAGTAGGGAAAATGGCTGGTAGTGTCACAATCCCTTCCTATGGATCTGCCTGCATTGAAAAAAACCCAACTTATTAGTGACATCAGTTCTTGAAAGCAATCCACATGTCATGCAACTGGGAGTCAAAGCAGAATAACTGTATTTTCCAAGGCAGTTTACATTTTAGTCAGACTTCTGAAACAGTTAACGAGCAAACAAACAAACAGCCTAGCTAAATATTACTCCAGTGTAACCATAAATAAACAAAATTCTGCCTTAGCATATGTGTTTCGGGTGAAACGATAAAGAAGAAAGAAAATTGCTTGGGAGTTTTCTGTTCTATTATTAAGCTAGTACTTTTAATTGCATTTCTGTAGCACTTGTTTCTTTTTTGTTTTATTAATTGTCTGGTAAAGGAAACTTGCTACCACAAAACAACATACAAGCACCTACCTTATTAGTGATTTTTTAAAGTACTGCTGGGGAATAAATCACTGGCTTCATATGAAACACAACTGATGTAGAGAGACCTTTTCCTCTGTTTTCCTTAAAGTTTTAGACTATCTCTTAGATGTATTTATTACTTAATGATTGGCATAAAGGCACTTATTTGCACAGCTGGGATAATGCCTGTTCACAGGGACTCAGAGTGATATATTCTGCAATTGCAACTAATCTATTTTATCTAAGTGTTTGTTCTCAGAGGCCAATGTCTGTCTGGAAAGTTCTTGTGTGTTAGAATGAATGTTATTTCTTTCAGTGGTTTCTATTTATCACTGTGCTGTGGGACACTACCGGCAATTTAGAAAAGAATAATGCCCTCCAGGTTAGAGACCAACAGCAGGAGCTGCTCCCATAAAGACAAATGTACTAAAGATTTATCTGTTTACCTATGTAATTTTTCCCTCTTTAAGATACCGGGGGATTTTTGTGCATCATTTGCTACTGATTTGTAAGAGGTTGTTGTCTAAAGTAAAGAAACATAGCACCTTCGCCTTCTCTTACCAAAAATTCCTCATCTTTTAGACAATTTGAAGAGAACAGAAATTATTTTATGGTGAAATATATTTGCAGAGCTCCTAATGAAGCTGCTAAAACATATAATTACCTTAGTGATCCTGAGTACATTAATGGTTTGATTCTCAATAGCATTGGGGGGGCAGGGAGGGGGAAGCAGCTGTCATATTTCCAGGAGCTATTCCCAAGTAGTAAAGATAGGCTGTGCATTTAAAACTTCCACTTATATAAAGTAATGATAGAAGTCTAAGAATTAGTGTTGTGTTGAATTAATAAGTTAATTATAGACTTAATTTGGTTTTGTATACTGAGCTGGCATATGGAATCCTCATTAAATCTTATGACAGGTTGTCTTCAGCATATTTGTTATTAAAAACAACAATAACAAATGATTTTAAGAAATATTAAAATCCATTTTAAAATTTGAAAACATAGGAGTAACATCATCAATTGTAGATTTTATGTTGTTGGCACTGGCAAAAACATCACATGCAGAGAAACTGTTAAAAATTGACCTCAGGTAATTTCATGTATATACACTTGTATGTGTGAGGCGGGTATATATATGTAAAATTACATGCAAAATGCAAACAGATTTTACAATGATAATTAAAGGTATCATAGATACCTACTTAACTGGTGACATGAGTATTTTTATGGGAGACATATTTCTGGGTGATGATTTGGAGTCCCAGATCCCGACATATGGCAAATACGCCTGGTCAGTGTCATCTGAGATGTTACTGGAAAGTGAAATTAAGAGCTTATGAAATAAACCTGAACACTTGGCTTTTTTTATCAGCCTTAAGTGGTGCATTATGGTCTTCCTGAAAAAGATCTGGGTGGTTTAGAAGTTCCTGCTCATCAGTGTTTTTCTGGCGACTGGGTAAAGACTTTGGGTCTGTCCCTCTTTCCAAAAGTCTGCATCTAGAAAGAGGTTGTCCTAGTCTCTCATATCCAAAATCTACTTGCTAAAGAAAGGAAAAACTATCTAAAGTAATGTTTGGAAGGCTGAGTGAAAAGGAATATGCTGGCTAACTGGGGACGGAGTAAATGGGGAACTTTGTCACTGTCACACAGTTGTCATCAGAGTGAGTGAGAAACAGCCAACGTACTGCAATTGCAGAAACCGTATCTGTTTTTTAGGTCTTACACAACAACCAGATTTAGACTGCTTCTAAAATGAGTCTGGCAATTAAACTTCATGGATTGTCTCCCTGCAGATAAGTATGGGGAGAATGATAGTTTACGTATTCAAAAAGCCAGGTTTTTCTTTTTCTTGCACCTTTTGCACCTATGCAATCTGATGAAGATCAACATGGTTACACATCTGTTACTTAATTCTGAATTTGGTTGTAAACTCATATAACTATAGCAGTCAGTGGTTACTTGGTTATTTGCCTCTAATAACTTACATCAGAAGTGTTTTTCTGATTCAAAATCAAAGGCCTTAACCCAATCAGATCTTCTAAAATCTGTGTGAACTGTATAGAGCATCAAACAACAAATGGTTTATTGAAATTGATGTTCTTTTGCATAATGTTCCCTAATTTAGAGCACTTAATATTTTTTTTCCAGTGCAATGACTTAATTGATTTTATATCACTGTAGTCTGTTGAATGATTTATGTTTAATTTCTTGCTGTCCAATTAACAGTATAATAGATTGTAGTTCATCAGGGATACTACATCTTGAGCAGTGTTATCTCTTGTGAAGGTGAGAGTCAGTCTTCATCAAGCCAGCTTTAAACTGACTCCATCCTCAACATCTGATGTCCCAGTTGTAAACCTCCAAACTCCCTTCGCAATTTTTTTATTTTATTCCAAGTGGTCCAAATACTATATCATCTTTATTTGGGTTATAGAATTCAAGAAAGTTAAAAACAATAAGGGGCAGAGGTAGGCACATTTATTGATGAAATTGAAAACTATATCAAATCAATATTCATTTGGTATTGGAAAGTAAAGTGAGGAAACTATAATGTGACCCAAAGAGAATTTGTATACTATGACTTCCAAAAAGGCTTCTTACCTCTACTAAAAAAAACCAAAACATGGTATGATGATGATGGACGAGGAGGCTAACATGGTACTGCAGTGGATTAAGAGACCTGTAGGAGGGAAAGGATGACATTTTATTTTAAATTAAAAGAATTTCACATGACTTTTGGCAAAATAAGTTTATAGATATTGTCTTCAGAATTCTACTGTTTTTTGTGTTGAGATTACATTTCAAACTTGGATATTGTGGGGGAAGAAGAGAAGGGTGTTCACACTGTCTTCTGGGGAAAGGAGTGATTTGAAACTACAATTAAGTGAAAAATCTGGAAAATAAGAATATTTTAGACAAGAGAGAGTAAATAATGAAAGGAAGAGGGATAGAAAAGCAACAGAGATTACTGGGATTTTTTTTTTTTTTAGTGACAGTGTAAGGCAACTATCATTTGCTTTAAATAATAAATAGTTCCACAAACACTGGAACTAATAGAGTTGTGTTTCCAAATGATTTGTGTTTCATCGAATGGGTTTTTAAATGAAGTAAACTAAGCCTGCAGCATGTTTCCTGTCCTTATTAAACACTAGAGAACTCATATGAGATGGGAAAGAGAGAAGGAGAATGAAAGTGAGATGATGTCTAATAAAGTTCAAACTTTGATTGAAGCTTTTCCAAGAATTAAAGCATTTATAACCTCACTCTCCTATCTACACCCTTCAACACAAGAATGTGTGTATTCAGTAACAGTTCAGTTCATCCTCCGGTCTTTCCCTCAGTGTAGGTATCACTATAGCCTCTTTCCTGCCCCTAGCTAACTATTTTCACAGAATTTGTAAGAATGTAACATCTGAAAAATCTGTCTTTCTGCCAGATCTGCTAGAAACTGGCCAGCCAGTTCAAAAGTGCTGAAGGAGCAGGGACTGCCATACTCTCCCAACTGCACTGGCTCATGAACAGCCTGACTAGCATGAACTTTTTATTCAGGAAAGAAGGAGAAAAAAAAAAAAAAGAAAACAGAAATCACCCTTTGGGAAAGTTTCACTAGTTTGTTCTTTTTTTTTTTTTTCCATTTTTTGTTATGAAGACTGAAAGAGAAGTCTTTGTGTTGCTTAGTCTTGGTTTATAATGTTTCCTTCTGGTGAGCTGGGCACAGAGATTTCATTCTGAATCTGTTTAGCAAAGCATTAAGCTGCATCCCTGGCTAGCAAGTTGCCTGGGTTATGTTACGCTTCCATTTTGTCTTCCTGGGTTGCCTTGCTACAAGTAAAAATAATTCCCTGTCCCGGACTCACACTGTATCAAGGCATTACTCCTGACAAAAACATCTGTACATCCCAGGAGCCAGAATTTTCTGAGTGCATCTTAGAAGAAGTAGTCTAACTAGAAAGCTTGCTCCTCAGGGGAAAAGGGAGCTTCCCATGTTGAAGAAGTAGCCCTCATCACATACTGTACCCCAAGTAGAAAATGAATTTTAATGCTAGATGATGTGAGATCAGTTCAATTTATTTAAAAGATCGTATGGAGACCCCATCCCTGGAGGTGTTCAAGGCCAGGTTGGACGGGGCTTCAGGCAACCTGGTCTAGTGGGAGGTGTCCCTGCCCATGGCAGGGGGGTTGGAACAAGATGATCTTTAAGGTCCATTTCAACCTAAACCATTCTATGATTTTATAGCAGATGCAAGGGTACTTGGCACTGAAAAGAGTTGTTCTCACAAGAATTCTGCACACTCAGTGCCCAAAGGTAGCTGTGAGCCCTTCCTCTGAAGTGGGTGCAGGAGGACAGGGCACCACGGCGGCGTTCTTCCAGCCAGACGATGACTGTGGAAGTGACCCCAGCAAATCTGTACCCCCGCCAAGGGAATGGCTGCGTGCAAGGTCCATCAGGGCATTCCAGGCTTCATGGCCGTCAATGCTAACATTTCTGCCTGACCTTGATGCTCAGCTTCCTTCCCTTTCCATTTTCAAGCCCCTGGCCCCCGCCTTCCTCCCGAAACAATTGTCTCTCCTCCTGCCCCCCCTCTCCCCATCTCCTCTCCGAACAGGAGACTCTCCTGCCGTTGCCATAACAACAGACAGCAACCTGGCCCCGGCTGGGCACTCCTGCCCTTTTCCTTAAAAATTCAACCTCATGTTAAAACATTTGTGTCTCGTTCTTTCTCCGGAATCCTTTTCCCTCTGGCTTTAATAGGAGAAAGTCTCACTCTGCTCTGCTTGTGGCCACTGTCCTCTCTTACTCCCTCTCAAAACACTGTTTTCGCACCACAAAGAAACACAGATTTGACGCTTAATTATCCCCTACTGAGCTTCCTATAGAATGTACTCAGAAGGGCATGCCACTTTGCAAGCTTGGCTGTATGAGTACGTTTATCTTCGCCATCTCGGTGCTCCTCTCTGCAATCGCCGCACTGCAGCCGTACCACCTGGACCAGATGCCGGCTGATAGGGAAGCGCAGCTCTGCCCGGACAAAAGGATAAGGATACGTGAAGAGCTGTTCTACAAAGTCACCGTATCAGATAGCAGCAACAAAAACCTCCTTTTTCCTCAACTAATCCATTAGACTAAAAGAGCGCAGGTTGGTCATACTTTTCCAGCCACTGACAGTGAACATATCATATAATTCTGCCAAACGTCTGTGCTGTTTCGAGTCTTGTTCCCTTGTTTACAGGGAATAAATTTCCCACCTGAACACAAACATAGGCACAAGTCTATAGGGCTGTATAAGAGTATTTAATTTTAGTTTATCCTAATCTTGTAGCCTAATGTAAATGTCATTCTGGCACATATGATTTAGATGTTAATCAGACTTTCAGGTTAATTCTTGTTCCTGGAACAAAATCATGTCAAAATGCAGATGGGTAAAGTTATCTTTGGCTTCACCCATTCTGTCCTTTCACAGTGTACCTGGCATTGTCCTGAGAGTTAAATTTCTGGAAGCCCACAGAATTCTGGAAGCCTCCAGGCCTTGGAGCACTTATCACAGCATAGTGAGTATGAGCTAGCTGGAACAGCAGGCAGATAATGTCAGTATCACAGAGCCCTCTTTCCGCTCACAATTTGGACAGCAAGTATTTTAGAAACTCTCTAATGTGCCAGGGCCCATATATGATTGGCATGGAGTTCAGTTCTTTATAGTATCTACCTGCTGCCCCAGATATAGCATCTCTATACCACAGAGAGGTGTGGATAGAGAAGGAGCAGCAGAAACTTTATTCATAGGATCATAGAATCATAAGATCATCTAGGTTGGAAGGGACCTTTAAGATCATCGAATCCAACCATAATCCTAACATTGCCAAACCCATGACTAGACCATGTCCCTCAGCACCATGTCTACCCACCTTTTACCTCCAGGGATGCCTCTTCCCTGGGCTGCCTGTTCCAATCCTTGATAATCCTTTCAGTGAAGAAATTTTTCCTAATATCCACCCTAAATCTCCCCTGGTGCAATTTGAGGCCGTTTCCTCTTGTCCTATTGCCTGTTCCTTGGGAGAAGAGACCGACCCCCGCCTCGCTACACCCTCCTTTCAGGGAGCTGTAGAGAGCGATAAGGTCTCCCCTCAGCCTCCTTTTCTCCAGGCTAAACAACACCCATTCCCTCAGCTGCTCCTCATCAGACGTGTGCTCCAGACCCCTCACCAGCTCTGTTGCCCTTCTCTGGACACACTCCAGCCCCTCAATGTCTTTCTTGTAGTGAGGGGCCCCAAACTGAACACAAGTAATTCCCTTTGGTTGGAATTTTTTGCCAATTTTATATTTACAACTCCATGGGAACAAAAAACAAACCCAAATACTATGTATACATACAACAATATAATATATTTTTGTGCATATAACTATATATATATAACAATATAATATGTTGTTAGCTCCATTAGCTTCATGAATCTTTGGGGAAGACTTTCATGTAACTCAGCATCCTCTGCTACACCTACATCTTGTAGGAAATTTTCTCTGTAGGTAAACAGCATCCGATTTGTAGCTGTACAGATGCCAGCCCGGATACAGGTCTCTGTTCAGTGAGACCATGCCTCCAAAAGGTGTAAGATGTGTCTTATGCTTTCTTTATAAACCCATTAAAGACTGAATGTCAAAGAAACACATCTCATCAACACTATCTTTTCCTCTAGTGGAAGCGTAAGCTGCAGGTGGTTCTCTGCCTCTGCACTGTACTTTTTGGGTGAAGACCACAACCATAATGATTTTATGCTGTATGAGAAATCAATTCCCCCTACTACAATGCCATGATAATCATGAACCCTAAGGAATTATTGAAGAACCGGTGGCTTTAGGAGGATCTAAAAGTCCTGGTACAAAGGAGGAGAAAAGGATGTTGCTTACAGTGTGTATCCAGGAACTGAGGCATGGCAGTGTGAGTTACCCTAACTTGAAATAAGGGATGAATTCCCACAGCTTAATGGTAGAACTTCAGCTCATATATTTAAACAGAAATCATTTGAGAGAAGAAAACATGCATGAGAGATGTAGATACCTAGCTCACATAAAAATCATGCAGACAATTATTCTGTTCAACCACAGTCCCCTGGTGGAATCCTCAGGGATTGAAGGGGCTTAGAAGACAGCAGAAAACAGTTTGTTGCAGAGTCTTTTATGCAACTAAGTAGAAGCAATTTTTTGTTTGTTTGTGCCCATCCCTTCTGCTAAGCATTTCACACTTATAAAACTCTTATTCATTTAGCCAGCTACATCTTTTGTAACATTAGAAACATTAATTTCTAAAACTCTGGCATTAACATTACTCTGCATTTGGGGAGTAGCCTCCGATAGTGTTAGAATAAGGAAAAAAAAAATCTCAGTGCTATGGCGAGCTACTAGGGAGCATGTTATTGGGTCTCTGAAGGGATTAATTTGGAAACCTCAAAGTGACTTCTGTGCTACTCAGGGCTATATCAAAAGAAGAGAACCCTGAGTCGAAACATTTCTGTCCCCCAAAATGGGTCTGACAGCCCTGCTTCATTCAGCGTCTGAGTCCTAAGCACTGTTAACATGAGCTTCTGTTGCTGATAATAATGTTTAACAGGGCTTCTTTCAGAGCTTCTCCAAACCTATCACGTCTGGTTCTCGTGGAATCATCTATGACTTCTATTCTATCTCAAGGTCTCCAACTTCAGTTTTAGAAAAATGAAATGTGATTGTTGCACTGTTTTTACTTCACAACAGGAAAGGGAGAGTTTATTTGATGTTTCAGTACATTAATAAGGTAGAACTGGTTGCAAGGAGCAGAAAAGAAGGCACAAAGGCTTAGTCTAAGAAAACAGACACGGGTAAAGTATAAATAAAACAGAGTAAATAGGAATTTTTTCATTCTTGTATTGATTGAGTGGGAAAATGAACTCTGGGAAGAAATTGTGTGGGATGAACCAAACCATTATTTTTTTCTAAAGATAATAATAATAATAATAATAATAATAATAATAATAATAGTTTCAGTGCAAAAGGTATACAAAAGGTATAACTCTTTTCCCAAACTGGAATATTCTGCTTTTAAGATAAATAAAAATTTCCATTTCAAAAAAAGGAGCTTTTGAAGCAGATTACAACTGCTTTCAGCAAATGTCAAAACAAAATTGTCTCACAGCTTTTCACCCAAAAATAAATGGTGGCAATTTGTTAATCACTTGTCATCTCCACTGACAAAAGAAATTTGTAAACCCACACTTGGACAAAATGATACAAAATACTTTCTTCTAATATTAAGGATAGCAAGAAAGTAGAGGCGAGGAAAAGGGCTATGAACAGCTCCAATCTGCTTTACTTGTCTGCACTTGATTTGGATTTTCAGTCATGGATGACATAAATTTTCCACTTGCTGTTAATATATACCGTGTCTCATACCACGCTCAGCAACAGTTCATTGAGTTGACTGGCCTCCAACGTACCTGTCACCCATCACAATTAACTACACTCACTGTCACAAACAATTTAGTAGATACACATCTGTGCTCAGTCAGTCAGTCCCAGCTGTGATGTGCGTATGTCTTATTTGATGAACCCAGCTCAACAACAGGGCTCTTGCAAAAGTGTTAAATACAGTGACCTGAACCAAATACAACAGTGTTTAATCTGTTTACGAGCGGATTGAATTTACATGCCTTCTGCGTTCTTACAGGCTTCAGAGATGCACCGCAGTGCCACTGTGCGATTCTCTTTCTTTGAAAGCTGTCCCTTGTCCAGAAAAAAAATTGTAACTGAAAAGATTCTCCTAGAACGCAGTGGAATAAACAATAGATCTGCTAATTATTACCACTGGTATGGTAGTCATGACACACTGTTGCATGGGGAGAATGCTGAAGTGTGTACACACTTGACTGTCTGCATTGTTGCCATATTTAATGTTTGTGCTGAGCTCAAGACAATGATTCTAGCAGGAATTAATATTTTAAATAAAGTGTGGTGATCCATAAATTTGAACTAACCAATCTGCTAAATAACTAGAAATCCATGTTCATTCAGTAGCTGACATAAAGTAGATTCTAAACTACTGCCAATATTCCAATACCTGATTAAGGAACTGTTTTTATTTCTGGGGGGAAAAAAAAAAAGCAAAAAAAAAAAAAAGTCACACATATTTTAAGAGCACAGAGGGAAATGTGTCAGACCTGGAAAATGTATATCTGTGTTTAAAAAGTATTTTCCTTAAAGTGCCCCTAAGAATTGTTCCTGCTGTAGACAATTCACTCAGAGGCTGTTCTTTTGTTTTATAAGCATGCTTGACATTTCAATGCTTTTTTTTATATTATGCTGTCATATATAGCTGTGCAAAAATTGCCAAATGAAAATGGTAGTATTTTGTAATTCATTTGTCCAAGTAAAAGCAATTATGGAAGTCACAAGACAATGAGCAGTTAGAGTCTATAAATGCCTGCCTGAAATGAAAAGCACAGTGTGATACTCAAAGAGATTATATTTACTCTTACTGAAACTTTCAGAACAATTTTTTTATAGGACAGAAAAAACTGTTATCAGATTCTCTAGTCGTAGTGGTCAGTAAATCAAACACACTTGCTCAGTGAGGGTTTTGAGAAGGCCAGACATTGCCTACCTTACTTTAAATGACACCCAGTAAATTCTAATGCTTTTTTTCAGCTCTGCATATCCACTCTCCCCAGTCTCAAATGCAGGACTTGTGAAAATAAAAGCTAGCGCCACATTTAAATGTTTCCCACTTTCAGAGTAAAGTAAAGGAGAGTTGGGAAAAAGCAGAGAGGGTGCTGGTTGCCATAGACTGGGTTGATGTTAGTTCTGGGGAAATTGCTTGTGTAGCCTCTCTCTTCAAGTGGACTTGCAGCTTTTTTGGTGCTTATACTGGCACTATATCAATAAAACAGGAGCCACTGTGGTGGTTTGATTTTGAAATCTTTCCAAAATTAGCATTGTGTAGAAGGCTATGGCAAACTTAAGATTTTGGATTCCTCTGTTTCTTTTCAGAATGAAGTGCATTTAATTCTTTAGGAGTATCTAAGAGGAATTAAAATCCACTGAAAAGCATACAGTTTTGTATTTTTTCCTGTTTAAGTTGCAACTATTACTTCAAAATTAGAACTGGGGAACAGAAGAGAATAAAGTTACAGTTACATTTTCTTAATTGGTCCCATTCGGTACAAAATGAGGTATATAAAATGTAAATGCTATCATAGAGCAGGCAAAAGTTCTATGATCTGACATTCTATCTACTGTATTTATTTCTATTGCATGCATGTATAGAATGCATACTGTTTTCAGCCTTAAAGAGTACTTTATTCTCTTAATACAAAGGCATATTTTCCATTGGAAAAAATAAATACAGCAGTGTTACTGGGATCTTACATTCAGTCCCGTTGTAAGCTGGCACTGTTTAAAAAACCCAGCATAAACTAGGGACAGAAGAAAGAAAAAAATCATATTAGCAGATATCAAAATAACTCCTGAAGCATTCATAACCACTAACCTTGAGTTATATGCTATTGAATATCACAAAGAAATTCTGTTGGTCACAACTCGCCTGCCAGTAGTAAAGAGCTGTCAAATCTAATAGACTTCTCATGCAATTTCGTATTAGTTAATGATACCAATAATTGCAGTTCAAAGGAGTTTACTAAAATGAGAGACATACAGTTGCCCCATCTGTTCCACAATGGACAAGGAACATTTTGTTGATTTTATAGCATAAGTACAGCCTAGGAGTTCAAGTATTGTGTCACTGTTATTGAGGCCATAATAACGATGGACAGTGCATTTCTGGGGATTACAAAACATGCTTGAATTCTGAGGTTGAGGTCAAAGATCTTGGGACTTCAGTCACCTGAAAGCTGCAATGTATACTCAAAATTTCATACAAAATTGAAATTACATTATAAATTGGACTAAGAGTTCATGCCCATAAATTTATTATTATCATAAATTCATGTCACACTATATTACGCCTTTAGGTCATTTTGCACAACATAATGATGTTAGACATGATGAAAAGTAAATATCAAAAGGAAAGGTTTCACTGTCCAGATGAAGTAACTGTATTAGGGTTGAAAGTTGCTGCAAAACTGCAAAGATCTCTTTATTAATTAAAAGCAAAGACTGGAAAACTATGCTCCACAACAATAATAGTACCTAGACATAATATTAGAGTAATCATTATGAGATAGTTTGTGGAATAACTTATTAAAATTGAACTGTCAATTAGCTCATAAAACCTATTTTCCTAGAACAGATCAATTTAGTGGAAAAAAAAAATTGAAAAAATGTTCTAAAGAGGAAGGGGTTTTATTACAGATTTTAAAGGAAATTAAATGTCAGTACATCATACATCAGCCTTCACTTTACCTTCTTATGTATGTAGTGCAAGGCATATTTAGTGTGCAAACCTATATGTAATAGATTAAACTATGAGTTCTTGAAAACTAAAAAAAAAAAAGGTGTGATATTTGAATGAGGAACAACTCCATCTTTTACCACAGAATAAATGTTTTTTCACATTACTCTTGCATCATACTTGTAAGAATTAGCAATGTTACCTCTTGCTTTTTTCTGAAATTTTGTTTTTATGTTCTCCCAGGTATAAATGTTCAGTGGCTGAAGATTTACAAACTTAACTCAGAAAGTACCTAAACCCATAAACGTTCCCAGGTACAGAACCATCCTTTTAAATGTTAGTGTCTTCTCAAAAATTTTTGGAAGTTGACCTTGGGGAGCCATTGGCTGAGGCAAGCAGGTAATTCAGACTCAACGCTTTTGTAAAATGCTGGGCCAGGAGAGGGGAGGGGAAGAAACCCCTTCAGGACTTTTGCCAGGAGATAAGAGCTGAGAACTCATTCTCATGGCTGAATTAAAAGGAGCAGCATAAATGCTTAGATCTTGGGGCACCAGGTTACAAATTTATTTCCATTTCTGGACAGCTTTGCTTACTGCTGTTATATGAGAAAGAGAAACCAACAAGTTTATGGCATTGGTATTTATACAATAGTTAGCTGATTAACAGCTTAAATGGGATATGGTAAACAGAAGCTTCCAGTGACCCCATTTCAGACAGAAAAGAAATGAAAAATTATTTTTAGTTTTGTATGGGGACTCCTGACTAGTTAAGAAAGAATATCTATCTGTATTGCTGCCCTGTTTTTCAGGTTTTGTTTTCTTTTTCTGGACAATAGTGTATTTTTGAAGTATTGGGGCATATATTGCATGGACGGGAGACAGAAATCTAGGTCCTCACAGACACGCTGCTGATTGATGTTCTTACATTGTGTTCAGTGAGGTGGGATTTTGTGTTTCATTTGGGGTGAGGGGTGTTGGGGGTTTTTTTTGTATTTTTCATATCAGACCATTGCACCGTGAAAAATATCTGCATATTTTTGGGAGTTTAACACATACTTTTACACTAACTGGTCTGTTTTCTGTTTCTCTTGAGCAAGATCTTTAGGGGCTATATTTTGCAGCATGAAACAATTTATTCTGTTTGTGATTCACAATCTTTCAGGAAAATTTGTATGGAAAATGAGCAGGGAATACTCTTTTTCTTCTTTCAGTGTTGCCCTAAGGAATATATATTTGTCACTATAGCTCCTGACTCCAGTTCTGTTTCTCAGATGGTTTATCCAGTGTTTCAGAAAATATCAGATGCAAATGCTCTCAAAATAAAGTTAAGCTATTGTTCTTTATAATTCTTGGATGCATTAAAGAAAGAACAGGTCCAAAGATAGATGACAGAAGTTTAACAGAACTATACTATAGGCTAAACTGCTTGAAATAAATGTACAAACTGTACAATTATTGAACAATTAACTTTTTGGACTGCATTGTGATCTACCCTCAGGGTAAAATAGACCAAAACACCTGTTAAATAGCGTAAAATCTAATTTTACTTAATGGCCTTTATTTCCCTAATTTGCTTAGTTCTTGGGAAAAGCTGCGATCAGGAAAAATATTTTATTCCCATTGTGGAATGAAGTGCCAATTTGTTCCAGTTCCCTTCAGTGTGTATATTGTACTTATGCACAAAGTGAAATTCATTTGCAGAGGAACAGTATAGCTCCAGGAAGTTGTTGCAGGAACTATGACATGCAAAAAAAAAAGCTTTTGCCTGTGTGCGTGTGCGCTCCTGAAAGCCATGCTTTTACTTTTGTTGGGCGGGAAATCTAATGACTTAGGCCAATAGAAGTCACAATGGTTTATATTAAAACCATAGAAATTATTCTCTGAATGTGCTTGAGTCCTTATCAGTTCTGAGATGTCCAAAAGGAACAGCAGATGCTTCTGCACACAAAATGCAAGGTGTATGGAAAAGTATTTATATCTTCATTATAGATTTCATTTAGGTCATAACACATTAGAAACCAACTTTTCCAGTGTACTTGGCCCCTCTGCAGCATTCAGCATCCAAAAGTCTCTGTCACAAGTCAACTGATCTTCCATAAGTAAATCTTAAAGCTCTCACCCACACAAATCTTGATTTCTATTAAAACTGAAGTAGCCCAGCAAGCCCAAATGTTACTACTTATTTATAAGATGACATTAGGAAAGACTATGAAAAATCAGGACTTAAATTATTTTTCTAGGATGTGATTCTTTACTGGCCATTTCAAAATCCTAGAGAAAGGTGAAAAAAGGACTTTTGTGCACTCAAAGAAAATAAAAAGTGGAGAAAAAAGGGGTTTTGTTACCCCTTAAAGCAGTATGTAAGAAAAATATATGTAAAACTCTTGATAAAAGCAGTGCTTCAGGGTAGACTATCCAAAAGACAAAAAAGAAAAACAGAAAAAGTGGGTGAATATTAAATCAAAGCTCATTCTATATTTAGAACTTGCTAGTTATATGGGTATTTGATAACTATCTATTTAATGGCTATACAGAGGGCATGGGCAACATGAAATTAAGTCATAACACCTGGGCTCAAATGTATAACGCAGGGGTAAGACATAACTAACAGAAGAAAACAAATCACATACAAATGAGTCCCAAATCATTCATCTGTAATAACAATTAAGTTCAATTCAGGGTTTATATTTCCCCACCCACCCACAAAGCTGACTTGAGATTATTTTTCTCCTTTTTTCAAAACAATTACATTCTATATTAGTTGAATTATATTATCACATAGAAATAAACACTTATACTCCCTAATGATGACAATCATTTTCTAGAGAACAAAAGGTTCAGTTGCTTTTGTTTTTTTGTATAAAATGTATCTTTGTTTATAATAATCAGCAATTAGTTCTGGCAATATCCCTGTGGCTCCCCCGCCAGCTGGAAGGAAAAACAATTATATAGTTGGCATTTCTTTTAGGACAGCAGCTTCAGAGTCACTGTACAAGCAGCTATTTTCATCAGGGTTATTTAGATTTTTAAGAATTACCTTCCCAAAGACAATGGAAAATTTTCTTAAGAAATCATTTTCATCCTTTGTGATTCAACCCAAAACCAAATGACGCTTGATAGTCAGAAGGTGATGTTTTGCTCAGAAGCTAATGTATACATTTAGAAGAGAGTTCCAGAATGCTTTAAGGGATTTACCAAAGATTTCTGGTTAAATGTTGAAGAGAGAGATAGGAGAGGTCAGAGGTCTGAGGAAAATTTATATGAGTAAGGATGTGAGGTATACCTTCCGTTGAAGGAATGTCTGAATGCTAGCCCTCTTTCTATTGTATGTTTTAACCGATACCACCTTTTGTAAGTAGAATTTTCTAGACTTAAAGTAAAAAGTAACAAATGTGAAGGAAAAAAAGTTATGAACTAACCACCCCCAAAAAAGATAAAGGGATGAGATTTAAAAAACCAAACCCTGTAGAAAATTGTAACTGCTGTCGTTATTAGCTGGCTGATTTCTTTTTGGCATCACAGTAGATCCTCAGGGAAGAACTGTGGGATGAAAACACAGTATGGTCTCTGGCATGGAAACAGGCAAAAATGTGATTGCTGAAAACGAGAGATACTGTAGGAACAAATCTGACATTGGTATCTGGACTGAGGAGCTGGAAAGTATAACACAAGGTTACAGAGAATTGGGAAGGATGCAGAGAAAAAGTTTAAAAAACATTATGCAGAAGACAATGATGAGAAATTATTCAAATGCATACCAGGTTATCGAAATTGCAATGTATTTAGTCAGGAATAGCAATTTTTATGAAAGGAAGTAAATACAACAGCTATATTTTATACTAATTGGAAAAGATACTGTTTGTGGGTGAAGTTAGAAAGTAACTTAAGGGCATGTATAAGATAAAGAAGGAGGGAAGAGGACTAACGATTACATGCTTAAAATTTAAGGTACTATTACCCCTGCAGACTGAGTTGTATCCAGTCTATGCTGCATGAACAACATAGACATGGGCTTAACAGAACGCCATAGATTTTTAAGGTGTCAGATTGCAATATAGGAGATAACAGGAGAGAAGGAGAGTAAAAGATATCTGTTAAAGACAACAGCAGACAGATGTATCTAAATCACTTGAAACAATCTGATCAATGTATTGGGAGCTGCAGGTGATCTAAAGAATGATGCATGATAGTAGTACAGGCAATTCTGGCTTCTTACCTTTATTTAGTGATCTTTCCCTTTCAGATGGCAACCTGCTGCTGTTCCATTGGCAATTCACAGGGATTACTTTGTGCTCTTTCCTGCCTTCAAGCCCTTCTTTTTATCAAGATGCATGAAATTTTCAGTGTTTGAGTAACTTAGGAACTAAAAGAAAGAGAAGATTGGGAGTTAGGCACCTGCATATCTTTACAAATCTGGCCCTGAGAAACAGAATCCTCACAGGAATTCAGTGGTGCTTAATTTGTGCATGGAATTTTGAATCCTAAGACACACAGATATTTTTGAAAGTTTGGCCCAGAGGCATACAACACAACACGTCTCAAAACAAGTAATCAAGCATGATCTGTGGTCATCTACCTTTCCTTTAAGAAGACTGGTTGTGAGTGAACTGTGGTCCACATGTAACAACACACCTTTCTGTACAAATTCACGGGTCCTGTTAGGAAAAATTAGCTCAGACATAGCATTTCACACATGTGGCTGAATGGCCTTCACACTGGAGCTTAAAACCTAAGAGCGGGGTGTGCTTGAGCTTTGCAACCACTCTGAAAGAATTTCACACAGAGGCTATACACAAATATCATAGAATCATAGAATGGTTACAGTTGGAAGGGACCTTAAAGATTACTTAGTTCCAATCCCCCTGCCATGTGCAGGGATACCTCCCACCAGCCCAGGTTGCTTGAAGCCCCATCCAACCTGGCCTTGAACACCTCCAGGGATGGGGCAGCCACAGCTGCTCTGGGCAGCCTGGGCCAGTGTCTCACCACCCTCACAGGAAAGAATTTCTTCCTAATACCTAATCTAAATCTCCCCTATTTCAGTTTAAAACTGTTCCTCCCTCATCCCATCACTCCACTCCCTGACAAAGAGTCCCTCTCTACCTCTTCTGTCCCATAAATGTAGACCCCTAGAATGGGGTAACTATCAAATTCTTCTTCTAGTGAAAATGGCTGAATATGAGCCAATGAAAATAGAGCGGAGAAACTGTTCAGAGAGTTTAGTGTTTTAATAATGCCTCTCCCCTTGCCTAACGCTCAGTGAAGAACTGTGAACTGATTGGTATTTTCATACTGGCCAGATCCCCAAATTAAAGCCTGGACCCAGCATCCTGCCTGCACATTGGCAGGCACTACACGGCTTCAAAACAGATGTTCCAAGAATCATAAAGCCAGTTTTGCAGTTGTTTCTCCTCTCTCTGTTCCCCCCCTGCTTTTCTCACTCAAGTGTGTAATGAGTCAGTAGCTGACGATGTTCTGACAAGGGCACAGCTTCTCCAGGTTTCCATGGGATTTATATGCATGGAATATAGCTCAGCACATAACCCTTACATAAGTCCTTGTTAAAATGTTCCCAGAATAAGAGAAAAAAAGGAGAACAAACCTTTACTAGCAGCATTGTGTTCTGCATCCTGTCCTGTCCCATCCTTTGTACCATAGGTGAAGGTGTAGCAAAGAATTCAGCCCCAGATCTCTCTCGGGTTTTGCCTTGAAACCAACATTCTGCCATTTCTCATTAGATAGGCCTTCCACTGTAATAAATTATATTGTTAATAAAGCCAGAAATACTAGGCCAATCAAAACTAGCGGCAGAATAAAATGACTAGGCAAAGATTTAATTTGCGTCCAGAAAACATTTAACTGTCCAGATGTTTAACCACAGATAATTAATATAGTCATCTGGGTTTTGAAGAATTGGCCAAAAAATTGTCTGGGAAAATCTAGGAAGCATTTCTTAAATGTTCAGTTGAAGACTTGGCTACAGCTGAGATGCATGGATTCATTCTAGCCCATCTTCTCTCCAAATTCCTGTCTTTTTTTTTCCTGTGGTTTTTGTTTGTTTGTTTGTGAAAAACTCTGCATTATAAAACTCTGCATTATCCTTTTCTCTGTATTATCCTTTACTCTGTACTTTCTTTTCACTTTTTGTATTTGCTTTTCCCCTCTCCATCCAATTCCTGGCCACTTGTTCTTCCAAGAAGTCACTAACATTCATACATTTTTTCACTTCTTTTTCTTGCTGCTCATAATTTCCTTGGCTGCCTAGGCAAGAAGTTGTTTCTTTCATGTTTACAGTGTATACTAGAGAGAAAAACACATTTTGTATGTAGTTAAAATACTAAATCAAAGAATATTTATATTTAAAAAGTTATGATTTCAAAAACCCTTTCTCCTCTACAACTGCTAGAATTTTGATTGCTTTCTTAAAACCAGTGAAAACAGAAAGAGAAGAAATCTTTAACTAAAAGAATCATTTCAATCTGCTTTTGGGGATAATTAATATTACAGAGCTCAATACAAATTAGCAATACTTACTTCACATCTACTTCAAACCTGATATCCAATAGAAAAGGGGAATATACTGACTGTATTCTCTTCTCGTTAGTACACTACCTGAATGGCATCCAGTAGTGCAAGTGTGGCACAATAAATAAAACATCAAAGGAAAGTACTGTCTTAACCACCCTTTTTTTTTTTCCTTTTTTAAAAAAGGCTGAAATCTAGGACAGGAAGAGAAAATGTGGAGACGAGTTTGTTGTGCAGGATAAGAAGATTCAGAAAGAGGACTTCTCAGCATATAAAAGGTCATATTAGCCTTTGTAGGTCATATGGTTAACTTTAAATTAGAAGCTTATACACATCTCTCCTGGCAGTCTTGTATCACGTGGTGTCTAGAAAACAACTGAACTTCCACAAACATTGGAAATCACTGAACAGTTACAATAAGTTTTTATAGGGTCTAGAAGTGACTAACGCAATGTGCTAAAAGTAAATACTAACTAATAGGTACCTTAAAAAAGTAACCAGATTATGAAGCAATTTGACCAAAAACAATAATAGTGAAAGAAAGAAATGAAAAAAAGGAAACTTTTGGAAGGATATTTTGTGGGTATGGGCAGCAGTGTTCTAATTCTTCTTTAATAACTCAAGAGAGGATGAATTTTACTCTAACAAAGTATCAGTTGCACACTGACAGGAATAAATTTGACGCCTGGCAGCAAAAGCATCTGCTAAGATCTACTTAAGGTTTTATAAATCTGTCTTGTGGTACAACTTTGCTATACCAGACCAACATAATAAAAGAAAAAACTAGACTTCTGGCATTAAAACTAATTAGTAAGTAGATTGAGGTTTGGGAAAGCTGAGGTCAGCCGCACGGGAAAAAGTTTCTAAATATGTAAAGGACCTAAAAAGTAAGTAATGCAATGCCAGCAGTTTTTTTCAAGTTTTAGGAAAAAAAACCCCTCACAATCAAATAAGTTTTATACCTTTTGAAGGCAAGTAAAAGCCAGCAACATTTCTCAAGTTTGTATAAAATATCAGTCCCTGCTGAGACTGTTGTAACCACAGTGACTGCTTTAAGAACCTTCTATCCTTTGATCTCATCTCATTCTGGACAGCTATATAAAAACACTTTGATTCAACTAATGATTACTTTTCCCCAAAACAATTTAAAGGACCGTCTGGATGTTCTCTAAATAGAATGGAACGGAGGAAGATGCAGGATTGTGAGAAACATATCAGAATGCAAAAGGGCTTAAATTATTAGAGAATAACATCCATCTGCAGAAAGGTGAGTGAGGAAAATACTGTATTACTTTCACCTTCAAAATGTCCCCTGAATTGCACACACACGTTGCCACCCTCTTCTGAGGACAATCACTCCCTAGCAACATTCTCAATCATTTTTAAAAGTCTTCAACTTCAGTACAGTCTTCCTGGCAGACCTGAGAAGGTAAAGCTTTCAGTTTATGTTCTTAAGTCTCAGAGGTTCTTGTATACTTTGCTAATAGCAATATTTACTGTGAAATATTATAGATTCATCTCTCATGCTCTTTCTGAAAAGGAAAAATGTACCCTAGACTTATCTTACTGCCATAAGAACGGTCCAAAATTGTTCTTAGGAAAGCATTAAACTGTGATTACAGCCTATGCTAACTGATAATTAAGATAAAACTAAATTCAGGGCAGAGGACAGACTCAGCAATGTATGTGATTATTTAAATAATTTCTAAATCTTGTGGTCAAAGTCTCAGGCTTGGTACAACCTACTGGGGAGTTTAATGTTGGAACAAAAACCTGTTCCACAGTTGCGTCTCTCATCTGCAAGGATAAAACATGAGTAGAGAGCTGGAAGAAAAGCAGACTTAGAGCTTTGTGGGTCAGCCACAGAGAGAAAGGCATGCTGACACACACAAAGCATTAGCACTTAGGGGAAGACTTGCTCATTGAACAAGTACTAATATATTACGTTAGAGTAGAAACTCTTATACTGGTAAGCACAAGCTCTCATAAGTCATTTATTGGAAGGAGTATGAGTAAATATTCAACAGTGTAAGAATAGCTCAGTCTGTAACAATGAGAAAGAAGAGAATGACTAAACAATGATCTCTGAGAACAAAGCAAAACTAAAGAAGGAATATTAACTGCATGTCTTGGCCATTAATTTCCAAAACTACTGCTCTTCAAGGAGATATATTTTAGAAAGCTGTTTGCAGAAACTGCATCAATTTTTCTTCCTCTGCTGATCTATAGAGATTTTATTCAAAATATGCAAAACAAGAAAGAAGATCAGATCAAAATCTGGAATGTTTCTTTCACATCAACCTCAATTCTCGGTTTGTAACTTTAAATCTTTCGTCACCATATTTTCATTCTCAGTGTCTCTCTCTAAGCCCTGCAGAAGGGTTAGAATTTCAGAAGCTGGTAGGAACATTATGCTTTTAGAATTAGACTTGTAAAAAGCTTCAGCCAGAAAAGAAAGAATTAGAAAAATAAACAGTCCAAAAGTATTTGGTGCTGGCTGTGAGTATTATTAAAGGGAACATGAATGAGGGTCTTCTATTTACAACAGATTTTTTTTAAAACAGAAAGGTATATTTCTCTAGACATTGAGTTCTGGTGTCTGTTTGTTTATTTGTTCTTTTGTTTGTTTCTTTTCCCAGATGATATTTATTATTGATTGGAAAGATAAGGTTTTTAATGACAAACAAACCAATGAAATCCTAAAGTCAACAGCTGACAGAAATGAACAAGTACAACACAATGAATATATGAATAACAATTGGAGCTCTTATGTAGGGTTAGATTCTCTTACATGCTCAAGCTCAAGAAATGTGTGATTACATCTCCCTGAGAATGGCCAAGCAACCTCAGCAGCAATTTCTAGAACTCTTTTGAAGTATTAAGTTAGTGGGAAGTAAGTAGACATGTACTTTTTCCCATCTGGCAAATAAGGACAAGTTGTCCAGGGACCTTCCAGCCAATCCCTCTAAAGATGTTAGTGAAACTTCAGATGGATCACAGTGAAACTTGGCACTTATCACACACGGTGCTTTCTCCCTGTAGAGCCCATAATTACCATACTTTCCCAACACCCTTTATTATTGCCTCCTAATAAGTTCTAGTATTTATGAATTAATGTGAAGGTGCTTCAAGATAAAATTCACAGGGTTTAGCCCAAGGATTTGGCATTCCATTGTTATTTTAATTCAATCCCACTGGCTTTTTAAAGCTTTTTATTTTTTTACGCTGTGCCTACGCAATGTTATTATCATTAATCTTGTAAAATTTACTTCATATTTACCTTGTTTGTCTTTCTAGCTCTGCAGTGTTTGATTATGTCACAGTATGTATAAGTTTATGTATAATAGTGCACATGGAGGGAGATAAAATAAGGTTTTCTCATAATTTTTTCAGCCTTCATTACGTTTCCCATGTTATCAAATAATTTTGAAATTCTAATAGGACTATTGTTGGTTGTGTTACTGCTCAAAATTGAGAAATTATTACTACCTTTAAGTCAGTCTATACCAGAATAGGCTTTAAATTCCAAAATATGCAAAGATTTTTAGGAAAATTACTGATTTTAAAATTACACAACAAAATAGAGAAAAGGAGGAAGTAAAACACAGTTATTGCACCACTATTAGTGCATTGAGCTAGTTTTCACTGAAGAGATCTCAAAAATTGTATCTGGAGTTGCTCAAAATATTGCAAGTAATTACTCTTTTAGTACTGTCTCACAATATGTTACAATTTGAATGTTTTGACAAACCAGTCAGGGTCACAGCAAGAATATATAGTGAAAAAAAAGAAAAAAAAAGACTATAATATTTAAAGTGTGTCTTTTAGGCAGAATGCTGCAATTAGAGGATAACCCTAAAATTCTTGGTTACAGACTTCTATGCAAAACCAGCTTTCCTTAGTCAAAATTCAAACTGATTTTAAAAGCAGGGGTTTGACTCACAAAGGATTTGTCTTGCTACTCCTCTGAATTACTATGGCACTTAAAAAACAACTAACCAACCAAAAAAACCCAAAAGGGGTTGAGCTGGGTTTTCTGACCTCAATCTGCCCAAAGATATTCCAAAACAAACTTGAAAAATGTTAAAATGACACATGCGCAAGTCATGTCTACACATCTAATTAATACGTGTCACTTAAAAAGCTTCAGTCATACCTTGTGATATCCTTGGCCAGACATACGTCCTGTTTAAAATGAAACTGAGAGGCATTTTTCCCCTCTGCTCAAAACCTTTATTTTAGCTACACATCCCGTCAGTGAGGAAACAACATCTCACCCCCCTTAGGCCAGGTAGTCCTACAAACTCAGCCAATGCTTTGCAGATCCTTATTTGTGAGGAATCTTCCTTATCAGTTTTACTGCATCTCTCCCAAATCCTCGTGGAGGGCATATACTCTGTCCCCTCTACACATTCATTAACTCACGCGCCCCTGCTATACGACAGTGTTATGGTCTGAGAAACCCAAAACAATTTATTATCGTTTAGACAATTATTCTCTAACCTGATGACCCGTCCCCACCCAGGAAGGGGAATCAGGAAAAAAACAAGGAAGCTTGAGGGTTGAAATATAGACAGATTTAATAGAATAAGACTAGATAATTAACATTAATAACACTAAAGACCCAATATTGATCTCGATATCAGTATAAAATACAGAAGGATTACACTCAGCCCATTCTATCCATAGGAAGCCGTGCACTCCCAGCAGGGGACAGCAAATATGGGACACCATGAGCCCTGCGGCTTCGGGAGGAAAGGAAGGGCTCAGGGCTCCGGCACCAGGGCAAAAAGTTCTCAGGATGGCAGCCATCATAGAAGAGGAATACTCCTCAGCAAACTTTCTAATTTATATCGAATGTGGCATTCATGGTATGAAATAACCCTGTTGGCCAGCTTGGGTCAAGTACCTGGGTCTCGCTCCTCCCTGCACCTGAAGAGCGCAAAAACACTGAGACCTTGAAAGCTGCATACCATAGCTGGCTATAAAGTAAATATTTTCACAAATTCAGACACTAGAGTCTTCTAAAAGTGCAGTTTTCCCAAGCATTAGAACAGAAATTAGTCCTGTGTCGCTCAAACCAGGACAGTTTAAACATTCCTCTAACAGCATAGTTTAATGCATGCTTACTTGAAAAAAACACCCAAACATTTCCTAATCTTAGTGAAACCCTCAAAATGACACTCTTTGCTGGGATAAATCTCACCCTAAGTCAGTTGAGCTAGTTCACAAAACACAAGTCTAAAAAGGTCAATATGAAGTTCAGCTCAAAATTTTTAAGCTCTTAAGAAGTGTGTAGGTTTGGCTTTGCCCTTTACGTCTGCAGTCAGCAGCCAAAGACTCACACCCTTTCTCTCTACAAAATCTGGATACTGATTTTCAGAAAACAGTATGTGCAAATCAAAAGAAATGGAGAGAAAGGAACTAGGAAGTGGGCTTCTCAACTCAACTGGTCGTGTGGATATTTCTATTTCCTAATAAACATTCTGGAAAATACCTTAGGCTGGGTGTAAGCTGCCCCTCTATTCCAGTAAACGCTTATGGCACATCACTTACAGCTTTTAGGTGAATCTAACTCCAGCAGCATCGATCTTCATGCCAGCAACACTAATCTCTACTTCATTAGGAGAAAGACATACCCTTCTCCTACTTCAGACAGACGTGGTTTTATGCCCTATAAATACATCTTTGAAAGTGTATATTTATTATTATCAGTTCCAATAAAACTCCACTTTCCTTCTTCTGTTGAGTTTTCATACATCATTTTGAACCTGCTGGAGTATTGATTTGGGAACTGGAGCTTATTTTTGTATGGTACGCAGTCAATTTGGAAAGGTTTCTCTTTAATACAGCAATAGTATTTGATGAATTTAGAATGTTTAGAACTGGCATAACCAAAAATCAAGATATTTTAGTGTATTAGCTTCTGATGATATGAAGAACATTTTGGGTTACAAAGAAATGCATAACGGGAATTATTAACATGAATAAACTGTACAAAGGCAATGTATTCACCAAGTAATTCTGAACCTGCTCCTCCACAGATCAAGAGCGATTCCCCATCAGTAATTTGTGCTATGAATTTAGTATTTGAATTTGTGGTATTTCAGTTGGCATGACAGCAATGACGTTTTTGTACTCAAGTCAGATAAAAAACTCAGAGATGTCTTTAATATAAGTACATTCCTTAAATGTGATGGAATAAGAAACAAGATTCTCTCTAAATCACTCATATGATGCTTTAGTAATTTTTTTCAGGAGTAAAAAAATCAAAAAATATAGTAATTTAAAAACACAAATTCAAAATATTTTTAACATATATACAATATATTATTCATTAGAGCTACATTAATATCATATATGCAATAGAGGCCTTAAGGTAGATTTGACGGATTTTTCTTTTCAGGCACTCAATGTAAACATCAATTTATTTTCAAAAGATTCAGATTATACTGAAGCTTTATTTTAAAAGATTTTTTAGGACCCACAATGGATTTTACTGCCAGAAATTGAGGACAATCCCATGGAACAAGTACAAGCCTGCTTATATATGGATATATATGATTATATATGAATAAATACGAGGTCTAGTTTCTACTAATTCCACTGATTTCCAGCAAAGGGCTGGCTACTGCATTCTCCTAGTTGCACTGGGCCGTTGAATAAATCGGTCCCCTACTCAAGCTCTTACACAATTAAGAGAAAATTAAGAGACAAGCTAAAGCCCAGCTAGAACTAAATCTGGCCAGGGACATTAAGACAAACAAAAAATCCTTCTATAGGTATATCAGCGAGAAAAGAAAGACTAGGGAATATGTAGGCCCTCTCCAGAAAGATACGCAAGAACTGGTGACCCGGGACAGAGACAGAGCTGAGGTACTCAATGACTTTTTTGCCTCAGTCTTCACAGACAAGGACAGCAGCCGCACTGCCCAAGACGCAGATTGCAAAGGAGAGGATTGGGAAAATGGAGCACCGCCCACTGTAGATGAAGATAAAGTGAGAGACCACCTGAGGAACCTGAAGGTGCACAAGTCCATGGGACCTGATGAGGTACATCCGCGGGTCCTGAGGGAACTGGCAGATCAAGTCGCGAAGCCACTAGCCATCATATTTGAGAAGTCGTGGCAGTCTGGCGAGGTTCCTGCCGACTGGAAAAGGGGAAACATAACCCCTATTTTCAAAAAGGGAAACAAGGAAGACCCGGGGAACTGCAGGCCAGTCAGTCTCCCCTCTGTGCCTGGCAAGATCATGGAGCAGATCCTCCTGGAAACTCTGCTGAGGCACACAGAAAACAAGGAGGTGATTGGCGAGAGCCAACATGGCTTCACCAAGGGCAAGTCATGCCTGACAAATTTGGTGGCCTTCTACGAAGGGGTTACAGCGGCAGTGGACAAGGGAAGATCTGCTGATGTCATCTAGCTGGACTTGTGCAAAGCGTTTGACACTGTCCCACACGATATCCTGGTCTCTAAATTGAAGAGACATGGATTCGATAAATGGACCACTCGGTGGATAAAGAACTGGCTGGGTGGTCGCACTCAAAGGGTTGCGGTCAACGGCTCGGTGTCCAGGTGGAGAGCAGTGATGAGTGGCGTTCCTCAGGGGTCGGTACTGGGACCCGTACTGTTCAACATCTTTGTTAGCGACATGGACAGTGGGGTAGAGTGCACCCTCAGCAAGTTTGCTGATGATACCAAGCTGTTTGGCAAGGCAGACACGCTTGAGGGGAGGGATGCCATCCAGAGGGACCTGGACAGGCTGGAGAGGTGGGCCCAAGCCAGCCTCATGCAGTTCAACAAGGCCAAGTGCAAGGTCCTACATCTGGGTTGGGGCAATCCCAAGCACAAATACAGGCTCGGCGGAGAATGGCTGGAGAGCAGCCCTGTGGAGAAGGACCTGGGGGTGATGATTGATGAGAAGCTCGACATGAGCAAGCAATGCGCGATCGCAGCCCAGAAGGCCAACCATATCCTGGGCTGCATCAAAAGAAGTGTGGCCAGCAGGTCAAGGGAGGGGATTCTGCCCCTCTACTCCGCTCTCGTGAGACCCCACCTGGAGTACTGCATCCAGCTGTGGAGTCCCCAACATAAGAAGGACATGGACCTGCTGGAGCGCGTCCAGAGGAGAGCCACGAGGATGATCAGAGGGCTGGAGCATCTCTCCTATGAGGAGAGGCTGAGAGAGTTGGGGCTGTTCAGCCTGGAGAAGAGAAGGCTCCGGGGAGATCTTATTGCGGCCTTCCAGTACCTAAAGGGGGCCTACAGGAGAGCTGGGGAAGGACTTTTTACAAGGGTATGTAGTGATAGGACAAGGGGGAACGGCTTTAAGCTGGAAGAGGGCAGGTTTAGATTAAACATTAGGAAGAAGTTTTTCACTTTAAGGGTGGTGAGGCACTGGAACAAGTTGCCCAGAGAAGTTGTTGAAGCCCCGTCCCTGGAGGTGTTCAAGGCCAGGCTGGACGTGGCCTTGGGCAACCTGGTCTAGTGAGAGGTATCCCTGCCTCTGGTAGGGGGGTTGGAACTCGATGATCTTCAAGGTCCCTTCCAACCTAAACCATTCTATGATTCTATGATTCTATGAAAATGGAATGGTTCCAATAGGAGAGGATATAAGCCACACTTAGATTCAATGTTGGGAAATCTAAAGTCAGGTATGTTAGTGACAGGGTTCATCTTCCTCATTACAAAGGTAGCAATGTCATGTAAGAACAAAGAAATACTTTTGCTACAATAGTACTATATCCTGGAAGAAATGGAAAATCTATATTTTGATCTCTCTCCGTGGTAAGGTGTCATGGTAACTATGGTAAGCATGTAATTACATATGTACAGATAATTTACTTCCTATGATGCCTGGGATTCTTTGCTTTTCAAACTGTATCTGGTAATTGTAAACAAATGACTGACATACACTCTGACAATAAAACACCACTTGTCCTGAAAGTATTCTCTTTGCAAATTGTGTTCCAATAACACTGAAGCATAGCCGGAGTTTATTTCACTTTGTAGAACTGTATTGCACTTTCTGGAAAGATAGGGTCAATCTTTCAAAGCTGAAAAATGTAATTCACAAATTTATTACCAAAAGAACTTATTGTAAAATCTCTTCCTAAAAAGGGTAAAAGTGCTACAGCAGGTAGAAAAAAAATCTTATGTTTGAAAGGTAATGAAAAATAGTTTGACTTTGAATATTTTGTTCATTTATTTTCAATTTGGTTGTTTTAAAAACCTGTTTCATTCTCTGATTCCACCACAGAATTTCACTGAAGATCAATTTTCTTTTCTTTTTTGTGTCATCTCACACTAGCTTGTAATTTGTTATCATCAGTGAACAGGATTCTTCCCTTTCTAATTTTCCAGAAAAAGCGTTTGACAGAACCTAAAGTAGAATTTTATTTAGCAGGTGGAAATCCTTGAAGGCTGGACTTTCTGAGCTGAGCTGATTTGCTGTAGAGCAAAATAATTTAGTGCAATGGTTGTCGCAAAATTGCGACTACACTGAAGTTTATCAATACTTGCCGTCACATAATTGTACAGTTCCAACACAGGAAAATATGTGGCATAGCTGGTTCACCTCTGTTCACTGCCTGGTACTCTCAGTGTTTGGTGAATAAACTAAAACAAGGCAAAAGAATATAAAATAGGACATCAGATGGTAGAGTACTTTTCCATTTCTTCTTTGGACAAATGTTGATACGAATACTAACGAGCAAGCAGAGCACTCCTGTTTCATGATAAACCAGGTTAAAAAAAAAGGTTTGGACTAAAGCAGTACATAGCCAGTTTTATTTCCAACTCAATGTTTTTCTTGTGTCATCTACATGTTTAAATTTATCTTCCATATGAATTATGCAAGCTATTTGCTGAACAAAATTGATATTATCATTTAATCTTATCTCTCTATTCATTTGTAAAGTGCCTATAAAAATGGCTCCTAAATGCAAGACTCTGAAGATCAATGATATAATAAGCAGAATAAGCCATATAAAACAGAGGAAATGGCTTCAAGTTGCACCAAGGGAAGTTTAGATTGGATATTAGGAAAAATTTTTTCACTGAAAGTGTCATCAGGCATTGGAACGCGTTCCCCAAGGCAGTGGTGGGGTCCCCATCCCTGGAGGTATTTAATGGTCGTGTAGATATAGTGCTCAGGGACATGGTTTAGCGGTGGGCTTGTCAGTGTTAGGTTAATGATTGAACTAGATGATCTTACAGGGCTTTTCCAATCGAGGAGATTCTGTGATTCTGTGTGATTTTGTCATATTTCAATACATCTCTTATTCTACAGAAAACAGCTTTTGATTTCACTGTACACTGAAAATTAAAGTCTAATTTCTGACTTCAGTACTTTAAAATGATAATTCTATATGTGTTAGGGATGCCTTTTCTTGGGTATATTAACAAAACAGTGGTAAGAATAAAATAAAAATAAAATGTATTCAATTATGCACACACACATGCACACTATCACACACCCCAATATGAACAAATAATAATTCACAGAATATGTAATGTAAGGAAGATGGGCTAAGTAATCTGCAATTGCCTAAAAATAGTAATTTTGAACTATGCATTTAAAGGAAGAATATAAAGCAGAAACAAGGCAGAATAGGAGGTTATCCTCCCCCTCTACTCTGCCCTGGTGAGGCCACGTCTGGAGTACTGTGTCCAGTTCTGGGCTCCCCGGTTCAAGAAGGACAGGGAACTGCTGGAGAGGGTCCAGCAAAGGGCTACAAAGAAGATTAGGGAATTGGAACATCTTTCTTATGAGGAAAGACTGAGGGACTTGGGTCTTTTTAGTCTAGAAAAAAGAAGACTCAGGGGGCATCTTATCAATACTTATAAATAATTAAAGGGAGGGTGCCAGGTAGATGAGAACAGTCTTTTTTCAGTGGTGCCCAGTGACAGGACAGGAGGTAACGGGCACAAACTTGAGCACGGGAAGTTCCATCTTAACATGAGGAGGAACTTCTTTCCTTTGCGGGTGGCAAAGCACTGGCACAGGCTGCCCAGAGAGGTTGTGGAGTCTCCTACTCGGGAGCCATTCCAAACCCGCCTGGACACCGTCCTGTGCAACTGCTGTAGGTGACCCTGCTGTGGCAGGGGGGTTGGACTGGATGATCTTCAGAGGTCCCTGCTAACCCTGACCATTCTGTGATTCTGTGTAATTTCATACTCAGCACTAATTTTAAAAGTAAATTATTTTTCTACATATTGTTCATTTTGGAGATTATTGATTTTCTACTCAGTAATGCATCTTGGGTTTTTCTGCTGTGTACGAATTATGAACAAATGTGTTCTTATTCGAATTTTTGGAATCTTTCAGTAACTATGCCGTTATCAACTAAGTTAAGGAGTTGGTCATCTGTTGAGTATTTGTTACAAATATCATTGGAAATATTCTCTTTTGGTGTTATATTGGTAGGAGGCATTTTTTCTAGGCTTGCTCTGGATGACTTCCAGGTAGCAGAGAGTTCAGAACAATTCTGTGAACTTTTGAGGGTAAAAGCTCTGTATGCACATGTGTATGTCCATGTGTGCATTCACACGGTGGGAACGTTGCTTTTTCACAGTCATTCTTGTGGCCAAAATGTGATTCACATCTCACCTTTGTAAAGAGAAATGTTATCAGAATAAGTAGTTACTCTTTAAGCAATTGTTGTGTTTTAGTGTCTTCATAATATGATATATATATCATTTCCTCAAATTCAATAAATATTTAAGTGCAGTTCCCATCTTTGCTTCTTTACATATGCTGGTTGTCCAAACTGTGCTATGAGGAGAGCTGTTCCCAAAATATATCTTATTATCTTTGTTGTTGTTAAATTATTGAATTTTAAAAAGAATCGAGAATTATATTCCATCTTTTTAATCAGAAATCAATTCTTTAAATTGAAAGTAAAGGTCAAATCTTCTATCCACAAGTGGCTTCTTCATCACCTGTGCCTTTTTCCCCAAGTTTGACAATGCTTTTGATATCGTTCTGTTATTCTCCCAGGCATGAAGACAGCAACACTGTTTACATTTAGCGTGAAATTCATGCCTACAGAAAAGCACAGACTGTGCAAGTCAGGATTTAGGTGGGTGGTAATTATTATAACTGGATAAGGTTAATCTGTATGTAACAGGAAATTGACTTTTAATGGAGACATAGAGACTAATGCAGCCTACCTTGACAGGCATGATGGGTTTTTTGGTAGATTGCTTTTATCCCAAGTTGGAATTCTGTAAATGCATTCTCATGGTGACGGCTCTGTCTCCCAGCATTGGAGAAGTGCATGTAATAGTATCCTCTTCATGTTAAGAGGCCACATGTGCTGCTCTGAAGCGTGTCAAGGGCTGAAAATTATGAACTTGGAATGGGTCCAGAGGAGGGCCATAAAGATGCTCAGAGGGCTGGAGCACATCTCCTTTGAAAAACAGGCTGAGAGAGTTGGGGTTGTTCAGCCTGGAGAAGAGAAGGCTCTGGGGAGACCTTATAGGAGCCTTCCAGTATCTGAAGAGGGCCTACAAGAAAGCTGGAGAGAGACTTCTTCTAAGGGCAAGTAGTGATAGATGAGGGGCAATGTCTTCAAACTAGTAGAGGGTAGATTTAGATTAGATATAAGGAAGAAATTCTTTACTCAGAGGGTGGTGAGATACTGGCCCAGGTTGCCCAGAGAAGCTGTGGCTGCCCCATTCCTGGAGGTGTTCAAGGCCAGCTTGGATGGGGCTTTGAGTAACCTGGGCTGGTGGGAGGTGTCCCTGCCCATGACAGGGGGATTTGAACTAGATGGTTTTTAAGGTCGCTTCCAACCTAAACCATTCTATGAGTCTATGATTCTATGAACTTAGTGTAGTGCAGGATTTCTATAGGATTCTGGAAGATACTTAGTAGTACTTTGGATGTACCTATAGGGTCTTTGAAAGCTCATTCTTGAGATAGGACTCAAGTTTATGAAGTCAAGTGGCTTAATCTAATTGTGCTACCTGGTGTAGTAGAACTTGAGCATGAACAAATTGCCACCATTGTATTGTCAACCTGGCTTGGTAATAAGTGCCTCACTCCTTAGTAAGATAAATGGGAAGCAAAACAGGTAGGTATTTTAGAGAATCCATTAGTTTAAATTCGAGTATTACCCTTTGCCTGAAGATTACTGGAATACGTAAGCTAGTGTCATTTTTTTCTCCCAAGAAGATCTGTGGTATCAATAAGAGTTTCCAGCAGCACAACCAGAACTTGCATAAAACTGGGAATCAAATCTGGATAACGAAAGTCCTAAGAGGCTGCACTTCATAATGTTGCAGCTGATAGCCTAGCATCTCTTCTTTGGTAGAGCTTGCAAAATTCAGTTTTTTGTGAGTCATTCTATTCAAGATGAGAAAATGATGATTCAGTCAGGCATTACTTTCTTGATGAAATCCTCTTTACAGATAAACTTTTGATTCCCTGAAGACAGCAGAAATCAAACAATAAAGCAAAGTACTTTTGTCCACTGCTCTGAGATCTTTTTAGGTAGTATTCACCTAAAACCTCTTCAGCTTCCTTTTTTTGGCTCAGGGCAAAGCTGTCTTTTCTTCATTGCCATATGTGTGTTTCTCAGAAAGCTACACCCACTCAGCCTGTAAACTCCACATTCCTGTTTTCCAAGTTGTTTTCTTTTTGCCCAGGTACAACTGCTGTGACATATTGTAAGCAAAAACATTATTGTGATATGATTTAGTACGTGGCACCACAAGCATGACTAAGGAGGGCAATGCACTACGTCATGAGGGCAGAAAGGAATTAATTTAACTTTCCCATTTAACCAACACCGTCTGATTTTATGCTTTCAGGCAAAACACTGGCAAAAGAAGCATCTTCGTTCCCTAGGTAAGCTCTCCTTTGGATAGAGCTGTGTTCTTGGGGTGGAGTTACGCAGTGGTTTAACTATGTTCTTACTTATCCTGTCTTGGATGAAAGGTGCTGATTACAGCTGTCAGGCTGAGTGAGGTCTAACCTAAACATAGGACGGATGAGCAATGATTTGGCAGCAGATAGCTCATTAACACTGAACATTTTCTTGTACACAAGCTGGCACTGAGTTTCTTCCTAAAGGATTTTCTCCATCTATGTCAAGGCACTTTTCTTGCGTGTCAAAACTAAGAGTCCTGAGGATCATTAGGGTACTGATAGTCCTTGTTTAAATTTGGTATGTGAAATTTACTTCAGTATGACAGTTCTTACCTTTATTTTCTCTTTATAAATGTTTATAAGTCATAGAATCATAGAATACCAGGTTGGCAGGGACCTCAAAGATCATCTGATCCAATCTTTCTTGGCACAAGCACGGTCTAGACAAGGTGGCCCAGTACCCTGTCCAACTGAACCTTAAAAGTGTCCAATGTTGCGGAATCCACCACTTCCCTGGGGAGATTATTCCAATGGGTGATTGTTCTCAGTGTGAAAAATTTTCCTTATGTCCAGTTGGAATCTCCCCAGCAGTAACTTGTACCCATTACCCCTCAACCTTTCCATGTGAGTCCTTGAAAAAAGAGAGTCTCCATCTTCTTTTATAAGAATCCAGCCTTGAAATACTGGAACATGGTGATAAGGTCTCCCCCAAGCCTTCTTTTCTCAAGGCTGAACAAATCCAGTTCTCTCAGCCTTTCCTCACATGGCTGTCTTCCCAGCCTTTCGGTCACCTTGGCGACCCTTCTCTGACTGTCCATATCTCTCTTGTATAGCAGGGACCAAAACTGAACACAGGATTCCAGGTGTGGCCTGACCAGTACTGAGTAGAGTGGGGTAATGACTTTGTCTCTGTTGGCAATGCCTTTGCTCATACAGCCCTGCATCCTGTTGGCTTTCTTTGCTGCTGCAGCAGCACACTGTTCACTCATCTTGAGCTTGTTGTCCACCAGGACACCCAGGTGCCTTTCCACAGAGCTGCTCTCCAGATGGGTGGATCCCAGCCTGTGCTGCACTCCTAGATAATGTTTTCCCACGTGCAAGACCTTACCCTTGTCCTTGTTGAACTTCACAAGGTTCTTGTTAGCCCACTCTTCCAGCCTATCCAGGTATTCCTGCCAGGCAACTCTCTCTTCTGAAGTGTCCACTTCCCCACTCAGTTTGGTGTCATCAGCAAACTTAGTCAGGGAACACTTGATCCCATAATCCGGATCACTTATGAAGATATTAAACAGCATTGGGCCCAGTATCGATCCCTGGGGGAATCTCACCTGTGACAGGTTGCCGGTTTGAAAAAGAGCTATTGACCACCACCTTCTGGGTGTGGCCTGTCAGCCAATTCCCCACCCACTGCACAGACCACTTGGCTAGGTCATAACACATCAGTTTCTCTAGGAGAAGGTTGTGAGGAACTGTATCAAAAGTCTTGGAGAAATACAGGTAGACAATGTCTACCACTCACCCCACATCAACGGAGCAGATTATATTGTCTTAGAAGGCAATTGGGTTTGTCAAGCATGATTTGTCCTTGGTGAATCCGTGCTGGCTTTTTCCAATCATGTGTTTCATCTGACTTGTGACAGCCCCCAGGAGGATTCATTCCATAACTTTCCCAGGGACTGAAGCAAGACTGATGGGCCTATAATTTTCTGGATCACATTTTAAGCCTTTCTTGTATATGGGGGTGAGATTAGCTTTCTTCCAGTCTTCTGGGACATCCCCTGATCTCCATGACTTCTCAAAGATTACGGATAGTGGCCTCACAATGACGTCAGCCAGCTCTCTTAACGCCCTTGGGTGGATAACATCAGTGCCCATTGATTTGTAGGTATCAGGCTCCTGTAATAGTTCACATACCAGCTCTTCCTTCACTGGTGATGGGTCTGTGTTTGCATCAACCTGGATTGTTGTTCCCAAGACCTGGGGCCCAGCAGTGCTGGTAAAGACAGAGGTGAAGAAAGTGTTGAGAACCTCTACCTTTTAGTTAGTGACTAATTCAACTCTCCTGTTCAACAGCATGTTATGATGGTTTTCATTTTATAAATTTTAACTCATTGAACTCTAAGAAAAAAGCTATCTTCCATAACAATAGAATATTGTCTTGAAAAACGGTTTCTGTGGCTGCCAGATACTTCAGCTTCACTTTGGTATTTCATCACTTGCAAAAGAAATCTTCTTTGACTACTATGTGTCCTTGAACATTAGCAGTTGAAATTATAATTCGCTTTGGAGGAAACCACTCATTCTCTATTCTGATAGCAGGTTTGATTGCTGATAAAAGCCAGAAAATAAATTAAAAAAATGAACCATGTTAAATTAACAACAGAGGAAAAATACTAGTGTATAAAAAAACCAAAAGTAAAGTAAAACAAGTTTAGTATTCTAACTAAACAGATATCTTGTTTTTCAAGTGGTTATTAAAAAGCAGAAGTGTCAGGTTTACTCGAATGATATAAATCGATGAACTAAACAAATTAAACCTTAACAGCTTGCTTATTCGGAAAGAATTCTATTTTTAAACACAAACTCTTAAAAATCCACACATCCCAAATCTAAAGAGATGCCATTCACTATAACTGGTAACTGTTGAGTGTTGTATTCAAATGCTTTAGAAGGTGTGGTGGCATTACTGGATGTTGCTATAGGATCACACTGCCCAAAACACATGGCAGGGGCCTGACTCAGAACCCCATTTTTCCCTAAAACTACTGTTCTCTTTCATGGATTTCTTGAAAACCACTTCCTTGCTGCCACAGTTCTAGGTTTCTGCTTATTCCTCCTTATTTATGTCCAAATTCCCTAGTCCTATTTTTCCGTGCTCTCTCTCCACATAACTCGCCTCTATACAGATATTTTTTTCTCCTTTTGGAAGGGTCTATCAAGTTCCCTCCTTATCAAAGGGCCTCTGTTCAGCACTACTTTTTCTTATCTTGTCATTACAAGTTTCCCAGATCTTTCAGTCTCATAAATTCTTTACACTATATCAAATATAACTGTACTTGCATTTAATCTCCCATCTTGCCGGGAGCTGAAAATACCTTCAATTTCACCATGTTTTATTGCTGAAACACAGTGTTTTCTTATTCTTACTAATACGCATAATGCTGTATGCCCTACCTTTCCCTCTATTCTCCCCTTCTCACTTCTTCTCTCCAATAGGGTTATTCTGTTTTGTTCTCTTGCTAAGATCCCTGCTTCCTCTCCACCTTTTCACACAAGTACTTTTCTGTCCTCTGTTATTATTTTCCTGTTATGTCTGGGAAAGCTATTAATGGTGTTCGCATTTTGAACTGTAATCGGAGGAGATGTTGAGATAAGACAAAGGCAAGGAAGGTAATGACTAGTGCCATTATCAAAACAGTAGAATGTTCTGAGTTGTAGAATATTTGCACTCATCAGATTATTTGCACATATTATTTCTTAGTACAAAATAAACCAATTACTTGCTCCCGCACTATGGGCATTGTGCATATAAGCAGATAGGTAAATGGGCCTGCTATAGAAGATGCAGTTAAGTTAGACTCAGATTGTGGAGCTGCTTTGCATGTTTTAGTTCTTACACTAAACTGCAAAAAATAAGAGATTGCGTGTTGAGCTTTTAGTATGTAATTTTCTTCTATCTCAAACTCAGGCAATGTAGCTTTCCTATATAGATCACAGCAATGGGTCCTATAATGTCAGTGAAGCAAAAAACATACAGATGCCATTAAAAGACAACCAATCTATGCAGAGCCAATAAAGTAGCAATTAGATAACTTACATCTGCATAAGCTAAAATAGGCGAGAGGAGTTAATTAGAAAATCTTATGTCTGCTTGTTTTCTTAAGCAAATTACCTTACTAGATTCTTCTTCCTTATCCTCCAGAATCCCTCTCGGAGAACACATGTGGAGGAGAAGGAAAGAGCTAAATTAACTCTTAAATACTTTCAAATTTCTGGAAACTTTCCTGGCGACTAAGCATCTTTAAAAAACATCAGATCAGGCTAAACGGAGCTACTGCTCAAGGATTCTTAAATAAATGGCTCACCAACGCTAACAAAACTATAAAATATGTTATGTCTGCATAATCTCTTCACCCTTTATACTTTGCTTTCTGACTGGGAAGACAGACAAAGAACTGCACGTCACTTTCCAGTGGCCCTGTTCCTTTTACAAAAGCCTGAACTCAGCTCAGCCAGAACATTTTTGAATCCTTTCTCCCTTTCCCTGCTCAAAAAGCAAAGGACTGTGAGTTGGACTTTGATAGTTACATGCTGTGGAGTTACCAACATTTTTTTCTGTTTGTTTAGTAGCTCAGTGGTAGAGCCCTTCGCTTCTCTTTTATCTCAAACTGAATGGCCAAAGGAGGATGAGCTCATGAGCTAAAGCCCACAGGATTAGAGGAGTTGTTGGCCAGAGTTTGACTATCTGATAAATTATGTCCTTCCTTTCCTTTTCCTCTTCGGTTCTCCTTAACAATGGCTTATTATGAATTACATCCTGCATGGCAAAGATCATCCCTTACATATTTTTATATAGCACTCAACTTCAGTTTTAGCTAGTACTTACCTCTAGTTTCCCCTCTCTGGATACAGTATTTTCTCCTAGTTCTTCTAAGAAGAATTAAAACAAAGTCACATTTGGATCGTGTTAATAATATCTAAGAATGTCAGTCCTTGCTCCTTCCTTGTATGTTTTCTCCTGAGGAAATATTTTACATGTTTTTCTTCGGAAAAAAAAAACCCACCCCAAAAATTCAGACGCACAAACATAAATAATGGTAAAGATAGTTTCAAGTAAGTAAGCTCTTCAAGTAAGTAATCTCTAAATATGAAAAGCATGTTAAAAGGAGTCTAAACATATGATACAGGAACATAATAATGTGTTTAAATAGAATTTTGTATCTGGAAAAATATAAGGAGTCATTAAATGTTCAGGTGACCATTTTTCAGAGTTGTTTTCTATTTAAAATAGAGAAGAAGTAAGGGGTTAACACAGTCTACTCAAAACTGATGACTCCTCAAGATATTTGCAATTCTGTCTCCACAACTTCATTTATTGATCAAGTTGATTTATGCCTTTACCTCTGCAATTCCTGTAAGAGCTAGAGATGTGGAAAAGTGAGGAAAGCTCTGTTTTTCACAAAGGCTTGTTAGATGTATTTTAGTTTTCCAAACCAAAATAAATGACATTTCAGATACAGTTCTAACAGTATGTGAGCACTACTAGTTCACTGAGATTAAGGGAAAATAATAATTACCCCTTTTATTGTAT
The DNA here is from genome assembly GCA_017639485.1 of Pluvialis apricaria. NCBI lineage: Eukaryota > Metazoa > Chordata > Aves > Charadriiformes > Charadriidae > Pluvialis > Pluvialis apricaria. The sequence continues at coordinate 3,483,471 of CM030010.1, read as the reverse complement.
ATGATTGTTGTCTTGTTTTTTATAACATTTTTTGTATAATTTCCTCAGTTTATTTATTTGTCGTTTAAATTTCCAGTTATTTTTTCCAATTTTCTTTCTTTTCTCTGTCTTTAATAGTTTTATTTGCTTTTGATTCCTTCCAATTCTCTTTTGCCTTCTAACTTTTTTCTTTCCTCTACTATTTTTCTGCTTATTTCTCAGAACTATTGGGTTTTCCTTGTTATTGTTCTCATGACCTCCTGACAGCCAAGAAGCAATGAAAACACTATATTAAAAATATTTGAAGTGATATTCTGCCTTATATATTTTACATTTTTAACTGTGTTGCTAGGTTTTCTCTTTAGTTCTGTGCACTCCTTCATATCTTTTATTCATAGTTTGCTAAGTGATCTTCCCCTTCTTCTATGCATCCTTGTGTAATTGTAAACGATCATCCTCTCATAGGTGCTGTCTCTGTGCCTAGTATCTTCCTAAAATTAAATTTTCATGCAAGTATCTTGATTAATAAAGGAATCTGGATAAGGAAAAAAAAATAATAAAAGAATCATAGGATCTTAGAATGGTTTGGGTTGGAAGGGACCTTTAAAGGCCGTCTAGTCCAACGTCCCTGCCATGGGCAGGGACACTTTCCACGAGACCAGGTTGCTCAAAGCCCATCCAGCCTGGCCTTGAACACCTCCAGGGATGGGGCAGCCACAGCTGCTCTGGGCAACCTGGGCCAGGGGCTCACCACACTCAACGTAAAAAGTATCTTCCTAATATCTAATATAAATATCCCCTCTTTCAGTTTAAAATCATTACCCCTCATCCTATTGCTCCACTCCCTGATAAGGAGGTCCTTCCCCAGCTGTCCTGTAGCCCCTTTAGGTACTGGAAGGGGCTCTAAGGTCTCCCCGGAGCCTTCTCTTCTCCAGGCTGAACAACCCCAACTCTCTCAGCCTGTCCTCACAGCAGAGGGGCTCCAGCCCTCTGATCATCTTCGTGGCCTTCTCTGGACTCAGTCCAACAGGTCCGTGTCCTTCTTATGTTGGGGGCCCCAGAGCTGGACACAGTACTCCAGGTGGGGTCTCACCAGAGTGGAATAGAGGGGCAGAATCCCCTCCCTCAACCTGTTGTCCATGCTGCTTTTTATGCAGCCCAGGATGCAGTTGGCTTTCTGGGCTTCTTCAATCCACTCACATACCTTAGTCTTAGACTAGCAGCTTCTGATCATGCTGTCTGTTGTGGTTTAACCCCAGTCGGCAACTAGGGCCATGCAGCCACTTGCTAACCCCCCTTTTCCCCCAAGAAGGGTGGGATGAAGAGAGAGAAAAGCAGGGCAAAGGAAAAACACCTCGTGAGATAAACGGAGTTTAATAGAACAATATCAGAAAAAGAAAATAACAATAATACTAACAATTATAATAATAATAATGACACAAGTCACTCTCACCACCCAGTGAATTAACACCATCCTCATTTTTTTATGGAGTATGACCTCTATGGTACGGAATATTCCATTGGCCATTACATAGTTCTGTCCAAGTTTCTTCTCAAGCTGAAAAAAGTCCTTGAAAACTGTAAACATCACCTGACAACAGCTAAAACAATATATATTATTGACATTCCTTTCATACTAAATCTGAAACACAGCAACCACTAGAAAGAAAATTAACTCTGTCCCAGCTAAAACCAGGACACTGTCCTAATGTGGTTGACAGTACTTTCTATGACATGTGACTTAAGAGTCCATAATCTTACTTTTAGAAAGCTAGCCACAAAATCTTGTAATACTTCAAAATCTTGAGATGAGATTATCTGCGCACAGCAAATTTTTTTATTTGGCTGCTATCTCAGGTAAAATTTCTTCTTAAAATGTAATTATTTTTGTCAACATTTACAGTAAAATTCACACTTAACTTTTGTCTGTGTTAGCTTATATATGTGCTGAAATTTCCACTCTAGGTGAGTCATAGGATTCTCAGCTGAAAAAACTACAGCCCTAATTTCTACCAGATCACGTTGTTTGATGAGGTTGACAAAATTTCAGGCATATTTCAAACATCATCCTCTGTCATAAAAACTCAGTGAACCAAAAACATTTAATTTCATTTTGTCCAGACTTAATCAACTTTTTTACATGGGCCTTTTCCAGACAACAGAAATTTGCTTCTTTTAAGTGAATCTGAGTTGATCATGTAAAGAAAACAAAGCCCCTTCTTCCCTTTCATTTGGTTCGAGCAGTGAAGATGAAACTCCATCTGTTTATTTCTCTCTAATGTGTTCTTTTGCATCAGGTTACACTGCTTCAGTGGAGGGAGAAGACCATATACTCTTTAGATGGAGCTCCTAGCTTTTAAAACAAGTCAGATTCAGCGGGATTTCCACAAAAGCCCAGACCTTGTTCCCTGCTGCTCCTTGCTGCCTTATTATCACTTGACAGCTTGTCTCCCTGGGGGAACTGTGAATATTTTGCCAACAGCCATCCCAACCATTGTCTCCAGACAAAAGAAAGTGAGGTCCTTGCTGCACATGCTAGGAATTCAAATCCTTGGGATTTCTCAAGAGGTAGGCACCAAAGGGGTTTGGTGATGGCTGGTTTTCAGGGGAAAAAAGTTACCTAAAGCTTTTTGCTACAGGTAGCGGGTCCTTCATTATCGCTCTTTACCATTAAGAGGTCAAATTTTGGGCAAGTGAGGAAGAAAAGACAGGAGCTCCTGCTTTGTCCTGGTGCAGTGGAGCATAGGGTTTTGCCTTTCAAATACCTTAGACATATGTTAACGCACCCTTCCTGCTCCAAAAAGAAAGATCTGTTTCCTTCAGGCTTACCTTACAAATATTACTTCCTACTGGCTCCGCCACATTTTTATGTGGTTTTGCAGTAGCGTCGTAGCTTACACTGCTTAACTATTCTTACATTAATTGGCAATTTTCTGTGGTCAGAATAATATACTTAAACACTGTGTTATGTTTGTACTGCGATGAAATACAGGAAATTTTATAGTGGCAATGAAACCCAATCAGCAGGTGTGATTATCATGATAACTACACCCCTGGGTGCTTAGAAGCACATGGCTGCATCTGGTCCATAGTTATCTCTCCAGGGGTGAGATTATTTCATGATAACCATACCGCCCTAATGGCCCATTGCTTAAGTAGTATTCATGACCCCTGTACAGAATCCTGCCTGTATTGAACAGACTGAATTTCTCCCCTATCCCAGATGTCTCTACTTTTATGCTTTTAATATAATTCTTTCTTTCTTCATCTCTGTTCATTAAAGAGGTGCATTTTAATGTAGATGCAGAGTGCATTGTCTTTAATACCAGAATTGTAGATGAATAAAAAGTATGCGCTGGACTAAAAGCAACCGTTTATCTAGATTCTAGGTATAGCATAGGTGATTTTGATCCACACATCTGGTGGAACCTGATCAGCATTATTTGCCATGAAAAAATCTCAATTCCAGAACAAGGGACATTTCCAGTGCTCTGAACAAAGAATAATGATTTCTACCTTGTCACTGTACTATTGCTAGAGAAGGTGTAACTAAAGAAATGAGAGCAAGGGCAAGAATTTCCCATCCTTTCTCACCTCGTAGTCATTGGCAAGTGGTGTGATTTGCAATTAGACTGAGGATACTCTAAATTGTTACAGACAAAGAACTCCAGAACACAGGGAACCCAGGGCTGGGCAATGCAGACATGAGTTTAATGCCACCCTTGCAATTCCCATCATCATCTGATTCCTGGTATATGTCCTCAGCTGTAGCGGGGCTCTCTTAATCTATTTCTATGTCCTATATCACCTAATTAAATCTGGCTAATAGTATGCAACTGTAAACACTGCATAAACACTTAATGAGTACAGAAAGAAAATAAGTACTATAGCTGATGGAAATATCTTTTATACTTCATATCATAGATTATTTTGCTACTTCCCTTTAAAGGTTAATGTATTTTCCCAGCAGTTTAAGTTGAGCACAAAGGCTTAGAAAAGAGAAAATGACAGGAAAGTGAATGCTACCAAGTAAAAACCAAAGGCTTTCTTCCTCTTAATGGGACTCAAGACACCACTAATCTCATCTGGTTTAGCTGATAAGGATAGGCATGAGATGGTGAAATAGATTCAAAAGAGAAATATTTCTTTATTAGGCACATTCAACTTTCATTTGGGTTTTGGTGGGTTTTTTTCTTCATAAAAATAAAAAGCTAAGATGATTACTTTTCACAAGGTACTAATCATTCAATGAGTTAAATCAATATTTTATTTTTTAAATTGAGGGGATGCCACAAGATATTTCTTAATTAATTTCATAATTCCTAAGAGCAATTAAAAGGATTATTGTGAGAATGACTGTTGTAATTTAAATCAATTTTAGTACATAAAGTCATTTTACCATCGTATCCTCTCTCCCTAGCAACAGTGGATCAGAGCATGACAGGGAAGTGAAATATGCTCACTGCATCCAGACAGAGTAAGCACAAATTAGAATATTTGATTGCCTGAGTCTCACACCTCCATTCAGTTTGAAAAATACTTTCAGGCTTTTCTCTTGCAGGGCTTTATATTTTTAAAACTTTCTATATTTTACACATAGGATCCAAAGGAAAAATGTTTTTAAGTAAAACATGAAATTTGGATTTTCTGTTCCTTTTCTTATGAAACACTTTACACAAAATATATAAGAATGAAAAAGCTGGGAGGAATGGAAGATATATGATATAGATGGAAACCACTGAAAACAAATTTTCTGTTACATTAGGATTATTTTTTTAACATTAACAAGTAATACAAAACTTGGAAACAGACAAACAGTGGGCTCTTAAGCAACGTACTTCTATGTCTAAATTTTGGAACCACAACTCTATTCAAGAGGCAAGCAACAGCACAACGCAGTACTTTGTTTTCTCTTTAAACTTCAGGAATCCCAGCTCAGAAGTCCCTTGAGAGCTCAGTGAATAATTTAATTCTCCCTCTAAAAGGGAAAAACGTCAAAATCCACAGGTTTTTCCTCTTAGAACATCTGAACAAAATTGTTTTCCTATGCAAGTCATAGTTTTGTTTCTCAGGCAGCCACTCAAGTGCCTGTCTAACATAGTTCTGTGTCACATACTACACATGGAAAAGCAACAAGAAATTACATTCAGCCTTAACTTCAGATAACCAGGTAACTTTGTGAGCATTTTCTTTAATAACAGTTCTGTGGAAAAAGGGAAAAATTGAGTGTTTATCTCTGATAATTTTTGTTCAGTTTTATTAGTAAATACCTCTTTTCCCTAACAGAGCATGACTTGGTGAAACATAAGGGAACAAAAAGAGACTTTTAAATAAATTCATTAAGCTCCGTTATTCTCCAGCTGAATGATACCTGAGCAATTCTCAGTGATCAACAGAGAATGGAGTGCTTCTGAAGAAAAAATGACTAATGACTCATGACTTGGGATGCAAATCAAAGTGTAGAATGGAATTTTTCATTCCTAATTTGTAAAACAAATTGAAAGGAATTTCTCTTGCTTGACATAATATTCTATGTATTTTGCACATCATCTGCAGGAGCAAATGCTTTTCTGGATTTTAGTCTGTTCAGGAAAACATGTAGTGTTGTGCAAAATTTTCATTATGGGAACTGTCCCACAGGAGCTGAAACGATACAATTTTAAAAGATTATTCAAGTCCTTAAAGCTAAGCTTATTTCTAATTATTATCTTTTACTGAGATTATGCTGTTTAGCAGTGTGAAGTATCAGCCATGAGGGTATTTTTATGTCACTGAACTTATCTATGAAAACATTTTTATAACTGAAAGAAAGAATTTTGCTGAGGAACCTAAAATTCCTTTGTGCTTTCTTTTGTAATCGCTCAAGAAATGCTAACTAATCTACAGTTACAATATGGGAATCAGTGAATGTTGTCAATGACTGTCAATTTAGCCACAAATTTCATTGTACAAAAAAAAGGTCTTAGGGTCAGTTTGTTCTTCAAGATTATTATTCATCCTTCTTTGTTTGTGTGTCAATGGAAATTTTCTTGCTTATGAATGAGGAAATATTTTTGTTGTAGTAAATATTGTAACCCTTGAAGGAAGAGTTATATTTAGAATAAATCTGATTATTGCATTCTCAGGCTCTTAAGTAAATTTCTTGTGCTATTTCTTTTCAAACAAGGGAAAAATATTCTTGTTTGAATGAAATCAAATGTTTCCAAAGAACAGAAAGCATTGAGAGCTGTGTGTTTGTCGTACATCTCGTTTCGAAGTGCCAAATTAAACAACAGTGAAGCAAATGATTACCTTTTCCTGTTAAGTATGGAGCTGTTTCAGATCATAGAAAGTATAGTGTAATTAGACAAGACAAATAAGCCATGGGAAAATAAGGATGAAAAACACCATTAACAGGTCTGAAGAAATGAACCCTACCTATAAATATCACATGGTAAAACTTGGCAAGTAGATGAAGGGGAAGCAGCTTCAATATTAATTCATCATTATTTTGAATAAAACCATTAGGATTCTCTCTTTTAACATTAGGCCATTACTGAACTTTAAATAATGCTCGCTGTGATTTATATCCGTGATTAAAGTATATAGCAATCCATTCACACAGGTTCTGTTACATATTTTATTTCACTAAATAAGCTATCTCATTTAGACAAAGATTTTCAATACCTTTATACATTCTCTAACTTAAGAAAAAGCCTCCTTTATCAGTGGCAATAATACCATTGACAATAAAACACAGATATAATAATGTCTTACTTCAACTTTCTCTCATCTGATACGAACTATTTAAAAAAAAATAACATTTATTTGTAAGGTTTATATTTTCTCTGAACCTGAGACACATTGGAAGTATACATAGCAGATTTCAAAGTTATTAATCCCTTGGTTAAGAACTAACCAAACAGTAAGAATGTCATCTTGAAAAGCAGATTCTCCTTCCATGAGACACATCTTAACATATAAATAATTGTTTATTAAAAAGATACTCAGGATTCACAAGATTTGACTTGTGACTGTAGGTGCACAGAGATATAAAGATAGATGTTGCAAAAGTGTTGAAGAAGAACAAGAGATACGGCTATGATTGCAAAGCCAGAGATTATATGATAAAATGAGCCTTATTTTAGTCCCCTCTGCAAAAAAAAGGTGAACTTTGAAAAAAAACCCTTTATTTTTTTGAAAAGCAATTAAATTTTCACTAATTTAAACTCACTAGAGACTTCAGAATTTAATGAAAAAAAGCAGTAATACTAAAATATTAAAAAAAAAATGTGTTGGACACTTCAAAGATGTCCTAAATGAGAAGGAAATACTGGATTCTGTGTATTATTTTAAGTTCTGCTCAGCATAGACATAAGATGTAGAATGAAAAAGCATCACTGCACTTTTGATAGAGAATTGTCTTGGCACTAGCAGACCTTACAAATAACATCTCCTTCCAAATAATGTACATATTGTTTGTGCCTTACATAATTGAGATGACAAACTTCTTGAAATGATAGGTTATAATTTCCTGGTACTCTTACTGTGCAGTAATGAAACTATTTATGTATAATAAAGCAAGACTATTTAGGCCACCAAATAGAAAAAAAAAAGCCATATAAGCATAAAACCCCCATATATTAACTGAGTAATTCATTTTCTGACAATGGTTAAGCAACTTCCTTTATGTATATATTGAATAGTCAATGGCCTCTACCCTCAAACTGCTGAGAAGAAACAATGCAATTATTCTCAATAAGACAACATGACCAAATAACTATTAAAAAGAAAGATACTTTTAACAATCCAATTTTAGCAAAAAATTTAAGAGCCGAAAAGCTTTTATATGTAATTGAGTGTTTGGATTTATTAGAACTAACATTTCAGCTCTTATTAAAACTGATGAAACTGAAAGAATCTATTAGAAAAAGGAGTGGACGAATATTTTTTTAAGAATTTCCACCACAACAACAAAGACTATCTACCCATCAAGTTGATGGAGGAGTATTACCCCACTGCATATAAAGTAGCAGATTGGCTATTCATGAGCCAAAACATGTAAAGAAAGATCTCATGAAGGAATGGAGCCAAATCGGAAATGACAACAACTCATTCTGAACCCAGAAAAACATGAATGAGAGAGTTCTCCCTCTTCCATGTATTTAGGGATAAAGAATATTTTAAAAGCGTTTGGAGGTGATCCAGCTCGTTTCTCTGACCTTCTCCTCAACCCAAGATGACCCTTCCCCGATCAGTCTCATTGCTGTAAGAAAGCAGAAGTTAAGGACAACTCTCTCCTTCCTCCCCGTGGCACCTGCCTGGATCTGCACAGCAAGTTTTCAGGTCAGCATGTTTCCACTATGTGATTTCATAGAGACAAACAAAAAAAGTGAGATGGAGTGGTAAGGGGCTACTTAATAACAGTTTTCTTTCAAGGATTTTGAATGGGCTATTTAGATGATTTTATATGTTTAAGCACTAAAAGCTTCTTTACTTAAACACTGAGTCATTTAGACCACTTATTTCTGGAGAGGATATATAAACTAAGCAAGCCAAAATAAACAGTGGAATTGAATTCACATCTTGCATTCATTTTTCACTCTCATGACAACGCCTTGAATGGTTTCTTTTGAGAACTGGCTTGCTTATTTTGGATGGGAAAATGTTTTTATAAATGATGTAAGTAATTTAAAATAATCTAGCTGGGACTGACAATCTCGTCAATGGATATCTTTTGCCTGTTTGTAAATATTTCAGGTATTAGGAATACAGTGAAAAGGTATGTACAACTTATGGAAATAAAGTGTATTGGTTGTGTCTGGGATATGGTTAATTTTCTGCTTAGTAGCTTGTATGGGGCTATGTTTTGGATTTGTGACCAAATCATTGTTGAAAACGTGGGGATGTTTTAGCTGTTGCTTGCACAGCAACAAGGCCTTTTCTGCTCCTCTCATCACCACACCAGCGAGTAGCCTGAGGGTGCACAAGGGGGGACAGAGCTGGGACAGCTGACCCCAGCCATCCCATACCATATGGCGCCATGCTCAGCAATAAAAGCCGGGGGAAGAGGGAGCAAGTGGGGAAGATTCACAGAAATCACAGAATGGTCAGGGTTGGAAGGGACCTCTGGAGCTCCCCCAGTCCAACCCCTCTGCCACAGCAGGGACACCTACAGCAGTTGCACAGGACGGCGTCCAGGCGGGTTTGGAATGTCTCCAGTGTGGGAGACTCCCCCCCACCTCTCTGGGCAGCTGTGCCACTGCTCTGCCACCCGCAAAGGGAAGAAGTTCCTCCTCATGTTAAGAGGAAACTTCCTATGCTCAAGTTTGTAGTGACGCAGTGATAGTGTTTGGAGTGATGGCATTTGTTTTCCCCAATAACTGTTAATTGTGATAGGGTCCTGCTTTCCTGGAAATGGCTAAATACCTGCCTGCCTTTAGGAAGTAGTGAATGAATTCCTTGTTTTCCTCTGCAGCTTTTGCTTTTCCTTTTAAACTGTTGTTATCTCAGCCCCCGAGTTTTCTCACTTTTACCCGTCATATGGACCTGTTGGAGCAGGTCCAGTGGAGGCCATGAAGATACTCAGAGGGCTGGAGCACTTCTGCTGTGAGGAAAGACTGAGAGAGTTGGGGTTGTTCAGCCTGGAGAAGAGAAGCTCTCTAGGAGACCTTATTGTGGCCTTCCAGTACTTAAAGGGGCTACAGGAAAGCTGGGGGGAAACTCTTGATCAGGGAGGGGAGAGATAGGATGAAGGGGAATGGTTTCAAACTGAAAGAGGAGAGATTTAGATTAAATATTAGGAAGAAATTCTTGACTGTGAGGGTGGTGAGACACTGGCCCAGGTTGCCCAGAGAGGTGGTAGATGCCCCATCCCCAGAGGTGTTCAAGGCCAAGATGGACAGGGCTTTGAGCAACCTTGTCTAGTTGAAGATGTCCCTGCTCATGGCAGGTGAGTTGGATTAGATGGCTCTTAAAGGTCCTTTCCAACTCAAACTATTCTGTGATTCTATGGCCCTATGATTCTCTCCCCCATCCCACTGGCGGGGAGCAAGTGAGTGGTTGTGCAGTGCTCAGCTGCATACAGGGGTTAACCCACAACAGGAAGTGTCAGAGTCTTTTCTACAGGTAAAAACCAGAAATAAATCTGTGTTCTTTTTCATCTTAGACTTCTGGCAAAGGAAATAATCTCTGGTGTAATCATCTTTTATTTAGTTGTGGTTTTGAATTATCCTTGACTTTCTCTAATAATAAAATTGTCATAATTAATAGTCATTATCATTTTGTTTTTCTTTAGCTTTAAGTCCCAGTTAAATGCAGACAACTGCAGATGGCTAAAATTGTGCTAGTCATGAAATTAAGCCTGGCGTAAGGAATAAGTATTAAGAACTGAGATGTATCTTCTGTAGAAAATATCCAGACTTAATGTTAATATTTTTAGGATTGTAAAATTATATATAACACTTTATAAATAATATATCTGTTTTTAAAGTTATGCTGCGTTGTTATTATGATTTTATATTGCTACTGAATCCTCTCAGGTCTCTGTCAGGCTGAAGATCCCATCACCAGTTTTCTTTACAATGCAAGTATGATCAAGCCAAGGCTGTCTTTTTTTGAACTCATGGATTTTTTCATTATCAAGCATTTTTTTTCAATCTTACTGTCACTCTTACTCCTATTCTCTTAAAAAATCTACAAAAGTTTGTTCCTTTGCCTCTTAAAAAGTGAAAACAGAACCTATTCATTGTTCACATAACAAGACTATGACTGTTTGTATAAAAGGGATAATTTTTGCAATTATTCTTCTCAAAGAGAAAATATCAGCTAAGTTCAGTAAGTAACATTTTCTGTAGAATATTCCCTAATCATCACTGTGTCTTCTCAAAGTCTGAAGGTACTGCTAGAATAAGAAAATAACTAACTGAGGTAGAAGTCTTGAACTCTCATAAGAGATTTCTTCATCATTCTCTTTACCCTCTTTCCCATCCTCAGTAGGGAACAGAAATATCTGTATAATATGACTGTATTTTGTGAATGCTAATAGCCATATAAAAGTGACTGGTCAGCACATTTCTGGTCTATGTTGTTTAAGTAGTTTTAATACTGAAGTCATTAGTTGTGGGGGCCTATAGGGATTTTCCATCCCATATTAGAAACAGTTTACCCATTATAAATCAGGGTACTTTGAAGTTCATTTAATTCAATTAAGTTCTTTATGAAGTCAGATTAGGTGTTTGCAATGATATCTTCTGGCCTTGCATTCTGTGAACCTAGGACTCAAACATAATTTAAAAAAAAGCCCAGACCAAATCCAAATACTTAGAATAAGACCTTTTGTAGATTTCGCTTGCTTTTGACAGGAAAAAGAGATACCATAAAGCTGTAAAAAAATCAGAAAAAGTACTTTTTATTCAAGCATTGTTACCATAGCTTGACCATTTTATATGGTCTTTTAAGTCCATTCGGTACAGGCAAGTTTGAATTTAACACACACCTATACACAGAATATAAAAGTAACCTGTTTTTTAAAATTGCATACTTAGGTATAGAAAATTTTGCATATAGTAACAGTGCTATAGTTTCAAGATTGTTTCTTGATCTAATAAAAATTTAATTGGAAAGTCTTCTTATATTTTAAGCCCAGAGGGAGTGGATTTTCTCACTGGAAAAGCTCTTATGCTTTAACAGATTGTAAATACATAGCAAGTTGTTACCTTAAATCCCATGCTCTCATATCATAAAGTTGTGTGAAACACCAAACATCAATGCCTCTTTGAACTTTATTACTCTTGTAATTGGGTACCCATAGTTCTAGAAAAGAAAAAGCCAGACACATTGTTAGTACGTGGAAGCCTTTGTTCTGACTGTTTGGTGGAGCTAAACAAAAATTTTCCAGGAAAAGTGGGAAGGACTTGGAGGGCTGAAACAAGAAGGTGAGTGAGGGCTGCATGGGAAAGAGATGGGGTTGAGGTCTGTAAGTTTATTAAAAAATATGTGTTTTATAACAAAATAATAAATCACATTATAAATAAAATTATACATTAAAAACATTTATAAAGTTTAACGATTATTATTTCTACTTCATTTATTCTGTGTGTTCTAAACCACGACAATAAGGGAATTTATTCAGCTGATAACTTAGATCTATAGTGACTTGTCTGCATTTTCAGTTGCTCGTGATATAGACAGTAGGCTGCAAAAGGATATTTACCTGCTGAAAACCTTTATAAGCAGCTAAAGACAGCATCACATTGTATAGTTTATATTGCCTCATAATGTGTTTTAAAAAGCAAAAAATAATGATGATGTTCTTCACGAAACATGTGATGCAGAAGTTTGTTATCACACCTCAGTGGCCAGACAGAATTCAAAACTCAGGCAACGTTTACCAGAAGCTTTGCCCAGAATCGGTGATTTCTGAACAACAAAATTATGTTTTGGTAGATTTAAGAATGCAGGCTATGGCTATCAAAACGTAAGTTCTTCTTGCAAAGTCTGGCATTAAGTTCAGCAAAGGCTCTAAGTTCTTCATGGCCAGCTTTCTACTGTATGGATGTGCAGTACTTAACAGCCCTGAACACTAGGAGAATAATCAACATGAAGAATATAAAGAACACAGAATATACAGAATAAATGAAATAATAATAATTAGTATTATTATTCACTCAGGTACCTAGGTTTTGCATAGTCTTCAAAACACGTCTGTTGATATATGAAGTATATAGTATGTCTCTTTCGTGATGTGCATGTTATGAGATGGGGTGTCAGTCTTTATTTTCCATCTCCCTAAAATCTCAATATCCTCAAGCCAATTTAGAGTTTTCCCTATTGGAAGGCACTGAGTGCAAAATCCTGAATTTTGCAATTAATCAGAGAATCAAGGGAAGAATTAGTCCGAGAATTAAGGAAATAAGAGACTAAGGGATAGAACTCTTGCTCTCTGAAAGGTGGGATTGCCTTGCAAACTGCGTATTCCACAAAAGGGTTGCTGTAACTGATCCAAATTGCAGACACTTTGCCGTATACAATCATAAACTGCTTCTAATTGTATTACTAGTGGTCTTCTGAACATGAGTTGGTATTTATGCATTGTCTTCTGACATCTATGAGGCTAATTGATGTACATTTTCCATAACACAATTTTCTTATTGATAAGAATGTCACACTTCAAATTAAGAGAGGAATAAAATGCTTTTGGCAGTTTTCCAGAATTTTTCCTTGCAAAAAAGTTCTAGGATATTTTTAAAATTACATAAAAAATAAAAGCAGCATTTTTGCAAGGTCATACTGTATGAAATTCCATATAGGTGGTAGCTGCCTTCAAATGCATTTGACATAGCCAGCATTGCTGAATTGAATAAAAGAGCTGTCTGGAGAAAAGCACTCCAGAAGACAGTTTTTATAAGTGATTGGTGCAAAATTAACATAATCCTACTGTGAATTTTCAACTGCTAAACCCATACTCATAGCTTTGGCAGTAGTTTGTGAGTTGCATTCACCACCAGGACAAGCTACGCATGTTTCTGTTATAGTTTACTTCCTGTAGCTATCAGTACGCTATAGGGTATGTGCATTTAAGTGTTTTGTTTAAATCACTAGATTTCAGAGGAAGGAGGATCTGAATTGTTCTTATTCTCTAGCTTTATGGCTGAGGAAGTCCTAGGTTAAAGCTGCTTTATTCTTCTTATTTTAATTTGCTAATATTTATCAGAACATCATAAGTTTCAAAATAAATAGACTTGGTTGCCTCACTCCACCTTCTGTGGACAGAAAGGTTTAAGAGTCAACAAGATTTTCATTCCTTTAAGCCCTTTTTCATGAAACTATAGAAGAGAACTAACTAAATCTAAACATCACAAAACCTTGGGGGCAAAAAGGATTTGGTGCAAATTCATCTCTAAAAATGAATGAAATGGTGTAATTCTGCTTTAGTATGGACCCCAGAAAATAGTGGAAATGTTTCTCCTTGGAGCTTTCCAAATCTGTTAGAGATACCAGCAAAGGTTGGTATATTAAGGAATTTATTCGATGTCTTTGTTGTCACTTGTCAGACATAAGGGTTTAGGCACCTCTTTTAAAACTGTAATTACTTCCTTTGGCAATTTGTCATTGCTCACCTTGCTCCACTTGTTTTTGTATATATACATATTTATAAGAATATATATTATATTATATGCACTTTATATATATAAAATGTTTGTTGTTAGAAAGTAATTTTTTTCCTCTGATTGTTTCAAAGAATATTAAAAAAGTGATTCAGGTAGCAAGAGATTACCAGGATCAGTTTATAGTCCCATTTTTGACGGCACAATCCTCAATAAAAACAAATTTGGACATTTTGGAACTTTCTGATCTGAAAAATCAACCTGAGCCGACTACTAGGAATTACTGACCTACCTACTTACATACTTGACAGACAGATTGCAGTAGTTCTGTCTTCCAAAAGGATTTGAACAGTAGCACAGACAGGAGTTCCTTTTTCTACAAAATGCTCCCTTTCTGAGACTGCTGAATGTTCATAAAGGTATAGAATTCTGTATTCTTTACAAAGTAGATCACCATCAGTACATACCAATGCCTCTCATTTTAAGTCTGGCAACTACTTCAAGGTCTTCATCTTTCGATTCAGTTAAACTAACCAAAGTGCATGCATTTTCTCATTTAAATAAGTTTTTATCACTGATTTCCATCATCAGTGGGGGAAGTGACAAAGTTTATTCACATGATTTGAGTATATTTAGTGACTATTGCTTTGATGATAACTTAGCCATTCCGGCATTTGACTGAGATTTTAGTTATTTTGGATGTTTCTTTTTTGGTAACTGTGGATTTTTTTGATGTCTTAATGAATGGCAATTTCAATTCTACTGAGAACAGCAGCAGCCCTTTAGAACATACAATTAAATATTTGCTTTGTGCCTATGAGTATTTTTGTCATAATTTCTGTTGTGAAAACTGAAAGACTAACCTTTGAGTGCTGCAGTGCCTTTTCATTGACAGTGAGATTAAGACCTAATTGCGTACAGTAGATGCAAAAATTCGTCTATCAAGAAAATGAACCTTGAGCCATTATAGAGAAACTGAAATTCTAAGAAATAAATCGATTCTTTCTTCTGTACCTGTTTTAGGCATGTCTGTTAGGGAAGCAAGAAGCAAGGCCAGACTTTCTAGGTAGGCTACTTCTATTTGGTAACTGAAATCTTTGAAGAGTACTTCAAAATGAATTCTGCAGATTGGTAGGCAGGAAAAGTCTTCTTTCCCATGTGTTGTATCTACTCATGAGAAGAGGATCAAAAATTTCCCATAATAAAGGCTTTAAATTGGTTTTTGACTACAAATGACCTGCACCTGAATAGCTGTGGAAAGCTTGAAAACCAGGAAATCAACCAGTGTATAAACTAGAGCATCATAGTTACAATTCTAATTCTTTCTTTTTAACCCAGCATCTTGTCGCCTCTTGCAAGTATCCAAAGAAACAAACAATCTGATAACAAGATTCACTTAGAGTTGTATACATGTGTACTTAGCAAAGAGTGGCAGCCATCTCCATTTCAAAATGGTTACTATATTACAGCTCATTCAGGTGAATCAGAAGTGCATAAACGCATAGGGGCTGGAATTGGTGTTCAATATTGAAGAAAGACAAAATGGTTCAAGAGGACTGAGGAGAACAGAAGGTGATGAAATGTGTATGCTCAACTTTAAAAAGAGCAGAAAGAAGCAGACGAGTATTGTATGAGCTTAGTTTTACCCCACTCATGTTGTTTATTGTGTTCATTTCCACATTTCTCATCTTTGCCCCTTGAGAT
The DNA here is from genome assembly GCA_017639485.1 of Pluvialis apricaria. NCBI lineage: Eukaryota > Metazoa > Chordata > Aves > Charadriiformes > Charadriidae > Pluvialis > Pluvialis apricaria. Next base: position 3,467,701 of record CM030010.1, on the reverse strand, counting down.
TGCAAGGTCTTTGGGACAAAAAATGTTCTTCTATGTGTTCAGAGAGCATCTAATGCTTCCTAGTACTACCAAACTCTACTTAATAAATATATTTCTTTAATGTATTTTTGGTTTCATTTGCAATATGCTTGCCAGAAGCAGAGGTCAATATATTTATAGCCAGTAATTGGGCAGGAGGTCAAAAACATTATCTAATGTAACTTTTTTCATCTTTAATTAAATTCCATTTGCATGCACTGCAGGAATAGCCACAAAATTAAGTTAAATAGCTCTGTATTTTAATGTTTATTAGTAGAAGGTCATGATGACAACAGCCCCCTTTTGCAAGATTAGCAATTTTAGTCCAGAAACCAGTTCATATATGCTTTTTATCAGTTTCAATTCTTATATGTCGAAAGTTTTCATTTTTATCAAAGCACTATAGTGGCTGTTGATAAGAAAATTAGCCAACTGCCTCTTGCTCTTCATGAGATTATACAATTTTTTATCATCGTAAGCAGATAAAATGACACACTGTAGGTCAAGAATAAGAAAATTTAATTGTAATCCTCTATCATATTTCTTATTAGACAAGCAGATTAAGAAACCAGACCTCAAGATTTTCTCCAGTGTCTATCATTGTGACAAATTACTGCTGAAAAAAGTCAAGACAGACACAATGCAAGGGCCAAATCCAGCTTCAATACAGTTAACTGTAAATTTTCTTATAATTTCAGAGTAGAAAGTATGGCTTTACTAAAATTAATAATACATACATTTTATATTTTAATTGCCCTACAATGCAAGTGGTTTTTTTCCTCTTGCAGGGTTGTCTAAAAGCATTGAATGTGCTCTTCCCTGGCAAGAGAATTTATAACGTTAGTGGCAACAGAATTTATAGTATTAGTATGCTTGGAAATTTTACATTGTAGTTGTTTCATAGGAAATAAGCCTTGAAAGACCCTTGAGAAGTTGTCTAATCCATTCACTGCCCCAGGGCAGTGAAACCATTCCTAACAGGTATTTGTCTAATCTGCTTTTGAAAATCCCTAGTTATGGAGAGTCTACAATCTTCTCACTTAAACTAGTGCTTAACTATCCTTACTGTTGGCAAGTCTTTTTTCTGATGTCTAATACTACACCTTCCTTGATTCACTTTTGCCTATTATTTCTTGCCTTAATCCCATGACAGTGAGTTTATGCTTTTCCCATTTTCAGCAGTCTGATCTTGGTACCCTCATTCGTCTCTTCCCCAGACTAATCAGATCCAAATACTCCTGTCTTTGTAGACCACGTATCATTATTATCATTCTGCACTGATCTCTCACCAGTTATTCTGTTTTATCTTTCCTGAAAGAATTATGTCTACAGTAGGATATAAAACTCTAGGAGATGCTTTATCAGCACTGAGCAGACTAGAGGACATACTTCACACGTCTTTCATGCAGTTCCAACCAATCTTTCTGCAACAGTCTTTCACTGAGCCATGCGCAAGTTTTGCTCTGATTTTTGCATTCAGTCTCATTTTCTTCTGGGTCCTCTTAGCTTAACCATCCACACTGTACTCATACAGGGTCACTCGCAGGATCCCCTTTGCTGTAAACTGTCTAAACCTTTCTCCATTTAACTCTGTAGTTCAACCGAGCTGGGGACTCTTCCTGTCATGTTCGTGCATTGGTCTGCATTGAGTCTTGCTGCTTCTGTACTCCCGAGTGCCCAACACTACGCCAGCAGGCCTTACCTACCATGAAATCTAGTAGGGAGCTACTAGATTAAGATTTGTGATAAGATATAGTCTAATAAAAATCATGGGGCAGAAAATGGCTGACGGGAGTACATAACTGCTCTAGAAAGGCCTATGGAGCGAGAAACTGAAAACATTCAAATACCTTGTAAGAGGTACCGAACTAAAACCAGGACACAAGTGTAATTCAGTGTTATGCTCCAGACTGCTCAAGAAGGGACTGGGCACAGATGGTGACCGTGAATCAGTTGCCCAGGCATGAAGAAATCGCTTTGGAGCGAGAACAAAGACGTTACAGATCGCTAGACATTTTCTACTAGCGGTGCTTAAAAAAAAAAGCCATAGCTGACGTGATCTAGTGTTGGCGATAGCCTATACAAGCTGGGGTTGGCGCCTTCCAGAGGTCCTTACACCCAGCACTACGACAGCAGGATTCTGTGAATCTGTAAAAGTTCAGCATAAACCCAGGTTGTACCTACAGAACTTCTGCTTGGCCGGTCGTTCCTCAACTCATCTTTCTGCGGCTGTTTACTTCTCACTGCAGCACTTTGAACTTGTCCTTCTTGACGGGCGTCTTATTTATTTCAGACAGGCGTCCTAATTTGTCACGACCGTTTTGCATTCTAACCTTGCCCTTCAGAAGGGTATCCTTCCCAGCCTGCCAACACGTGCAGCCTTACCGAGGTATACTGCACACTCCATCACTCAAGTAATTAAATATCAAGTAGTGCCAAAACAGGAGAAAGCCTTGCAATAAAACCTCCAATATGACAAAATCCCATTTTGAGGGAACAATTTGTTAAGAACACCTTCAGTAGTGTATTCTGCCTAATTGTGTCTTTTCTTTGCATTACTCTTACAGATACATCTATGAAGGTAAATAAAAGATAGGTAGGGACAAATTCCTAGAAAAATGTAATGGGTGGGCTTGTGTCCACACTGCTTGGGGGTACGTCCTGTTACAATAATAAAGACAGATCCTGCCAGATGACCTTCCCCTTGCTTGCTATGTCCTGTGGGACAGAACCATCGACAAACCAGTCACTTTGGACCCTAGGCTGTCTCAACTGAGTTGTGGGCACTGAAGTTCCAGTATGTGATTTGCTTTATTCACTATCCAGCTGATAGTTCTGTCATGCTCATCATAGCAGCCATCAGCCCATCAAAGGCCCATCTCCACAAACTCAGAGGAGAACAAGGGCACAGGAACCCAAATTAAGGATTCAAAGGAAGACATGTCCTGTCCAAATCTGGACAGCCTCAGTCTGAAAGCCCACTTGTGAAACACATCACAGTGAGTCAATGCTGGAGGAGCATCTTTTGGACTGAGGTTGGCCACTGTCTATGGGAATGGGACACATTATGGGATGCAGGGGAATTTTGGAATTGCACAGGATTTATTAAGGGATGTTTAGAAGACAAAAGGGAGGCACCTAGGTGATTTAGAGGGGGGACAAGTAGGGGAAAATAGACAAATAAGGGGATGAGAGGGACCAGTGGTGAGTAAAGAGGTTGACCCAAGTGAGTGACAGCAATTGCCAGGCAGAGGCAAGTGGGACCAGGGGCCAGAGCTCTGTGCCCGTGGTGTGCATTGTGTGTGCATGTTCAATTGTGTATGCATTGGTGTATGTGTGTGCGTTGGTGTGTGCGTGCAAGGGGAGAAGGACTGTGGCCTCAAGGGATCGTGTGTCCACATGCCAGCAGCTGAGGAGATGGGGATCCAGGGGCAGAGTGATTGTCTGAGCCCAGCTCCTGGAGGGATCCACATTGTACACATGTGAGTATGTATGTATAAATATATATATATAACCGCGCACAGACCTCTGTCCCGCTTAGCCAGAGTGGGGAGCAGGATGAGGCCGCCGGTGCTGCCCGTGTTCATGTGTGACTGTGAGCAGTGAGCAGCCGTGTGTCTGTGTGGTGCGCGCACGTGCTCTGTGGGCCTGTGCCTGGTGGGAACAGAGCTTCAGCCTCGCTGGAGCCTCAGCCTGGGCCATGGAGCTGCAGCAGCATGGCCTTCCTCGGGCTGTCACGTCCAGCCCGCTATTTTACCCTAGAAATAGCTACCTGGGGACTTTTGCAGTGCAGAAACATCTCCAGAAGTGGCTGAACTCCTCCTGTGTCTAAATAAATTTTCTAATTTACACATAGTCCGACTGAATTGTGTTGTTAGGAAGAACAACAAAAAATAAAGGAAAAAGAACACTCTGGCTATTCACGCTCTAAAGTTACTGAGACGAGATCAAAGTCAAGTCCCCTCTGATTTCATAATGCAGATGGCACCACTTATTTATATGATATCACATTAGATATATTAAATAAAACTATGGCCTCTCTAGACCCTTTTTTCTTCTTTGTGTAAAGTGAATTAACATACCACAACATCCAATAATCAAGATTGTGAGGAAAACCAGGGCTAAAGTAATTGTGTTCAAGAATCGGTTGCTGTTTATCTAACCCTTCACTCCCTGACTTTGTCAATTCACACAGGATATGTATCTGAGAAAATGAACTGTTTGATCTGTTACAGCTAAATCCTGGCAATATTATTCAATTACTGATTTCAGGGCTATTTTTTCCATGATATAGTTACCTCTTTTCCATACATATCCTGGATGTGTTTGCACAGCTCTCATTGTCTGTGCTGTCTGAAGAAAGCTGACGCTCATCTGCACTTCAACTGTTTTGTTCTTCATTTTAATTGGGATATTGTTACTGCTTTTTTCTTTCCTCTTTCTTTTTTCTCACTATTGTTCTGGCTGACATATTACTTGATTATTTTTTTTTTTCAATCTGGCAGATGTCTTCATCACCATCATCCAATTAGAGGACAGTCGATGAGGATGTATGGAGACTAGACACTAAATAGCATGAATTATGTTTGAACTATAAAACACGTTCTATAGCACTTACAGAATATCTCTTTGAGGCTATATGACTGCAAATACTAAAGCCTTATATACAGATAGAATAGAGTTCTGAAGATTTTGGGTATTTATGTGAGATTCTAAAGCCATTGAGTTCACACCTGATGTTTAAAAACAGGTTTTGAATATACAGAACATTTTATAACGTCTTTTATTTCACCTAAAATTACTGTGTTTGCTATCATTTCCAACATTTAACATCTTCTATTGCGATACTGTCAGCAATTTTTAGGAGATTTTTTCCTCTAAGAACCTTTGTCTAATACCTGGTTTTCCTGCTTTGAATCAACCTGTCTCTTCACAGAGTTTCAGATCAATTTTGGACTTTATGATTCTAATCAATAAAATGAGCTTTATGAAAAAGTCTTCCAACCTCTTTCTTGTAGTAAATAAAAATTCCAAAGGTGTTCAGCACTCTGCCAGAGCCAGAAGTGAAGCTAGCATCTTAAACCACACCAAATTGGGGAAGATTCGCACTCTTTGTGGAGTCTCCAGATTCTTTTAATTTTATGCTGTGCATCACACCGCTTGTTATACAATGTGGTAGCTGGCATAAAAATCTTTAAACCACATTATATAGGGAAAAATAACCTTTAAATCAACTATCCAGTCTAATAACTGTGGTTTTGTAGACACAAGCATGCTGTAGATGTATAGTGCTACTTCTCACTGTAGAAACTGTATTTGAAGACAATGTAATTACTACGTATATAAAGAACCGGAAAAGCACAAAAATAAAAGAAAAATGTACTTATCCCATGCCATGACAAGCTTACTGAGGCTTTAAATGAATATATATATTTATAAAATTGCCTTTGACAATTCACAAGATCTGATTATGTGGCAGGATGCTCTGACAAAGGATTTGATTATATGGTGCACTGAGCTGTGGCTAGTAAATAATAACCTTCGCCGTTCATGCTTCTACTAGTTATTGTTAGAAGAGTGGCACAATATTGAAAATTAGTAAGTGCCATAAGCAAATCAATTACTGATGCAGGACAGCGCGTACCATTTGGAAAAGGTAAAGAGGATAAGCCGTTTTACTTCTGCTGCATCAAGGAATTTGATAAGTGGCTGCAGGTGAAAAGTTGACCCTTATGCAAGAGCCATAAATGGGCCAAAGTGAATAATGCAGGAAAAGTTGTTGCATATTTTATTTGGAAAATATTGTAAATTTGTACAGATGGTAGTTTCTTAGTGAGTGCTATCTGATCATTTCTAGTCAGAAATGAGAATGTGCTTGGTGATAATTAAAATGTTCAAAGCGGTTTAAATTCAAGTCTGCGTCAAACTTTTTTGTGTTTCTAAAATTTAATTTGCAAACCTGTATCTTCTTTCAAATTCATGCTACATTTGAAAAAAAAAAAAAATACAGGCAGACATTCTTACTCCTTTCCTAAACAACAAACTCTAAATGACAACGTCTATAAGAATGAGATCATCAGTATCAGGGCCCTGAGGACACTGTCCAGCTGTACTGTCCCTTTCCCCCCTGCTCCTTGCCCATGGCCCAGGACACGTCAGCTCAGCCCAAGGCCTTCAGTCCCTGGCCATGGACTCACCCGGCCATGGGACAGGGGCTGCCCAGGGATTTGAACAGGTATTAAATAAACTCACAACATAATATTGCAAACCGCTGCCATAGCAAATATGCAGAATGGTTGGGGTATGGAGTCTGCAAGACCTGTTGACTTTAGTGGACCAAAATCCTCCAAAATTGTATATAGTGTCCAGCTTTGGAGTCCTCAGTACAGGAAGGACATGGACCTGTTGGAGTGAGTCCAAAGGAGGCCATGGAAATGCTGCAAGGGCTGGAGCACCTCTGCTGCAAGGACAGGCTGAGAGAGTTGGGGTTGTTCGACCTGGAGGAGAGAAGGCTCTGGGGAGACCTTAGAGCCCCTTCCAGTACCTAATAGGGCTACAGGAAAGCTGGGAAGGGACTCTTGATCAGGGAGGGGAGGCATAGGGTGAGGGGGAACAACTTTAAACCGAAAGAGGGGAGATTTAGACCAGATATAAGGAAGACATTTTTTACTCTGAGGGTGATGAACTATTGGCCCAGGTTGCCCAGAGAAGCTGTGGCTGCCCCATCCCTGGAGGTGTTCAAGGCCAGGTTGGATGGAGCTTTGAGCAACCTGGGCTGGTGGGAGGTGTCAGCCTAAAAACATGGTATAGCTAACAAAAAGTCATTAAATATTTTGGTTGATGCATTGATATTTTGAAGAAAATAAAACAGTTTAACAGGTTAGCTAGATCCCTCAAAAGCTTTTTAAATATATCTTGTGCCTAATTGACAAGTTTGATTCCTTTTTCATTTGCCAGAGAGATTGCAGCAATTTTTTGCAGCACTACCTAAATGTAGGTTTATATTTCCAAAGATATCATACAAAGAAAAGAGTAGTTGTATTAAAATAAATTTAATACTTTTGAGGTATTTGCATTTATGGACTGAGTACAAATTCACGTCTCTGTAAGACACTAATACAGTATGATTTATGACTAAAAAAGATAAGATTATTTCAACTGAATTATTTGATTTAAAATTAAGAATGCATGACCTACAACATACTCTCAACCAAGACAAGAATAAGGATGTCGCAGGTTGGTTTTACCTAGTGTAGAAAGATTTGTGGGTTACTCCACAGAGAAAACAAGATTACAAATGATCCAAGCAACAGAGATGTGAATAATCCTTAAGGAAACTGCAAAGGTTTTAGTGAAAGATAGCGACCATTGGAAATGGTACACACATCAACATCTTCAACGGAGTGGAGACAGTCATACAAGCATCTCCAGGTGTTCTTCTAAAACCTTCTGAGTTCATTACCATTTATGGGGTAGGTACCACATGAAAGGGAATTCTTAAATCTGCCAACTAAGTATTTGTACAACTGAAGTGCTTATTTTGTCTTACAGTGAGACCAGTCAAGAAATCATTTATTCTACTAGAAGAAAAAATGCACATTTTAGAGTGATTTTTTTCATCGTCTTGCAAATTTCTTCATTTACTCTAACTGATATCTCTCTCCCTATATTCCCATACCCTCTACGCTAAAGATTATTCAGCATACAGAAGTAGGAGTATTGCAGGAAAGGTAGAGCAGAGGATTTTTCAACAGTTTCATGGTACTATTGGGAACTAATTTACTTTAAAAAAATAGGTGAGAGAGAGATACATGGACTATGAGCTGCATTGAATAGATGGATTCTGTTCTCTTTAAAACCAAATCCCTCAAATAAAGCAAGTATTTTGATATTCCTGCTTTGTCCCTAATTTCAAGGAGACTTCCAACACCATAAACTATATGGAAGCTTGGAGAATTTAAAAAATAGTGAACAGTAGAACATGTCAGAGAAAGGAAAAAATGAAAAACAGTTGAAAGAAGAATGGGAAGGCTAAAAATTCAGGAAAGAGCAGAATGTTACAGTCAGGAAAGAAAGACAATTGAACAGACAAAGAAGTGAAGTAAGATAAGAGGAAACAAGAAAAATTAAAACAAATCAAGCAAGGGAAACATTAAGTCAATTATGAGCTTGGTTACCTAGCCAAGAAGTTAGAAGCAGAAAAACAATAAATAATAAGTATTCCGGAGAAGATGGAAGTTGGAGAGATTAATTTAACATACAAAAAAGCAATGATGGCTAATCATTATTATGTATGTGTTCACAGCTCCATGTGGCCATGAGAGATATCTGTATAATTTTACATAGTGACTTGAGCCATCTTTCAAGGAAATAGGTAAGAATTTCTTTGGGGGCTTTAAATCCAATGTGAGTAATATACCTTAGTCCTCAGTTCACTGCTGTGTACAGTTGAACGTAGTTAAAAAAATCTGCATTTTTTAAAAAAAAAACCTTTCTTTCCTTTTTCATACTGAAATTATGTCTGTTAATAAGACAGAAGTATAAAACTTCTGTTTTCTGAGTTTTATATGCTCTCACCTCTTACACTCTCTACATCATCTGTATGTTTCATTGCAGAAGTGATGCTGTGACTGCATCCATGATAAGGTTGTATCCATAATTTACAAAACTACAGTAACACTATTGCTTCACGCACAAAAATGGTTCCAGAAAGTTTTTACCTCTCAAACTTTGAGAACCAGCTGCAAAATCCATGCCTGTTACTACTTTATGAAATCTCCTTGTAGGTTTATGCATATTTAAATAAAGGCTGGTTCTAATCTGAAAATGCGAGCCTACTTATCTTTTGCATGCTTACACGTCCTGGTAGCAGATGTTGGGGAAGCACTTGAAAGGAAGGAAAAGCTTTCCCTTTTTAACAGAGTGAATTTCAGAACAGAGCAAGCAACACATGGACTTTTAATGATAATGTTTGCCTACAGTAAACAGCACACTTGGTAAGTCCTGGTTTTATTTGGGCTGCATATATATAATTTCTAAAGTACATTTTACAAAATGAAGAAAATTCCGGCAAAGTACACTTGTGAATGAGTAAACAGTGTAAGGGATTAGGGAACAGACAATCCTGCAGTACAACCCAGTAATGAGCCCTCTAGCTGGGTTCAGAAGAATTTTAATTTAGTGTGGTGAGCTTCTCCCTTGTTTTCACAGTAAAAAACCAGATATTTTTTATTTTTTTTTAAAACTTTGGAAACTAGGATTTGAGCTCTAAAGCCAAAGCATGCAGGGATTTTCAATATAGTGATTTAGCTGTAATTCTCTTTGTATTCAGCTTAGTAGAGAAGCTCTGGAATACCGAATATTCCTAGAACCTGAGGTACAGCAAAGTGAAGACAAAATATATATATAAAAATAAAAGAACTTAAAAAAAATGGAAAAAATGTAGTGATAGACAATGCAACCTAAACTTTTGAAAGCATTCAGTAGTCCCACAGCTAAAGGGAAGCTGGAGAAGTAAGTATAATTCATCCATTCAGGCACAAACACCTTTTAACCCTACTTTGATGGACCTATGCAACCAAAAGGAACGCAGGAAACACTCTGAAACAGCTGGTAATATGATCCTGGCCAAGAACGGTCCAAGTAGAATGAGCAATGAGAATGAGAAAACCTTCCACTTCAGAATAACCTGGGGTTCAAGCAATTGTCCTTTGATGTGAGACCCTGTCTCTAGTCTAAAACAATTTGAATTAGAACATATTATGAAATGTAGTGACCAGACAACTCTAGAGTAGTTGTGTCCTTCTAACAAGAGCTACCTTAACCAAAGAAAGTTTTCCTCATTTTTACTGTTCAGATGGTTGGCATTTCAAGGTGAAGATGTCAAAATCATAATTTTTGATGGAAGAACTAAGAGTGATTATCACAGCAATAGACCTCCATTTGAAGTCAGCTGTTAGTACACCATTTAGTTTTACTCCAATTTTCAATAATTTAGTGCTTGAAATGAAACAGAAGCATAGAATGCACAGTGTAAATTTTTAAATCTTGGCAAAATTATCCCTTCTCTTAAAAAAATAAATCTAAAAGGTTTACATTCAAAGCAACAGAATATTTTTCTCACTGTTCTGGGGACTTTCTGAGAAACAGCTTTCATCCAACTATCCCCAAAAGCTGGTTTGGAGGATAATTTACAGTTTTCTATCCACCGATGCCCTTACAAAGCTGACCCTGAGATGCTGCTGTCTTTGTAAGCATTCCAGGATCAGAGATGAATTACATTCATGTATTTACTTCTCTGTGTACTCCATTGATACTTCATAGCAATTCTTTACCAGAGACTGATATGATTTCATTGATTATAACAAATTATACCTTGATGACTCTCTACAGAGACAGTAATCTTCAAAAGACAATCAATCTGTTTTATTGTAGCAGGAGGGCCAAAAATCCAGTCCAGACTGATCTCTGCTTGGATGGGTAGACTTCAGCAAGAGTTTTCTCACAGCTCTGAGCATTCCTTCAGTAAGTCTGGCGTCTAACTTCTAACAAGTCTTTGTTCTAACAAGGCCAGATGTGAAGAAAACAGCTTCTTACTGGTACTACAACCTTTCTAAGTAAAACTTTAATACGTTTTGGTGCCTCGTTGAAATTGATGTTATAAGTTGTCCACATCCTGCAGAAACTTCCAAAACAGAAATATGGTGTTTGTGTGTTGACTACCTCACAGTTAAAACGGTTTATGGTGCATCTTTTATCAGCTGCAGTATAATCAGATTTACCTCAGTTTTTCTACTTCTCGCTGAACGGGGTACAACTCCTTAACATTTTCCTGATTTGTGGCTGATAGCACATTTTTCTGGCAGCAATGATTCAATAAAGTGCTTGGAAGATAAGGGGCACAGACTATTATGGAAGACACTTAGTCAGTCCTCTGGGTTTTATTCATAATTTTTATTGGACTATGAGAACTCTGCAGAACATGCTATTCAGCAGGTCATGCAATTTGACATGGAGAAGTCACTCCAGAGCTTAAAAGTCACATCTAGTGAAAAATTAGTGCCCTGTGATAAGTTCTTAAGACCTTCACCATTGGGCTTTTTGTTTGGTTGCCTACTTTTGTTAAGTCAGGTTTGTCATATTCTGCAGTTTGCCAGTTCCCCACACTTTCAATTAATTTAGGTACCCAAAGCGTGGTCATTGAAATGATTACTTTTGTGCCTTTACAATTACCCCCTCCCCCCCCTTTTTTTTTTCTAATTCAAAGTTGTTAAGTATTGCTTGTCCTTGTGCTGCCTAATAAAGTGTGTAGCTAAGATGGAGGGAAATCAAGCAAACCATTTTAATCAGAATATCTTGATATTCTCATCCTGCAAGGATGGTTCTCACCCTTCCCCTTTTTATCCAGATATAGCCAACTTCCAGGGTAACCAGTTTGGGGTTTTTTTAAGAACTCCCTTGATCTTAAGGTCCCCAGATGATAATGTCCTCTTGTATATGAAAATACTGGGCAGTTTGTGAGAAAAGAGTGTGGTAGAAGCTTTTTGACTGAGAAGAAACAATCTGAACCTTATGGTTTTGGAACAGAATTGAATGCAAAAGTATATCTTCAGTTAAATAAAATAAATTTAATATTCTAAATCAGTCCAAGATTAAATTAACTTGAAGAATTAACAATCTAGAGGACTATACATTTGTTCTCTTTTTGAAATAGGATGGGTTTTACATTTAGTTTTTAAAAATTTGGATATGACTCTCCTATCCGTCATAAAAGGAAGTGCTCCTTCTGTTGCCGGATGATGTTAACACCCATAAAAAAACTCGTCCTATTTGGAAAGGTCTATAGACCTGATGCTAATGGAAAGTAATGGAAACGAATGCATACTGTTAGGTAATTTTTTCCTCTTCCAGATATATGACAAAAATTGTAGGTTTTGTTTTGCTTGCTTTTGATTATTTTTTAGCTTTGCTTGTAGGTTTTCACTTTCAAGAAAAGCATTTGTATATGGCATTATTAATCATAACATATGAGTGTAAAATGCTTATCTTACATAGCAAGACAAAATTGCTATCCCATATTACACTTATTGCTATCTGTTCTTTATTACTTTTGGAACAGGTGGACTGCACAGTAAATTTCGGCCCTGATCTCATAAATACAGCCTATCTTCCCACACTGTTAAGCAGATGAAGGCAGAAATAATGACTTACCAATTTGTTGAACACCTGCCATGGTGCTAGCCACAGCTCTGAACCTACACACTGCTCCATATTGTAGTTGCGGAGACATGTGCAGACTTTGGGAAAAATAAATTGCATGATCCAGAACAGCTTGAAAGACCTTCCAACTGGTACTGGTAGGAATATGTATAATAGGGGTTGTTCAGCCTGGAGAAGAGAAGGAGGCTCCAGGGAGACCTTAGAGCCCCTTCCAGTCCCGAAAGGGGCTCCAGGATTGCTGGGAAGGGACTCTTGATCAGGGAGGGGAGCCATAGGACAAGGGGAAAGAGTTTTAAACTGAAAGAGGGGAGGTTTAGATAAGATACTAGGAAGAAATTCTTTCCTGTGAGGGTGGTGAGCCCCTGGCCCAGGCTGCCCAGAGAAGCTGTGCCTGCCCCATCCCTGGAGTTGTTCAAGGCCGGGCTGGACGGGGCTTGGAGCAACCTGGGCTGGTGGGAGGTGTCCCTGCCCAGGGCACGGGGTTTGGAACTAGGTGATCTTTAAGGTCCCTTCCAACCTAAATCATTCCATGATTCTGTGATTCTATAATAACTACTTTTCTTGCAAAAATATTAAAAATGGCATTCCAACATACATTGGCCATACTGTGAGAATTCCATTTCCATTTTTTAAACTTTATTTTATTTTTTACTGTGATAAGATTGAATTGCAAAAAATAATTATTTTGAACTTTAAAAAAAACAAAAAGAACCTCAACAGAACCTCAACACAGGCCAAAGCTTTTTATTAATTTCATATGGGGTTTTTTTTCACATTTGTAAGTGAAAGCATTTCTACATGATAGGTTGAAGTGCAAAAATACGTGTACTTTCACTATTGCGGTATTTATGAATTTGGGGAGAAGCGGTAGGACAGGCTGACTTTGTAGCTTAGTACTCAACCACTTTTTGAGAAGGATTAGATCAAATTCCCCCTCTAAAGGAAAGACAGCAAAGATTTGATACTGCACTGCTTTATCAAGTATAGGCGCCTTAGCCACTGAGTTACCAATATACAAGATGCAGAAGCAGAGTTCCATGAAGGTGAACCAAAACCAGAATTCTATGCCTATGAAGGCGAGAAGAGAAGGTTAAAGTGTGAGACTCATTCTGTACATGAGGTGCCTACAAGGTACAGTGTGACTGAAGAAGAAAAGCAGGGTGTTGCACAAGCAGCACAGCTAACCATGGCTGGTTACTGATGACAAGCACACTTCAGTTCTTTAATCCACCCTGACCATTTGCCAGTGTCTATTTTGCAAACTTCGGCCAGTCAAAAAGCAGCACAGTCTGATGTATTCAAGATAATTATTCAACAACCTGGCTATATACAGGTGCTACGTACACTAGCCACTGCTGGCCAATGTATACTGGATAATTCTACATGCCTTCACTTCATCAAGATCTCTAACATGGATTCTTGAATTAAATGGGATTGAAAAAGCCTTTTAATCCCAAAATTTAGTTAAAACTCAGCAAGCACGTCAACTGTTACTAGGCAGGAACGGATAAATAGACAGAATAACCATCAATAGAACCACATTAGCCTCTTTTTCTTAGACTAAATGCTAAAAATTGTCTAATCCAATAATTCTGTATGTTAGCCAAGCTTGAAAACCTAGAAATATACATGAATTTTTGAGTATCCTCTTGAATCTTGTTTTCAGGTGTCATAGCATTGGTTCATGAACAGCCAGTAATGTAGTTTATAGCCAAGTTTCCTAAAGGGATAATTTATCTTTGATTTTTACCCAAGTATTATTTTGAATATTGCGAAGCAAATTTTTATTGAATTCATAGCATAAATAGGATGAAAATAGAGTCCCAGCTTATGAACCATGTTGTGAATATGTAAAAATCCATTTGAAATTAAGGGGAAATATGGGTGCTTGGCGTATCAGAAAATCAGACATAGGAAGTGTAGCATTATAGTTCCGTTTTGGAGAAAAAAACTATATTTTGCTATTCAAAGACAACCTGTAATCAAGTCTCAATGGTTGTCATTGGGGGTTAGGGAACATCTAATCTTAAGCATTTACTGAATCTGCAGTTGATCGGAACCAAACATTTAAGACATTGTACTAAATGCATTGGGCATTTGCAATGCCTTATTTTCATTTACATATTTTTATTAGAAGGAGAAAACTGAGATGTCTTGACAGGCTTGACGTGCTAGAGAATAGAGTAGGGACACTGGTATAAAACAGCAGGGATTTGCCTGCCTTTTATACTTTTATGTGAATGTTTCTTAAACTCCTACCTGTTCTTGCAAGCTGCCAGGAAAACTTCCACATATCCAATGCTGAGAAAAGTCATGGTATATTCCCTTTAAATATCAACAATCTTTTGTGATTGTAGGCTTTTAAAAATTCTTTTCTTTCTTTCTTTTTTGCTTCTCAGGTCATGATGGCACTTCTGGTTAACATTTTGCATTTTGATATGGCTTTTTACTGGCATTTAGCACAGCTCAAGAGTTGTGCACTTGTCAAAACAATAAAAATCTGCAGCATATATGATTTTTTTAGAAATGTCTAAGTATTGTTAGTGTCAACAGGAAAGAGAGTGACAATGAAGTATAACATAAAAGTACAGTTTTTGCTTATAGGTATCCGGCAGAAGTCATCTTAATTTAATACAGTACTAAAAATAAAATGACAATATTTTACTTGAAATGAGGAAATATATGTCCTAATAGGTGATGGGCCAAAGCAGTAATAATTTTAATCACAGAAGACACTTAAACAGCATGATCCCAGGCAAAGGCATCAGAATCTTTTACTGTGAGTTACTGGCTAAGCTTTTTTAGGTAGATTATTGTAGTGAGAGCAGATGGTCTCAGTTTATGCCTTTTGTTCTGCACAATTATTGATGTGGATGCTAATATGAGACAATAAGTGGGCTATTTTTTGTCTATAATTGACATTAAATGGGTAATATTGAGGAAGCATTATGACTAGCTGACAGATTCAAATCCATGTAGTCCTTACTAAAAATCACGCAAGTTCAGAATGTTGTAGCCAAATTACCACCATAATTATCCACACACAAAGAGAAACAGAACAAAGAATCAGCAGGGAGAAAAATCTTTCGAGGGTATTTACGGTCTGCAAAGTACCACACACAGTAAAATTTCAAATAGATAGAGGTGGCATTCAAACACCCATCCAGCCATCCAGCCATCCAGCCATCCTCCTGTACCCATAGTTGTATACACACCCTGACATGGGCATGTGCCCTACCCACACCCCTGTTGTGGCCCTCGTATAGACATTGAGGTGCTGGAGTGTGTCCAGAGAAGGGCGATGAAGCTGGTGAGGGGTCTGGAGCACAGTCTGATGAGGAGCAGCTGAGGGAATGGATGTTGTTTAGCCTGGAGAAAAGGAGACTGAGGGGAGACCTTACAGCTCTCTACAGCTCCCTGAAAGGAGGGTGTAGCCAGGTGGGGGTCGGTCTCTTCTCCCAAGGAACAGGCAATAGGACAAGAGGAAATGGCCTCAAGCTGCGCCAGGGGAGGTTTAGGTTGGATATTAGGAGAAAGTTCTTCACCGGAAGGGTTGTCAAGCACTGGAAGAGGCTGCCCAGGGAAGTGATGGAGTCACCATCCCTGGGGGTATTTAAAAGATGGGTAGACGTGGTGCTGAGGGACATGGCTTAGTGGTGGGTTTGGCAGTGTTAGGTTGATGGTTGGACCTGATGATCTTAAAGGTGCCTTCCAACCAAAACAATTTTATGACTCTGATTCTAAATACCTGCTAGGGTACACAGATTCAGTCTCTGCAAGCATCAATATCCAACCAGGAGAATGAAGTTTTTTCCCCCGTTAGGGCTACACCTTCTTTGTATCTACTAAATAGCAGAATGAAATCAGTCCAGCCTTGCTGATAATCAGCAATGCTATTTACTCTCTTTTTCCAGAGTTGTTAATGCTGGGCAAAATGAGAAGCAGGAAGCCCAAAGGTCTTCTTTGTTTGTTTGTTTTTTTTTTTTCTCAACACAGTGAATGTCTGAAATGTTTGGCAGTTGTTTTTTTAAAAAAGTCAGTGTTTAACCTATGCATTAGTATAATTAAGAGTGAGAATACATTTCTTACTCATATCAGAAATCTGTTTTTGGGAGGTTTTAGGACCAGGTTAAACTAATGTCTGTCAGAAATGTCACTGGGAGAGCTGATCCTGCCTGCAGCACAAGAGATGGACAAGATAATCTCTTGAGGTTCCTTCCAAACCCGTTTTCTGTGATTCTGTGATACAGTACTGCAGTATGCTTTGACCAAGAAAAAAACATTGAATTTAACTTGGTATTTGAAAGTTTTCGTACATAACTGAAATCTGCAATATTTTCTAGCTCACATACAAGTCTGTGCCAGTTCAAAATTTCTGAGACACAGATATTAAGCATATGTATACATTTGTTCAAGATGCCTTAATTTTCTCCTTAACTGTTGCTTTAGGATGATTATAAGCTATTAACTGCTTGAACTGGATCCATCCTGATTTTAGCAGTCTGTGATTAAGAAAAAAGAAGTCCTACTGATGAAAGAAATGGTGCCATTCTGCATTTTATAAGGCAGATCAGCCATAGAAGTTGTACAAGTTTTTAAAATATACAGATAATCATTGGGATCGTAGGGTTTTTTTTCTTGATGAAACAGTCTTTTGCCCCCAAGAAATTTCAAATTGAAAGAGTCAATGGACTAAGAAGAAAGTCAGTGCAATTCAGGTTACAGCACCAGGATGCTGAAGGATGTTTGGACTCCACAACCACACACAAGTTCTAGACTTACAAAAAATACTACTACAATAGTAATGTTTTAATGTGATTTCTCTGTCACTCTGGCGAATCACAGAACCTGTTTCAGTATTCTGTAGTTTTGTGAAGGTGGATTATTAAGCTTGTTTACTTTGTGAAATGTAATTTATTTATAATAAAATATATAAATATATACATTTTAATATAAGTATAATTTAAGAGTGGGTTTGGAATTTTCCATAAAAATGTGAAATACATTGTTCAATTGCTATATAGGATCTTCTAATTTCAAATATCTTGATGCATTCAGTTAAAAGTAAATAATCTGTACTATAACACATGCTTATGTTAGATACTGTGCAAGCATCACAAAAACACTTCACAGGCTTCTGATATTCATACTTTCCGGCAGCTGGACACACTTAGCCTTCGCATTCTTAACACAGCTGTATATTTTACCATTTCTGCAGTTCTTGTATGAAATTATTCCTTAATGGTAATGTGCATTTACATTTAAAATCTCATCGTAGGCTATTATATACTTCCGTGTTATCTTGAGGGGGTGTGCTCAGTTGAGTTCAGTGGAGGTTTGTCAATATGCATCTGCTTGGTAGCTGGTTGCCTGTTTTTGAAGCAATATGTAATTTAGGAAGATCAAGAATGGGTTTTGTAAATAAGCACTATGATACTTACCTTTTCCTCAGATGACAGCTAAAATATACACACAACATGAGAATGTTTATTTATTATGATGAGACATCATATACTGGGTTCTAGAGAGAATTCAACTGAAATTGAAATGACACTGTTTTGTTCTGCTGCATTCAGATTCTGAAAGATTCATCTTTTACGTGAAAATTTTCCATCAAGGGAATTACAGTTCAGCTTTATATGGAATGTGCAGTGACTTACCTTGTCCATATGTTGGTCTATGATTCCATTGACACTTACATGAAAGCTGTCAGTAGGGGAAGAAGGTGGGGACAACGCCTTGTCCACTGTCATTGATTTAAGTAGGAATCTGTATGCTTGTACTTGTAATCACACCTTTATATTTTATTCAATTAAAAATCTCATCCTTTTCATGTCTCAGTTGTTTTTCTTACTTGACTGGACTTTCAGTTTTTAGGTGTTTGTTCATGTAAACTTTAAGATAAATTATTGCCTATAAACATGATCAAGTTTATTTGTAAATTGAAGCTCAACTTTAGGTTAGTGATACAAAGTTGCCCTTGTATTTCATGTGCATATTTTTCCTCTTGAACTCCACATCATCCAAGCACAGAATGACAGAAGGCTCACAATTTCTCACTTTAAATGAAAATTCACATAATAAATAATTTTGATTTGTGTACTGAAAGATAAATTTACGGTCTTATCTAAGTTTGGGACATCTTCTGTTTTCTTAAATAATTGCAAATCAAATCAAATTAAAATCTGTCTGTTTCCAATATTTTTTACTTTATCATGAAGAGATCACTGTGAAAATAGTTGTATAGTGTGTTATGTCATCTGCTATCCCAGAAGAGTTTAAATAATGCAATTTATTCACTTAGGAAAAAAGAGGAAATAAAAGGGATGCTTCTGCTCTGACTTGGTTTGTTGCCAGAGAATAGAAGAGATTTCAGACTAGTTTATGAAAGGAAGCATTGTGAGCCCTTTTGAACAAGTTTTACTACACATACAGCCCTCAGTTGTCAGAACTGGCCAGTCAAATATTTACATAGGTTATCCACAAGAGAATAGAAATCATCCTGCACCGCATCTCCACAGGGGACAAAAATATTTTGGATAGAAGGACTGAGTAGATAGACTTATGCTATTCACCTAACAGTGTTAACATAGCAGTTCTTTGACTATTTTTTTTGTGCAAAAGCTCCAGCGGACATTGGTTACTAATGCTTTGAAGGGATACTAACCATAAATCTAGAGGTTTTAATTTTTCTTGTCTGCAAGCTGATTAGCTGATTAGCTTCTTTCATTTTTGATAGCTTGATAGAAGCGAATTTTATCCAGAACATATTTCTAAGCAGTGTATATAGATCTTCAACAACTTTTTCACTGGAAAAAATGTTACACACATACTTTAGTAAGGCTCTCAACATTATGTTCTACTATCTCCTGTAAGATCCTCACAGAGAAGGTGGTGAAGGGTGGGCAAGATGAGTGGAGAGTGAGGTGGATTGAAAACTGTTTGAACAGCTGAGCTCAGAGGGTTGATCAATGGTTCAAAGTCTAGTCGGAGGCCAGTAACTAGTGGTGTACCCCAGGGGTTGATACTGCAGCCAATACTGTTCAACATCTTCATTAATGACCTGGATGATGGAACAGAAAGCACCCTCAGAAAGCTGACAGATGGTGCAAAACTGAGAGGAGCATCTGATACACCAGAGGGCTGTGTTGCCGTCCAGAGGGACCACAACAGGATGGAGAAATGGGCTTACAGAAACCTTGTGAAGTTTAACAAGGGGAAATGCAAAGTTTCCTCCTGCATCTCAGGAGGAATAAATTTAAGCACTACTTTGTGCTGGGGAATAACTGCCTGGAAAGCAGCTTTTCCAAGGAGCTTGGAATCCAGGTGGACAACAAGCTGATCACGAGCCAGCCATGTGCCCTCATGGCAAAAAAGACCAACAACATCCTGGGCTACATTAGGAGGACTGTTGCCAGGAGGTCAAGGAAGATGATCCTTTGTCTCTACTCAGCACGGGTGAGGTTGCATCTGGAGCGGTGTCTCCAGTTCTGGGCTCCCCAGTAGAGCAGAGTTATGTACTTACTGGAGCAAGTCCAGTGAAGGAATACTAAGATGATTAAGGCACTGGAGCATCTTTTATATGAGGAGAGATGGAAACAGCTGGGACTGTTCAGTCTGAAGAAGAGAAGGCTCAGGGGAATCTTATTGTTGTGTCTAAATACCTGATGGAAGGGATTGAAGACAAGTGAGTCAGACTCTTCTCAGTAGTGCCCACCAAGCCAACAAGAGACAATGAGCACATGAAATTCCATCTGAAAATAAGAAAACACTTTTTTACTGTGAGGGTGGTCAAATAAGTTGCCCAGAGAGGTTATGGAGTCTGCATCTGTGGAGATATTCAAAACTCAGCAGGATACAATCCTGGATAATCTGCCCTAGTTAGTCCTGCTTGAGCATGTGGGTAGGACTAGATGGTCTCAGAAGGTCCCTTCTAACCTCAACCTTTCTGTGACCTTGTTATTTGAGGTACTACACAGTTGCTACGCTCTTTATGTTGCCCTTTAGTTTACCACTACAAGACATTTCCTTAGCAGTAGGGCAGCTTTGCTTGAGAGGTAAATTGAGCTCTTCAGGACTTGCAAACCTATTGCAAGTGAGAATTCAGATAAACACTTGCAGAAACACTTCAGAGCACACAAGAATTTTGAAAATACAAAGTTTTGATGACAAGTATAAAACAATGTGAAACCCTTTTTGGAAAAACAAAGAAGTTATAAAATTAAAAATTATATGGTTTAAAAAATTAAAATAAGGTAGTTAAAACTGCCTTCTGGCTAAAAACAAAACAAAACAAAACAAAACAAAACAAAACAAAATAAATAAAATCCAACAACAACAACAAAAAGAAAACAACCAAAAAAACCCCAAAAGAACAAAATTATCTTAGTCAGGAACAGCTATCTTTTTCTGCTTTTATTCATATTTTCAAACAACTATGTTGTACATTTGAGATTCAAATTTGACATACTCTCTATTCAGCAAACTCTGCAGCACTATCCCTAAAGAAACAATTCATTTATCTTATGCAAAGGGATTCCTGGTAGCTATGTGGGATTCTTTAAAAATGTCATTTCAATTCTCTAATGCTTCCCTGACCAGAGACAGTGTTCAAAGAGGATTTTTACGGCACCTGGTTTGGATTGGAATGTTTCAGTCTGAGCAGCACATGCCTGTTATTTTGATGACATTCAGTTTGCAGATACACTATCTTTGTGTCTAAAACAAAAAAGAAAAATCTGTGCTAATACAGCAAACATGCAGCTAGCTACTCTACTGCTGCTCGAGTCTTTTGGATGTAGACTCCTAACACTGCCCTGCCAATTTTTAGCTCAGACCTGAACCTACTGTATAATGAATGCTAAACTGTAACAATAGTCTGGCTAAAACAGACATCTAACCTGTAGGATATATGTCTACCATGGGACCTGGACTGCTTCTCAGCATGCTCTGGCTGCATCCTGACTCCAGGATTGGATGAGAAACAGGCATACATCAGCTTTGCTCCATTTCCCTCCCCATCAGTAAATAGAGAGCTCACAGTTGCCAAAATTGCCGTCTTACCCACAAAGCTAAAAACAACCATCCTTTCATCCTCATTTCCAAAGGGCAAGAAAAGCTTCCTGGAGAGGCATAGTGGTATCATGTACAGAACAACAGTGTTAACACAATGCCATTGACAGAGCAGAGTTTGTCGCTTACAAGCAGTAGCAGAGAGCAGAGGACATCCACCTTCATTTCCTGTGGAAGCAAACCTGAACTCGCATCTTTGCAGGGAGCAGGATGTCATCCTCTCTGCTGGATGACAAGGGATGCGGACTCCAGGGCTTACCACAGAGTGTACCCATCCCAGCCACAATATGTCTGAGGCAGCCTAATTCCCTTTCCTTTTATCTTCAAAATTTGTTTACTACACTGAGCACAAAACAAGTTCTTTAACAAAACAAGTCATTACAGCTTGATTTTCAGTTGCTTAAAAAGGTGCACTTTACTTGCACTTTGCTTTGAAAAAATAAGGCTTTTGAATTTGTTTCAGAACTAGGTACCTCACACCTTATTTTGCATCTTATCTGACAAAAATGAAGAAACACAAACCAAAAGTACTCTTTCTGTACTGTCTAATTCCAAAGACTTCATGAATGAACTATTGTTAGAAGACATTTTTTCTCTTATATAGCTCACATTTAGTGAGCCTTCAACGTACCTAATGTGGTGCAGTTAATCTGAAATGAATTAGCTCAAAATATAGTCATAAAATATATTCATTTGCTTGTGGGGGAAACTCTGTTGGATCAAAGTCCAAGACACACAAGAACATCTTCAAAGTGAGATATAGATACTATGAATTCCTAATATGTTTCTTTGTGACAAATCTTTGTATTTCACTATAAGATCTGGGCACTAACAGGAATAAAAGAAAGCCATCAGCCCCAGAGAAATAACACTTCTGGCTTATGAAGGCTTTCTAAACAAACATCAAGCAGCACTAGAGGTGGATCAAAGCATGTTAATAAAATCTATTGGCTTTGTGGCTGTGTTTTAGCATCCTGACACCTTATTCAGGTAACATTCACTATGCTATGAAGATAAACAGCTTATCTATTTCAGAGATCCCTTCTGTTATTTTTCTAATGCAGTTATGAAAAAATCACCATTTTGTATTACGTTGGAAACTATAAGAAACCTGTGAGCGTATGTTATGTATTACAACACAAGTATCCATGAAAATCTGTAAACGTTTCCTGTTGATTTGAAATCACCACTCACTCTGAAGTCATCACACTTTCTGAAGACAAAATAACTTGTATACATTCATGGAGGCCTCTGACCAGTATCAGGCAACCCGTTTACTTTTCACAGAATCATAGAATCGTTTTGGTTGGAATAGACCTTTAAGATCAACAAGTCCAACCATCAACCTAACACTGCCAAAACCACTGCTAAACCATGTCCCTCAGCACCACGTCTACCTGGCTTTTAAACACCTCCAGGGATGGTGACTCAGCCACTTTCCTGGGCAGCCTGTTCCAGTGCTGGACAACCTTTTTGGTGAAGAAATCTAAACCTCCCCTGGTGCAACTTCAGGCCATTTCCTCTTGTCCTAATTTTAGTTATGACCGTTTTAGCTGTTACCATGAACACCTAGAGAAGAACATGAAGAAGCAGTGCACTGATACAGGCACAGAGATTCTCAAGTGGATACCCACGAGGGAAGCAATAGCCATCATTCTTTACAGACAGCGCTGCACATCTTTTACAGCATTGTTCAGACCGAGGTCTGCATGGAGGAGGAAGACAGCAGTTTCAGCATCACCTTGCCTTTGTTCCTTCCCCTAGAGTTGTGATATTTCTCCTCTTTCTGTCAGTCTTTTCCTTTCCCAATGTTGCACATACTGCAGGTGTGCAGAGTCCCTTGGCGTACCTAAACAAGGATTACTAAGGTGGTGTGGCAGAGGGCAGGCTCTTCAGACTGCATCTCAAAAGGCATTAGGGTATAGTGCTGTAGCTGGCTTCTCAGTAGAAATGTGATTAACAGCAATTAGTTCAATGTTAAATTCCCTCTTATATCCTAAAAGGGGAAATATCCACAGGGATCCAAGAAGGCAATTCACAGAAGCTTTAGGAAACTTGAAGGAAGTTGCAGAAAGAGATGTTAATATGGTCTTGTGGATGGAGCAATGCCCTTCACTCGTAGAAAGTAGCAGTGATACGTTTATTGATATAAAACAGGGATTTAACAAAGTTTGATAGTAAATACGGCAGTGTTTTAACAATATTCGATGGCGAGGCACGCAGTTATTTACCGCATGGAGGAAAGGGTCAGACAGAGCTGTCAGGGAGACCCTCCCGTTGAGTGGAGGTTCAGAAAGAACCCCCTTTGCTTTCTCAACTCCTTCTCGGAGAGGAGTCTGGGTGCGGCTGGGTCCAGTCCCAGTCCCAGACTTGGTCAATGGTTTATTGTTAAGGGATTATATACGTGCTGTCAATCCTTTATGTCACTCAGCTAAGATTTCACAGTTTAGCACGCTGTTAGTCACTTACTGACGATCTGTTGCTGCAAGGAATCTCTGAATCTCGAGGAGTAACCTTGAGTAGCGCCCTGCTCAAGGGGAGATCCTGGTGTGCAGCTGCTGCCGGCAGGAGAGCTCCAGGGGCTCTTGGGCTGGTCACTATTTATGGGGTGAGACGATTGACCTATAGTCATATTTGCATATCAACCACAGTGCCGGTACTGTGGTGGGGCGGGCGCGTGGCTCAGTCAGCCCTCGGCTGTTGTGTTGGTGTCTGTCTCCCCAAAACCGTGTTGAGCTGGATGCAGCCATCACATCTAGATGCACCCATTGTGACCACCACAGGGGGTTATCATTTGGACAGGGTAACAGGAAATAAAGTCAGGTTGGTGGTAGAGCACGCCATCGCATATGGGGTGGTTGTTTTTTTCTCCTCTCTCTACTTTACAGGCTTGCCTGAAATGCTGTGTTACTGGGATCCAAAGATCAAACCTGCTTCTTCTGTTAGGAACCTGTGGCAGCAGTTTCCGGAGATAAGCAGGCCAGCCTAGCAGCCCACCACCACTGAAAGAAGGGCTCCTGTTCCCCCAGTGACTTTCTCCCTACCTGCTGCCAACCGCATGCTGCCCTGATGTGTCTCACACCCCTCCAGTCCTTGCCAAGTCCCTTACAGAGCCCTCTCAACTCAGTAACTCAGGCGAAATACCAAGGAGGATAATTATGGGTTGGTTAGATGGATTGGGCTGTGGGATGTCCAGCAGATGTCGAGAATGATGCACTTGGGAGCAGGGAAAGGTGAGTGGGACTGTCCCTTTCGAACAACTAAGAGCCTTAAGGTGCTCTGGAAACCTCAGCCTAAGCTGCCTCTTCAGATCAGATGGAAGGCAGTGAGAAGAAAGAGGGGGACCAGCTCCAGGTTTCCAGTTAATTTCTGCTGTTTATGCAACAAAAGGATCTGCAATCTCACATCACTTCCCTCAAGTAAATAAAATCAAGTGATTAAACAGTAAATAAGTAGATTATATTACTAACTAATGTAATAAGTATTATTTATGAATAATTATAGTCAGACTCCCTCCCAAAATAGAACACATATAACATTTACGTGAGTTAGTATGAGGTCATTAGAGCAAACTCATAGTCTTTGGGACCTGAAAACCTAATTAGACTTTTATAAGACTTTTTTGGTTGGTTTGGGTTTTCCGCCCCCTTCCTAGTTTACCCATTTGCTCTGCCTTGCACACACGGTTTGCAACAGCAGAGTGCTAACAACAAAGTCTATACTGTGAAAAATATGCATAATATAGCTCCAACGCAAGTAAGAGAATGTAAGCACAGACAAATCTTAATGGGATGTGGTATATATCTGTCTTTATTCCCAGGTCAGGTACAGGTCATCAATGTAGAGCCCAGCGACAGGGGAACGGTGTGGCTAATGATGCTGTATCACCATTTCGGAGCAGGATCTCTCACATCCAGTATTTCACCAAGGTGTCATCACATCCGGAGAAAGTCAAGAATGCTCCTGGCCATCGTGATTTACAGCACTTTAAGTTAACTTATACTTTGAACAATGTTCATTGTGTTCCCAGCTCTCCCGCATTGAGGAAAAATGTTTTATTTTGCTGAAAAATTACTGCAAGAAATTGTTAAAAACATTTCTTAGGCAGTGGCAGTGAACCTTTCATTTCATTTGCTCATGTAGAAGTGTAGAAGTGATTTGCCTTTTTGTGTTTTGCTTACATTACCAGTCAAATGAAAAGGTTTTGAAAACCTGTCAGCTTTGATGCAACATTTCTGGCAGATGAATGGTGGTTTTGGGGCAACTAATAACCAATTACCCTAACTTCTTTTGGTTTCCTGGTGCCCCAGGGGTGGTCATATAGTATCATATAGAAAAAAATTATCATAAAATTATCATAAAACATAGTACTTGGTCAAAATTGTAAAAATGTGAAGCTTTCAGATCTCACATATTAGTGTTTTACTATGCCCTTTTTTCTTCCCTATTACTGATCTTATTTTATTAGCATAAATTAAATAAAATTTTGAATGAACATATTTGCAGTAGTTCTCCAGAGCAAACAAAATGAAATCTGCCAATTCATTTTGTAAATAGGTCTTGGTTACATTTTTGCACTTACTCCATATTCATACTCCTTTAAGAGGCTTTGCAGATGGCAAACTACATACAGATTGTTGAGAAAACTCCAGAATTATCATCTGAAAATGTTCCCATAGTCACGCATTCTCACTGATACCTTTGCATATTCATAAGCTTTTGGGAATTTAGCACTTAATGCATCTCATCCACCTCTCCTCCCTCCCGCCCCAGCCTGCACAGAGACTGGATTGTCATTCATTTCCATTATTAGAAGTACTCTTGTGCCTGAAGAATATGCTTTATCTTCAGCAATCATATGTTGCCACACTAAATACATTGCACAAATATTTATGTGGAGAACACAAAACCTCCATGAGTATTGTCTTCTTTTCTAAAGATGAAAATTTCACAATTTTAGTAAACTGAATGTGTACATAATGGACACAGCTTGAATGTTGAAGTAGGGTAAATGACTGTGTTGGAGACACAAAAAAAATGTAGTTGTGATTAGTAATGTTTTATTGAAAATCAATTGTTTGAAAAGAAAGCAATATTCAGGGAAGTAGTAGAAGAATCTGGATGCTCAGGATCCTACTGTGCCCTGACAAAGAGTGCATCCCTGGCATTGCCATAGATGTCAGTGTCCTAGATGTCACTGCTGCCTGCGAGATGCCCGTTTCATATAATGTCATTGGCATTTCTGGACACTGAATGTCATCACCTTACTAACATTTGCTAGGTGTGCAAAAAATGATGCGCTTACAAAAGAGTCAGAGCTACATTATGCATTTTCAATCAATTTTTACCTTTGTATATTGGGAGGGAGGGGAAATGTATCTGCATGGCAAATGTTTTATCACAATGAAATTTAGACGTCTATCCTTGGCGAACTGCTCTCCTTTTGAGGTTTTTCTTTAAAACAACAAAAATAATTTTAGAGCACCGAGAGAGGGAGAAGAAAATAGCTCATTCTACAACAAATTTAGCAAAATAAAAATTCGTCAACTTCATAATTTTTTTCCTTGCCAAGTACAACTAACTTTGATGTTTCTGTGGATGTTTGTGTCCACCTCAACCTCATGGATTCTCAGTCTGCATCCCTCACTGTTGGATTCAGATCACAGACCTTGCTTGTAAACGAGACCTGGAACTGTCAAGCTCTTTGATGTATGTGAGATTTTATGTAAGTGTCCATTTGCAAGGGGATTGCTCGAATGTGTTTGTTACCTTTCCACTTAAACAATTGCTGGACAGGGGCCTGAAGGTGGTTTTACCCACCAGCATTTTGTTAATTTGTCTTGTTCTGCACCTACTGGGTGGATTACAGACTGTGCTTGGGGACTCCTTGAACGAGTGTTTATTAAGGAAAACATCAGCACAGCTGAGCATGGATCTGCAACGGTGACAAACACATTAGCTTATTCAGCATCTTTAGCCTGTTAATTGATATATACTTAGGCATCTGAAATGCAAGGTTTAAAACTGCCAGTCATGCTCATTTATTAGAGACCACCAAAAGCCAGCTGCCTAAGGACTTTTTAACAATATTTTTTTCAATATCGTATTGATTTAGCAATAAACATACAGTTGATGGAACCAACATAGGAATATTGGAAGGCGTATGTCTAACAAATCATGCAATATATTTGCCAATAGGTAACACATCACCAGCCAGCTTTTAGAAAACCTGCAGTGGTATACAATTTCCTGCGCATAAAGGTTTATCCTGTTTAGGACCAATAAGCAACAGTGTAGTACAAATTAATCTGCAGTTCTATGATTTCATCTGGTGGCCACAGAGTACCATACAAATAACAGGGGCTAAATTTTGGCTGTTCAGATATTTTCTAGGTGCTCAGAAGAAAGAAAATGGAAGATCACGAAAGCTGAAAGAAGCAATCTGTTCACACCGTCTAACTTCAGTCATCTAACTACCTGAACTGGGAGCCGACACTGTGTAATGATGTCTCCAGAGAGCAAGGGGAAATACGGAGGCTCGGCTCTCGTTTCCAGCCTCCGGTGCTCTGGAGGGCTCCAGGGGGCTTTGACTGCAGAAGGTGCCCCAGCTCCTCGCTCAGGCATCTCTGTCAGATGGGACTACTCTGCCAACATCTTCAGGTGTGATGCAGCAATTTGCTTCCTACTTCTTCGGTGTGTTTTGTGTTGCTATAACTGGTGGAGAGGAAAAGCAGAAGTACAGCTCTGTTCACTTGGAATAATTTGTGGAGCACTACCCTGCAGCAGTCCGCACCTCTGTATATGTGGCTCTGCAGGCTCCTGCTTTGTCTCTCCACTTGTTTTAATTCAGTGGCACGCAGGCAGACGCTGTTTTTCAAAGTACCCAGTGTTTTTATTTTTCTTTTCTCTTTCTTCTTCTTGGGGATTTCTCTTTGTCCATTCTGTTCACTTCTTCACTTCTAATACTGGTAATTGGCACCTGTGCTGTGCTGTGCCCTTCCTCCTTAAAACAGCTGTACTTAATAAATTCAAAATTTCTTCTTCATTTCATTTGACCATAGTCACAAAAAAATTCTCCTTTTTCCTTACTGTACCTATACTGATATCTATCTGATGCATTAATTTTTTTACCGTGCCACACCCCCCCAACGTGTTAGTATTAGATTTTGTAAATTCATTCAGAACTTTCTTAATTGTTGCTGGGAAGAGATAAGAATTCAAATAAGAGTGAGATCATCAACTATAGCTGCAGAAAACAGGCAGCTGCTAGTCACAAACCTTTCAGCTAGATTTCTTTAAACTCATTCTCCAAGATAAATGCATTTTGATATAATCAAAGAAAGAGTTCTAATAATACCCTAACTTAGAAGTGAAGTTTGGTAACAGAAGGGGAAGCCAAGTGGGACACAGCTGAAGGACCCTAGACAAAGTGAAATTGAGTTGGTCCTTGCTGATATGGCATCATCAGACATCCTCAGGGATGGATAAGACTTGTTTTGTTGTAACTACAGGCTGTGATAAGTCCTATATTAATATGATAATGCATATCTCTAAGAAGAGCATCTCCCACACTGTTTTAAATAATTTATATTCTCAGGCCTCCTTACTCCTGTTTTTTGAAGATGTGTGTTTGTAACGGTTTCTGGAACAAGAATTCTTTGAAAAATCTGTTTCCATCTCTCCTCTTCAAGTTCTTTTCAAAACATGAACAGAAATGTTCCTCATTTTAATACAGATAATTTTATTTTTTTATAACATTGAGAGTTTCTCTGTCTTCAAATTAGGCTCTGTGGAAAACTGACAGTTCTAAGATAACCTTCAAGTGGTCACTGGAGCTGCTGCTTCAACAATGATAAATTATCCATCGCCCTTAGAGCAGTGATATTTGTTCTATTTTTTGTATTTTTGACTAACTAACCATGAAGAGTTCTGTGCCTAAGCAGGATAACACCCTACTTTGCAGTAGAACAGGGAATACTGAATTTTCCTACCCCTTTGAGGACAAAACTCAGACATAGAAAGGATGGCAAAGGAAGTTGGGAAGGAAAACGGGAAGAGTTAGTGATATTTTGGAATGTGAAGGTAAAAGAAATGGGCTGAGATTTAAATAAGGTTCTGGACTGAGTCAATGGAAAGAATGGGTGATATCTGGACAGGACTCTCACTGGCTAAAATGGTCTGACCTTGGAGTATAAGTTCATTCCTATCCTGAAATCATTCTTTTTCTCGTGTGCAGTGAAAAAAAATAAATAAATGGGGGGGACAGAAGTACTGTCCCTGTCCACTCAAATTCCCAGTATCCTCCAGGTGTTTACCTGCCCAACTTGGGCTAAAACTACTTGAGTGAATATGGGGAGAAGTGGAGTTAGTTGTTGACTTATGACATGTCCTGCCATATGGAAGGGGAACTGGGTTCACACTTTTTTAAAAATGGAGAAGATAAAACAAAAAATACCCTGGAAAGAGATATTTTCTGCTGCTGTTTCCAAAGAAATGTGATTTTCAGAGTAAGTGACATTTCTTCCCGGAGTCTCTCTGCTCTGTGTCCTTCCTTATGGCAGCAGATAGATGAACCATGTTGTTATTGTCCTATTGTCCGGGTGGGAGATAGATAGAGAGATAGAAATAGATATAGAGAGGAAAAGAGACACAGAGAGGGAAGTAGATATCAGAGATCCATAGAACTTATGCTCCTCATCCTTCAGCGGAGATGTAGTCAATGTCCAACCCCAGCTATAGTACTTGACAGCTTTGCCAACGCTGGCCAGTCCTAGTGCTCGGGTAGCACACCTGAACTGGAGTGATTGTGACCTACAGCCATACAAATGCCAGAGTAGAAAAAGGAATAATTCTAGCAACCTTGTAGGAAGTGATAACTTAAAATGCAGTATTACAGCCACAGGGTTTCAGAAAAAGAGAGAAGATTTAAGAACAATATTGCCAAAGAAGGGATTGTGCATGAATGACAGAGACACAAAGCAAGTATTTCAAAGAAATATGATGAACCGTTCATACTGTAGCCTTTAAGTGCATCTTTTTGTGTTAATAGTACCCTAGTAAAATGTTTTAATGGGCAAGTTTGGCTGGTTTGGGAGGAGCACTAAGATAAAACACAGGTTATTAAAAAACCTAAGTTTGAGACCCTGATGCCCTATTGAGGCACTGTTTTCTGGGTCTTTTTAACAGAAGAAACTTTTTCCCAGTTCTAGCTTATACAGACAGCTTCAGGCACTGTACACAACTGAAAGGAGCAAGTTGCTGCCTACCTGTAAACGCCTACCAGTTTACAATCTTAGCTAATCTTAATAACATTTGTGTTCCTACCAATATAGAAACATCAAAGGTCTGAAATGCTTTCAAATAGAAGTAGTACATGAATCATACATTTTTAACGAGCTAAATTATAGGTATGAAGCAGCTTTCTATCCCTACTGAAATCCATTATTGTGCTTTCCATTCACAGTGTGTGTTTATCACAGACAGTCGTAGTGGACAAAAGCAGAATTTGTCAGAACAAACCCTGTAGACTCAACCCACTCTGTTCTTTATAATGAAAATAATTTCTTTATTTTGGCAACCTATGGGCTTTTGACATCATTGCCAATACACGAAATATACCTTGATGAAGTTTCAGCTTACTAAGAATGTTTATAATGAGAAGAATTTTGCGGTTTTTGTCTCCAGAAATGCATCAGTACCCGTTGGAACAGATATTTTTTTTGTGCAAAAGTAAATAGAATTATACCTCCTTATTTCCTTTCTTTCCTTCCCTCCTTTCTTGGCCTGCCACTTTACCTGACTGAAGGAAAAATTAAATATTGACTGTTTTTAATTATTATTGTTATTATTTTGTGCCTATCATCTACTACTTCCTCAAACAATGCCTTTTAAATGTCTACTTGATTGCATGTGTAAATCTTGTTCTCTAATGGGGTTCAAATGACTTACATTGTGGCAATAGCAGTAGCTGGAAGTTTGTATACCTGTTTCATTGCCCAAAAATACACATTGTAGTGGGGACTTACCAAGAAAGTGATTCACAGGAAGATGCCAAAGACCTGATAATTTCCTTTCAGATGAAACTCAACTAGAACACATTCCCCAGGCATGCGCTGAACGTTCTCCAACTAGTAACAGTCATTTGGCCAACAGGGCCCAGCTGCAGCAGGTGTGAAATAAATGTCCAGGGAGTGGATGTAAGCTCCTCCACACTGACTATTTCATTTGGTAGATCTGTCCCTCTCTGGATTGTGCTATCTGTTAATGCAAACTTAGCCTCTCTATTTTAGAATGCCTGGCCACAATCCTTACTGGATTTGTAGAGTCCACCATACACCAATCCCCAAATCCTTATGGGTTTTTTTTGTAACATGTCTGCCCTCTGAACACGACAGTACTGTAAACAAGAAGTATGTGTTTGAAATGTGTTACTACGAATATTCAGGACACATAGCTCTAAGGAAATAAGAGTTCTTTTCTTGTTTGCTCAAAAATCTGAAAATCCTTCTCTCCAAAGGAAAGCTCCTCATACATACACAGGCAATCTACAGACAAGCCAGATTTCACTAAATATTGATCTGACCCCAAAGCGTTCTGCTTAAAATTTTGTGTGGACAATAATTTTTATATAGGAAAAGTAAAGAGTGAAACTACTACCAGTCTGTGATTGTTTCATACTGGGAAACTTGACTTCATGATATTTAGATTATGTTCCCCTAAAATAGTATAAAACAGTGTAAGAAATATTGAATTATTCCACTTACCATTATACTGAAAATAAACACTCTTTAGGTCCACAGAAAACAGTCATTTCTCACACCACTTTTTTTCATTGGCTAGCTCTTGGTTTGTTTATTTTTAATTATCTGTGCTATGACCTGAGATCATTAATTATTTCTCTGCAAAACAGGGTAGACCTCAGTGATTTTTCTCCTGACTTAATAAATATCCAGAAGAATGTGAACTAATACTTAAAAATCTCCATATGAACATCAGCCAAAGCTACTTTCTGTGGGTAATGAGAGTTGGGAGGAGTGGTTTCAGGGATGTTTGGCTCTTTGAGGGTCTTCTTTAAAGTGTTGTGTAGTGATCCGTTTTATCTCCCATTCAAAAATATAGGAACAGAACCGCTTAAATAATGATTCCTTAGGTATTCACTTAAAGTTGGGAAAGGAAATTTCTGATTGACGTTACCTTTTTCAATGAACAAATGACAATCAGGCTTTTTTTTTCCCTGCATCTGAAGAAATATTTTGTTCAGCTTTACGTGAAATATTTCAATCCATATGCACAGAAAACAAAGACGACTGCTAAAACTAATAAGGATTTAACTATTTTAATGTAAAAGCCCAATGCATTCACCCAGCAAATCAAAAGACCGGTTAGAACTTCCTCCATTGCTCTACTGAAAATTCGGATTTTCCTAGAAGAACAGTCCAACCTGCTCTATCAAATATACGGGAATGAGGTGCTCTGGATACCTTATAGTGATGTTCTCTGTCTTCGTATGAATTATTTAAATATATTCTGAAACAGGAACCAGAAACCAGACAAAAAGCTTTGTCAAAGACTACAGGGTCACATACATTTTTCTTTTGGCTCAATGCACATTTAAATATTTCATAAGCAGTTGAAAAGCTCCACATACAAAGACTGTAATTACAAAGTGGAACATCCATATTCTAATAATAAAATAATTTATACCAAGTGGAGCAATACCAACAAGACATTGAGATCCTTTTCCCTCAGGACAAATTATTTTCCTTTCTTACAGGTCAGAAATACAAACTCAAATGTCCTCAAAAGGAGGACAGTACTTTCATGTGGGCAAAGGATCTAGCCATAGTAATGGAAAGCAGCCGTTACTGTTTCCTTGTGAAGCAGAATCTCTACCTTGATTTCAAACCAATATACTTCAGTGAACTTCATCTTCAGTCACAAGTAGATCTGAACAATTTAAAGGTTAAGTAAGCAGATACCAGGAAACTAACAAGAGAATCGGAATTATGCTGTTCACTTCAATGGAAGCAAAAGTAAACCATAAACTTTTATTACAATAATAAAAATTTTAGAATGTGCTTTCATAACTTTATTCTGCATTATCTATTATTATTCATCTGTAAATACTTTCCTTTAAAATCTAACATGTTTTGAAGCACTAAATTCAGGCACTAAGAGCACAGAGGTACCTAGGTACCCATCTTATTGGAAATAAACTTTCATATAAGATACTCTCAGATCATTGAGTATGCAGTAAACCATAATCTTATTTCCATACTGTCTTGGACTGTGTCATATACATGTACATCAATTTTCTCTCTTCTAGTGAAATCCTTCTTATTATACTGAATTACAGCAAAGATTTGGTGGGGGAGATTTTTCAGTTTAAGATTTCTTTCTGATAAAGTAGTTCTGAGGAGAAGGATCTGGAGGTCCTGGTAGATAGCAAATAATCCATGAGCCAGCAATGTGCCCTTGTCTCCAAAAAGGCCAATGGAATCCCGGGCTGCATAGGGAAGAGTGTGGCCAGCAGGTCGAGGGAGGTCATTCTCCCCCTCTACTCTGCACTGGTGAGGCCACAACTGGAATACTGTGTCCAGTTCTGGGCTGCCCAGTTCAAGAGAGACAGGGAACTGCTGGAGAGAGTCCAGCATAGGGCAACTAAGACAATTGAGGGACTGGAGCATCTCCATTATGAGGAAAGGCGGAGAGAGCTGGGACTCTTTATCCTGGAGAAGAGAAGGCTGAGGGGAGACCTTATTATGGCGTACAAGTGTCTGAAGGGTGGGTTGCAGAAGAATGGAGCCAGACTCTTTTCAGTGATTCCCAGTGACAGGATGAGGGCCAGTGGGCATAAGATGGAACATAGGAAGTTCCATTCTAACACAAGGAAAAACTTCTTTATGGTTCGGGTAGCAGAGCACTGGCACAGGCTGCCCAGGGAGGCTGTGGAGTCCCCTTCGCTGGAGATTTTCGAGACCCGCCTGGATGCAGTCCTGAGTAATGTGCTTCAGGCAATCCTGCTTTAACAGAGGAGTTGAACTAGATGATCTCTAGAGGTCCATTCCAACTCTGAAAATTCCGTGATTCCATGAAAACAACAAGGGCTTATTAGTGGCTAGCTCTTTTAGTCACGTGTGAGACCGTAAGAACATCTGTTTCACAGTCACTCTCTACTTGCAGGGTGAACTGCTGCAGTTTAATTTCTAAATGCCAAATTCTCTCAAGAATTCTCATATGTTTCTGAACAAGAGTTGATGAACTGATTTTCCTAATCCCTGAGGGAAGGCAACAGTAATTCTACCTTTCCCACTGTTATGGAGCACTGCCTAGTCCAAGATAGGATTACCAGTGTCCTCGTATCTTAACACTTCTAGAAATACAAGCTACATGGGTTAAGATCCACTCTTCTCTACAAAAATGTCAATGATACCTACCTAAGACCTGATGAAAATATCCTTACTGTCTGTCATTAACTAAGGTTGTAATCTTCACTGCAGTTAAAATATGCATGGACCAGGATTGCAAATTAAATATACTAATACTCGGAAACACATTTTAAAAGCCAGTGTTAAGCAAAAGTTGTTGCTAACGTCCTGCTTAAATGCAAAGAAACAAACTAATATTGCCTTGTGGGTATTAAATTTGAAAATTTTCACACACGCAACAAGAAATTTGTGAGTGGAATTCCTTCAATAGACTGCAGGGTGCTGGTAATATTTCCCCAAAAGATCGTTTGTGTTTGCCTCCAAGAGGAAGGGAAAGCTTCTTGGAAGAACACTCTGCTTGTACCTTCAAAATGCCAGTCAAACTTCTGCCTACATTTCTGCCTGTGTAGCTGGTCTCTTTGTCTGTGTCTTGTTAAGAAAGTGTGGCACCGAGCACGGATAAGAGCGATGTAAGGAGGGCTGACTTCAAACTTTACAGAAGTGACAAGAGGAGTCTGGAAAAAGCCAACACAAAGCGTATCAAGTACTGTGAGTGTCCCTCTGATCGACAGGGTATGCACTTCTGCTGGAGGTGGCATTTCCCAGCTTTGGAACCTTCTTGCTCCTAAACAATCAGTTTTGGCCCTCTATAGGTAACAGGGCAGGAATCTTGAAGATTCACTTTTTTTTAAAATAATAAATACTCCATATCTGCTCGTATCCAGTGCGCTTTGTTAGTTTTTCAGCTTGTATAATTTATATTAAAAAATGGTTGAGAATATTTAACTTCTCTCAATTTCTAAGATTCTTCACTCACAAATAAGTTTTCAGCTGGGCTTTTTATTAGCAATGGATTTACTAATTTACCCCCATAGATATAATCCAGTCAGTATGCTTTGTTGTTGTTTTTTAAACTGCTGAACGTTAAAAGGAGAGGAGAACTGGAGCTCTGTAGTTTACTGGTGTAATGTCATAATAGTTCATATATTACATGATTTAAAATGTTACAGAAAATTGCTTCTGCTTAAAAAAGACTCATCTTCCTCAGAAAAAATATAAATTACTGCAACTAAAATGACAGACACTTGTGCTTTTTTCAGAATAAATAAAAGTGATATTCCTACTATGTGTGGCATATAGCACTGGCTCAGGAAAAACAATCAGATTACCTCGGAAAAATCAGTGTTTATCTGTCAGCCATTGATTTACAGAAAACGTGCAACATAAAGCAATAACAGAGTTGCACCTTCAAAGACCGCACGACTGTGATTCTGTGCTAGATATACCTTTGTATTACGGATCTTTCTATATTGCTTGACAGAAACTCTTTGTATGTATAAGAATTATCCAGCTCACTCATGCTTCTTAGAGTGGTGTATTGACTTTGGCCCCAGGCTCAGGTCCTAGGCGCTGTCAGGTCCTGTCCAGCTGTGCACACAACACTTTTTGTAAGCTTTGAAACCCCTGAAACTATGAGTTAATGAAAGTATTGACAGAATCTTAACTAGAGCATCCTAAACATGCTGCTGTAACAATAATACTGTTTTCTTCCAGAGGGAGAAATCAAGAATTGGACACCATTAGGATGGCATTTATTTATTTACTAACAGGAGAGGTGTTATAATTAACAATGAGCAAATGGGTTTAACTGCCAGTAAATGTGCAAAGAATTCATGAAAATAGCACACAAAGGATTTGTTCTCCTGGATTGAAAGTTGAGAGGCAGGGGGCAAGAATAAGTCAAATGGAATGAAATGAAATAGCCCGAGCCTGCCTGTCTCTGTGTTGTCATGGCATTCTCAAGCATTTCTGTATGCTAATTCTATTTTTTTTCTCTGTTCTGATTTTAGCCACTCATACTTTACAGCTGTGTTTGTCTAACTTTTTCTTATTATTTTCAATTTTTAATGTAACATTTCCTTTTGTGAAGGGTGTCACATACCTATCATTTGAAGACTGTCTGACTCATAAAGCTTAGACAATAAGCTGATACTATCCTGCTGGCCTGGAAGAGTTAGAAGTGTCAAAAGAATAGTTTTGTTTCCATACTCAGGTACGCTTTAGTCTTTCTGAAATGGTTGCCAAGAGTCCAAAGAGTGATGGAGAATTTTATGACATTTGAGTGGAATTTTACACTCCTAACTCTTTATGTTTATTACTTAACAAGAAGAAATGATAAGAATAACCTTCCAATAAGCTATTTAAGTATCAACTGTCTTTTGATTTTCAATTTTAATTAAATGGAAGCCTGTTTAGCAAAAGGTAGTCCTGTTTTCACGCATAATTGCTACTTATTTTTCATGTCATTTTTTTCCATCTTCTCTTACTTTTAACCACACAAGGAAAAAAAAAACCCTCCACCTATTGTCATTGCTCATGTGGAACATTTTTGAAGTACATTATCCAATTGCAATTCCATGAATTTTGACCCTGCACAGTACTAAGTCTTTTGGACTGTGCAGTACTGCACATTTTTAAGGTATCTTTCATTCTAACTGAATGCATAATCAGAATGAGCAGTGCTCTTATTGTAGCTTTTTAACCAAACCCGTCCTGTGAATTCTGTCTGCAAACAAGAATAGCAAATTCCTATTCTAACAGACCCATTTTAAATTACAGTAAGGAAAAAATGACAAAGAAAATGAAGTCTTCATGAGAGATTGCAGTGTGAGCTTTTTACTTCTATCACACTGCACCAATTCTAAAAACAAAACAGCAGCAGATTTTGTAGACACAGTCTTAGATAATTGCATGCATAGTTCACAGAGAAATCAACCTGAAATTTCATAAATCCAAACAACACTTTAACAATGTAGAAAAAATGAGTGAGGTGCATTCAGTCCACTACTGAATTGCTGGGCAGAGGACATAATGAAATTAAAGGCTGCATAGCAGATTAGTAATAAAATATTGCGTTTTTAATTAGGTGCAGTTTAAGTAGGCAGTTTAAGTTATAAAGACCAATTTTTTAATGAGCTATATGCAGTAAGGAACTTGCCTTCTAAGTCAATGAAGAGGTGATCTCCAACCTATATAAGGACACTTGTTTAGTGTGGGCATAGGAGGAAAATGTTATGTACATATCAAAAAAGCTTTTTTTCAATCTCCCAGCAAAGTAAGCAATGAATGACCCATCCAGGTCCCTCTGCACCATCAAAACCTTTTGGTCTGCTACTGCTGTTTCAACATATAGTGTAGAAATTCTTGTGCTTTAGGGTATAAGTCAGTCATTAACTGCAAACACAACTGCTTTCAACAGTTTTGACAGGACTAGTTTTAACTGAAAATATGAAATCTTACCAAAATCACCATGTTTCAAGAATCAGGTCAATAAATTGGAATTTTCTTTCGACAGAAAATGGAAAAGGAGTTCAACAATACTGATACAAGGCACAGTTATACATTCAGAAGATTATATTTTTTCCTGCATCCATCTTTTTGTGATCTTTGTGTATCCATATTACCTTTTCCTTATCAATTCGAGCTCTCACCACTGTATTCAGGTATTTTAGGTGGTCATAAGCATATCACAAACAACAAATTATTGTATGTATGCCTATGCTGGAAATTCTCTGTGTTCTCTTACAAATCATTTGGAACCAGCTTGAGGTGGAAACAGGGTTGCATCAGAAATACCCTGACAAGGTGTAATCCCCTGTTTTGTGTTAGAAAAAGGAACTAGTGACAATACTTCTTGACTTCCCTTTTTCCAATTGTGTTCAGTGGGACAAACCAGCAGATTTTTCCATTTGCTTCCAATTCCACACCAGTTATGACTGAAGTTGTATTGCTTCTATCTTCAATTAATGTTCATACCAGTTTATTAGCTGGTCAATGTTAGAAAATGCAAATTTAAAGACTAGAAAAGATTAAATAACAATGGACAGGCCTTCCTTCAAGAACTGGCTTACTCTTTCAGCCCTTGCATGCTCTCGTTCCCCGCACGGTGCCACAGCTTCTTTCCAGCACTCTTGATCTGGAAAATGGGGTTAAAAACCTGCAAAGAAGGTGTAGCCCTCTGGTGTCCTGTAGTGATAGTGGCACAAACTCTTCAGTGGACAGGTGATGAGGGGAAGGAGGAGAAAAGAGGAAGTACTCTACCACTGTACGTTTTCTTTTTTTTTGCAATTATTATTCAACAAACACACCCAAGCAATGGTTCAGGTGCAGTCTGATATTTCACTAAAGCTGAAGATTTAATTTGGATTCAGCATGAATGAATTCCTGATTCCATCTGTTCTTTAATCGGTATTTTGTATGTCTTCTTTTTAAGCCAATCAGTTTTCATCCTTTCGTCTTCTTCGAAAAAAACTCATTTTTTTAACTCCCAAGTAGGTTCTGCTACAAGCTTTCTCTTTGATTTTATTGGCTGTGGACAAGAGAGGGAAAGCCAAACTGAAGTTAGCACTCTAAAAGATCTCCAAAACTGGACAAAGGTTTAATTAGTGCTGGAATATAATCTGTTTTTAAACTTCAGTCAATGCCAAAAGCATTTGTGTGACTTCTGAATCAACCGAATAAAATTAACAAAAAACTGTAATAAAAGTAATAAAACCTTAGTTCAAGTTTAGAGATCTTGTCTTGTCAACAACCCACCTCAAACAACATGGCTTCTTTTTCTTCAAATAGGTGGTGGTGGTAAAACTTCCTTTTGCTTGCTGCCAACATCACCTAAAAAGTAGTAAACATCCTTTGTTTACTATTTATTGTGAATCACACAATTTATTGCGTCTTGTTTACTAAAGCAATCAGTTTTCCAAAACAGGAAAAAATGGGGGTTTGTTCATCTCTTACAGTCAGTCTATTGAAATGATCTTGCAAAAGGGCATAAGAAAAGGTAGAGTTTTAATACACAAAAAGGTTAGAGAACTCTTATTAGCTATGAGGGTTTTTTTCACTTTGTTTGAAAAACATACCCCAAGAGTTTTGACTGTAGAGCAAGAGCTCAGCAAAAGTGGACTCATGACGTTCTTGAGAGACCAGTGAATCTCTTGAGTCACAAGAAGTTGTGTTTGTTATGTAGAGCAGTACTGCTTTTTCCCTTCCTCTCATGAAACATCAAGCTTTGCCATTTTCACCCAATCTGATGCTAATAAAAAATAATCAATGTCAATATTGTTATTTTCCAAGCCTTCCAAAATCTGTACTTACTAAAAAATCTCTAGTTACCTGCAGTTGTGGTGTGTTTCTATAGAGGATTTTTTTTATGCTTTTGCCTAAGAAATTGGTGATCCTGAACAACGTGTCCAAGGCCTGAATGGATTTAGGGGAATGAACAGTTTTGTTAACAGTATTAATGCTAAACAACATGTCCATGGGCAGAATACTGGATACTATGCCAGGAGCCTTCCAGCCATGCTTTCACATGACGCCAGCCTTTCTCACTGGAAAACAGTAGAGTCTTTTGTGAGACTGGTCCAGGAGCCAGAGCTGTTTCAGAAGGATCAAACTAAGGGTGACATGTACGCTGGTGTTCTGCTGGAAGGAATTATTCCTGACAACAGTACCTATTAATGGTATTCATAAGTTAAATGCAATAGCTCAAGAGGTAAGTTTGCATTTTCCAGTAAAGTCAGGGATATGCTTGATGAGTTCATTAGCTGAAGATTTACGTAGCTTACTGTCAGTGATAGAAAAAAAACACTAAAGCCTTCAGTAAGCCTATTTCTTTATCTGCAGTGAGTTGTATGCTGTGACCATTTAATTTGATTATTGCTATCTGTACTGAGCCATTGATTAATGCTATTATAAGCTGACTTTACGCTGATTTCATTAAAAGTCTACTACTTATCTATTAGCATTTTCTCTGGTCCTTTGTGATTTGAAAAGCATTAGTTGGGATTCCTAAGTGAGTGCTCAGCTCCAAAGTTACTTAGAGACACTTAGCGGAGATTTTAGAGCCTGAATTCTAATGCTGCCTCACCTTTCAGATCATATTCCTCCTTAACATGGTGAGTTCATAATAACACCAGACACAGTTTGGAGAAAGTGATACACAAGAGACTAGAGGAGCTATAAGGCAATAAAAAGGACTTTCTACAACTTCACATTGTCCACACATTCTTACAAAGCCCATTTTCAAAACATATGTTGTGTCTACATGATGGACTCAGCCCGGCTATGTGTTCTACTTGCCACCTCATTCTGTCTCTAGACAAACTTTAATCACATACTATTCCTTCCTCAATTCATCTCCCTGCCTTTTCTTTATAGGAAACGGTAAGACAGACTCGTGGCCTAGATGGGAGGTGTGCTGTGATCTGGTCAGGTCATCAGCCTGAAGTGGTCAGGGTTACCATTTTGAGAAGCACTGGGGAATGTCTCACTCCATAGTTTGGCTGCAGCCTTGGGTTCTAAGTGCCTAAATCTGTTTTACATTTTCTGCATGATTAGTCTTGTAAATGTCAGTAGAGGTCTACAATGCAGAGAAGCAAGCAGAGATTCTAGATTGGGTTCTGAAATAAATATAATTGTGTTAGCATTGAAATGCCTTGGAGTAATTAGCAGGGACTATCAGTGGTAATATTAGCTTAGGTGAAGTGACATGCTCTTGCAGATATACTGCCTGTGGTCTCTGCCCTTTTGTGGAGACTGGTGCAGTTGTGCAGACTCTGGAAACTACAAGATATTTGAGACTGTTCTCCTCTATTTTACTTTGATAACCAGTGCACCCCAATACTTCATCTGTTTATTCTCTCTGCCCTGCGCCTCTTTTCATGGCAGCATTATTCATGTGTTGCGAGGACTCTGGCATGTTGGTAAAAGGAGGGGGAAAATTCACAGCTGTCTCTTACTTATGCCAAGACCTTTAAGGCAGAATCTAAGTAGCTAGACAGAGATATATTTACTAAATTGGGACCAAGAGGATATGTTCAAAGTGTCCTGAAATAGAAACTTTGACCCCTTGGAAAGGCAAGCAGCTTTTCAAATGCAAACATCCTCAGTTAGTAGAAAGTTTAAAGGAAGCAAGAGAAAGCAGAAGTGTCTGAACATTGTTCGGGGGTATTACACGTGGAATGGAAGAGCACCATTCAGGTGCAGAGAGTGAGGGAAATTGTCTGGCTCAGAAAGAAAAGTAGAGCGTATTTGCACCTGATACAGAAAACTCAACACCACAGTAAATCTCACAGGTTAAATTTAGGACACCTTCTTGAAAAAAATAAAAGGTTTATTAACTCCTTAATCATTAAAACTCTTCCCTTTTTGGTGCAGCCTTGGGCTGACAGCTTTGTGAATACTTTGTTCTCTGTTCCACAGAAAGATTTTATATGGAAATAGAGCTAGTTTACTGCCAAATTTGACTCAAGCATCTGCCTCTGAAGAATACAATCCCACAGATACAGCAGAGAGAGGGGTATGATTAAACGTGGAAAGTGATCAGAAAGGAAAGACCACTAACTTTTAATATGTCTTTAGACAATAGATATATGTCATACGGAACAGTACTGGACATGCGAACACAAACACGAACACAAGAATGCCATATTTTATGACATATAAAGTTAAATCATGTATCATTC
This sequence comes from Pluvialis apricaria, assembly GCA_017639485.1. Lineage (NCBI taxonomy): Eukaryota > Metazoa > Chordata > Aves > Charadriiformes > Charadriidae > Pluvialis > Pluvialis apricaria. Next base: position 3,425,445 of record CM030010.1, on the reverse strand, counting down.
CTGTTGTATGCAAGACAAAATCCTATTGCTATCAAAGCTGATGGTTGATTTGCTAGTGGTTTGGATAGTAGAAGTTTTTGAAAAGCTGGGGAACAATCTTGGCTCTAAAATGAATGGTGGGGACTCTGACCAAAGTCATCTAGAAGACAAAGGGACAGGATGTGTGATTTCCTAATGGTTTGTTATTAAAGCAAAGAATTTAAAAAGACAAGGGTCATGGTAGAGATCCTTGGGAGTAAAAAAAGAGGTTTGTCTTAAACTTCACTAGCACTGGTGAGGCTGCACCTCGAATACTGTGTTCACTTTTGGGTGCCTCACTACAAGAAAGACACTGAGGTGCTGGAGTGTGTCCAGAGAAGGGCAACAGAGCTGTGAGGGGTCTGGAGCAGAAGTCCTGTGAGGAGTGGCTGAGGGACCTGGGGGTGTTCAGCCTGGAGAAGAGGAGGCTGAGGGGAGACCTTATCGCTCTCTACAGCTCCCTGAAAGGAGGGTGTAGCCAGGTAGGGGTCAGTCTCTGCTCGCAATTAACATGCGATAGGACAAGACAAAATGACCTCAAGTTGCGCCAGGGGAGGTTTAGGATGGATATGAGGAAAAATTTCTTTTCTGAAAGGGTTATCAAACATTGGAACAGGCTGCCCAGGGCAGTGGTGGAGTCATCACCCCTGGGGCTATTTAAAAGATGGGTAGACATGGTACTGAGGGACATGGTTTAGTGGTGGACTTGGCAGTGTTAGGTTAATGGTTGGACTCGATGATCTTAAAGGTCCCTTCCAGCCTAGATGATTCTATGATTCTGTGATTCACTAAACTGAAATCAGCAGCAGACACAGAATACTTAAAATGCAAACAAATACACTTATATTTTTGTAAAAAGTCCTATCAGAAAATGAGAGAGATAATCCAATTAAATTTTCATAAAAGTACATTATGTGAATTGTAACCAGTATAATGTACACAAAACATGATCTTTCAAACAGAAAGCAATAAAGTTGCCAAATAAACCAATGAATTTCATAAATATTTTGCATTACAAATTTGTGGAAAGCAATAAATCAATATTTTAGTCAACAAACACCTAAGAGCCGCAAAACAATTCATTATGTAAATAATTCTGTATAGCCCCCATAAATGTAATAGCTCATGTGCCTTACATCTTTGCATTTGCTTGGTATCTGAAATGGAATTGTTTGTACTGTTTAAAAAAAAAAAGGAAAAAGTCCCCAAATAAACAAAGGAATATGCTTATCTATTCTGATGTGATTTGAAACATATATACACTTAAAATGTCTGGTTTGTACTCTGGGTGTATCCAATTTGAAACAACTCTTTCACATAAAGAGGAAATTAAAGAGCAGATTGCTAAATGGGATATAAACATGATTTCGCTCTGGCTTGCTAATACATCAGGCTGAAAGCCGACACTCTCCCCTACTTAAAATTATTCTAAACAGTGCATGTCAAATATTTTATACATTATTGGAAATGGCTGTCACTGAAAATGTAAAAGGACTCTGCATATATTCGGCATGGCCTTATTGTCTGAATGCGTGAATCTCTACACTGACACAAAATTGCTACCCTGTCAGCATGTAAAAGGACGGATCATTTCATCTCTTTAGTGATGAAGTTTCAAATCCACAAAGCACAAGCTATCAGTCCTTTGAGATGATTATGATGCCTCGAACCTGACAGCTTGCTATGACAGCTTTCACAAATTCTGGGAATCAAATTGTTCCTGCATCTAACAGAAGAAGGCAGGTGTGTACAAAACAGAAATGGATGAGGCTAAACATGAGGATAGTGTGATCTTTATGTTCAGTGTAATTGTTAAAAGTTATACCAGGGAAAATTATAGATTTTGATTTTGAACCTCTTCATGATATACACAGATGAGGGCACCAATAACCCATATGGGTAAAAGGTTTGCCAGGAAAGGAATATCAAGATAAACAGATGGCTGTACCATTGCCATATGGCTCCTCGGAAATTGGACGACGCTATGGCATTTTGCCACAAGATAGATCTAGTGTTATTTCTGTGCCAATATTTTAAGCAACGCAAGGAAGGAATACATAACTATCTGCAATTAGCTGTGTTATGTAAATATAAAAAAATAATAACTGTTTTATGGGAAATTTTGTAGACTGGCACATTTCTGAAATGCAGATAGCAATTCACTGGAAAATTATTCGCTTCTGCTCTTTATTTTTTGTACTCTTTACTCAAGAAAATGTGTTAAATAAACTAAGTTGCTGTGCTGATGACGCTTAATTTCACAGTTTATCTCCCTGTACAGAACAAAAAAATCCTCTCTAAACACTTATAGTGTTCACAGTTCTAAAAAAGCAGAGGAAAGCAGAAGTAATCTACAGACCACTTGAAATAAGGAGAGTAATTCTGAAACTCAGCTCAGCTGGGTATCTGCAGACGTAACCGAATTATTCAAACATGACCTCATACCCAAGGTCAAAGGTTTGCCGTTCTCACAGAGTGAGTACTTCATAGGACTTTCTTGGGGTTCAAACCCTGTTGGTTGACATATCAGGTGTGTTCCTACATTTTCACATAAGTTGTACTTACCAGGTTTTTGCACTGGCTGAGACATCTCCTTAGTTCTGGTTCAGACTGGTATTTTTTTAAAGAGCAAACGAAAGCATAGCATGAGACACAGAAACACCGCAGAGTATAACACAGAGGGTATTTCCACTTCATGGAACAGTAACTTGGCTTCGCATGTTATAATAGCAATAACAGGGCTTTCAAAAAGAAGGTTAGGCAAGAATACAGGAGTTATAGCTATTACATGATTTGTATATTTAAATCCCAAGCACAAAGCTTAATTTTTTATTAAGAGCTTGCATTCTTTGGGCAGATCAGGTTGAAAACTTGACTTACAAGGACTCTGGTGACTCACAGAAAACTTTGCATTAAACAGTGCCTAATATTCAAAATCATCAGCATGTCTTTAGGGCACAAAACACAGCAAGAAGAGATGAAAAAGAATCTAACAGTTTTAGAAAAAATCACATCATTCTTCAGTGATATTTCCTCTAGCATTTCAGCTAGGGGTTGCTCCTCCTGAGCTCTACATCTTACTGCTTGAATTCCCCAGCTCTAGAAGTACTCAGAGCAGGTCGAAACTTCTCAAGTATTCTTTTAGCTAAAATTAGCACTCAACCCGATTCCCTCTGATTTCAAATCATTGCCTGTAAACCATAAACATAAAACAGGAGAAGTTACCAGAAGACACAGGTTCCACAATTAACTTGTGGGCCACCAGTCATGATTTTTTTTTGCAGAAGGAAAGACACCAAGAGCAGCTAGGAAAAAAAACAGCAAAGTGGAAATATCCCAGAGGAAATTAATGTTGACTTTAAAAGATGACTAGCACTTTTTACACAACTCCTGTTACTCTGAGCAAGCTACACTCCATCAGTTGCCTTCACAGAACCTTTGGAGAATCACTCCAGACAATTCCATTTAGAAATCCATGAGGTTTTCAGAGGCTCTGTGCATACTTCCAAGTTTTGATCACTTGAGATTCTCAGTGGCCACAGAGTTGTAAATCCTGTGGTACAGGCCTTTTTTTTCACTCTTCTTTTCCCTGCAGTATTTTAGGCTTCGGGGGAAATTTGAGCTGTAGCTTTGAAACACAGAGATGGCTGAGCTACTGTAGAAAGCTCTGTGTGGCTTTCGCACTCAGCAAAATGTTTCTTTAAGCACTTGCAATCTTCTCTCTAACAGATCTCACATCCCAACCCACATTTCATCAGAAAACTAGCTCTACTGCAGAATATTCAGAAGTATGACCGAAACACATTAATATTTCACTTTTTTATTGCCAGTCACACTGAGATACCAAAGCTTTTGACAGAGAAAGAGTAAGTTGACCACATCTTTTTGCATGAATGACAACAGATCTTCAAAACCAGCTTGTTCTCCCACCTAATTATTATTACTGTGAGTCACTGTTAAATTCCATTTCTATAATACTCTATTCAGCTATATTCAGCAGATTAGTTCTGCTAGGCTGGCTCAACAACAGCTCTTGGTCACAGTCTTTTAACACCCTGTTCAAGGGAGGAGAAGTAGGAGGGAAAAGAAAGAAGGCAGAAAATGAGAAGAGGATTGAGGAGAGGAGTAAACTAGTAGGGAACTTAAAATAGTTGATTATCATGGCTTGTCTATTCAGTATAATCAAGATAGTGTGCTCTTAGATGAAAATATCCTAGGCATTATGAAAGTCATCTTTCAGAAAAAGATGCTTCACTTAGTGACTGAAACATGGAGACCTGTAAGAATTAAATTTAAAATTTTCACCAGAATTCTCTCCACTTTAGACCTGGGAGAAAAAAAAAAATCCTGTGTCAAAATAATAGTTTACCTTATGGGAATGCAACCTCCCTTTTCCCCACACATTTTCTTTTAAAATGATTTGTTTAAATGATGCATTTCTTTGAGATATTTTGCTTTTAGTGAATAACCATTTCTTACTTTTAGCTAGAATGATTTTCACTGGTGTTACTGATACATGTGTGAGCTAAGCCACTTGTTCTGTGGTGCTGTCCTCTGCAAACTGGATTTTGACTGCCCAAAATTCAGAAGTTATTTTACAACTTAATTGGTAAAACATCTCTAGAATGATGTGATCTAGACAGAATACTGAGTATCACTTCAATCCCCTCTTTGAAGCAACTATTAGACTGGACAAGTGAATAGATATTATTAAGCAAGCTTAGGGAATAGAGAGGTATTTTTCTGGCAATAAGTAAATCGAGTTATTTATCATAGCAAAATGAAGGCTGGAAGGAAATAAAATTACTTTCTATAACTATACTGGAAGGAAAGCAGGGGAAAAACTGTTTAACTAAAGGACAATGTTAGCACAATAATTGGTTATAAACTGACTGTTGAATGCTTTCTGTCTGGCAGTAAGAACCGTTGAGCCCTAAAATAGATTGCATACAGTGCTTAGGGAAACTTCTTACTGCAAGCTTTAAAGAACAGGCTAGACAAATGTTTTTGAGCACTGTGATCCACACAACATGGGGAAAGACTAGATAACTAGGCAACGTCTAAAGCTTCCTTCCAGCCTTATTTCTGTAATATGGTTTCGTACAAGAATAGAGGATTGGACCAAATTTAGTTATCAAGAGATAGCTTCCACAACTATGCTTTTATTGGTAAGACAAATCAAAATCCCCAAGCTACTTTTTAGCTGTCAGAGGATTATACCTTTTGACAATATTTTTAACTCTGCTACCCAGAATGGATATTTGCACGTACATTACTAATGGGACAGTTTTTCAGAAAGCTTGCAGGTCCCAAAAGAAGTCTTGCTCAGCACCTGGATGAAAGGGGCAGATTTTAAAAGTGCTTTTCAGTGGGTAGGTTGCAGAAAAAAAACATATTAATCTCATGAAAGCTTGAAAAACACAGAAAAAAATGCTTCAGTAGGCTTTGTCCATTTTTAAACAAGAGTTATTTCACACATCGTTTCAGGATTTTGTAGGACTAAAACTTAATTCTTGGATAAATTATCTCAGATATCTATTTAATGACAATGTTTATCTGCTTCAATTTCTAGATGCTATTGTATACACTATTAAGATAAATTCCCATGATAATATGAATTCTGTTTTTACAGTTTTTTAAAGTTACCTTGCTTTTTATTTATGTTGTGGTAGCACCATAAGCCTAATGAAAACCAGAATCTGTCTTGAATACATAGTGATAGGCAAAATGATGGTTCCAAAGTGTGTAGGTAGCTGTTTCAATGGAGTTAACAACCACAACCATAACCATTTCATTCAAATCAGGGCTCTAGAAAAATTTGCTTGTGGACAGCAAGTAATACTGACTGACTTACCCCACTGACTGGAAAATGGGAAACATAACCCCATTTTTAAAAAGTGAAAAAAAGGAAGACCCGGGGAACTACAGGTCAGACAGTCTCACCTCTGTGCCTGGCAAGATAGTGAAGCAGATCCTCCTGGAAACTCTGTTAAGGCATATTGGAAATAACGAGCCAATTGGCGACAGCCAGCATGGCTTCACTAAGGGCAAATTGTGTCTGACAAATTTGGTGCTCTTCTACAGTGGTGTTACAGCATTGGTGGATAAGGAAAGAGCAGCTGACATCATCTATGTGGACTTGTGCAAAGCATTTGGCACTGTCCTGCACGACATCGTGGTCTCTAAATTGGAGAGACATGGATTTGGTGGACGGACCACTCAGTGGATACAGAGTTGGCTGGGTGGCTGCACTCAAAGAGTTGAGGGCAACAGCTCAATGTCCAAGTGGAGACCAGAGACAAGTGGTGTTCCTCAGGGGTTGGTACTGGGACTGGTGTTGTTTAACATCTTTGTTGGTGACATGGATGTTGGGATGCAGTGCACCCTCAGCAAGTTTGCTGAAGACACCATGCTGTGTGGTGTGGTTGATATGCTGGAGGGAAGGGATGCCATCCAGAAAGATCTTGAAAGGCTTGAGAGATGGGCCTGTGCGAACCTCGTGAAGTTCAACATGGTCAAGTGCAAGGTCCTGCATGTGGGTTGGAGCAATCCCAAGCACAAATACAGGCTGGGTGGAGAATGGCTCAAGAGCAACCCTGAGAAGAAGGACTTGGGGGGTTTTTGGTAGATGAGAAGCGCAACATGAGCAAGAAACATGCGTTCGCAGCCCAGAAAGCCAACTGCATTCTGGCCTGCATCAAAAGCAGCATGGCCAGCATGTTGATGGAGGTGATTCTGCCTCTCTATTCTGCTCTCATCAGATCACACCTGGAGTACTGCATCCAGCTTTGGAGCCCTCAGCACAAGGACATGGACCTGTTGGAGTGAGTCCAGAGGCCACGAAGATGATCAGAGGGCTGGAGCACCTCTGCTATGAAGACAGGCTGAGGGAATTGAGGTTGTTCGAACTGCAGAAGAGAAGGCTCTGGGGAGACCTTATAGCCCCCTCCAGTACCTAAATGAGGTCTATAGGAAAGACTGGGAGGGACTCTTGGTCAGGGAGTGGAGTGATAGGATGAGGGGGAATGGTTTTAAACTGAAAGAGGGGAGATTTAGATTAGATATTAGGAAGAAATTCTTTACTATGAGAGCAGTGAGACATTGGCACAGGTTGCCCAGAGAAGTTGTGAAGGCCCCATCCCTAGAGGTGTTCAAGGCCAGGTTGGATGGAGCTTTGAGCAACCTGGTCTAGTGTGAGGTGTCCCTGCCCATGGCAGGAGTGTTGGAACTAGATGATCTTTAAGGTCCCTTCCAACCCAAACCATTCTATGATTCTATGATATGTTTCAGTTTGTGCATCTAGGAGCTTTGTTGCATAAGAACTTCATATACTTGGCTGAATTTGTGTGCTAAACTCATGCCTAAACTCCCGAAGTCTATGTCTCCTAAAGTCCACTTTTGGTCTGTATGAGGAAGTAATAATTATCATAACACAGTCACAGATCGCTTGAATTTGGGAAGCATAATAAGCACCCATCGTGTAGAAAGAAGGTATTACAGAAATTGAAAATGGTCTGTGGAGATGTTTTCTTTTCATCATTTTCTTCACTTGTCTGGAACAGGGACTTGCCCTCTGTGACTGAACCCAGGGAAATTGCCAGTAATGCCCTAGAAGCACATAACCAGCTGTGGATAATTGAAATCCCCAATTGCAGCAACTCTCAGTTAGCTAAACGAGAAACAGCATGAGGATTCTTGAGATGTAGAAAGCTTTGCTATAGATGCCTAAGGACAGAGTGTTAGGATACCCAGGGTTTTTAAAAAGAGAGTATGCTGTATTAGAATTTGTTTTTTTGTTTGGTTTTCAGCTTAGGCTATAAAACTCTCTGGGTATTTAAAGGAAACTTATTTTCATGCATTTGTGGGCTTTTTTCACTTCTGACAAATGTTTAAAAATTAGTTAAGCATCTGTTTTCTTCTTTGTTTGAAGCAACTTTTCCTTTTAAACAGCTGTTTAGCCTATGATAATAGTCTTCCTCCTGGGAAAGCAGTTCGTCTTTGTTGCCAGTTTCCAATACTTTTAAGATGGCTTGTTTTAAATCTCTAGCTGAATAACTTCTGCTGAGTTTTCTACTGCATGTTTGTGCCTGTGTGACTGTTTCTTCCTCTCTGGCATATTAGCACAATTCTTCTTGTTATGTTTAATACGCTGTTAAGCAAAAATAGAGCTATGCCTCTGACTGGCCTGTTGCTTGAAGGAAGATAAGAAGATATGAGATATGAATGGAGTGAAAAATAATGGAGTGAAAAATAATTCTGTCTCTTTTTTTTTTCCTTTTTGCCTGTGCATGTACCTTCTTCATTGTTAGAGTTCTTGCGTTTCTTCTAGGAAAAGAAAGTTCATATATATTATCAAATACAAGAGAAGGGAGAAGGCTGGTTTTCCTCAGCTATTACTAGGGGATGCGACGGAGAGACTCTCAAAGCCTCAGGAGTTAAACAAGAAGTTCTCCAGAGCGTGTGAGAAAACACTGTAATGAAGGAAACAGTAATTACTGAGCTCTCACTGGTTTTGTATTCCTTAGATTTTTGGTTTGGTGAGAATGATGGTTTTCATAAGCAGCTTTAACAATTCCTAAGGAAAACAAATCACTCAAGCTAAACTTCAGCTGCTACTTTAGTACTAGCCTGTAAGATAGACCACAGCCACTGGAAAAATATTTTGTCTACCACTTTTTTAGGAAAATGCTATTTATAGGAACAAAGGTTTTAGCTCAAAGACTCAAGGACATGTCAAAACCTTCCTTCTACTGCAAGACAGCAAACAGCAAGAAGTTAAATATAGATTTAGGCAAAGGCTAAGAGATCTGTTCCTTTTTTGTTGTTAAGGCAGCTTATGAGCTGCAAGCCACTGCCTGCTACCCCATTAGTTTTGACAAAAAGTCAAAGACCTTGAGCTGTAGATCAGATCAATTATTTACAGTAGTGTGGTTTTTAGGCAAAACAAATATCAATTTGTTGATTATCTCCACTTCTGTCCATCTCCACCTGTCTATGGTGTCTTCCCACAAACACGTCTTCAGGAAAAATTTACTACAGGGGTGGAAAACTGTGACTCGAGAATGAAAATCTATGATCATGTTTTAGGATGTGATGAAGTAAGATGCTGCAGAACTGCAAGCTAAGGTTCAAGTTTCAACTCTGTTTCACAACAGCCTCCATTTTCTTTGTTTCCACCTGCTGAGAAAATTGTGTGTCCTGAGTCATTCATGTTCTCCATCTTTGTAATCTTAATTTCATTTTTGTATGGAAAATCACAGCGTTGATTCATAGGCTATCACAAAATCACAGAATGGTCAGGGTTGGAAGGGATCTCTGGAGATCATCTAGTCCAACCCCCCTGCCACAGCAGGGACACCTACAGCTAGGCGACATACAGGCGATAAGATTGTAAGAACAAGTGGGTATCATACACATCACCTATAATCTTGCTGGGGGATGCTTACTGGAGGTTTTGCCAAAACCTTGGCTTGATTTTTCAACTGTTTTGGAACTGGAAATCCATACTTTCCTTGAAGATATTTTTGACATAATATCTTCAGTTGAAATGTCAATTTTCTTTTAATACTCTTTTTTAAAGTGTAAAATTTCAACTAGCCTCAGGAGAGTATATCAAACACCTCAAATGACTATTTTTTTTTCCCTATGACACTACAGAGGTTATTTATTGGTGAGGGCTAATGGTAAAAGACACCTGTCTCCTTTTGCATCTTCTCTCACTGATTTTTTTCAGCTATACAGTCATAGTGATTAAGACTTTGTGGATGAGATTTTCAGAAATGTTCAGTGTTAGCTTTCTGCTGCTTCATGAAATGAATGGCTTTTGGCAGCAGAGCTGGAATGAGAGTGAGCACTCCTACCCCATTGTACGAACTCCAGTTTACACAAAAACTATCTCTAACAAACCAATCTATCTCCAGCTCTAGTCCCTTGTCCACAGCAACTTGTGGAGGTCCCGAGGCTGTCCTGAAACGCCATTATAGATGAAGGCATGTGCTGCAGTCTCTGAGACCTAACCTTCACTTGCTGTGTTCAAAAAGATGGGTTTTACTCAGCATGAGGAAGGTATTTCTGCATCCACATCTGAATTTTCAAGTACAGTTATTAACCACCGTAAAAAAGACAGTTTGTCACAAAATTATAAAAAAAATCAGCTTTAGTTTCCGTGACTAGAGTGAAGCTGATACAGCTTTTGAAAGGTCACAGGCATTAGGAAAACCTTACTTGACGTGTACTCTGGAAAACCATCTGATTGTGCAATTGCTGAAAAGAGCATCTTCTAATAACACATGCCATAAGGCTATTGTCAGTAGTTAGCTAGGTCTTTCTGGATTCCTCCTGGGTACTTTTGGCGAATGGGTTAACGTTTGCCAAAAGGAATTGGTGAACCTAACCTAAAAAAGCCTTAGTCCTCTTCTTATTAGAAAAAAATGGAAACAAAATATAATAATATTCTAGCTCAGATCTTGAGAACTGGGATCTGGAAGATGTAAATCTTATTTCTGGCTTTTTCAGAGACTCAATTAATGTAAATCATAATTAGTTTTAATCATTCTTATTATAGCAGTATTTAAGAGCCAGTTTAAACCCAGCCTCCACGGTGCTGGGCACTACACAAAGCACATAACAGCAGGCGTTCCTCCCTTCAGACTTCACTGCCTAGAAAAATATTCACTGCATAGAGAAGGGAGATGGGAGTTGACACACAGAGGGAACCACAGGGTGGCAATAAACATGATTTTAGTATCTTTTTCATTCCTCTTTCTTTCGTGATTTACTTCAGAGGCAATAAACACGGGGAAAAAAGGAAAGTAAACAGAGTAACAAGGCAGGGAGAGGGTGTAAAATGGAATTAAGCAGGTATGAAGAGGCTGTGAGGAAGAGAAAAGACAGGAGCAATTAGTGAGACAGAACAAGACAGAAAAAGTCAGCCAAAACTACAGATTCAGTGAATGCTCGGGTGACCCTGTCTCGGCTGGTTCTGTGCTTGTGGCCAGGTATTTTTCCCTTCTGCTGTGTGGTTTGAGGAAAAGCTGCAGCTGCAAGAGGTTATGCTTTTCTGAAAGATTTGGGTGGGAGAAACCCTTTTATTCCCTTCTCGTGGAATTTTTGTTCTCCTCATTTGGAGTCCTTTCTAATTAACATAAATACTTCCATCTTCCAAAATACAATGCTAACCTTGGGCTTGAACACCAAATTGCCAATTAAAAACCAATCTCAATACAGAAGTGTTTATTAGCAAGACAATAAAGAAAGGTAAACAGCAAGAATCTTGAAAGTCCCGCTTGGTTTCAGTACAGTCTCTTTCAGCAATAACTGATGCTTTCAAACGTGCTCTGTTAGCAGTGATATTCTAAAGCTGTGAACTACAGGGAGGGGGGGGTTAAGTCTGTTTTGTTAGGATCATTTCTTCTCTAAGGTGCTTCTAGGTGTAAAGCACTATATAAAATACACTGTCTATATGTATTCATGTACCCTTTATGCAAAACCTATATGAAAGAGCAAGAGGTAATAAAGGTAAACATGACCAGCCTCCATTGTGCGTTTATCCCTTAGGCCTTGCAACTTCTGGAATATCAATCAAAGCTGTATCAGGGGGACATATGATTGCTGATATTATCTCTACTGCTATTCCTTTTATCTCTGCTGCTCTCAGTCTATAGCCAGGGTTACTGGGGTACTGTCTAGCAAAATTGCATTTGTAAAGCTGAAGTGGTTCCTCTCGCAGGGCAGAAGACGTAGGTATCTAGCAACCCTTATGAACAAAACTTATTAAAACAGTTCCTGACTATCTCACAGAAAATGCTGTTCATTAAAGTCAATTCATGTTTACAGCAACAGAGGAAATGAAAACAGAGCTTTTATACTCCCAAAGTCGGTACACATTTTGGCAAAGCTTCTTCAATGTTACAGTGGTACAACCTGACACAGCTCTGTATCTGCCACTATTTATGCATCACTTGTAACATCTTGTCCATCTGGTTATCAGGTATTTTATCATAAATTATTACACCATGCTTGTTATTTCACCCCATTTCTTGTTTACTTTGCATGCTCTGCTTACCACATAAACTCACACATCCCATATATGGATGACATTTAGGGGACAATTATTATAATAAAAAAATAATAATTTTGCCTCCGATGTTACATTACAGAGAGGGAGAGAAGGATTATTCAGTGCGCAGCCTTTCCGCTTGCAAGAGATTGTGTCATTCTGCTAGCTGTATTCTCCTTTTTTGATATAAAAGAATGCCTGTCTATTGCAGAAGGTAGAAAGGTGGCTTCTGTTTTGTATTCCTGTTCAAATGTTGCATGTAAGAGAGTGATTCACTGTATTTTCTCTTACAGATAAATTCTATCTGTTGTTTTAAATAACCTTGAAGAAGTTATTCAGGAGGAGAGCAATGTTCTTTTTTTTGCATGTAAAAACAACTACTTGTACTGTATTATTGTTTGTTATTCATAGATTGGTTGTTAAAGACATTTTGGAATGTTGAGATGCTTTTTCTCCTGTTAACTGTGATAAATTGTGGACTGGAAATATAGGGAACCTGAGCATTTTAATTACTTGCCTGAAGAAGAATAAGCAGAATGTCACACGTGGTTGCTGAATCTGCAGTGAGCTTCCCACAGCTGGAAAACTGCAGCAGCAATTTTTGCAGCCAGCTGAGGTTCGATTCACTTGTTTCGCCTGGGAAGTACAGAGAAACTCCCTGATTTTTCATGAACACACAATAGTGAAAATGTTTGTGGCATTAAAATACAGAAGTACTGTATATTTATACTGTTTATCTTTGGAAAAAAAATCTTTCTTCTCACTGTGAAATGTGGCAAAATTTAAGACAGACACCCCAAGATGGTTCAAGGACAGAGCTGAAGAGAAATGAGGGATTTTCACCTTTTCAAATGATACTAAGAACCTTCTTCTGTGACTATCTGTGTGGATTTGTTATTGCATATAGATTCTTAGATAAGTATAGCATGCACTTGATGTGCTGTATCTATGGCACAATTATTTCCAGCAGCTTGGGAGGCAACCAAGGCAATTGTCTTGTTTATCATAATTTCTTTGTTTTACCTTGTGCTTTGCCTGCAAGAAACACCTTGGTTTAGTCACAAACATTGGGTCAGACGCTCATGTAAAAATAATACAGGTATGTGACGTGGGTTTAAATAGAAAGTTGCAATTGTAATTTGACATACGTCATAACCAGACATAAACCATATCCAGTGCTTGGGTGCAGGGTAGCTGTTGAAACTCCAATTAGGGAATAACAAAATCTTTTATGTCATTTATGTTATTTACAGACTGTATTTGATCTTTAAGAGATCCAGCCTGCTGGGTTTGCATATATCTGCTCCTTCATCCAGATAAAAGTCCAGATCTTAAAGTCTATCAACCTTCAACTCAGTCTTTGAGTCCACAGCTTGGACCAGAAGCTGGTTGTTCTACTGGAATTAAAGCAATGTGTGTCTAAATAGCTCCAATTTTTCTCAGATTTAAGGGAAGGTGATAAAAACATGTTTGGTCTTGACCAGTCTGGCCTCCTAGGAAAATTCCCATTTGGCTTCTGTTGCCACAGCCACAGGTTATCCCATAGTCTTATTTTATGACCCTAATCTAGGCAGTGGCCTCCTGCCAAAACCTCTGGTTTCTGTAACTAAGCAAGTTTCCTCATAGGTGAGTTGGGACCTCATCTGACCTGTCATTTTCCCCCTGTGTCTCCCAGGATGGAGGGAATGTTCCGGGGATTCACTCACAAATAGCTCAGTATTCTTTTCTAGGCTGGCTAAATTTTTGCCTGGCCAATCTTTTAGAAAAGAGTAAGAAAACTTAATTCTTGCTGTAGCGCTAAAGAGGCCCATTATACAAGTCACTTGGGATAAGAGGGAATCCAGGGTTAATCACATTTTTAAAAGTATGAAATTTAGCATAGTAAATAGGTCCCTGAAGCCTTTTAGACTAGATGTGGTTTGCATACAACTTTTTCTTATACAATTATAATATTTTAAATCTATCATAACAGTTTTTCCAAAACATTTTAGAAGAGGAAAAATAGGCATAAATTCTGCTACTATTTGCATGAATTCTGCTAAATCTTATGAGCCCTTTTTTGAAATATTCCACTGTGGTGCTCCAGTTTTGAAAACAGTCCCATAAAAGCTGCACAATCTACTTCCACTGGACTAGAATATTTTTCTACAGGTAAATAAAGTTTGAAAAACCACAGTGTACTTAAAAACAGTTGATGCATGGAAACCAAACCAGAATATTATTGTTACGAAGTTTTTATTCTGTGTCTTTGTAAATGTCAAGAAATGTTGCAGGAGTAAGTGAATTTTGCAGCCACTTTGCAGTTTTTCTCACAATTTGCTACTTGCCTTTCAAAACAAGTTTGTTTGCAGCTCATAATTAGCACCTTTTCTCTTCATTAAAGTCATTTCCCAGATTCTTCTCAAGCTTAAGTAAGCAATCATGTTCCACTCTCCTTGGGAGAGAATAAAAACTCTTTTTTGTCTCAGGCATCTTTCAGTGTCTGTCATGTGCATGTTGGGACAGGATGGTGACTGAAAGATAGAGTTTGGAGTGTTGTTGCTTGTCCAAGAAAATTGTTTTATGTCACATGGAGTCTTCTTGTCTAGAGAAAAGAAGACTGAGGGGGGATCTTATCAATACTTATAAATACTTAAAGGGAGGGTGCCAGGTAGATGGGAACAGTCTTTTTTCAGTGGTGCCCAGTGACAGGACAAGAGGTAATGGGCACAAACTTGAGCATAGGAAGTTCCACCTTAACATGAGGAGGGACTTCTTTCCTTTGCGGGTGGCAAAGCACTGGCACAGGCTGCCCAGAGAGGTTGTGGAGTCTCCCACTCGGGAGCCATTCCAAACCCGCCTGGACGCCGTCCTGTGCAACTGCTGTAGGTGACCCTGCTGTGGCAGGGGGGTTGGACTGGATGATCTCCAGAGGTGTCTTCCAACCCTGACCATTCTGTGACTCTGTGATTCTCCCACTATTGAGATCACTGTCACCCAGCCAAAAGAAACGCTGAAAGCTGAAGTTCCTCTTTTTCTTTAACCATGTGTCTGATTGAAAAAGGCATGTATCTATAAAAACATAATCTCAGGTAGACATGGAGATTGGAAAAGAGAATTAAAGTTACACGCTTGAGGCTCCCATAGTAGAAAAGCCTTCTTTTCGTATATTCTTCTTTAGGGACCAGACAGCGTGCAGATACAACCTGGTCTGCAGCTCTGCCTTTACTGGTCACTTTTGTTTGAGCATCTTTGACATGTATATAAGTTCTCAGACAGGACTATATGAAATTCTTATAGTACACGGCAAGTATTTACTAATACACCACGTCAATATACAGGACTAATGTTCTACTAGAAGTATGAATATGTTCCCCACTAGCTCAACGGGTATTTGACAACCCACTGCTGGGTAGGCAATCACTGGTCAACTGCATTGCCTACACTTTGTCAGGTTTTGTGATCAAAGTTCATCTGTACACTCACAAAGGAACACAAAGAGACAATAGCTGGACTGGGAAGGCCCAAAAACACCCTGACCCTGCTCCTCCCAAGCCCGTCACAGGAGCCATCAGCCCATCAAAGGGTCATCTCCACAAACTCAGAGGAACACAGGGGCACAAGGGCAGACAGGAATCCAAGTTAAGGACTCGGAGGAAAGGATGTCCTGTCCAGGCCCTCCTGGGCTGTCCCAGAAAAGCCTCAGTCCCAGAGTCCACTTGTGAAAGACATCAAAGTGAGTCAATGATGGAGGAGCACCTTTTGGACTGAGTATTGGTCACTGCCTAGGGCTGTGGGACACATTACAGGATGCAGGGGAAGAGCATTTCAGGGTTGCACAGGACTTCTTCTGGCATCTTTAGAGGAGGGATTCAGGGAGAGGTGATTCAGGGAGGAACAAGTGTGGGAAAATAGAGGTGTAAGGGATAAAAAGAGCAACTTATGTGTAAACACTTTGCTGGTTAGTTGCTTATCTGTCCATGACCTAAGCCTGATCAGTACAGCCTGTCTTATCTGTTAAATTCCTCCCTAACTCTTTCCCATGGGTGAGAACATGGGATATATTTACATATCTTACTAACGGACCTCCATCTTGCTCAGCCAGAGAGGGGAGCAGGTTGATGCTGTTTGGTTTCGTGTCAGTGCTCTGTGTGTCTGTGATCTGTATGGCCAGCCATGTATGTATGCGTATATACATATATGTGGTGTATATGTGTGCTCTGTGTGTGTCTGCCAATGCAGAATACATCTTCAGCCTTACTACTGATTGGACCTGGGGGCATTGCAGCAACCTTGCCTTTCTCAAGCTGCCCTATCCAGCACAATATATTTTCCTCTAACACCCACTGGTCCTTGGAATGGGTTCATAGAATCATCAAATGGTTTGGGTTGGAAAGGACCTTGAAGATCATCTAGTTCCAACACCCTTGCCATGGGCAGGAACACCTCACACTAGACCAGGTTGCTCCAAATCCCATCCAACCTGGCCTTGAACACCTCTAGGGATGGGGCACCCACATCTTCTCTGGGCAACCTGGGCCAGTGCCTCACCACCCTCACAGTAAATAATTTCTTCCTGATGTCTAATGTAAATCTACCCTCTTCCAGTTTGAAGCCATTACCCTTTGATTGATATTTTATTTCAGTGAGTAGCTATCTTCCAAATCTTATCAAGCGGTATGCCTTTTCACGCTTTTCAGAACCGTTTGAATTACTATTACCAATTAAAAAAATAATAATTTTTTTTTTGTTTTCACTTTTCTTCTGTTGCCTGGCTTTGACTCATGTGCACTTGACCAGCTCACTATCAGTTTTGTTCATTAGAGCCAAGCCAAGGTCATACAGTTGTGCTTCACAAAGCACAAAGTTGCAGACAGCTGAACGCTTGAGCTGCAAGTTTCATATCAAGATTTTGTCTACGACAATTTTCACTATTTATTTTGTTTAGATTTTACTCCATACTGTTCAGGCAAAGATGTTTTTGTGTATTTTTTTCAGCTCTGATAGCGTATTCT
This sequence comes from Pluvialis apricaria, assembly GCA_017639485.1. Lineage (NCBI taxonomy): Eukaryota > Metazoa > Chordata > Aves > Charadriiformes > Charadriidae > Pluvialis > Pluvialis apricaria. Next base: position 3,408,375 of record CM030010.1, on the reverse strand, counting down.
TTTAAAAGATTACCTTTACCCACTTATTCGACCTTCACCTTCCGCCATATCTCTGATACAATCACTCTTTAGATATTAGAGGTAATACAGAGATAAAATATTTTCAGTATAGATAATGTAAAAAACCTTCACTTTTCATGTGACAATTAGGGCTGCACAAGTGTTGAAATATATGTTGGGGGACGCATATATTTGCTGTTTAAAAACAGAGAGAGTAAAGGGAGAGGTAAAACCGCATGCAAAAAAAAAGAAACACCCTTCTACAGAGAGGGGAGAGGGAACTCTGAAAGCAGCACACACAGTTTGAGCATTAGTGATTAGATAGTACTTTCAAGCCTATTTGTTTTGAAAAATCTGGCCTTCCTACACGGTACCCTTCAGGATGCAATGTAAATTGAACTGCGGGGCACTCTATAGCAAATCTACAGTCATTATCTCTTCGTTGATTCTGTCTTGTGTCTCATAACTTTCCAGAGGTACATGTGAAGCTCCTCTCATAAAAGCTATTACTTTGTCTCCATGATACCTGTTGATATGAGATGATGAAATAAAGATGATTACTCATCCCAGCAGGCACCTGCTTTCACCTTGTTGTGTGTAGTTTATCACAAACATTGCTGTGTGGTATTTCAAGTCGAAAATTAGGCAGATGCAAGAACATAACATATGCCACTGGGCCATTTTATGTCTTCTAGCAGTACACATGAGAAGTTTATAATGCCATGAAAGCAACATTATACAGATGATACAGCAAATTTAAACAAAGCCCACTGCCAAAGGTGTGCATGGAAATGGGACCTAACTACTTCATTTCTCACTTTGAGAACCGAAATTTTGCTCATAACATAATGAAAAATTCTGCAGAAAAGAAAACAGACAAAGATTAAATACGTATTTTTAAATAAATTGGGAAAGTTAAGATGCCTTTATCAATGTTAATGCACATTTACAGTTTATATTATTTTCCAAATATACTTTTCCATAATTTGAGGGGAAATAAACAATTTTTGGTGAAAAAAGTAAACACCTTCAAATTAAGATTCTTTCAGTTTCTATATGTGCAAAGCACAAATAGATATAAAGGTACAAAGAAGCTATAAATATAGAAAATATTACTTTAAATATTAAAATAAAATAAAAATTCAAATATCATCTCCAAACTTGTGCAGGAACATATATTCCTAAGAATATCATCTGTCCGTCAAAGTCAGATGAATCACGAAGCCTTCCTCTTTGCGTGACATTTCTGATGATAGTTTTCTAAAGCAGTAACTTCGTCCCCTGATTTGTAACATTTGACATTGCTCTTTAGAACAACTAAGCAGACTCAACAGAGGAAACAAAGGCAAAAGGACAGGCAAAGTAAAAGACTCATAACTCCTATGGTTCATTTTGAAACATAGCCGTATTTTACAAGACCACTCTACTCCTGAACTCTGAGCCCATAAAGGAAATTCTTGCTTTTGTTCTTTTTGACACTAACTAAACTTATTTCACTAATTTATTTCACTAACCAAGCTTATTTCAGTGCGAGCATGATATTAAGTATTGTGCCCATCAAAATCTATGCTTATTATGAGTTTGGGTCAGGCTCCAACCATGCATATGTAAAGAACCTCGTATATGAATTTCCGTAATCTTGAACTCTGTTTTACACTAAAAATAAAAGAAATAACTGGAAGAGTTAAATTTTGGGTTTTATTTAGTATTCAGGGAAAGGGAAGTTGTCGTTTGAAACTGCTGTATCCATGTTTGAGTTGCATGAGAATAAAAACTAGTCATATTTAAATTGAGCCAATTATTTCAAAAAGTCGGTTTTGATATTTCAGCTTAAAAAAATCTTTTAATAATCATGTTTTAAATTTTTTTATAGAAGTCACTGAATCCACACAGGAAGACACAATCCTGTTAGGCACCATAATTTTTTGGGATTGCATTTTTCAACATAAAGAAATGTTTTTACCAGATTTTTTATGATACAACTGTAACTCTGAGGCATACCGTTTTAAAAAATGTCCTCAAACACTGGAAATAATGTGTAAATTAATTTGTAAAAGAGAGTTCAGATTACTTTTTCTAAAATATATTTCAATGATGATCTGTCTTTCACAGGAATTTCTAGTATCCTTTTTACAACTGAGGTAAATGCTTTTCTTCCTATTCTAATATGTTAATTATTTTTCAACTAATCTGTAAAACTATTTTGTAGCTTTAAAAAAAAATCATTATAAAAAACTGGGACCCAAAACAGGATTTGCTTAAAAGACAAACACGCAAATAGCTCAAAGGTAATAGAGTTTCTTCCTGATAGAATAAATTATGGCAGAGGGTTTATGTGTAGGAAGAGAGAATTTATATTTGATCATTTTCCTATTTTGCTAGAAGTGGCAACACAATGGAACTAAGCTAGTGTGAAAGAATTAGAAAGTGCAACTCTCAGTGAAGAAAAGTGAAATTGAATTATTTCCGCTAGCTTTAATAGAAACTATGTCAGGGTGCAAAAGCCAGGTTTTAATGCCATTCTACAAGCAGGTAGGGAAGGAGGAGACACAGCCTAAAAGTATTTGTGTCTGACTCGTAGATTTCATTTTTTCAAAAATAACGCTGAGCAGAAACTTGCCTTTCTACCTTTGTAGATAACTGAATTCCCTAAAAAACAGGTCATTGTTATCCAAAGTCTGATGCATACGGAAACAACAGAACAGGTGAAAATGAATTGAGATATTTAGGTGTTCATATGACTATCTAAAAGTGTTATTGGTTACATAAGCAAAGAAAATTGTTTTACTATAAGGTTTTCTTCCTTATTTTATTTTGATTAATATATTCAGAAGCGGAAGGATATGACAAAAAATATATTATAATAAGCCTTTGATATTCCCTTCAGCAATTGTATTTTCCAACCAGAAGAACATCTGACTAATCACAAACCATGTTTATATTCATTGTAAGGCATCCACATAAATCAAAGTGCCCTGAAAGAAATTCACAAGCGTTCACTAAAGTGTGACAAAAATGAAACTTAGATTTGAATTAACTTAAAAATGCTAAATGCTCCTTGCTTCCCTGATTAGCAGAATAAAGTTGTTATTCTTTACAAACCCCCCTTGGTCTATAATTCCAACTAATTCATATGGATTGCATGAATAAAAACTGTGCACTTCTTTAAAACTGTGATCTAAGCAATTTAGGATTACACATCTTATTGACTTTCAATGACAGTCTCCTTACTAGATCAATCATGTACATGTAAAAATCTCATCCCAAATCCCGAGATTGAGTTTAAACTGTACATGGAGGTCTATAAATACCTTGTCTTCAAATTAACTTGAAAACTTTTGAAGCACACATTAAGATAGGGTAATTTTATCAAACCCAATGTCTTCTTGTCCAGGTTAAACTCTTCACTTCTCCACAGTATCTTTGCATAGATGCTCAAGAGAGAGGTCATTTTCAAAGGACGATTCATGCTGTCCTAAAAGAAGTTTCTGAAACAGTAAGAACAAATCCAATTCGTATTTACTTCTGATAGACTCCACAAACAGTAGCACTTTATCATGTGAAAGGCACCTTGGGCTCTGGGTGCGGTACGGGTCTGATTCTAGCAGGAGTGCTATCCCTGCATGCAGTGTGGCATTGTGTCATATATTGTACCCTTATGCCTCTTCCAGTTTTCTACTGATTAAAGAGAGGCTTGATAGATACTTAAAACAATAAACACTGGATAACTACCTCTTTTACCCCAATTCATGCTGTGGAAAATGCTACCTTCTTAACAATCAACATTTTCAGCAATTTATTTGTTTACTGCAACACGTTTATTTAAAGGAAGACTCTTTGATAATCCTATGCTCATAATTTACTTTAAATACTGGTTTTGCTTGAAGAGTATTTTCCAGACTTTTTCCAGAAGTATTTATATTCCCAACTGTTTTCTTAACTGGACTTTCAAAGCATAAAAAGTTGTCAAAGAGAAGGAATAGACACCCACCTTGGATGAACTCCTAGCAAAATTCAAGTTATAGAATAAGGGTAGAATAGTAGGATGGGATGGGAGCTAATACTCACGTCTTAGTAGATGCCACTACTTACCTGTTTTTAGTGGTTGGACAATATTGACGGAAAAATACATCTCTGCTTGTAGAAAATAAAAAAAGAAGTAATAAAGAATAAAGAGAGAATAAAGCTTAAATCTTCTATAAATATTTGCATCACCTCCTGCCTTCTTTTTTTCCCACCTTATATTTCCTTATTCCATGAACAATTGCATCAGCATTATTAAGTTTAAGGTAAGTCAGTGAAAGTAAAAGGTGACAGACCTAGTCATTAATGAAAATATAGAAAAGATATCATGAAAGTCAAAATTTGTTAACCATTATACACAACTGGAGTAGAAATCTTCAATTCCAAGTAAAGTGCAGGAAGAAATAGTGATAATCTTACACATCACCCTGCGCTAGCAAAGGCTGACTTTTTAGTTGCAACTGTAGAGTATATTGTGGAATGTTTTAAACAAAAGAACTAACTGACAATAATTGTTTTGTGTGTTCAGTAAGCAAGCACACTGTGTGAACATTTTATTAATGTTGCCAGAATAATCATAAAGCACAGATGGCTTGTCCCCAAGACTAGTGCACAAGACAATAAAGTAGAAGGGTAGTTAATGTGTGGAAGATTGTGAATCACGTCTTATTCTTTTCTTGAGGAATTATTCTAGTTCTTATCCAGGGGAAATAAAACTTAAAAAAATATAAAAATAAGAGAAGAAATAAAAAGACGAAGAATATAACTGGGGGAAAAATATTATACTGAAGTAAAGAAAGTACATCAGCCTATGATCCAATCCAATATTTTCATTGTTGAAAAGCTAAAGTTGCTTTAAAGATCAGGGACCTGAAGCAAGATTTTCTCTTTTTAAGAAACTGATATACAACCCATTTAACTCACCCTCCCTTTTCACTTTCACTTTCCACAAAAATTCTAAGTATTCTTTACCTGGAAATGACATGTCACATTTGACAAAAAATAGAAAATACTTGAAAAAGCAGTAACCTTTATTTTAGAGACTACTTTTATGTGCATTCACGTATGTTCTGTGTTCCCAGATGGTTCAACCCAAATACCTTAAACATTGGAGTTATCATGAGGAAAACAGAGCTGCAATGGATACTGAGAAAAGCTAGGTGGTTTTAATTCAGAGAAGTGTCCCAACATTTAAGTGCTGTTCTTTGACCTACACATCGAGGCCCTGCTTTCACAATGTGCATGAGCATATTTTTAAACCAGCCTTTATTCAAAAGGCACTTCACAGTGCCTGTACTATTGTAATGGCTTGTTCTCATGTCACACTTGAGCCTTAATCCCTGACTGTCCAAAATAGCTGTATGTCTGCATACACATCTGTATGCATGAAGTGCCTCTCTTTCTCAGGAAACTTGAGTTTGGGCTAGGAGAAAAAAAAAGTGAAAACTAACTTGCTTTTTATTTCCATCCTTTCAGTACATGTGTGGCGTATACATATGAGTAAACCAGGGCTGGATAAACTTGGCTCGCCCCTAGCTCAGCAGGCTTGGCACCCTTATATATCTCCATCCTGCACCCTTATTTGCCCTCAAAGTCATGCTGCAAAACAAAGCAGTCCATGTAATGCACTCTAATTTTTTAGAAATGCTTATGCCACTGTGTCCACAAGAAAGACACTGAAGTGCTGGAGTGTGTCCAGAGAAGGGCAACAGAGCTGGTGAGGGGTCTGGAGCACACGTCTGATGAGGAGTGGCTGAGGGACCTGGGGGTGTTCAGCCTGGAGAAAAGGAGGTTGAGGGGAGACCTTATCACTCTCCACAGCTCCCTGAAAAGAGGGTGTAGCAAGGGGGGGGTCAGTCTCTTCTCCCAAGTAATAGGCAATAGAACAAGAGGAAATGGCCTCAAGTTGCACCAGGGGAGGTTTAGGATGGATATGAGGAAAAATTTCTTCATCCAAAGGGTTGTCAAGCGTTGGAAGAGGCTGCCCAGGGTAGTGGTGGAATCACCATCCCTGGAGGTATTTAAAAGATGGGCAGACGTGGTGCTGAGGGACATGGTTTAGTGGTGGTGTTGGCAGTGTTATGTTTACAGTTGGACTCAATGATCTTAACGGTCCCTTCCAACCTAGACAATTCTATCGTTCTATGATTCTACAATCTGATGTGGAGCTACTTTGAATTATGTGTCTCTTTCTCTCGCTGGCTTGTAAAACAAGTCTGTGGACTCATTTTTCTTAAATGCTTCTGTTCCTGCTTTAGCCTAATAGTTTTTTATTTTGGAGTTCTCTGAAACATCATCATCCAGTTGAGCTTGTGTACTCTTTTACATCCAGAAGCTCTTCTGGAAACCTTAATGTTAGGGTTCTCCCTAGCCAGCCAGTGTCCCAAGGAAAATGGTTCAATCCTAGTCAAGGGTTCAAAGCAGGTAAAGTACACATGGAACATAAAAGGCATCACAGGACATGGCAAGAGAGCTTGTGGTTATCTCCATGAAATGATTTTTTTTTTTCAGTGGTCAGTCATGGGCTGGTAAATCCAAAATCCAGGTTCTTCATGATCCCACCCACTGGCATATTGCTATTGTTAGCTCGGGGGCCGCAGGCCATGGACACTCCTTTGTGAGGGGGAGAGGGTTGAAAGTGTTTTATTTGAGAGGGTCTTCCCATATTGTATATAAGCATCTAGGAAAGTGCTCTTGGTAAAGAAATCCCCAAGGATTTTGTCATGTGTTTGACCCCTCCATGATAACAAATCTGATATCGGACTTCAGATACAAGTTGGTTAAGGAGATAAGATTTTATCATATGAATTTGATCCATTATCAGCACTCTGAGAGAGGAAAAACAACCCTCTAAAGAACCTACTGATCTTTTCTGGAATCCTAAGAATAGAAGAGAGAATTGGAAACAATTCTGCATAAAGTAAAGCAAATCCACAAAGATTATTTTACTTCCCTTCTCTTTGCATCTTAGCAAGCTGCAGTTCAACACAGTAGTTCTGTGCGAGCCACAAGTACCATTACGTATGATTCTTGCCAGCTTTCCCCTCAGGGAACTCTGACGACTATAGTTGAAGGATCATATCTGTCCCTTTCTATCACTCGTCCAAATACCTGGGAATTAAAACCTTAAATTCCTTGGAGCACTGTCTGCTGTTGATCTGAGCTTGTCCCTTTCAAAGTGCTCCTAAGTCTTGCTAATGCCTTGCAGGTGCAAGAGACATGACAACTTGGGTTCATACCAATTATTTCACACCTTTCTGCTTTTTCTGAAGTTTGTGTATTGTCACCGTGTGATGCATAGTGACAACCATGTCACTTTTCAGAACCTGTAGCCACTTCTTAGAATATTGCAAATCATGGGGATAGCTCTCAGTGTGAGCCATCAGTGTAGGAAGAGATCTAACAAATAAAGTTACAACTGAAATGTATAAAATGAAGCACTTTGACTAAGCACTATAACACTACTCAGCAGAGTACTAATGCTACACTGCAATGCTTCAGAAGTACAACTCAAAGAAATAGTCTAAAATAAAACCAACATACAAAATACATTGCATTTGCTGATATTGAAAGTATCTACTTTCCAGAAAAAAACCAAGAACTATTAGCTTATTCTGTAGAACTGAGAAATCTGCTCATGCAACTTTAGGTAGAAAATTAACTAATAAGTGATAATCACAGACCATTGAAAAATTATTGAAGGAGCTCATCTGCACAATTACATATTTTGGAAAACCCCATGCTGAGAAGTAAGCGCAAAGGACTAGTCTGGAAAATCATAATTTGTGACAATATCCCAAACATAGTCTAGTACTGATAACTCCAGGAAAAGGAGACAAAAATATCATGCTACACTCTGAGATCACCTCCTGATCCAATGAAAGAAGCACAAATGGGATGGGACGTGAAAGATAACAGATTGATCCCTCCTCCAGCTAGGCTTGCTCACATTTCAAGAAGTATCAATACCTCGTCACTATTCATTTCACAGATGAGATTTCACAGAAGGTTTTCTAAAAAATAAAACAGTGGATCTCGTTTTCAGAGGACAAAGATGCTCAACATGAGCCGGCAAACTCATCATGAGCTGGCAAACTCATCATGAGCCGGCAATGTGCCATTGCAGCCCAGAAGGTCAATTGTATCCTGGGCTGCATCAGAAGAAGTGTGGCCAGCAGGTCAAGGGAGGTGATTCTGCTCCTCTACTCCACTCTCGTGAGACCCCACCTGGAGTACTGCGTCCGGCTCTGGAACCCTCAACATAAGAAGGACATGGACCTGTTGGAGCAGGTCCAGAGGAGGGCCACAAAGATGATCCGAGGGTTGGAGCACCTCTCCTAGGAGGAAAGGCTGAGAGAGCTGGGGTTGTTCAGCCTGGAGAAGAGAAGGCTCCGGCAAGATGCTATTGTGGCCTTCCAGTACCTAAAGGGGGCCTACAGCAGAGCTGGGAAAGGACTTTTTACAAGGGCATGTAGTGCTAGGACGAGGGGGAATGGCTTTAAACTGGAAGAAAGTAGATTTAGATTAAATATTAGGAAGAAATTTTTCACTTTGAGGGTGGTAAGGGACTGGCCCAGGTTGCCCAGAGAAGTTGTTGAGGCCCCATCCCTGGAGGTGTTCAAGGCCAGGCTGGATGGGGCTTTGAACAACCTGGTCTAGTGGGAGGTGTCCTTGCCCATGGCAGGGGTATTGGAACTCAATGATCTTCAAGGTCCCTTCCAACCTAAACCATTCTATGATTTGTGATTCTATGAAGATGACGCAGTGAGATGGACAAAACCTTTTTCTTTAGATAGAGAAAAGCTGAGGTGACCCAGGGAAAGTATTTACTACCCAGCAAGAAATGACAAACTGAAAATGGAAGAAAATGAGATGTACCAAAATCTTATGAGCTGCTGCAGAAGATTATACAACAACTTGAGATGCCTGTGTGACAGACAAGCACAAACCTGATTATTTCCATAAGATTAAGACCTGGTTTGGAAAATTGAGCTGTGCAAAATTTTCAAGGCAGAATTCTGATCTGAAGGTCAAGTCAGACAATAAGCAGTATAATGTGTTTTACCATACTTTGAGCCCAAGAAATCTTCTTTTAGGTACCAAACAAGCAAAAAAGCAAAGCATACTCAAATAATTTGAAAATTATTACGTATAACAAATGGATCAGTGAAATAATTTTAAAGTTATTGTATTATACAAGACTACATAAAAAGTAAAAGGTATTTTTGACATTTTATGGAGTCCATCTGCTAAAGAATATTCCAAGACTCTGGAGGAAAAAAACAAAACCAAAACAAAAAATTAAACACCATCTCCCTGACAAATTAAAAAAAAAAAAAAACACCTTTCCATAAAAGAAATGTAAGTCAAAAGATCTTAGAATAATAACTTGATGTAAAGGGTTGAGCAGTGAGAACACATCTCCATGAGAAACTACCTAAAGTCCATGCAGAACTGGATCCGTGTTTCCAAAACTGTGGGAAGTGAGATATCCTAGGATAGAAGGAAAAAGAGAGGGAGATGGGAGAAAGAGAGGAGTAGAAAAAGAATGAACAAACCTCCACTATTTAGGAGACAGGGCATTATCTTGTATTAACATGTGGTAATCAGCTTAATTATCATTATTTTCCAACATTAAGGTTATTTAAAGATGAGGTAGTAACAGAAAAATAGGCAAAGGGATGCACATAGTTTGATTCACTTGAAGTATGCACTACAGCAGCAATAATGTCTAGCACACAGCATATATCCTTTTAATAACTTTCTTTTTATCAGCAAAAACTCTCAGTGCTGCTGTTACATAAGATGAAGAAAGGAATGCAAATATGCAAAAAATCAGAATATTCAGAGATAAAGAACAGTATGAAAAATTAAAATAAATAAAAATCCATTCAGTCTCCAAACCCTCGGCTTGAAAAGAAAGCCTCAAGCCTATTTTTTTAAATCAAGCCACAGATTTTGTATTCAATAATACTGATTTATGTGTCCTATTTGACGACTAGCACAAACCCTTTCCCACAAGTAGTTACACTGCAGGAGGGGCATGCTGTTCTCTCTATATTAAGCAAGAAAATATTTACAAAACAATAATCAAATCAATATATATCGCAGCCTCAAGATCACTTCCACTTCAGACAAGTTTGAAAAACTGGTGCTTTAGGCATCAAAGCCCTCATCTGATAAATCACATATAGGCTGCCAAGTAACTAGTAAACCATTCATATAACAAAGATGAATAATGACCTGTACAGAGTTTATAAAAATGTTCTTAGGAATGTCCTTAAATAAAAGTCATGGCAAACATAAATGAAATGCATATAAAATAAGTCTGGGAGCACACTGCTGAATGGTGGCCGTAAATGATATACTGATGATGGTGAAAATGAACATGAAATATTAGAGAACAAGGCTGATGAAAGACTGCTTTTTCTGTTTGCCTAGATACTGTGGGAAACATATACCTGCTGTTGCTCCTTAAATTGACTTCAGCTCAATACTGTACCTGCAATGAAATGTCATGTCTTGTCTTTGTTTACATATACAATAACCAGAATAGTAAGTCCTTTTGATAGGAATGTCTAGCCCTCTTAACAGTATAGAAAAATACAAGCAGAATGTGTGTTTTCTCTGAATCCAAAGGTTCAGTTCTGCCTTCATTTATGTCAGTGTTAGTCTTGAAATTTCTGCTGCCTTGAGCAGAGCTGATTGGTATAATGCTGCTGAAATAAAGAACAAAAAAAAATGTATCAGAAAGGAAAACACTTCGGAGAAGATAATAGAAGGAAGAATTAAAAAGAATTAATCAGTTAGGTACCCTAGACTGCAAAAAGAGATGGAAATTGAAGACAAGCAGATCTGTAGCATGGCCATATTTGTACTGGTTTCCAATTTTTCTCCATTTATAATTTATAATCCTGTGAGTTACTTATTCATTCCCACTTGAATCACAAAAAGGTGTTGTGTGAACCTGCCAGCTGATATTTATTAAGTATATTGAAAATGTATTGAGTATCACACTGGACACATTTAAGGCATGCTTTAAAAATGTCAGGTTGAAAATTATTTTAGAACAACATACTTTAAGAATAACTTCTATCCTGAGTAATGAAATGGGAACTGACCAGAAAAAGAGTGACCTAGAGAAACATTAAATAGAAAAACAAAAAAAAAATGAAGGCTAATTCATCAACCTGACACTCAAAAGCCTTTGCCAGACTGAAATAATGAGTGGAAATAGTGGATATGGTTCATATCTGAAGGGATGGGAGAATGAGGAGAATAATACTAAAGATAAGAATTTCCATATATCATTATATTTACTTTCCTGAGGTTCAGTTCCACACTAGGCCACAAACTAATTTCACTAAATTGAAACTATAGAAAATGACATGTTTGGTAGAATATAAATCACCATTTTACTTCCTTCCCACTGTAGAACATTGCTTCCTAAGTTTCAAACAGCTGGTTTTCATTGTGAAAGGCAGCATGTGTGTTCTTATTACTCTGAGTAAGCTCAGGTTTATAACTTTTATCTTCTTGGTGACTACTGCGTTTCTGCACTCCTGTTCTCTGTAGCAGCACAAAGGACAGACCATTTCTTGGAAGATCAAGGAAAGAAACACATGGATCCTGGTATTATCATGTGTTATGTCTCACTCAAAGTTTGCATTTTTCTTTGGTTGCACATCTAGCCGTTTCCTTTATTTCTCTTCATGACTAATGATAATATTTTCTGAGCAACCATATTATTCCACCCATCTAAGGAGAATATGTTAGTTTTTTAACTCATCCAACAATAGTGGCATTAAGGTATACCAGGATGTTTTTTATGTATCAGAAAATATATCCAGTTTTCATTTCAATACTTGCATTGATTCTGTTTGATTTCGGGGCACTTAAACTACACCCATCATAGTGACTGTATAAACTGGAATGGGAACAATATTCTCTATTGTCTGATCATAACTGCAGCTATACCCATTATTTTATTGTTCTGTGAGTTACAGTTTGTAGTAGGTCTGATTCGGCAATAAACTGAGAGAGCACAGTTGATTTCAACGTACATAGTGAGAAAACCAAGCCACAGTCAAAAGCTGGGTTCAGCAGTGCCTGTATAAACCATACATTTCAGTACCACTTTCAAGTGACTCTCATTTTCCTTTCCCTCCACCTTGCCTACCAATAAAACCAGTTAAAAAAAACAATTACAGAAGACTGCCTATTGCAGGGTTGGAACCTCCATTGTATTATTCCTGCAGAAAGAAACATGAAAGGTGGAAGAGATCTGGTGAACTTTCCACCAGCAGTATAGGGAAGGCCATATTAACTTCTCTATCTAGAAACAAGAACAATAAATTTCATCCTCTCCTGATATATCACTCATAAATGTCTTTGTCATATCTTCCATTTAAAATTCTAATTGCTGCATTACAGGTGCATAATGTATTTTGTAAGAAAAACTTTTTAATATGTCTTGCTTGTATGCTGACAGATACTACCTTCTAACGCACTTACAATTAGGGAAAAAGATTTTGCCTACTGCGGAGAAATTAGCAGATTGTTCATACAGTTCACTTCACAAGGACAAGCAACTAGAGGTGATTGAAAATTTTTCAAAATGTATGAAAATAGGATGTCATTTTATATATGTGCTTCACAATCAAATACCAAAATTTCTTCACCTCCTCAGGCTTGTAGGAAGATAACTCTCATTAAATTTTTTTTATAGTTGTCATTTGTTGTGTTCTGTAATCTAAAATGAAAATAATATAGTATAATAAAATATTGTTACATTTGTGCACCTAGAGAGTTGCCAAAGGTGTGTGTCTTACTTCGAGAAGGATTGTCGCTATTAGGAGAAATCAGTAATTTATATCAAGTTTACTACTGGCTCTATTTACGAAAAAAATATACATTACGCTCATTTATTCTGTTCAGTAGAACCAAAAAGATCTGTAGGTTTCCTTCACAACATCCCAAAAATATTATTTCACCTCCATTTCCTAAAAGTCCCACTTTGGTGCCTCTTCTTTAATCATGACTCCTTCCCTAGACCTTCTGCTTTCATCTCCTACCACGTGTCCTTTTCAATAGGCACATCCTTCCAGTTACTACTGACCTGCTCTATGCCCAAATTCTGAGCTGGTTCCTTCTCTGTTCTAACTGATACTTATACTGTGCTTGAAACACAGTATCTGGAACACCTGATGGCATTAATGAAGCTTGTGATTGATTTTGGATCAAAGATTTTCTTGGTAGCAGCCATCGTCAGCTCTCAATGTATTCCACAATAAGCCACCTTTTTATAGCAAAGATTTTCAAATAAGCCTCCTAATCTGTGTGTAAGATTTACAAAGCTGCTGCCTTTTGATGTTTAAAATACATTTTGCACGATGGACATATCTTGTTACCCATATGGCTTTAATTTCTGAGATACTTGGATTTCTTTCAAATGTTCATTTCATCAAATCTCTGTGAGGTGGTAAGGTATTATTATGCTTATTTCAGAGATGGGGAAATGAAAAAGGAAAACTTAAAGTCTAGGAGACACGTTCTGATTCAGGCATCTACAACTATTTTAAGAAGATGTCTATCAGTGGGTCATCTCAATAAATTGCCTGTAACACCTGGCATCTGCATTTAGCAGGTACCTTAAATATCTGGGATGTATGTCTCTTGTGTAGGACATCTTGAAATCGTGGGTGCCTGATCCACTACTCATCCAGTTGTCTGTCTCACCACGCATCTCCCCCCCAACACCATTTCTTTCTCACGTGCGCAAACACACACGTAGAGAATTATTCCTCTTAGGCAAAAATACCTACTTTCCATTGAACCGTTTACAAGCTTGTAGGTTTCACAGCTAAAATTCCAAAACTTTTCTGTAATCTTTCTTTTCTTGTTACCTCGTAAACTCTCAACAAGGTACTTTTAGAAGAAGCACCATCTCTCATACACTAGGATTTGCTAGAGATGCTAGATGCTCATTATCTTATATCCTCCATTTGAATTGCTGTATGTATCACAGAAGTAGCACAGATTTCTCCCCTTTCCTCCGCATCTGCTTCATCCTGCCCATATCTAGGCACTGCAATTCTTCTGCAAATGCTTTGCTATATGTAACTTTACATAACATTAGTCTTGTAGCAAAAGTTTCTGTCATTATTCAGAATGCAGAAGAAACTTTAAGTCCCTTTGATGCATTACAGCTCACATCACATCATATCACTTTGAGCCACACAAAGCCGCACGTCGACAGAATCAGACATAACAAGACACAAAGCATCAAATCTCTTTAGTCTTATACTCAAGGTGCAAAGACAAATGCTATCACAGAGGCTTGTAAGGCTTCTTTATAAAACTCATCACCGGAAAGCAGTGCATCTTGCAGCAGTGCTACACTTTAAGAGCTTCAGTAGAGCACTAATATGTTGTTTGATAGCATAATGGCAGTACAAACTTACTGATGCGGTCGAATGAAGTGTTGCTAAACATAAAAAGGCAACACAGTAAATAAATCTAGTGGCACAAGTTTTCTGTAAGGAGCAGCATCAGTGAAATACAGTATTTTACCAACACCCTACCTTCCTACTGATTTTTCTGTTTACACCCCTGTTAACTAGCATCCCATTTAGAGTACATGCTATTTTCACAGCACTCCCTAAGCTAGGCACATCCAAGAACAGACCATCTGTTCACTTTTGAAAGCTGTGTAAAAGAGTATGATTCTTGTTTGCCCAAAGTTGCAGACTCCCTCCTAAGGATCTTTCAGTCCTGAAATCTGTCCCTCCCACTACAGACTAGTAAAACATTATGGTACTGTACACCCATTAGTTTGCCCTAATGGAGCACTTTCAAGTCTTTGAAAGATGAAAGGCAACATTTATTTTGATGTATTTCAATGTGTATTTCAATGGGGTGCTCTAGGCAACTATTGTGCATGGTCTGCAATGGTATAATTAAAGAACCATTTTTTTGTACGATTCTTTCAGGATGGTTTACTGTCTGACTGCTTGTTGGTTATAATATTAAGAGTAACAGTGATCTAGTTACAGAAAAAGCTGATAAAATACCACTGTATTTTATAAAGCTATTATGAAGTCACACATTTAAGTACTAAGCGTGATATACATATTTTCCATAGAAATTGACCTTTAAGTTGCATCAGCTTAAAGCATCGTTCAAAATATTTATATACAAATGTTTATCTTATAAGAATGGAAATTTTATGTCAGTTGATCAGTTCATTTGACCAAAGAAAGCAAGTAACAAAACTGAAGTATGAATGATGTTGGAGGGCTTGTCTTATAAGAAAAAAATAAAGAATCACACGACAACATTTGAGAGCAGTTAGGAAGATGTCATGGTGATGACATACTTGAAATGAAGAAAGTAGCTGTCTAGTCTTGAGTCGTCATTGTTTCGTTTACCTGCATTTCTTCACCTGGTGATATAAAACATACAAAAATCCCCAAAAATAATCATCCATTTTTAATTAGCAATCAATGGGTTGGCAAGTAGCATTGAAATGTAACTTTTTCAGAAGTGAGAGCTCCCAGAAATAGAATATTAGTTTAATTTCAATGTTGTTTGGGACAGTACACAAAATTAAAGACCTAGTTGGAAAAAAAGTGGTCTTGATTCTCCAAGAACAAAAAATAATAGAGCTTTGCTAGTATCCAACTGATGTAGTGAGAACCATACAGAATGGGTTTCTCTGTGTGTCTCAGGACAGGCAATTTCATGTTTTAACGTTAAAAAGTCCATCCTCTGACTTTTCTGTAAGCACCTATTGTAGAAGTGTCAAAAGGCAAGGGTTTGTCTTTCACTGAAGTTTTAAAATTGGGCTTCTGTTCTTAAAATATAACAATGCAAGTTAAGAATAAACACTTCTACCTTTGTAGGATGCTGATTGAAAAGGGGACCTTTCAAATAGCTTTCAGCTAAAAGCAAGTTCAAAAATTGTATATTGATTCAAAAACCCACAACAGCAGTTGAAAACGAGAGTCTTAGAAAGATGTGGCACTTTTAAGAACTAAGCTTTATTCTTTGTCATCTTCTGCAATTGTACTTTTTCCAAGGCCCTTTCTGCATGAATAAAAAATCTCTCTTCAAAGCTATAATTCCTTGTGTATTTCCAGTGTCTTCTCATAAATAAAAACTGAAAAAAAAAAAAACCCTAGATGATTCTCAGTAGTCTTTTAGTTCCTGACACTTTGGGAAATAAAGACCATGGAAGAGCGGAGGCAGCAGCTGGGCATGAATACCTCTTGGTAGCCAGGTTAAAGGAATTTTGTTTATGCAGCAGTGTCCACTCAGAATGAGGATTATTGAAATAATGACATCTTTGCTCAAAAGTAAGGGATTATGGAAGTATTTATACTCAAGAATAGGATTAAGAAGACTCAAGAGAGTAAAAATAAACCTTTGCAGTAGTCCTGCAGTGCTGTAATGATCTTGTGGTATAAGCACTCAGCGTGAAGCTATCTTTCTGTAAACAAAAATGAAACCTGAACCGCAAAATTTGGATCCATATCCCTACAGCCCCTCAGAAGTATGCAATGCAAGACAGGGACCTGTATTTTTGTCTACATGCTTTTGTCTGTGTCTGCATGAACTACCTTAATTTTGGGTCCTTTATGATGTTGAATGAAGGAACTTGCTCTATAATATCAAAAGTATAATATACTGCAGCATAGTGGTTAAATGAAAGCCTTTTATGGGAAACACTAAAGAAATTAAGGAACATGAGTCCTCGTTGAAGATTAATGGTAGACATGTCTCTCAACTTCTCATGGTCTTAGGGGTTAAACTTCAAAACTTTGGAATGTACTTGAAAGTTAATGGGCCGGTTCATGAACTACTGGTCCAGTGCCCTACCTGCATGCGAGCTCACAATTAGCAAGACAGAATTCTGCTGTAGATGTGGAGTTTCTGAAATCTTATAATGTCACTCCATAATGAATATGTCCTTTCCAAAACAACAAATGCAAAGAGAGGTGAAATAAGAACTGCTCAGTAAAGGAAAGATTTTGGAGGAAAGAAGCAGCTTCTCGGTTTTGAAGTAATTAAGAAAATGCCTTTCATTTGTTTCTACTAAACCAAAACAACAATAATAACAAAAAAACACCACAACCCCCTCAGAAGTTTTAAAGTTATAAAAGCCTGAAACAATGAACTTTATAAATGATCTATCAGAATCTCAGAATCTCTCCAAGTTTTTTTCACTGGTTAGAGAGTTATTCAATAGCTGAAATGCTCTATTTTAAGATTGAAGAGATTATAAGACCAACCAAATTGCCTTTTAATGATATATTTCTTAAACATTGAATTATGCTTTACTTTCCATAAATCTCAAGATTTTAACTTAAAAAGAAAGACATTCATTCTTAGCTTAATTATTTGATAAGATTAGAAATAAATTATTAATCTGAATCTCCAAGAAATCTCTATTTCTTCACATACTAAAAAAATCATTTTCCTGTGCTTGTGGAAGGAAAGAAGTGGTAGGCTAACAGTCTACAACACGTCTTCAGTGACAAGGAAAATCCGTTTCAGATATCCTTCTTCATGTTTGAGGCATTTCTCCATAAATTCTGTTGGACTTTTTCTTTTCCACTCCCTCTAGCTCCCACGTGAAATCAGCTTTGTCTGGCCAAGAAGAGGCATAGACAAGAGAAGGGCTAATTAGCATTGTTCCTTCGGTTAGTACATGAATAATTAACGATATTCACTGGTGGTCGATAGCGCACAGCCTTCTCCTCTCTCACCATGCTGCCTGCTGAGTAATTCCAGTGCTAGCTCAGTCCTTGCTGCACGGGGGACTTGGACAAACGGTAAGTGTTGGCACCAACTACACGCTGGACGGAGCTGTCCTGTCCCCTGCTTGCACAGCGAGGGTGAAGGGAATATGGAGGAATAGGTACATACCACAGCTCATGAAAATCAAACCAAAGTGAACCAACTTGAACACAAAGCAGAGAGGCAAACCTCACCAACAGCGTCATGTAAATATTTATCAGCATCTGTTGGGAGCATGTGGCTAGGTGAGTGTGTTCAAGAACCAGAGGAAATTGTTGGCTAAGAAAAGGAACAGGTGGTTTGCTGGGGCTGGTTAAGAAAACAGAAAATTTTCATACTCCTCCCCTGCCTAAATCACCAGCATTGATTACAGCTTTTTTTAGATGAACAAGTGAGATGGTCCTCTGGAGCGAGTCGAGAAGAGGGCCATGAAGATGCACTAAAAGGGCTGGAGCACCTCTGCTGTGAGGACAGGCTGAGAGAGTTGGGGCTGTTCAGCCTGGAGAAGAGAAGGCTTCGGGGAGACCTTATAGCAACCTTCTAGTATCTGGAGGGGCTACAGGAATGCTGGGGAGGGACTCTTTATCAGGGAGTGAAGCGATAGGATGAGGGGGAACAGTTTGAAACTGAAAGAGGGGAGATTGAGATTAGATATTAGGAAGAAATTCTTTACTCTGTGGGGGGTGAGACACTGGCCCAGGTTGCCCAGAGGGGTTGTGGCTGCCCCATCCCTGGAGGTATTCAAGGTGAGGTTGGATGGGGCTTTGAGCAACCTGGGCTGGTGGGAGGTGTCCCTGCCCATGGCAGGGGGGTTGGAATGAGATGATCTTTAAGGTCCCTTCCAGCCCAAACCATTCTATGATTCCATGATTCTGTGGTGTTCATTCAGCTCTGTGCTGCTCAGTGCAGATGCAGTAAGGTGGTACCCTTTGATACACCGTTTGAGAGTCAACGTTACGTCATCTCAAGAAGAGTGAGAGATTGAGAAGAGTGAGACATTCAGAGGCAACGGTTCATAATGGAGCTGAGTTGCATTTAAGTATTGTATTATTGACAGTAGGAATGAAGGTAAGGATAGAAGTATGGGTAAAGAAGGGCTGAACAACATGAAATAAGCTTCAAACAGATCTAAGTATGTTCACCCTGCACATTTTGTGTGAAAAAAATGGAAAAACTCTTGTCATTATGAATAGCACAGATCAATAGTTGTGCTGCTGAAATGTATCTGTTTCTGTCCCTGGCAATGACTTTCAGAAATGAGCTGAACTTTGTATTTCCAATTGATTAGCATCTCAAAACAGTCAAATGCTTAATAAAGTTTATAAAGTAAGTAACAGAGAGGGTTAGTTCTCTGTGCATTTCTTTGAATTTTTATTTTTATTTTTATTTTTATTTTTATTTTTATTTTTATTTTTATTTTTATTTTTATTTTTATTTTTATTTGTCAACTTATAACTCTCAGAAGAAGAAGATCCCAAACTAATGAATCTTGTCATCTCTGTCAACGGAAAAAGACATGTTGTTTAGATACACATCTATCAGTTCTTGGTGTACCTAGCAATTTGTCAAGAGTCCCATTTAGTGAACACTTGTGTGAGATTATTGCAATAGAATTACAGAGGTGTGCAACATATTGACATCGCAGGCTTCATTCGTGAGAGACCATTAAATGGTAATGTCTTTTGTTTATTGTTAACTTGAGCAATAGTTGAAAGCTGAAAAGTTCTACTTTGTCTTTGGAAACTTGTAAGTTCAGCTCCCTGTTCTTTGGATATTAATAAGTCTTACAGAAAGAGTTTCCATTATAAATACAAGGCTCAGTATGCTTTTCACAGACAGGTTGTGCCCCTGTGACAACATAGAAGGACATGTTGCATCTAAAGAAAAAAAAAGATTGCACAAACAGAAGAATTTAACCCCTAGAGAGCAGATGTTTGTATGCCTGTCAGCCCACCATCCTGGGAGGTAGTCTCAAAAGCCAGATGTTACATCTGTATGGATCACAGACACAGCAGGATGTGTTTTTTTCTTGGGATGGGCCTTCTGCTAGTGAGAGTGTCAATCAAACCTGGGTACCTAGTGATGAAGGACAGTCAGGGAAGGGTATATCACCCTCTCACCTTCTCCTCCTTTACCTTTTGATGAGTGAATAAAAAAAAGAACAAAGGTACTTTATTTTGCTTTTTAATAAAGAGAGAGGAGTAATTTGCCTATCTTGACAATAGTAATGTGAAGGTGTCCCTGCCCATGGCAGGGGGGTTGGAACTAGATGATCTTTAAGATCCCTTCCAACCCAAATGATTTTATGACTCTATGATTTTACTTTTAAATTCTGCTGATAAAATGTCACAAAGTCCATCCGCATTTTGACACTCTATCAAGTCTTTAAACTACTTCCAAAGGCTGTAATTTACTATTTTAATCATATTTAATCACATTTTTAATCAAATTTCTGTTGTGGAAACACATCCATTGCAAAACTGCACAACACTTAAGTTGTAATGCTAGCTGCAGCATATGATAGTACTGCAAGTATGACTGCTCGTCAAACGCATGCAGTTCCCTGGACTATGAGGGTTTATTTCATATAAGAAATGAAGACAGTAAAAATGCTCTTCATTGTTCTACCTGCAGATCAGCACTGCTGAATGCCATCTCTGTTTCTTTTTACAAAAACTCTACTAGACAGAGGAATGGGTACCTGTCAGTTCCCAAAGCACTCAAACTGACCTTAGACATCTTTAAAAAAATGTTAATACGTTAATTACCTCCTTTAATTTTAATATAAAGTATATTATATTTCTTGCCCAATAGAACAATTTCAGCTAAATTATACAGCTCCTTTTCACATTTTCTTTAACTAAAGAAACCAAACACTTAATTCAATATTTTTCTTATATTTCCATCTCCTTTCAAGAAGCAATTCTAATCCAATAACTCAAAATGAATGATTATTAATCTTCTTTGTGAAGTTTCAAGTAAACTTGGGAATTTGTTAAAGTTCCGTAAAAATTATTCCAAACTCTGATTTGGACAAGATTTTGTAATAAAAGCCTTAAAATATATGTGTGTGATTAGACTGTAATGTGTTTAGAAGATTCATAAACATTGTTATAAACCTTCAGATAAATGTTGTCCTATTAATAGCTCAAGAAGTTAAATATAAACAGTCTTTAAAAAAGCTTTCAGTAACTTTTTTTGTTTTAACTTTTAAGAAGTAAAGGTTATAAAACAAAAAACACATACAAAGTAAGAGAGAGAGATGCCAAAAATGAGCGCGAGTATTAGTTCACTCAAAACCTATTTTGTAGTATAGGGGAAGCAGTGGACATTCTTCTGGTTTTTCCAAGGCTTGTCCTCTTTTCCTGGCTGGAAATTACTTGGCTACTTTGTCTGTTCACTTACCGTTTTTTGACCTCCTGCAGCCTGATTGTTGTCTGATAGAGCTGAAGATACCTGGAAATTCTGGACAAATAACAACTGGGAAGAGACATATCAAATCCATGGTATGCACACAGCACAAAACCTACCCAGGCATATCTTTTAAATCTGATGTATTCTGGATGAGTCATATTTCTGGGCATTTGCAGTTCAATGGCAGAAAAGAAGCAGAGAAAGGAAAAATCAGGAAAGCATTGACTTTTATCTCACACAGCCTTGTTAACCTTTCCGTTCATGCCTGCTGTTAATCCCATACATGATTTTGCTGGCTTTATGGTGATGACTAATTTTCAATGTTTGTGGGATGATTGGCTAATTTTCCAGTTTTCTGGTTACCTCATTACATTCCCTGATGCTATCTCTCTCACTGATGAATTCCATCCATCTCATAAATAACTGACATAATCCACTGATTCCTCTTGCATTGATTTAAACTTTTCATTTTGTTTGAAGTAGATAGATTCATTTCCTTCTGGCATTCAGTCTTTTGTCACTCTGAAATTCTCTAGTGATTTTAATTTAGTTTTCTTATGTGTATGTGAAATTTTTAGCCAGGGAGCAACTTTGCTTCATTTAGACTTTATTTTCAAGATTATCCAGCCCTGTGCTTACATGTATTTGAATGAAAGAAATTACTAAGATGCATGAACATGAATATTTGATCTTACTGTCCTCTGCTGTACCTCATAAGAGAATCAAACATGTATTTTAGCTTCCAGGTGAATGAAGACTATCTAACATTCTCTTTTTTGTTGTGGTTATTCAGGTATTACTTTCTTTTTGTAATTTATAGCAAAATGACTGGTTTAATCTCTCAACCTGTAGACTGGATTCAAAGATTAAAAAAAAAAAAAAAAAAGAGGTGAAGGGGAATATAGCAGGAAGGAAACGTATACAGCAAGAAACAAATGGGAAAAAATGAGGGGAAAATTAAGAAATGTCCACCTCTGAAATGACAAATTGGGAAGAAATCTGTAACAAATTTCCTTCAATATCATGCGTGATGCCAAGTGCTGCAGTAACCCATGGGAACTAACAGGAGAAAAGACACTTGGCACTTTTCATGCAAATGATAGCAATGATGACATGGAAAGGATTTCAAATCAATCTGCACTGGGGCTTGAATAGCTCAAGTGCATTATGCTGGGCCCCACAGCTATAAAGGTGAAGGTAAGAACAGAGTAACTTTAGGGATAATGGCCTACTCATAAAGACAAGAAGCTAATCTACCTGTTACCATGTTCTTCCCTATTTCAGTGGGAATAACAGCACTCTGGGTGCAAAGGGTACCGGATTAGCCCGTGGTATGCAACTGTTGCCACAAGGAATGAAGTATCAGTAGCAAAGCGCTTCTGAAAATGAAAGCCAGTTTCTGCAAAAACTTCACAGGATGCTTTTCCAGTTTTCTGGCAAAACTTGACAACCATATTTAAAAAAAAAAAAAAGATTTAGTCAGTAAACACTTGTGCCTGAAGTGGCAGGAACGTCGTAGTAAACACTACATATATTCCTGCCCTCAGTTTGACATTCAGCTTTGTTGCAAGAGCGTCAAGACCTTCTGCACTGCAGAAGCTGGGAACTCCAGGAACTTCTTTGTTGCTCCTCTATGACTGTAAATTAGTTGTTAAGACCATTTTCCTCAGTCATGTGTAATATGTTAACATGGCAACATCACAACATAGTGTGCTCACGATGATATAGGTTAGTAATTTTCACGGACACTGAAGCAACTTTGCTTCTGATTATTCTACCATAGAATGTAGTAATGACAGTGACAGTTATTCTACCATGCAGTAAAGAGTGATGGTTTGAAAGGGACCCATGCTAAGTCCCTTTCTAACCTCATGAGTAGGATATTGTTCCTAATATTACTTCCTAACAGGAACAAATACATTGCTACAGACAATCTGACTGAAACAGCAGTGCTTCTTGAAGTACTTCATTTAATTATTTGGAAATTTCTGGAGAGATGATAGGTGGGTAACAACTATTTCTGGGCTGAGTTGGCTTTGGCAGTAGTATCTAAGGTACTTTCCTCAATATCTGGGAACAGAAGAACAGCTACAAGGTCATGTAATCTTCTGAACTTCAACTCCATGCAGTTAGAAATATCAGAAAATAAATTCTTTTCTCCCATCTGCTTCTGAAACCCCTACATGTATTAATAGGACCTCATTTCAGTAATTTCACTGAGGTCTTTTTGAGGATAGATATCACAATATGACTCTTGGGAATGTAACATCAGCACGTACCTGTAAGGAAATGAATATGCCTTTAAGCAATGCAATATTGATTACCCGAAGCAATAAAGAAAACTATACATGAATATAGAAATGATTTAGTCTGTCTTTTAATGGCAATAACTTAAGTCAATGGAACAGCAATTTGAATGTCCAAAGCCAATGCTACCAAATAATAATAATTTTGGAGTGAGTTCCAAGGTCTTTCTTCATGCTGCCTTCTCAGCTAAGCCCTGGTCTGTTTTCTTTCTTCGGCATCTTATGGGGCTCTTTTTCTACTGAATATGGGTTTGAAGGAAGTCTATTTACAGTGTCAGAAAAGAGTTCTTAATTCTTCTTAGAGCCCTGAAATGTGAATGTATTGCACTTCAGTAAGTCATAAAACTGAACAAATACTACCATAGAAAAAATAATTTTATAAGTGAGTTTAAATATTAATGCTCAGTGTGCCTTATTAAAATTCTGAGAATTAAATAAAAGTGAGTGATATTTCCCAAACATTGTTTGCAGAAGAGAGCTTAAAAGCTAACAATCTTTTTTATGCAAGAGGAAAATAAAACATACTTGAGCCAACAACAAAAAATGGTTTGCTACACATAAGGCCATATAATCTGGAATTCATCACGTTCTGCATATTTTTGGAAAGGTGGCTATGATGTAAGCCTCATGGCCAGATGCTCCAGGAGGAAAATAACTCTTTTGACTCTTTGTTAACAAAGAAAAATGTTTCCACAGAAAATTTGATTTTCATAAATCAGTTATTTCTGCACAGTTCCTCAACTGGCACCTGGTATGTCACCATCATTGCATCTGAAATGTGACTTTGGAATGTAACAGCCTCTTGAGCGAACAGCTCTTCAGGCAAACAGTTTATTTCTCAGCAGTGAGAGCTTTAATTTACCTTAAATTCTCTCGTCTATTCATCTCTGTGGGAGTATCACTGACTGAGAAACAGAGCTGAGGACAGTGGAGTTGAACTGTGTCCACTGAGGTCTTACAAACTCAGTGTCTTAGTAAAGTAAAGCTGAAACCTTAACCTCATTTAAGTGATCAAATGCCCATGTAAGAGAGTTAGGTAGCAGCTTTGCAACTTTGGACCTTGAGGCTGACAGGCACAAATATATTCCCTGCAGTTACTTCCATGCAGACTCTGATTTAGATGGAAAAACAGTAGAACATAAGGGAGAAAGGCAATTACGTTGACATGTTGTATGTAGCCATAAAAGTGTTAAATTGTGTGATTAAAGGTTAATCACAATAAATACAAAGATTGGTGTAAGAACCGTAGTAACATCACCAGTGAAAATGGCACCCACTGAATTGGCCATCCTAAAGCTATTGAAGGGGAATAATTTGACGATTTTTCCTGATGGGAAACCCACCAAAAAGGGTCAGTGACAGAAATTGTCTCTCCTGAAAGCCATGCAAGTTAGAGGGGTGATTGCCTACACAAGTGTAGGACTTGTTATGGGATGTAGGGGAAGAACAGTCAGTTACCATGTAAAATGAATTATGAGATGTTTATGGGAAGGACCAAAGGCAAGAAAAGAATAAGGGCAGATCCAGAAGGAGCAAGCATGGGAAAATGTAGCCCTCTGTCTGTTCATGTGAAGGCACATAGTGTCTGTCAGTGTGGAGCTGTGTCACTGATGGTGTGTGTGTACGGTACAGCGCGCCCATGTGCACATGTATACACATGCGCACACACACACACCCCTGCCCGCTGGGAATACCCGCTCAGCCTCACTGCTGACTGGACCTGGGAACACAAAGCTGTAGCAGCATCACATCTATCAGGCTGGGACAGGGGAAATTCACATGCAGCCCAAAGTCCACCTAACCTCTAACAGTAAGAATTAGCTACCTCTAACAGTAAGAATTCCCATTTAATGTTTATACATATAAACTCCACTTTCAAGTCTCCTTTCACCTGAAAAGAGTGTCCTTGTTCGTGCATAGCCTTGCACTATGCATACATGCTATGAAAAGAAGTGGGAATACGCAGAGGGAGAAAGAAGTGTGTAGAAGTTCTACTTAGTAAGGAAATATAATTTTATTAGATTTTGAAGAATATGTATGCATGAGATCTTGTGCCAGCATATTTAATTGCCCAAAGGTATCTTTCATTTATCTGACTTCTCCCTTTTTGCTGATGCCCTTGGTAGAAAGGTTTTATCTTAAATGCTAATATTCGTGCACGTTACAATAAGAAAAAAACATAAAGGCAAGAAGTACCACCATTTAAATGAGCAATACTACTCTCAGACTAAAACGTCACAGTAGTAAATATGGAATTAAATGCACCTTTAGTGGTTGCAAAGAGCAGCCTGCAGTGTATTTGTCTGACAAATGTGCATATTGGTAACTGCCATTTCTACACAAAGAACTTTATTGCTACTCAAATTAGTTCCACTTTTTTCCTTGTATTTGCTGCCTTTGTGCAGTTGCACCCACATTAATATCAGTAGTTTCTCTTGCCAGAACATGCATTATTCTTTCATTCCACGTAGGTAATCCAAATTTAAATCCATACCTGCAATCAGCATTCTACTTCTTCGAACGTTAATGAACTGATTCTGTAGTTTCTAAATGTGAGCAACGCTCCATAGTAAATCTATGATAAAACTCTGAGTCAGACTGCAGCTTCTGCATTGTATTGGCTGCACGGATTTGTGAGCTATGCTCGTCTCATCAAAACCAACATGGGCAAAGACTTGAAGTATAACAGACAGAACGCTGTCTTTACAGAGTCAACATCATGAGCACCAGCTGGGTCCTCTGATTAACAGTAGTTATAGAAACATCTTCATATTTATCATAAGCTTTCTCTTTTTGCAAAGTCGTATATCTATTTCTGAATATACACACACACACACACACACATCCCCCCAAAGATACCAATGGCTGTTGCTTTGCATTTTGTAGTGACACAATTGACAGTTTATCAGATCCATTTTGGTTTCAGCTTCTGTATCACAGTTTACACCAATCCCCACCATATCTGCTCCTTCAAATGCAAACAAGATGTTCAAAAAACACAGAAACATTTAGCAGAGAGTAATGAATATATAATAAATACCTGACACTGTATAATTCAAGTAAATAAGCTTTGCTCCTGAATGCTTGACTTTATCCTTTGTGAAAATGGAGCCAGCATATGCACAAGTATAATCCAGTCTTTGGGTTAGTTCCCAGAGTTCATCGTTCTTGCAGTGAAATTGTGGCGAACCACTGAAGCGTCTTATATTGATATTAGAATTTTCATACCCAACACGCTGTCAGGCATTACTCAGCTTTTTAAAACTGGTTCACTTTTTCCATTTCAGTCCCACAGTCTGGTTGGCTGCAGGTAACCTGATATAATACTGATGTAAGTTTTTCAGTGATTTCCTTCACTCAGTCTATTGTAAAATAAGACTCAGAGAGTAGGATGAAGATCAAAATGTCTCCTAAGAGTAGCACTAGGTCACAACTGGAGACACTTAGTTTGGGAATCAGTTCAAGATTGACACCTACATTTAGACATCTCCATACGATCTGTGTGCCTAAGACAAGCTTGGAGCTAGGCTTGATTTAATTATCTAAACACAAACATCTTTCTGAGGTTCCTAAGGATATTCTCCATGGCCTCTATATGTCATTCTAGAAAAGTACAAGTTTCTGGTAGGATCTGTGTCATATTCCCAGGTTTGTGTAGCTACCTGGAATACCCTGGACTGTCTTGGGTGGAGTAGAAATCATGTTTAGATGACTGAGTCGACCTGGTAGTCAATACACTCAACACCCTCATCTTACTCTGATGCAGACACATCCCACATAGGGGATTTGTTTGCATAAATGCAGTCTCCTTGTGTCATCAGGAGGTTGGAACTAGCTGATCTTTAAGGTCCCTTCCAACCTAAACGATTCGATGATTTTGAGCAAACAAGTCTCAAGTTTAGCAGCTGACCAGCTGAATAGCTCCTTAGATTCTACTAACCTTATTTACCACATCTGCATTGATTATGGAGTTATGGCCAGTTGACAGAGTTTGCCATTAAAGATATTACCCTGAAGCAAATATTTCTTATTTTCTATTTTGCATTATTCACGTAAATCTAGTAGTTTTCTAAAATAAGTCAATAACTGCATAGTTGATTAAAAAGGAATGCGTTATACAACATAACACCTGTAACACTGAACCACCTTAAAAATACATTTTATTTACCACTTTGCTGTAAAATCTACTTCCATTTGTAGGGCAAAAAACTGATTTTACAATTTGGGTCTATGACTTCTGCCATGTGTTTCATAGTTCATAAGTGTTAATTATAAGCAAAACAAGCTACTGTAATTTGCAGTTTAACTTTTATAAGGAATGCATATTTCAAGTGAAATAAAGTTATGACTATATTCATATTGCTTAATTCAGTTTTTACCATATACTAAAAGTTACCAAAGAACTGCAGAAGATTAATCTAATCTAAAATGTGTCTCTCATGCAGAAAGAAAATGCATATTGGAAACAAAAAATGAATAGTTACTGGGCAACATGTATTACCACACGATTATTTTTGGAATTAAGAAACCACAGCATATAGTTGGTTTAAAAAAACAGAGCTTGTGCTGGAAATTCATGTTAAATTCAGTATTTTACACCTTCAAATGTGAACTGAGATGGAAATTTTAAGACAACAACAGAAACTCACATCAAAAATTATCTTACAAACACTGGGTAGACAAACTACTTTTCACAGCATTCTGTAGTTTTAAATATTTAAAATAACTAAGGAATGTAGTATCAAAAAAAGTGATAAGCAATTACTTTGGAAAAGAGAGGTGAAGATAGCTCTATGGACATGTAAAGTCCATGTAAAGCATTCTGGGTGGTAAGAACAATTATTTTCCCGCTGGACAAGGAGAATAATACATTTTCTAGTGAGGCAAACTGAAAATTAAGAAAAAATATGATAAAAATGAAGTGGTGTGGTTTCTTTTTCTTCTTTTCTCTACATAAAATCTTAATTTTTTTTTTTTTTTTTTTTTGCAATCACCAGAGAAGCAAAGTAAATGTGCTGCTATATACTTAAGTCATAGTCTGCAAGAGCAAGACTGGTCATCAGTCCCTGTTTTTCAGCAGTTTAAAGTCCTCCCTTGCTTACGTAGAATACTAATGTTCAGTTCTTTCCACTGCTACGAGGGTTCTTGCCACGTCCCAGGAGATGGTTTTGTCAGTCTCTCTCTCTACCCCAGGTATTTCTTCTTCTTACCAGGATGGTAACAAGAGCCAGTAGATGTGGCTGAGCGTTCCCAGAGAAAGAAGTCCCAGGATTTCACTGCTGTGCCATGAAATCGTATGCAGCTGGGCATAGATTAACACATGATCTGAGGAATTTGTAATCTTTTTGTTTACTGTAGTTCAACAGACCAGATGCAGATCTCTTTTTCAAGCCTTAGAGCATTGCCAGTAGTTCATTACCTGCCACTTATGACTCCAGCATGGGTTGCAGAAGCACACCGTCAATCTTCCATGACACTCTTCCACTTTACATAAACAAGCATTCAGCAGAGCAGGAAAAGAAACCACGATGTCCTTCTTTCTACATAAATCTTTTAACTGGGAGACCGAGGAGAGATTTTTCACTGCTTTGTGTTGGTTTTAATGAGTGTTTAGCATTTTAATCAAAATGGAATGATTCCAAAAGAGAGTTTATAGTCACCCACTTCAAAGTGAGGTCTAAAACTGAGAAATCCTTTTCTCTTTTCTATATTTTTTCTTGTTTCCTAAAAATTCATCCCTGATTCGGTGTCAAGGAAGCCAAACTGTCTTTAAGTTGCCTGTAGGTTATGAACTCTGAAACAACTCGGTGAAACCGCAGCTTTCCTTTCTAAAGCCACCATTCCTAACTCCATGGTGCCCAGTCATCAGGTGGCCACCCCAGCCCTCCCACAGCTCTCCCAGTCTCTCCCAGCACTCCTGCCTCTGCACCACAACTGACAGGGCATCAGGCAGGATGATTCAGGGTTTCCAATAGTTTACCAAACCTGGAAGAGTGAAAATATTTGGGTTAATGAGTAGATTTGACAAACACTGTCTCATTAGACAACTTTCAGACACCATTTAAGACATTTTAAACCTTGGCGTTACAAAGTAGTTTGTAGTTCATAACATGATTAATCACCATGTACGCATGTTGGCAAAAGTATGCAGGGTGACATAGACTCCATGTCCAACCGAAGGGTGACCCTCAGACTGTGATCCCAGACACTGCGCCCAGACAGCTGAAACACCTGGAGTTCTGTTTGTCATTCAGGTGGAAGGAATCTATCCGGCAAGAAGTCACTCTTGGATTTGTAGTGGCGTTTCATCTGCTCTGTTTGTGCTGCCACCTCCTTCTTCCTTCTCAGGGGAGCTGAAGTGTTCTGAAGGGGAAGAGATTCCGTCCCTATCTGTCCTTAATGGGGGAGAGCCACCTGACAACTCCACCGCCCGCAGACACGATGGATGGATGGGCTATCGGATCCAGGCAGCTGTCAGCAGGTAGTAGCTTGCTAGCTCATCAAAATATTTCTTCATAATAATTACACCTAAACCATTTATACTTTATTCCAGCTCTGAATAGTAGATTAATTTAATTTTATTTTTTCCCCTTCATTTAGCTAAGTCCTTCTATTCTTGGAACAAGGCTGCTTAAGCTTTTGAGGCATTTTCATTGTTTTAAATAGACTATTTTCACGGGATATATTGGAAGAACTTTTCAGTTATTAAAGTGGTTTATGCCTCCCCTGGATACTGGCTTTTTTGGCAGCTGGAAACAGAAAGCTCTTTCCCTTATCACATTTCACCACACCCTTACATTTCACATACCCGGTGCTTTGACATTAAAGTATCTCAATGCAATTGGACTATTGTGGATTTTCTCTCCCCTAACTCTGCCTGTTAAAGAACACCAGAGCCTTTGTTTCAAGTGAAAAGAAAATCGAAAGAGCTGAATTCACCAAATCCAATAAAAAGATGCTGTACATTGTATTTTCATATGGCAGAACGGAACCCCTGGACCTCTGCAGAGAGATTCACATCATCGGAGTAGAGGCAGTGCTCCTGCCACCTGCCTTCCCTTTGGGTTTCTGCCAAGAAGGAATTGTTTGTTATGGATGCAGGTCTCATACTCTGTTCAGGATTCTCATTCCAGACAGAGCAGCTCTTTTAGTGGCAGTGTTGGCTCCAGTCCTCTGACAGGGAGGCGATTGAGACTGCTTTCCAAAAGACTTGCTGCTGCTGAGGACTAATACCAGACTCACTGTAAAAGGTACCATAATCTGGTACTGCATGATTCTGGCCCCCAAAAATTTAGATTTAAACACATACATCCAGAGAAGAAAACTATAAATTTCAAAACTTGGTGTTGTCTCCTGTCCATCTAATTTTTTCATGACTCCACAGAAAAAGAATGGTTTAGGAACTGAGCATATCATCCATAATTTTTATTCATATCACCCGTGTATTTATGCCATTAAATTCTACTATGCCGTATAAATCTCCACAGCTATGATTACTCTATGATAACTGCATGCCCTGTTGAGCCTTATTGCCTAATTGGTAGTTTACAAGGAAATATCTGTGCTGATTTTGAGATTAGCATCCTGTTTCCTCAGCAGCAAGAAATATTTGCTTGACATGCTCAAAGTTGTAAATATTGGTATGCCTGCTTCCACAAACTGTGAGTGTAAAAATAGCCTGTTCAGATGGGTAGCGGAAAAAAAAAAATAAAGATTAGGTGTTTGCGAGATGAACGTTTTCTGTGGGTTTAGAGAACATCTTGCAGTCTGGTTCTGTCTTCGTTTGCAGCAGTGTAATGCAGCTCTACTGATTTCCAAAGCTAAAAGTCAGCACAGAATCTGGACTGCCCCGTGACGCTGTTACTGCAGTACCCTCCGTTAGGCTTTGTGTAGACTCCACGTCTAAGATGTATCTGAAGAAATATCTCTGCCACCTTGGTTAGGAACTGGATATCCCATACTGGCATTTTTGATGAATAGACTGAAAGGAACATCTTGGATGTCTAAGACCACACATGGGCAGCTAACGAATGGGACTGATCTCCCCTAAACTAGCTGACCAGAGTGCATTTAGATAATGGGAATTTTGTCAGTTTTACCAATTTTCTTCATGGTTCTCCAAGCAGCAAGCCGAAATCCTTCAGCCTTCACCCTTCTCAACCCTGTAACGCGTGGGGCAGTTTTTGGGTCACATGAAGCTGCCACGTTTCTTCCTCTGTTCACACCCCAGAGAAGAAAATAGGCTTCAGTAGCATGGCAGTAGCAAGATTTCACATCATGCTAAGATTTACCTACAAGAATTCCCAGCCACAGCACACCACAGGCTTTTGAGCTGGAAATACACGAGAGCTTAACTGCTACTTTACTTAACTACCTTTTGCAAAGCGAAATACTTTATCACAAGAAGAAACTTCAGTCTCCCATGCTTGGAAGATTTGATTATGGAACAGACGCTTTCTGGAGGAGGGTTGAAACCAGACTTTTTAGGAAGTGCAACGTTCTCTTTTCTAGTTTCCCTATAAACCTTTCCTTGCACCTCAGTCCCACTCCTCCCAATCTAGGGCTCCTTTCTGGCAGCATCTCAGTCCTAGCTCCTGTTAGAAACTAGCTCTCTACCAGTCACAATATATCACTTATATTACTTATGAATAACTGGCTAAATTTAGAGGTTATGCCCCTCACATATCTGCAGGTAGTTGCTTCTTATCTAATCAGAAGCTAAATGCTAAATCCTGAGGTGCAACCAAGAGGTTCCTGGATCAGACAAAGCAACAGGTACACAGGGTACAGTTTTTAGGTGGTATAAAGAACAAAGTTAAGTGGACAGTGGTATGTCCTAAGATTAAACCTTCCAAAAATATCTTCCACGGTGGCTCGACAAAGATTTCCCTTCCTCAGTTAAATGTGGGGGAAAAAATCTGAAAAATAAATAAGACGGCACAGTAACTGTTGGAAATTCCAAATACATGAAAGAAAAGGCACACAAGAAAACCTGAAGGGACAGATGAACTTCCCAAAATCTTATGGCTTTCTGACCACTATTTGAAGCCTATAGGAGTGCTCATCTATATAATCCCTCTGTACTGCACATCTAGAGCATTGAATAAATGAAATAAAACACAGTCTTTTGCTTTTCTTGTGCTTTATATCTGAGTTTCTCTTCAACAGCTATTGCAACATTTTCATTGACTGCATGAGTGCGGGAGCTTGGTATGGGCATAGATTCACCTGATTCTGCCAATTTTACATAATATAAAGAGATCAGGTTTAGGAACAGTGGCAGTTTCTCCTCCTTTCCACCAGGACAACAGATCTCCACAGCAGTCATCCATGCAAAATGATGAAAAATGGTCCTAAGGGATAATGCCTGTGTGAAAATTCAAAGAAAACTTTATGTAGACATCAGGATTTATTTCCACTTCCTTCTGTCTCTTATTTAACCTCTCCAATTTCTCCTCAGCAGCTCTGAAGGTGTCTAATTACTTTCTTTCTTTTTCTTCTGCCCTTGGCTCTGCACCAATCTTTTTTCTGCATCTATAATCAGATTAGGTTCCTTTTTAAATGCTCCCTATCACCTTATTCCCCTCCAGGAAAGGGGAATAAGTGCTCCAATCTCTCACATATACTCTCTCACAGAATATCCAAGAAGCCTCAGGCTAAGTGACCGTTGCCATTAACGTCAGGCACATAAGTCACCAACCCGTGTCTTTCCAAAGCATGAGCCTGAGCAGGGGTTGGCACCTCTGACCACGATGCTGCACCTAAAGGAGGGTGCCCTGGAAGTCCTAATACATTATCACCTGCCACCCACAAAGAGAGGTGGTTCATGCATGTGAAGAGTGAAGAGATGAACATACCCCCAGATTACGATGTGCACCGACTGCCAATCAATTGCAGGATATTAGGCAAGTGAGCGGGACACCAAAGAGTGCCTCCCAAGCCCTTCTCCACTTGCACATGCTCATGGTCACTCTTCCTGCTTCTGTGTAATTTCTCCCTGCTTTGCCTCGCTTCTCAGAGACATTACAGCTGTCTATAGACGAATGGAGTTATTTGCTTTTGTTTTCCAACCTTATCCATTCCTTCTTTTTTAATGTAATTTGGGGGGGGGTTGCTACATTTCTTATTGTTAAGACACCTGTTAAGGAATGTCTGGTCTCCTACCCTACAAACAGTGTGCTGTATCATTCTCCATTAGATCTACTGTAGAATATACTTCCTTATCTGCCTGAGGCACCTTCCCTTTCCAGCTGTATTCCCAGAGCCAGCTTTAAAAAGTGAGTCCTTGTTACTTCAATTACGCTGCTGCGCTCATTGTCTCAGAAGACATTCTTGCGCTTTCTCTTCTTTCTTACTTATATTTCTTTCCATCTCCTGGACATACAACTATTCCTCCCAGTCTCTCCTGACCTGTTTCTTCTAGACTTGCATTTTTCAACATTAAGCCTGACATAACAATGTTATTGACTCCCAAAGAACTTTTTGAATACAGCTTCCCAGTTTTGTGATATAAAGACACCAAACAGAGGAATCCTTGACATAGGCCTGACTGAACTTCTCCACCGGAGAGGAAGTCCTCCTCCTTTGGGGACAGAAGAGAACTTGGGAACTGAGGTAGTAGACGTGGTCACGTGGTCCCATGTTCAGAATCTGCAACAGACAGTGAGAAATGTTATGGCACCTGTGGAAAAGTGGGGATTGAGACCTGCTTCTGCTTCCTTTGTGTTTCCTTGTAGGTGCAAGGTATCAACGGCCATCACAGAATTTTCTTCTGCTGAAATTAAATTGGACTGGGCTTCATATCATTCATGCCCTGCATTGATTCCAGGAACCTGAAGCAGATGATAACAAAGTGGAAGATTATATCAGATAACTATATGGCACACCATGGATTTAGTGTCATCTGACAAAGACACTGCGTTGTCTGAAAGCTAATATTCATGTCAGGACCATCAACCATCTCCAGTACCCCAGAAATTCCAGCGCTTAAGTTGTCCTAACTTGTTTTGCATCATTTGCATTGGTAATTGCTCCTGGATATTTACTTATTTATTCATTCATTATAACCTCCTTCAGCTTTCCTTCTCCGGGGTTAAAAAAGCCAACAAATCTTTTTCTCCCAAGTTAAAAAGTTTAATGCAATTAAATCTAAAATTTATCTAATACAACAAATACTACATGGGAATAGAGCAAAAAGTTTGTTATTCTCACATATTTTCTTCTATTTTTTTCATTATGCAGGTACAAATCCATCTTACATCAACTACTAATTTTGAAAACATTTGGATTGGAAGCTCCTATATGTCTGTCAAAACTTAGAAATTTATTAAACCACAGACACATACCCAGATATTTGCATTTAAAAATTATATTGGGACACACCTTGTATGGGTAGAGAAGGATTCAAAGCCCTAGTTGGTTGTTAGATAACAAAGAGGGGAGTGATGATGACAAACTCTTAAGTAAGAGTATCTTGCTGGGGGAAGAGCAATTATTCCTCAAGCATCAGTGGGCGCATACCTGTTAACTGTAGTGTAAGCACAACAAAATCCACCATGCGTTCAACAAGCCAATATGGGTACCAGCAGGAGCATTGTCTTGGTCCCCTCCTACCACTTCTCCTTCCGCCATCTTCTATGCATTTCCCATGGGATACCCTATCTCCCTCTGCAGGCTGGTGTTCCCACAACTAATTCGTTTTCACTCTCTTCAATATCTTCACCCAGAGCAAATGCTCTGCTATGCACATGCACTTCTCTCCTCCATAGTGTCTCGTACTCCTACAGTTGGACTGTTTCTGGACTACTAGGAATACTGTGGTGTGCAATCTGACTTATCATAGAACGGTTTAGGTTGGAAGGGACCTTAAAGATCATCTAGTTCCAACCCCCCTGCCATGGACGGGGACACCTTCTACTACACCAGGTTGCTCAAAGCCCCATCCAACCTGGCTTTGAACAATTCCAGGGATGGGGCAGCCACAGCTTCTCTGAGCAATTTGTTCCAGTGTCTCACCATCCTCATAGTGAAAAATTTCTTCCTAATATCTATTCTAAATCTCCCCTCTTCCAGTTTGAAGCCATTACCCTTCATCCTATCACTACATGCCCTTGTAAAAAGTCCCTCTCCATCTTTCTTGTAGGCACCCTTCAGATACTGGAAAGCTGCTATATGAGTGACTTCATTTTGGTATGGAAATTTCATAGCCAGTAACAACACTCTTGGCTTTAGGTGCAATGCATTTTACCATCCAGATAAACAACCTTCCCTGAGACAAGGCAAAGCCTGAAAGCCTCAGCTGAATCCTACAAGGAACATAAGTTGTTTCTCGTGAAGGTTCTTTTTTTTTTTAAAGTTCACTATCACAGAAAACTATTTCTTAATTCTCTTAGATTAAGTTCACAACAGCACTAACACTATTTCCAGTAACACAAGAATCATAGTAATTTCCAAATACGGGAAGATTCAGTTTGAGACAGTTTGCTTTGTCCACATCACTTTATTTTAATCTTGTTCATTTGTCACTGACAACATCACCTGCTGAGCTAAAATGTTTTTCAGACTGAAACTGGAGGATGGGCAACCAAGATTAATGGCCCACAAATCACATGTTAGCAAATGATTTTCTTTGACCAGCACTGAATCCTCATTTATGCTATTGTTGGATAGCACCAGGAAACTGTAGTTGAAAAACAGTGCACATTTTCCCTTTACAATATTTCATTTTCAGTCAACTGACCCCCAAAAGTTGTCAGATTCATCACTTAAAGACACCATCTGCTGACCTGTCATGGAGGGTGGTCAGAGCTGTCGCAGCGGAGCATTTTTTTCTCCTGGATTTGTGCGTAAAAGCAGCAGCAGGAGAAAAGTGCTTATTTAAAACACAGACCTACACTTATTTATTTTGTTTGGAGGATTCTCTACATGCTTAACATTTGCCAAGGCAACAAAGTAATAGATGCAGAGGGAAACTAAAGTCTGTGTGTTGCATGGGCGAAGGCTCCTGTATCGAATGTGAACTTGAACTGTTCTTTCTGTTCAGCTAGAGTAGCTGATTTGCCAGCTCTGCTAGAGATGCACATCTCATCGCTGTTTCACTGGGATTTTATTGGAACAACTGAATGCAATAGAGTGCAGGCAGATGGTGAAGCCGAGCAGTATCATCAGTGCAATTCTGCGTCTTTTTTCATGCCGTACTTTGAAAACTTCTGGTTTTCTCTCCATGTTCATGTTGCAAGAAATCTGGCTTTGAAGCAGAGTAAAGCACAGTATATTTAATATGCACTTACACATTTCTGGTGCAAGTTTTTCAGTCATAGCAGCAAGATTTCTTACAAGGCTGCTTATGATTTAAGTTAGATATTCCAGAGATGGGTCCTCCAAATGTTATCCCTTCTGCCAAGTACTCCAGCAGCAAACATCCATGCTCCCTGCTAAACTAAGGAATGTTTTTCTGAAACCCCATACAGATTTTCTTAGATCACTAATTATATTTCATTGTAACCAAAAAATTTTTCATGTGCTGTTTTTATGCACTGAGGTTATATTTGAAACCTGAAAAACTTTATTAAGGGTGTAAGGACCACTGCTGCGACTATTGAAACGAAAACCTTGATTTAACTAATAATGAATGGTAAACACAACTTAAATATAATTTTGGAAGCAGTCATTTAGGATGGTATCCAATGGGTGAATGTCTTTGTTCCATGAAAGCTCTCCCCTCCCCACTGCATGCATCCTGTTTCCAGCAAATGCTAAGCTGTCCTCAGGCAAGGCTGTCTTTCATCCCTTAGGACGTATTTCCTATTCCTGTGCTCAGGATCTATCATGTAATGAGAATTGGCAATTTCAGATTTATTTACTAGCTAGGTAAGAAGAGCCTCAGGGACCATGAGGCTCAGCTGCTTCGTTCTGTGAGTCAGCAGAGGCTTCTTTCTCTGTGGCAACCCATAAGAAAAAAAACACACACCAACAATAACTGCAAAAAAACCCAATGTGAAACACCTTTGTATCATTGTCTACCAAACTGTCTGTTGTTCTGAATAATTTGGGATCTATATGGATGAGAATAGGACTCATAATAGGGTTTGCAAGTCCTTTCCAATGGAAACATTTTCTTGTCCTACAAGTCCGTCAGGTGAACAATTATAAGTTTCTAGAAATTATAATGACTCCCAAAGACCGCTAGGCAGATAATTCCTCTGTGTCTGAAATATTCTTTGTTCATCAATGGACAGGAGCAAAGGACTTTTTTCTCTGGCGCAGCTATTCATCTGGAGTTCTAAATGAAGAACATATGGAAATACAGTGGCTTTGTGTTTGGGTTTTGTTTTTTCGCCTCTGTTCATCATCAAGGAGCAAAAATCTTTATGATCCGTAAGGTCAGGCCACAGGAAGCAAGTATACTTCTATCAAACAAAGACTCATTAGGCTAGAGGGAGTAAATACTCTATTGTCTTTCCAGCGAAGCATTTATAAATGATCCTTATCCAGTGAGGCTGACCTTCAAAGTATTTCCATCTCTACCTTGATCATCTCAGAAAGAAGAAATAGAAGGGGGAGGAAGGATTTTACATTGTCAAGTCTTCTTTCAAAAGTTTATAAAACATCATTTTGGCATTTGTGCAAAAATATGAATGTGTAGTTATTATAATCTGATTGGAATTCTCTGAGTATCCCTTCTCCTCTTCAAAAACTTTACCTGTATGACACTGCCCTAAGCATCTGCTTCCGTGGGAAGGCTGAGCCATTGCAATAAAGATCAGTACAACATAACTGGAGCTCTCCAGGAATGGGCAAAACAAAGACAGGAACCTTCAACAGACATTTTCTTCCCTGTCTTCTTCCGTGCTTTAAACAGGTATTATGCACCATCACTTTGGGACAGTAACCACACAAGGAACCATTAAATCACAGTTTTATTACCTTCCTAGGGCAGAGGGAACACCAGGCCTTTGAAACATCTGGCCCCACGTCTCCCCTGGTCAGGCACACCAGGGAGAAAGGTGAGGACAGGCTTGGACCCTTAACACGCGCTTGCTCTTGGCATACTCCCTTTTTGTCACCATGTTGGTGTCAAAGTTTCTTAGGTCTCTAAAATGACAGGCACATGTCATACTCGCAGTACCCACTAAACTGTGGAAGGTTGTGGTATGGACTTTTCCCAGAAATCAAGAATTAATCTCCCGGTTGCCGTCATTTTTCTTAGACACATTTTTAATGTAATTTCAGTTTGTCTCAATTCCGTATTTGCTTTCACTTTTTCTTTTTTTTTCAATAGATAGACGAGCATGATAACTGTTGCTGTTTCAACTCTAACAGATGGTAATCAAAAACTGTTTAAAGAAATCAAACAAATGTTCCAGCATGATTCATTGAGTGAAACTGAGAACACTGCCCTCCTGCTGCTGATGTACATCATCTTTTCAATAATTACCTACGGATTTCTTTTCAACTTCAATAACGCTAATTGTGTGAGTAGGATTTATAGCTAAAATACCATATTTGTATTAAAATGTGAGGGAGAAAATAGCACATTTTACCTTACTATGACAGGGTGTTTTTTTGTTTACCGGGAAGGACTTGCTTTTGCAATAGTTCTCTATTTTGCATTTTTAAAGAGCTGTCTTTAAGAACATATATATATTTATATATTAAATGTTATTTCCTCTATAGTTTGCTGTTGGGATATTTTTTTCCTACTGGATTGCATCAGCTATTTATTGAAGTACATTTGCTTATCTGTTACCAAGAAGATATGCTTGGCTCTCCTGGACATCAAGGGGCACATATTATTCATGTCTGTGTACTTGAATAGTACAATGGCAGCTCATAACCCTCTTACATGTGAGGATTTTCAGCAATGATTCAATGCCATGTGAGAAGCTTTCTCTGGCTTTTGAAACTGATCTTCACATGTGTGCATGTTAGCTGAAAAGCTCTTTTATTCAGGGGTTTCTTAGTTTAATACCCGCCTGATTCTCCTTAACCATAAGCTCATGTACCTGCGTAATTCAAAATGCAAAGCCTTCTCTGGAACAGTGGGATATACATAAACTACTTACTAGCCACCATGTATTTTTACACTTGCTTTGAAAAGTGCATTTGCGACCTTAGTGACACCACAAAAGTCTGGAGAGAGCGGTTGGGACTATTAAATCTCTGGGTTTGAGTAGTGGCAGAATTCCAGTTGCTGGAATTTTTAAGACAGCTCTTTTCATCATGTTTAAAGTGATAATATATCCATCCCAATGATCTGATATGTAGCAGAGGCCTCCTTGCCATAGTTACAGTTGTAGAAAAGGACCTGGAAAATTATTTTACAGCAGTGTTTTGTGACCCAGGTCTAAAATTGGGCTCTGGGTTTAGACGTATTTGTTACAATCATATGCCACCAGGCATACCACTCATTGACGTACAGGAATGGAAATTCCTGCTGCAGTGCTTTAGGCTTTCAATTGATATCTACGTAAGAAATGTGTTTGTGCACAACTTGCTTGTGAGGTGCTCAGAGCCAGCCATGAGAAAATCTGTTGCGAAATTAGTTTAATGTCTACCTGATTTCAGAAACTGTAATAAATATTGGGATTAAGCTTGTAATGGCTTCCAAATGTATTCTTAATTACTGTTATATAGTGTAACATGTTCACAGAGGGTGTTCCCTAAAGGCATCTGGCTATTAATGAGTTCTATTATGGGTCACTGAGCAAAGAGGAGAAACAAATATAGATGAGCACAAACTCAGGATTGGGGAGACACTATTAAATAATTAGCAATAGAGTAAAAGTAGCAAAGACACTGACCCCTCCTCCAACCATGTGGAAAAGAAATCCAGTTGATTCAGAGGTTGCCTAAAAGGAGCGAGTGACAAAAGAGTTTAAATTTGCCTGTGAGAGACAGTTGAGCATAAGCCTAATGTGAGATGAAGGAATAATTGGTCAAAAGAGATACGACTCTGGTTTACCGTGAGATTCTTACAATCAAGGAAAACCACAGCTGAGGATATTTTGTTTCCCACAGCTGTTATCAGCACTAATCTGCACTTTTGTAAATCAGTGTAAGAGAACTACTTGCTTGAAAATAAAGGAAATTAGTGTGTTGCTAAGATGCCTGAATAATAAACTTGGTGTCACTGACATCTCCGTTTCCCCACTGAGTAGAAAAAGCCGTTATGGAATGCTCTCTGCTCCTCCATGTCTTGTTTCAAAGATTTTTGAGTGTTGAAATCCAAGGCAAAGTGTCACAGTGAAATAGACTTTGGTTATGTGCATAGTGTAGGATTTTGTAATCTTCCCTATCACATCCAGTGATATTTCCATTCTTTTATACTTCTATACTTCTCTTTAATACTGGGGAGACCACCATGATATGTCTGCCTAATGCAAAAGAACTAGGCTATTTAAAAAAGCGTATACACTTTCAAGTCTCCTTCTTCCCCGCCCCCCCAAAAATGTTCATAATTAGACGTTCCTTATTTTAAACTATTTTTTTATTATCTTAATTAAAACTCAGTTGGTCTTGACAGAACATCCTTTAATCAAGACAAAGCCTGCAACTGAATCAAAGAACGAAATATCCCATTCTCTGCACACATGTCAGACGGTGCATATGGCTTTATGGATTGCCTCAAATCTTCTACTACAACATCGATGAACTTTGCAGCACAGAAATAACATTATGGGAGCAGGACCAGCCAACTGGTAGAGCCAGCTGTAAAATTATAACTGCCAGTCATTTAATTTCGTATTTCCACTGTGTGTTGAAGAATTCTGTGAATAAACTCTTTTCTAGATGCTGTGAATTCTTCTAAAACATGACAAAATAAACATTTTTAGCTTGTTATATTTTTGGCTTTCCCACACATACAGTTTTTAATCATCGATGCAACTGTTCATGTAGCACAGTGAAGATCTGAAGTGTATTGCTGTGTGGATACCAGAATCAGCATTCATATTCCATAGTGGTTACAGACATGCCTAACACGAAAGACTATGGTCTTTTATTTTCTTCGAGATTTTCAGTGCATGATTCCAAGGCTCTGCTTAACTGCTTTAAACGTAGTGATATGTTGAAATTGTATGTTCAGCTGATCATTCCCGTGAACTCACCAAAATTTTTTATGCCGCTGAGTTCTGCTCCTGTAGTCCTTACCTGAAACGTGGCAAGCACAGAAATCCCTCTTCTGGATTAGATAACTAACATGACTCTTTCTCACGTGTTTGGGCAGAATAGCAAGAGAGTATTGATAATCCTAGCTATTGGCTCTCTCTTATTTGTATTTGGCATTTGTACCGTGCTAAGAACAGAAACAAATGAAAAAATATCATGAAACAGGCCATTTTTGCACAAAGTCAGTGACAAATCTCATACAACACACATGAGAAAAAATTATAATCAGTTGCCTCTTCACAATATCCCTTACCATTTTGGACACAGGGAATTTTCAGATTTGGTTAGCTGGTTTAAAGCTGAACTTGTCGGTTGCTCTCAGAACTCAGATGTGCTCAAAGGCTGGGTCCTTGTTTTGGAACAAAACAAACCAGCTATCGCTCTGTGGCTCTAGGGCCAAGTTGCATGGCGTGGTTTGCATGCCAAAGCCCACAAAATTAGATGGCTTCATCTTTACTGGGAATAGTCACTGGAACATGCTACTCTGCCAAAACTTATCTGGGCACTGTACGGGAAAGTGCTCATTTACACAGGCAAAATAGCATGCAAGGGATGGGACCTACTGTTAAACTGTGAGTGACCATGTGGCATTACCTTAGGACTTGGCCCTGCCCTGTTCACCGGTATAAACACAGCAGGAGGGCACGGCTCCCTTGGAGAACCGGTAGCCAGTACAAGGGTTTTATAGGATGTCCTATTCATCCTCTGGACAAGAAGGCGACTGGCTTTTCTTTCTATGTCCCATTTATCTGGAAATGAAACTACTTTACTTCTGTAGAGTAGCTTAATTTGGGGCTTTTGCGACTGTACATGCAAAACACCTACAGAACTACTGAGACTGAGGGGATTAAAATTCAACTTACACCTCCCCGTGCATTTTGCTTGCAGGATACTAAGTTACCTATTGTCAAAAGACCCTGACTTTAGAAAGCAAAAGAATACAGTAGACAACAGCATTGCTGATGCATTATTCCTTTTTACATTAAAAAGTGGATGTGAAGTCACTAAATTTGTTAGATGCAATCAACTCCAGTTATGCTCCAAAGTATAAACTCGGTATTAGACAGTTTAATAATATTATAAAAATCTGTTCTTTGCAATAGAGTGACATGGATACATTATACAAATCTGAAAAGAAAACCTTTGGGAGATGATCTAATGGTAGCAATTATACAATATGTAGCAGGATAAAAGTTCAACAGCATAAATATTGATGGCAATTAGCTAAGAATTAAATGCACAGTTAAAAAGGTAAGTG
The DNA here is from genome assembly GCA_017639485.1 of Pluvialis apricaria. Lineage (NCBI taxonomy): Eukaryota > Metazoa > Chordata > Aves > Charadriiformes > Charadriidae > Pluvialis > Pluvialis apricaria. The sequence continues at coordinate 3,365,406 of CM030010.1, read as the reverse complement.
CCATATGAGAATTGAATGCTTCAGCAGAAATCTTGTTTGGAAAATACAGTGGGAGATTATTTCACAAAGTTGTGCTGTATCATAAACGCACCATTACTAAAGGTTTTTGATTAAGGGGAAGAGATCAAATTTGTTTCTCTGAAACTTAAAATGCTCGCATAAACATACAAAATGAGAAGCAGCTTAGAATTAGACCACAGCAAAGGACACGTGGTTTTATTCCTACAACAAAGATAGAGCGAGTCACACCAAAACTTTCCATATCTCCACTTGATAACTACTGTGTCTTGTCTCAGTAATATGTGTATATATCCTCTCTAGATGTTTGCATGTCTGTTAACACAAGGATTGATAAGAAATATGTTTCAGCCAATAAAGTTGCTTCATACCGATACCTGCCCACGATGCCACAGTTTCACGGTCAGTTCAGGCAGGCATCACTTGGCACTGGTGCCGAACCCGCCGTTCTACCATCTCCCTCCAGCCCTGGTGGCACCACCCTATCCCTTCACCACTGCCTCTTCCCTTTTGGAGCAATTTGCTGTAATTTCCATCTCTTTCTCTGGGTTCATTCCCTGATTCAGACTTGTAAGCACAGAGGAGGGGCAGTGCCAAGGTGAGGATGGGCAGACGGGAGCTGGGTCTCATGTTGCAGCAGGGATGCCAGCATACGCTGGGTTGCACTGATTGCGGGACAACACCATCGCTAAGGAGAGAACTGAGGTGAGACAAAGACTGATCTGTCAAATTCAGGAGATGACAGCTGGTCTAACAAAACAACAGCTGTTTTTCTGAGAAAGAGCCGCAACGTTTATTTTATTTGGGGAGCAGCAAAACTCACTCCTGAAGTAGAAAGACATTCAGGGGGAGAAGTTAGCAGGAAGATTTACAGGGTGTGCAAAGCTGTTCTCAGTGAATCATCAACTGTTCCTCTGCATTTTCTGATGGAGAAAAGGTTTCAGCAACACGTGAAGGAGAAATGTCTTTGCAAACTTGGGCCTATTTATTTTCCCTTTAGAACCATGGGAGGTAGACAAATAGTAATCCACAGGTGACAAGGACAGCTGACAAGGAGTGGCTTGTGCTACAGAGGACCTTTGGTAATTCATATACCCAAGAAACCAAGAAGATATTTTTAATGGAGCAACAGAATTGTCCAGGTACTGCTCAGGTTGATGCTTTCTTCGGAGCACCAGTAGGCAGAAAAAGCACACCTAATATAACTAAAAACTAAAACAATTCCTGTTTGGTGGCCCCACTGGCCACCAAAGCCTAGCCCTCAGAGATAAAAGATATGAAAATAGACTCCTACATCCCGAGCTATGGCTACAGATCATACCACAGCTAAAAAGCTTTGCATGGACTGTGGAGGTTAGCTTGTTACCTTCACACAGGAGAAGATCAGACAAGATGCTGATGGACCAGGGACACTGGGATTCCTGGCTGGAAGGTGGGAGGTTTCCTTTACCTGTTTCCCCAGTGCTAAGGTATGCCTGGATACTTCCCATGCCAAATGTCTGTGCTATCCTTTACCAGACACAAACTCTGGTGTAGGCCCCTTGGAAAACTCTGGAAGAGGGTAACTGAAAAGCTAACCTGTTCCTCTAAGATCTTTTATCTAAGGAATGCAACATAATACAAATGCAGGCAGTGAGACAGAATCCTTAACAAATGGTGACCTTCTACAGCTGGATAGAGATCTTTCTTTTTCAAACTCAGCACAAGTAAGTTTTTTATTTTACTTCTTTACTCGCATCTTTTACAAACATTTAGCTTTGTCTATGCTGAAAACAAGTACTTGTATTTGCATTCATGCTAACATCTCTGAAGAGTGAATTTTAAGAGGAACTGATTCCCACGACCTTGCTTAAGATGAGCAACAGCCTACCTGAAGCCAGATAATGCTGAACATCATCAGGTTCATAGTAGAGTCAGATAATATGCTGAGTAATCTACTCATGAATGCTCATATTTATTCAAAGTATTCAAATTTGTATCAATGTAACTTGCAATGTTACACATTGCTGTAAGGTATGTTGGAAGAGCCTGTCTTGTCTCACTGCTTTTTTTCCCAGCGTTAACAAGTCCTACTTCAGCTCGTACTCTTGGTCCACGTGATGACACTGGCCTGTAACCATCTAATCTTTCTCACAGAGCAAGTATTTTATATTCCTTAGATGGCACCAAAAGTCCTTAAACCTTTATTATCAGCCTTTATTATAAGCCTTATCAACTTACTATCTGGGTCTGATTTTTCCACTGCTTTGCACAGTACAGAGTCACTCACACCTGAGCAATGTGAGTGTCAGGTGACTGCTGAACGCTTTTAATCAGGAAAAGTATTTGACAGCTATTTAGCACTTACTTTGCACTGATATAAATAACAGAATATGTAAGGCAGTAGAAACTAAGAGTCTAAAGTGCCTTAATTGCTCTTTATCAACTACTTTTGGTGTTGCCACCAGCAAAAGAAGTTTTCTCTTGAGAAACGCATTCCCTGTGGTGATGTTGGTGTTTTAAAAATCAAAGCTATGTGAAATAATGGTGCCATGGATTAAAAAAACACTTGCCATGGGATTATGTAAGAATCAAGGTTATCTCTTTTTTTGAACACCTTAAATGAGAGAAATTGAAAATAAAGTAGTTGTGCAAATAATGGAAAAGGTATTTATTTTTTTTAATGACAACTGGAATACTTTGTGGTACATCTAGCGATTCACAGTGGAGGTTGCAAAGACAGAGTAGAATATATGTATATTCAAAAATATATAAGCATATATATAAAGAAAAAAAATATTTATATATGTTTAAAGACTACCAATCCTGGCGAGATACCTCTTTCGGAACAGACTCATACCCTGGGTATACCTGAGGGCTTCTTGTCCTCATCTGAAGGTATAGCATGGAACCAGATACTAACTATTCAGATTAGATTATAAATGATGAGATGGAAAATCTCTGACTTTTGTCATTCATAGTTTGGAGAAAAACTTTCTTCTAGCTAGCAGTTTTAGAAACCATTACTGTTTGCTTAAGCCCCTGCCTTGACAACATCTTAAATAGTCCTATTAAAATAAGTGGGATAATTCCATGTGCAAAAAGCTAAGCACGTATGTGTCGGAAGGACTGAAGCTTGAGAAACTAAATTACTTGATTTGTGGGTGCTCTCAGGCAGCTAGACTTCTTAATGGACAATATTATGGATGAACCCAGTGAAGATAAAAATAACACCCACAGCTTTCAAGAGCTGTGTTAGAAATGTGAGCCACCAAATAAATTACCGTCTACAGATTTACATAAATGGAAATATGAAAGTATCATTCTTCAGACTTTCTGAAGGCCACTAGAGCAAGCGATGATTTACTGGAAACCTAAAATGGGCTGTTACTGGATTCAGAAAACCACTTTAAGTCTTAGTAGATCAATAGCAAATAAGGGTCCAGAACCCCAGCACACTCCTAAAAGTTTACCCAAAAGATTTTGAATGAATAACAGTAATATTCAAATACTGGTTCAACCATTTGTCTGCTGATAAATGCAGTAAAATGGTTGTGTTGTGTGAGGAAGGGAAAATGCGAAATCAAATAATATTTAAAGTTTACTTAAAGACAACAGCAAGCTATCTAAGGTAGTTAACAACGGAAGAGATATTTCAACTAATTAACTTGACCCTAGATTCTCACTGAGATTGGCTAAATGGTATTGATTTAAAAATAATTTCTTTGAGAACAGTATTCAATAAACTAGGATAACGTAATATCTCCTTTCATCAAAGTCTAAGGGATAAATAAAACTTTCAGCAGAAATATTTCACTGGGTATAGCTATTCTCTTCTAGTAAATGCCCAAATATTTAATTTCCCAACAGCAGATCAGCTGGGAATAAGGTCTGAGAGTACAATAGCTTCCTCATTAGTACCACTGGATGTCATATGGGCCTTCCAGATAGGAACATGATGTAGGAAAATTCTTGCAGTTTCTCCAGTGTCTTTAGCCCTGTTTCCTCCTAGTCTCAACACTGTAATCAACAGAACATTAGAATTAGGCAAGGGAGTTGAGCCTGTCTGTATTTCAGCCAGTAAAAGCAGTGGAAGATGTATATATGATGTATGTGGATGATAACCTATTATCAGACTTAGAGGTTTAAACGGTTGTGCGTTTAAAAATGAAACAGAAAGGAAAATAAAAATAACATGATTAACTGACAAATCAAAGCAGTCATTCAAGCCAGGAAGAAACTGAAAACCAGTCTTGGTGAAGCAGAGAAGAAAATAAAATTATGTTAGATAAAACATAAATTAAGAGACTTCAAAGGCAATCTGAAGTGCAAATGCTGAAAGCATACAGAGAAAGCAGGAAAATAGTCTCACTGATAGAAGGGGAAAGATCTAGTTAGAAAAAAAAAAAACAACTACTTTATATTCATCATTTTTCCAGCTGATTCAAATTAATATGTCATAGAAGCAAGCTTATGGCTAGAAATTTGCAATGAATCCCAGGTTTCTGGTTTCCTTCCATATCACATGGTTACTTCCTAGAGCTTAGCTGGTGGATGGCTTTTTGGCACAGATTACCATGTTTTGTTGAACACAGTCCATTCTGCCACTCAAATTCAAGCTCACAGACAGTTAGGTTACTTGGAGAAACACGACTTCTCAGGTGCCAGATGTTGTTAAAGAGCTCATAACCTTCATTCTTAATATATCAGGAAAGGACAAGACACTGGAATTAGCTCTGCTTAGGTTAGCAAGGAGCACGAGGGACATGGGGACAGACTTTTTAGCAGGGCCTGTTGCAATAGGACAAGGGGTAATGGTTTTAAACTAAAAGAGGGAAGATTTAGACTAGACAGAAGGAAGACATTTTTTACGCTGAGAGTGGTGAAACACTGACCCAGGTTGCCCAGAGAGGTGGTGGATGTCCCATCCCTGGAAACATTCCAGGTCAGGTTGGATGGGGCTCTGAGCGACCTGATCTAGTTGAAGATGTCCCTGCTCGTGGCAGGGGCATTGGACTGGATGGCCTTCAAAGGTCCCTTCCAACCTAAACTATTCTATGTTTCTACAACTGGCAGACTGCTTGGTGCTGAGGACTGGCACTACTTTACATGTGTTTCGGGGGGATTTAGGGACCAAACTAGCTCTGCTCTGCTCCTGGGGGCAGAATGCCTATTATGAGTTGAGCTGTATTAGACACCTGGATCCCCAGACTATATTTCCTGGTTTAGTTTCATCTGAAAAGAACCTGTCTTTTGTACTTTGATACAGTTTTGTGAAGCAAGCCAAAGAGCAGAAAATGGAGGCTATTGGGAAATTTATTTCAAAAATAAGTCTTGATCTGGAGTAAAATGCTGATGCAGACTCACTCACTAGTGATTAACTTGAAGAGAAGCATCTGGTCAGATTCAGATTGCTTTTGTGGGCAGCAATGAAACTGTTTTTTTGGCATGTTGAAAATAGGGAGGGAAAGATCTGAGCATGTGGAGTTATCTCTGCGTTCTTTCTTGACCAGCTTTTAATTAAAGAACCAATTTTAAACTAGATTGCCGGGGAGTAAGAAGACCAATACCGCAGAAAAAGCAAATGAGTTCTTTCCATCATTCTTTGCCACACTTGGCAGATATACACCTGCCCTAAAGCTATTCTTTGCAACTAATGAAGATGAGGCACTGTCAAAGATCAAGATGAAAAAAGAGGGAATGCCAGAACAAAGTGATAATTTAAATCACAATAACTTGCCAGAACTAGATAGTAGTATTGGAATGAATGAAAACGCTGGATTGCTAACAAAAAAAGGAGTCAATATTTATTGGACACCTAGAAAGCCACCCAGTTTTGCCCATCTTTACAAAAGGTGATGTTGTGAACTGCTAACCACTGATGTTCACTCCATCATGAGGTAAATTATTTGAAAAAAAATTATACAAGTTCTTACACAGATGAACATGATAAATAATGTTAAATCCTCATGGATTCTTTGCAAGGTAATCACGCTGCTTCAGTCAACTGAAGCCCCTTTAAACATTAAAAAATGGGAAATACAAGTGGAACTCATATGTCACATTGTTTTTGACTTTTTTTAAAAAAACAAAACCTTTTAGTCTTTTACTTAGGCTATTAACCTTGCAGGTTGTAGAGTGCAGTTCTATGGTGGATTAGAAACCAATGGGAGGAGAGGTGGGGAGAAAAGCGAAAATAAAGAACTGCAACATGTATAGAAGTTGAAAATGTGTGCCTGGCTAGGACAATAAGCCAGCTTCTTGCTTTAAGTTAAAACAAATAAACAAAACCCACCCAAAGTAAACCCTTAAGGCTGTTCTCAAGTATAGTTGAGAATTTTGTTTTACAAGTTCTGCACTTTCCTGACTGTCCCCACTTTTTACTTACTACTCAATAGGGACATTTGGGGCAAGGGTGAAACTGTGGGAGAATATTCTGTCTGTAACGCTTTCCAACACAAAGTGGTATGGGAGGTAATTCCTAAATTGGGGCAACCCCTGACTTGCACAGGCATCATACCCAGACTGTCAATTACAGTCTAAATGATTCATCCATTTTTTAAAATAAGGCTAAGAAGAAATAAAGTATTTTTCCTCCACAGGTTAAAATTTTTGTCCTTTCTTTGAGATGTTCCTGAATTTCTCTTTTTGATAGCAAGGACTTGAACACTAGCCACCCTCTGCCCACTCATTAAGTTTCTCCTTATTTCTACAGCAAAGAGTGATCCTCCAGATAATAGCCAAGGCAGGGTCTCTCCAGGGTAGGTTTCATCCTAAGTACTGAGTGAGATGGAAGATCGATGAAAAATGTACAGTTAAAATATATTATAAACCGCTGAACACAAACAGTTAAAATGTATGTTGGGAAAAAGAAGAAAGTGCAAATCATATCAGCAACTTCCTTCTGATATTTCTTAATTTCTAGTATTGGGCATCCTTAATCTTGTGCTTGTGCAAATTTTATAAGCCCGTCATTACTGTCAAAGTAGCTATCATGAAATCCGGTTGAGACAAAGAACTGTAGGGTTCAGAAAAGAATAAGAAATGGCGTACAAACAATAGGAATCACAATTACCTTGCCAAGGATTAAAAAAGATGTTTGGGTTGTCATTCTTCATGCTTCAGAACACAAGTCCTCACAGCGATTGCCTGGGGTTAGGGAGAGATGTCCCTTTCATCACAGGGATCTCGTCTCCAGCTCTGAACTCTTTCATATGGCACTGTTCAGCATCACCACAAGAATATCATGTTAGATAGACCATTAGTGTGATTCAGCGTGTCAGCCTCTGTGTTCCCTGTCTCCGTGCCATGTATCCATGGCAGAAACTCCGCTTTCTTACCTAGTGATAAGGAAACTCTGAACTCTAATAGCAGTGTCTTAAAGGAAACCGGCCATGAAAGAACATGCCAGCTCTTGATTAATAACACATGCAATTTGCCTTCCAGGCCTCTAAGCAGAGGATTTGGCAGATAAGTATAGTTGTTATGATATGAGAAACACACACTATGTATTAGGAGACTACACAGGAATGAGATGTGAAAACTTAGGGAGAACTGGAGTATTATCACAGAATCTGTTGAAAGAAATAGTCTGTACAATCACAGAATTTTATATTTAGGAGATAACAGGGTAAACAAGGAAACCCAGATGTCACAATATAAAAAACAAGCAAGCAAACAAATGAAGAACTGAATTTATTGAATCAACGGTACAGAAAAAAATCAATAAAGGTTTGCCAGAGCCAACCTCCAGAGAAGTAAGGTCAGTTGTTAAAAGAAACTAGCTCTGTGACTCAAATATCTAGAATGTTTTACTCTGTGCTTTTGGCATGAGTAGATAATGAAGACTTTATCTTGCAACATGACAACGCCATCACAAAAATAAAACCATTGTCATCTGCACTCCAAAATGTCACTGATAAATTTTAAAAATATATTTGAGTCTCTATAGTTAAGTTATTGTTCAAACTGGTGTTATTGTTTACTGGGTACATCCAAATCTTCAGAAACAGTGACCAAAATGGCAATGCTGTCTCTGGCATGCAAATGTTTTAGCATTTTTAAACAGTTGTATCTTCTACAAGATACGATAGCCTAGTTTCAAGGGTGCAGTAGGCAGATATCCAACCGTGTCACTGTTTTGATGTTCTGTACAAGCACAGAAGGGCAGATCGACCATCCTAGGTATCCAAACCTGGTTTAGATTCTTCTCTGGAGCATGTCACCTAAAAAAAGTACTCACTTTTAGATTCAAAATTCTAACTTTACGTAAGCTCTGAGATTCTTGCCCCTTGAGTTTCCCAAATTGGATATGACTGGGATTCTCTCTTTCTTTTCTCTGACATCTGGTCATCTCTATCTACCCAAGATCTGAAATTGCTAAATCTTATGAATACGGACAGTCCCCTATGACTGTCCATTCAACAGCTGAATAAGGCTCAGTCAATTTTGTGGGGTTTTTGTTTACAATGCAACTGGTAATCCCAATCACATTCTATTTATGTGACTATATGACAGTTCTACTTCACATAAAAACTTGTTGACATTCACAGCTCAATCTCCAAGAAACTTAACCCCTTTCTCTAGCTGTGAAAAGAGGAAAAAAGACTCTCTTAGGTAACACTTTTTTTTTAACCTCCTGGTAAGGCTTTGGCTTTCTCCCAAAATAGGATCCAAGGGTCACGCATTGCACCTTATTTAGTCGTGCTTGTACTACCAGATATTGAGATATTAACATGAGTTTTGGAACTGCACATGGCTCTCTATGGGAAGGTCAATATTTCTGTGATATAGTGCAGCTACAGACAAAACACAACCTTTTAATATAAGAGTGGAATCTCACCTTTTTAAAATGTGACTCTTCCCTGCAGAAAACTGATAAAATTATGCAGTTTTCTTTTAGTAGAACGTATTAGAGGTTAATTTTTCATACCAATGAGCACCTATGGTCTAAAAATCGGGACCTTTATAACACTTCCTTTTGGGCACCTAAATTCACTAGCAAGTCATAAAGAATTATCTTCTTTCCCAGTGTGAGGTGAGTGGCAAAAAATGAAACTGTTGCTGTCATAGTTACCATCATATGGTGGTGGCTGTGTAAAATATTCAAAAAGAGTTTGATCATACTTTTGATTTTCAATTTGTCATAGGCCTCTTAACCTTCTGTAACACATTGTGCTTGAGGATTAAGGCCATTAGTCTAATAACTATAATTAGTCATAATTATCCTAATAGGGGATATTAGTTAATGAAATCTCATTTCAATGTTCTTAATAGATTTAATTAATGCAATATTTATGTCAGCTTGAAAAACAGAGGCATTTTGCAATGCACCTAATTCTTAATGACTTACCAAGAAGTATTAGTTTAATGGAAGTTGCCAAAATATAATCATATGCGACCTCTCAACATGCCATAAATTTACCTTACACCAGTCACAGTAAAATGAGGGAATATCGAGACCTTTACACCTCTCCCCCTTACTTTTGCTGAAAAGAATTTTTAAACATCCCTTGCTGGCACTTTTCTAATGGTTTATCTTTCTTCCTAACTTCTTGCTTTTATTACTGCCCTACCAAGTAATTCAAATGTTACTCAGTCACAAGTGTCCTTTCCTCACCTATGGGCCCTCCCTCCCTTTCTGGGAGATGGCCAATAAAGCCAGACAAGCTGAAAATTTCCCATACCAGAAATAAATCATAACGAGGAAAGGATCCCTATTATCGCTGTTGCCTCTCAACAGCTCTGGGCTAAGGGAATTCATGTTTACATTTGTGAAATAAGCACTTAAAACAAACTAGCACGTGTTGAATTCTAAGGGCTAATTGAACTGTTTTGTTGATTTTATCATAGAAAAACACAAGGTTTTAAAGAATACTTTTATTTACCAGTATCAAAGACCTTATGAGGTCAGGTTTTCTGTTTAAATCTATTGTAGTCTTTCTTCTTCTACTCCATGCAGAAAATCAGCACGAAGCTTTGCTATTGCTGTCATAACTCGGGGCCTAAAGCATTGTAAAGAGTACTGCTTTGGATTTACAGAAATACCCTTAACTGTGAAGAGAGGCAGTTCTAACCTCGGGGAAAGCGAGGGAGGCCCAGAACTTTATAACCCTCATCAAAATCTTTCCAAGTCTAATTCCCCACCGGTGCTAACCGTGATGACACCCAATCATGCTAGCACCAAGCCTGGCATCTTAGAACTAGCAGTAGACCTCGCCTGTGTATCTGCCCTCAAGTGGAGGTCACCAGCAGTTAAAAGGCCTTAGAGTCCTATGCTTAAGCATATTCAATCAAAAGAAGACAAAAGTTTAAAAAACGTGATGGAATCTCCAGGAAAAATTTATTTCAAAGGAAAAGAACAGGGATTTTTCATTGTTGTGAGTACCAGATTGAAGGCCCTCGCGAGCTTTGCTTTCTCCCTGAAGACAAAGAAAAATTGATAGGAGTCTTTCATCGTTTCAGCTTCACTGCCAAAGAGCCACGGATGCTTAGTCTGCCTGTCCCTGCTGAAAGCAGCAAATGGGCCAGGAACTTGGACCGTTCATGTAAAAACTGAAACTGATAGCAGTCTTCTAGGTGAGCAACCAGGGACCCATCATTTTCACTCTTTCCACCAGAAAAAATGCTTCTTTAGGAAAAAAAATTATATTTCCTACCAGAAATTTATTCCAACACAAAATTATCAACTACCTCTGAGCTCATAACACTTGTGCATAAACTCTGTACTAAGTAAATTTCATCAAGGTAAATGTTAGCATACAAGCCAGTATAAAGTTTCTAAAGCCACTTAAGTGGGTTAAAAGCCAAATTTTGTTTTCACCAATGACTTAAGCATTTATGGTTTAGATACTTTAGAAATTTTAAGTCCAGAGTCTTAAAATATTTAGTGCTAAATAAAAAATGTAAAAATGAAAGAAAAAAGAAAAAAAAAAAAGACAAAAAATCAAGCACTGAACTGAGAGTTGAGGCTTTTAAACCTTCTACAAAGATGGTCGTGTCAAAAAAAGTTCCATTTTAAGGGTCTGAATTTTCCATGGGAAGGGACTGATACGGATCGATACTTTGGATACTTTTTGCTTTGCTTGTGATTGTTTTACGTCCTGAGCAAATTGCAAGAGGGAAGCTGGTGAGCCCTCAGTTCCCCCTTCTCCCCAGCCACACATTCCCACCCATTCCCTTACACCAGCCCTTGAGCTCCAACGGTTGTATCGTTTAGTCAAGCAGGGAGCAGATGTACTGGGAGTTGATCTTTGATTGCTTCTCTTTTGTTTGATTAGTTTTAAGCTGTGTCAGCTCATTAAGGACATGGGAATGGATCCATGGAAGGATGAGAAGTGTGGAACTGCCCTGGCTGCCCCATTTTATGCGCTGGAAATAAGATGGGCAAGGGAAAGAAATTGAAAGCTACTGAAATTCAGACTACATTTTCACAACTGGCTGCTTTTTCTAGTCTGTACCTCTGCAGGGTTACCTATGCTAAAAATTGAAAGGTTTGGACTGTGCAAAGAAGCAGAATGTTTATCTTGATGTAAATAATGTTTTAAAATCTTTCTTTTCCATATCTGCTATATGATTTTGTTACCCTGTATGGCTGAAATTCACTGTGGGAGAAAAAAATCAGGAATAATGTCTGTAAGCCACTTCAGCCCTGCAAAAGCCTTATCCTTCCTAAGCAACCCACATCTAAAATCAAAGGTGATGTATAAAGTGATGTAAGACAATAAAGGCATCCCATGCTGCCATCATTAACAAAGTGAAAAGCCATAGTTTTAATTTTTTTATGCATTTCATAAGTGTCCCCCTGAAGAAGGTTAAGCATGATAGTGTTATAGACCTCACTCTTATGAAAAATTAAAAATTCCAATGGGTTTTCAGCTGACAGGATTCTCCGCTATGCAGTTTGACTTTTTTTTTAATTACTGAACAAGTAAACATACTTGCATGGAATTCACTAAGGCATGCTTGAGCTTTCTTCACCTATCACAAACCTAGCAACAATATGCACTAAAGAACTATTCTAGCTGCCATCCAGAGACTTGGGAAAAATGAATTTTGTCTTGAATGCCTATTTCTTGGGGTTTCGTACTTCTATCAGGCCCACTGTGGAAATTTACCCTGTGGGGAAAGCAATCTCCAAGCTAAAGCATGTGCAAACTGTCCTAACCCCATTTTTGAGGATTTCAGAGGGACTCTAGGAGTGTTTAGCTTTGGGCTATCCCTCCTTTGGGAAAAGAACCTTGCCCAAAGAGAAACTATACAGTAATTATCATCATCCTGGAATTTTACAAACAATACACATGACAATGAAGATGGCTTTAAAATACCGCCCTAATCATTATTAATTCCTTTGGTATTTATGGTAATAATGGTAATTATGATGAACTCATTTTGCACTAATGTGAGTGCTTCTGGAACTCCACATTAATTTGTAACGCTGTATTGAAGTGTTATTCAAGAAGGATATTAGATACTATATTTTTGAAAGGTTTGCAAACTCTTTAAAAACAAAGACCGCCAGAAAAAAAAATAAAAGCACTTTCTCCAACTGAGGAGATTGTTTGTTTTTGATTAAACCCATAGTTTCTGCTGAGATTTAACAGTGATGAAAACTGACAAGGTTGAAGGGAATAAGCTGAGGCTCATGTCACAGGGAATACATACAGAGAGAAAAGAAAAATCTTGTACTTTTCAAAGGCATTTGCTTAAATCATTTTTGCTTTCATTTTACCCCTAGTGACAACTGCCAGATTAGTGCCACCGGAAATTAAAAATTATAAGTTTATTCAGTATATAAAGAGTGCCGACTTCTGCTAATGTTGACTGTATCTGATTGAAAGGCTGATTTATAATGAGACCTGGGTGATTCAGTTTGCATATCTGTTCCGGTGTACCATCATCGCTCTAGTATCTTTACTAATGATCGAGGTGTTACAGATGTATTAGTCCACTATGTTCACAGCATGCCAGTTTCTCGTAAATGAATCATTTAAACCGTAATCCTTCAAACTCCTGAATTTAGCTACCTATGTGGTTTATTTTTCCACTTGAGCTGCCTGTTGCACTTCAGCCCGAGCATCTTCCACACAGGTGAAAGGCCAAATCTAAAGTAGGTATGTGGTGTGCTCTGTATTTTTCAAAGCTTCTTTCAAAATCCTAGCAAGTGTTGAGATCTGCTTTTTACACCCCATCAGCACAGGGCTATTTCTCCGTATTATTTCCCCTGGCAGCAAGGCTGATGTCAGTGGCTCCAGTATCCTGCCACTCATTCTCCCTTCAGAACTGCCTGGTGAATTTATATTATTTAAAGCAACTGCTTTCTTTTTGCAGTGTTATTATCAGTGCAACTGATGGGGAGTCACAGGGGTGGAAATCATTGGCAAGGGGAGCAAAAGCTGCTTAAGTCAACTTTGCTGCCCAGGGAAAATGGAATCACTGGTCTTAAGTTTATGTACCAGTGAAATTCACTGAGGGCTTAAACTAAATGGGATTTAAGTAGTGCATAGGCTGCTGTGTACAGATGTTTGTGCCCTGCCAGGGAAAAACTGGTGAGAATGCATGCGGATTCAAGAACAGTGTCACTATTTTCACAACATTTTCATTTTCACTTTTTGCAAACACGGGAGTTTGTGAACTTTATTATGCTAAAATACACATGAAAATCAATGAGCAAAAATCAAATGAGCTTTGTTAAGCTCAAACTCTCTGCTGTTCTAGACAGAGCACAGCTGGAAATCCTTTGAGCTTTGCTGGCTATTCCTCTGGAATAAAGAATGTGGAGCCCCCCCCCCGCCCCCATTCTCGTGGCTGTTGCTATGTGCCTCTGATTCCTGGATACTGGCTCCTCTCCTCTGAGCAACAGGCAAGCAGGCAGAGTTCAACGGAGCCTAAACACTACCAGCATCACACTGCTGCAAAAGGTACCTTTAAGCTCCCTTTGTTTCCCAATCCTTTCTTCATACGCTGCTTACTCAAGCCGCTGCAGCTGAGGATACCTGTCACTTTAAGGGGATTGTGTGAGGAAGAGGAGACATGTAGGGGGAAAAAAACCCACATTGAGATGGAAGACTTTTTGTGAAAAGTTCCTTCATATCTTACATGTGCTCAGTGGTACCAGAATGTTTCCCTGTAGAGGAAACCTTTGCATTGACCAGTAAGTACATACTTCAAAACAGACGAAAGGAAAAAGCAAGAAAAAATCTTTAACTGGAGTTTGACAGCTGCCCAGAAACAACCCTACAAAAACACCCTCACAAAGCAGAAAGGGAGCAAAAGATGGCAGGCATTTCTCAAAGGACAGCTCTCCTGAATTGCCCGTGTTTCCTACATGAGACCTTATTGCTCTCTACAGCTCCGTGAAAGGAGGTTGTAGCCGGGTGGGGGCTGATCTCTTCACCCAAGTGACAGGTGATAGGACAAGAGGAAATGGCCTCAAGTTGCGCCAGGGGAGGTTTAGATTGGCTATTAGGAAAAATTTCTTCACCCAAAGGGCTGTCAAGCATTGGAACAGGCTGCCCATGGAAGTGATGCAGTCGCCATCCCTGGAGGTATTTAAACGACGGGCACACATGGTGCTGAGGGACATGGTTTAGAGGTAACTTGTCAGTGGTAGGTTAATGGTTGGACTCAATGATCTTAAAGGTCTCTTGCAACCTAGATGAATTTACAATTCTATGATTCTATGTTTATGTCTCCAGCTCCACAGTAAAACTTCCAGGGGGAAAGAAAACTTTCCACAAAGCAATGGATAGAAATGGTTTGCAATCCCTGATTTTGTTTATCATCAGACCTATCACAATGGCAAAAGACTGTTTTTTCAGGAGGTTCTTAAAGTATCCTTGTGCTATATTGTGCAATAACCTGGTCTAGTAGAAGGTGTCCCTGCCTGTGGCAGGGGGCTTGGAACTAGATGATCTTTAAGGTCCCTTCCAACCCAAACCATTCTGTGATTCTACGATTTTATGACAAACACCAAAATACAAACAATTCTTGATTTACTCCAAAGACCATTACAAACTTGAATATTTTCTTGCTAGGTTTTACAGAAACTTACCACACTTTTGTTTGTTCACTTTTTGATACTGGGAAGAAATCAAAAGTCTTCTCATCTTGATATCCTTCTCATCTGTGGATATTTTCCAAAAGGCCAAGTGTATTTCCCTGAATAACTGCATTCAACTAAAATGAGTCAAGAATATATTTTTTGATAGCTTTACAAGTTGTGTATGTGCTATGAGGTTATATATAGAGAGAGATATATAAAATTATTTCCTTTCATACAAATACACACAAAACCCATGGCAAAAAAATGGCAAAGGAGAGAACAAAACTGACTGTAAAAGCAGAAAAAGGTATATGAATAAAAGAAGCTCAAAACCTCAATTAATAAAGATAGCAGATTTTTTAGAACTTTCAAATTTGTGATGTTTCACAAATGTAGGATCTTTTCCTGACTCTCAGGAATAGAAAAATATTTTTAGATTAAATTATAACCCAAAGAAACAGTGAATATAGAGTGAGAAAAGAAGTTATCAGCTAAAAAAAGAAGACATAAAACTCTAATTGCTAGTACCTCTGGTATATTGTGGTATTTCTCTGTCTTATAACATAGCCTTCCAAAGTGAATGTGATTATTACTGATTGTTTCAAAAGATGTTTCCTATATCCCATAATGCTAGTGAGATTTTTGATTCCTGTATTCCTTTCCCACTTCCCCACCACTGCTTTAGGTTGGTATTATCTCTGTATTAACTCTCTTTCCCATCAGGTTTTTATTTGTAGTGTGGTTTGATAAGCTTTACATTTCAGCATCTTTTGCATTTGTATTGTATTTTTTTTTGTTTGTAAACAAAATGGATTTTACAGTACCTTGCATTTTAATTTAAAATACTGTGAGAGCCTATCAAACTTTAAAAATTTGCTTTGAAAGTATGTTGAAATTAGCATTTGTATTTACCACTTCACTGTGCTGGTAATAATCAGTGGAACGAAATGGTAAACCACAGAAATTCATCTTTTATGGCTGGATAATCCCATCAAGAGGGAACAAAAATAGGCCGTTCTCTTTTTTAATAGGCTTTGAGATGCATCTGTCGTACAATAGACATCAAACCTCACCAGTCATATAAAAAAATATTTATATTGTCATTATTTAGTTATGTGAAATACAACTTTTAAAGACCAAAAAGTTACTTATTGTTTTTGCTGCAGTAAATTTACAGCCTTTTACTTAACGGTCTGCACAGGAGTAGAACTTAAATATTGGAAATGCAAAGAGAAATTTGTAATCATTAGTTTCATTGAATCAGATAAATGCTACTACCGTAAGATTAGAAGGGAAGTAGGAGAGATAATCCCCTAAAAAATAATGAAGTAGTGCAAATGGATTAAAATTATTTACGTTTTCCTAAACCAGAGCATGCGGGAAGGAGTGTTTAGGGCTGTATTGCACCTTATGATAATAGATGTGTTACCACAACGCATGGATTTTTCTAAAGCAACCCATTATCTGTCACTAAGACTGTGTTTCATGTCTCGATGTGAAGCATTTGCAGTGCAGAAGTGCAATCTTTCAACAGTTTATATAAACTCAGCATTATGCACTAGCATCTTTAGAACAATCATACGGCTAAATATCGATTACTGCTCTAGATCCCATCTTTGAAATGAGTGCCTTGATAGAGAGCCATCAGTGAAGTCACAGGTCAGAAGTGCATCTTCTCTGGTATTTTTTTGTTTGAAAAATTAGAGCATGAAAAGAAAAAGGGGAATAGCAACGATGGAGGGCAGCAATGAGATTGTTACTTCTATAGAAAATACACAAGGGAGTGAAACCTGCGTGAAGAGGGACTGAATAGCCACACTCAGCTCCTCCCACAGCCTGTGCAAACATACCAGACTGGGTTAGAGGCGGGATGAAATTCGTCAAGGTGATCTGCCCAATGTACCTGTTAATTCAAGACCGCTGTGAGAGATTTTTCACATCCAGTTTTAAACTCTGAAGCTGACTGGCGATCTTAGCAGTGACTCTTCTATTATATAGGAATATGGCAAAATATTTGGGATTGAAGCCCCGAATCTGAACTTTGAGGAGGCTACTGTCTTAACCTGGTCATCCTCCACCTGCAGGTGTAGGATCTCTGCCAGCTGTTGAAGGACCATCCTCTGGTACCATCCTCTGCTGATCCAGGCCAAGTGGGGACCCACTGAGGTTTTGGCCATGTCGCAGGTGCAACAGGTACCAGGTTGGTGGCAGCTCAGGGCTGGGCTGCCGTAAACTTGCCCTCTTTTCCTCATTTCGCCTCTCCCCCCACAGTTTATAACACATGCCAGCAGAAGTTGTTTAGCAAGCCTTTAAATTCCGTTTGGCCTGTTCACTTCTTTGCAAACCTATTCCAGGCACTTGGCTGATGACAGTCATGAAGTGTTGACTGTGGAATGGTTTAATCTCTAAATGTAGCCCCTCCAGAACTGTTGTTTTTGGAAATGGTTCTTAGTACAACAGATGACTAGGGTAGATAAGAGCCCTTTTATGCAAAGGTCTCCTTTATTACACACATCTTAAATATTTGTTCTCAAACATTACATCTGATGCCAAGTCCTCTGTGACACTTTGTTGCTGGTGTTCAAGAGAAATACCGCGCGGGCTGAAATCAAATGGAAGCGAACGTGATATCTGTTGTTTACTTGGAAGAAGAAAAAAAACCCCATTTGTCTCCCAAACAAACTGATCCCTTTCCAGCTGAAGCAGGACGTTTTCAGATTTTATGATTTTTTGTCTCTCAAAGGCAAGGAAACACAGTATATAAAAGCCAACAGTAGCTTCCTTGGAGACTCCACTATCTTTCAGGTACAAAAAACTGAATACTTGCAAAATGGAGTGGTTTTCATCACTTTAGCAGGACCAGTCAACAATGCAGTGTGGAAACTATACCTGCAGGAAGACATTTTAGAGTAAATGTGCAGAAAAAATTGTCAAAGCCGGAGTCTGAGAGTAGGCAATGAATGTTATGGAGGACAACCTAACATAAAGGTTTCAGATTTGAGTGGGCAGCCAAGAACTCAGCTACAGTGTGGGGCCCATTTCTAGTATTGAACACATGACTCCAAAAAATATATTCTCTTATACATTTTGAATATGTTAAAACATAACATATGGCGGGTAGTCTTTTTTTTTTGAGGGCTTGAATAACTGCATACGCCATATGAGACGCCAAGTGACTTATACCTAACGTATGAGCTTGTTTAATACCACTGAGATGTATGCACAATCAGCTAAATGATTTTTTTTTAAATTGCTAGTAATTTTTTGATACCTTGCCTGAGCTCTTAAGAAAGATTAATTTCTTTAGAGGGAAGTATCCATTTCCTTCTTCCCAGAAAATTAGACCCTTATTGAAGAACCTAATTTAGAAGAATCCAATTATTTCTTAAACTAAAATGTTTATTTTACAAATCCATTGTTCCTTATGGACTTTATAAATCTAGTGATACTTGGGTGTAAGAATACTTTTTAAAACAAAAGTATATATTCACCACAACAAAAGAGCTGTTTGAGATCACAGCTACTGCCTTAGTAGAGAAGCAAACCAAAGATAAGGACTTTTATGAATAGCCGTCGCTTCTACCAGTGTTAACCGTCTTCCTAACTAATACAATACTTTCATATTGAAAGGTTTTTGTTCTTTTTTTTTTTTTCCAAAAAAAGTTGCTTATTCTTTATTCTAGGATCTTTTTTGCTGTAGGTTACTGTGCTTTTCTGTTACTATCAAGGCAATATGGTGAACTGTCTATCTAACAGGAGAAAACTGCATGCCTTGTGGGCTTTTTCACGCGTCGATATTCTACTGGATCAGAAATTAAACATGACAACTGGATTTCTGTTTCTGAAACACCTTTGACTTTTGTGACCAATGGAAAGATGATGAGTAAAATAAATTCATGGGAAATTTATTTATTAGAGAAATCACTGCAATGTGGTTTTGATTTATAATAAGAAATGTTAACATTTCCAATAAAAAAATAAGTGGAAAACATTTGTTGTATTTAATTTAGCATTTTGGAGTGTGTTGCAACTGCTGATACTGGTTTAAATTGACTTTCAGCTAATGACATTAGAAAACTACTTAATTCTGATTACAAAATTAGAGACTTTACAGTCTAATGAATTTTTAATAAAGCCTCTGTGTATCATTGTATGGGCTTGCTCCTTAACGCGTGAGATGGAGATAACATTCCTCATATTCCATTTGTTTCCCTATTTCAGGGAAATGATAATAAATCACCTGCATATTTGTATTTCCACCTTACTGGCCTAAGAATAAGCTCTCTTCAACACATAGGACCAATTTATTTTCTTAGACCTCTACAGTTGAAAAGTTGATTCATGACATCTTAATTTGTTCTTCAGAAAAACACGTTCATTTCCTAAATCACACATACAAAATGCCACAGAGTGCTAAATATGTAGAGTGTACTCAGCTATCCCAACATTACTTCCTTTGAAGAGATACATGTAGTCGGTTTTAGCTGACTCAATTCTTTGTATTGTCAATGAAAAGAAATAAAATATTGCAAAGGCAATTCAGCTGTTGAATATCTATTTTCTATATGTCTGTTATATACTACTTCTAACTCACTAGTTAAGTTTTGAACTACACTAAAAAAAAGGCAGGGTATCTATTTCTAGATATTGGAAGTAACAGAGGTGAGATACCATGATGTCTGAAAAAAAGAAATAAGTAAAGCTTTGTATCTTCTCCCTACTCAGGCACCCGTGGGGAAAACAGACACAATGCCATGTTTTGTTTGGGACTTTTTAGAAGGGTAGAGGGAAAGGATATTTGATATCTGACTTCATTATTTCTCTCATGCCTGTTTCAGAAGGTAAAACACCAGGGCTGCTGTTGCTGAGAATGCTGACAGTCACAAGTGTTGAAGCACAAGGGCTGTACCTCTATGACATTGTTCCATGGGAGATGTCTATTTATTACCTGATCCTGCTGTTGTTTGCATTCTAACCACAAGAAAACCATAACATCTGCTTAATATTTTCATAAAGAGAGCAAAGTCATAAGAAGGGGTGGCTTTTGCCCTTGGTTGATGATTTCTGGTCCCTTGCATTACTATTCCAAAACCATTTTAGATGTGACAGTACTCAATGTGCAGCAAACAACATTAGTTAGAGGGAACATCGATCTAGCTGCCGTTTCTTCCCTTCTTTTCCTACCTTATCCTACTGAATTTCTGTCTTGTCTGTGTTTCAAGATGCGGACTGAATGGTTGTGGACTCTGTTGTTTGATAACCCAGAGAATTCTGTTTGATGTTATGGAGTTATTTTTATGAAACTTTTTTTTTTCATGTTAACGTCAATGTAATAAAAATGTCTTAAGTGTAATAGAATGATGCAAGATCTCATTTTCTGTTGCTGAGGGAATATAGTAGGAGAAAGTAATAGCTGAGGGCTGTTTTTTCCCTTATGCCTGCAGTAAAGGAGATTAGAATAATGTAAAATTACTTAAGTCAGATATTAGAAAGAGAGCATTAGAGAAGGGTCAGAAAGGCACAGAGGAAGGTTTGGGAGGAAAACAAGAAAAATACAGAGAGACTTTCTTAGCAATGGAGATGAGGACCACCCAAGATCAGAAAAAGAAAATTATGAGTTATTCAAAATATGTACAATAGAAAATGCAGAAAATTCTTGCATAACTGAAAATAACCCAGGAGTCATCCCTGGAACCAGAATTAAGAGAAAGCTGCAATGAGACAGTGTTGCAGTTGCAAAACTTCTTGTACTACCGTGTAAAGAATGAAAATTTAAAATTTTCTGTTTATGTTTATGCTTATAATATACATTGTTCCTCTCAAATACCCCTTAAAGCCTAGTGCTAGGCCTGGATCTGGAAATCTGCCAAAATATGTACCAGGATCAGTTAATGGTCAGCATTAATTCCGGCTGCGAGGGGTTACATCTCCAACAAAGAGGTAACAGACAGAGCATCCGTGCCTAGGAGGTGTGCTGGAGAAGTCGACAACTGAATCCCTTCCGAAGCCTCCTGCTCACAGTGCTGCAAGCTGGGCTCTCAGCCACTGAGCATCCCTACAGACAGGTTCTACCACCCACCAGGGAAAGATGGTCTATGTCCGCAGACCCTCAGGCAAAGTCAACTGACCAGTCTTTGTGTCAAACACTTACAAAAGGAATAGAGAGCTTTCTGCCAAAGTGAAAAAAAAAAAAAAAAAAAGAAAAAGCCACTTCTCTCCTGTCTTTTAGGTTGAGTAACAGTACCTTTCATTTATTCTGGAGACACCAGCACCCAAATTTTAGACAAGCATTTAGACAAACTTTTTAGCAGGGCCTGTTGTGATAGAACAAGGCGTAATGGTTTTTAACTAAAAGAGGGAAGATTTAGACTAGATAGAAGGAAGACATTTTTTATGCTGAGAGTGGTGAGATACTGGCCCAGGTTGCCCAGAGAGTTGGTGGATGCCCCATCCCTGGAAACGTTCCAGGTCAGGTTGGATGGGGCTCTGAGCAACTTGATCTAGTTGAAGATGTCCCTGCTCATGGCAGGGGGGTTGGACAGGATGGCCTTCAAAGGTCTCTTCCAGCCCAAAATATTCTATGATTCTATGATTTTGAGGAATTTCTTCTCCTACAACGTCCCCATCCCTCAGAAGAGAAAGAAAGGGCAAGAGGAAGATCTTAAGTGAAGGAACTCCAGCGTTTTTGAATGGAACTGTATTTAGGTCCGTCTGCAGGAATCAGGTCCTTGGCATAGAAGGCTAATTATTTCTCTAAGTCCTAAAAGAGACAGTATGCCCTCTTCCCATCCAAACTGGAGTTCAGCCAGATGCACGACCAGCGATTTAACATTGCTCAACTTAAACTTGAAACTGGTCAGCCTGCTGCACATTATACCAAAACTTGTTTGTAGACAAAGAGAACATATTTTATTACATTGCTAATATATTTGGTGAAAATTCAGAAGTTTTCAGTGCATACTCATCCTTCAGATTTGGAATAGAAAAATCAAACTTCTAAGAAAACCTTATAAATACAGTTAGAGAACAAAAGCTCTGAATTTAACTTGATTGTGTTTATCAGAGCTAATCTGAAAATAAAGTACTGGTGGACTGGTAGGAAGAAGCAATAAAACAGTTAGCTCTTGTGCAACCTGGAGAGATTTTCTCTCAACTGGGAAAAATTATAGCATGTTATAAAACTGATATTTCCACTGAGGTCTATGATATTTAATGTACAGTCAGTTATGAATTTTGGTTCCCAGGCTTGTCTATTGAACTTACTCTGTAGATCTCCCTTGAGACATCCTGGACTGAGAGGTCAAAGATGAAGTGTTGTTCATGGAAAATGTTCTTCCAGCGCTGACTGGGTGCCTCTATTGTATATTGATTATGTGGTTTTATTGTGGTACATCATGTTTGGTAGAGTTCATCTGTTTACTTTCCAGAAAAGCTTTTAATAAACTGGATAAAATAGATTGCATTTTGGAACCTGTATGTGTATGTTTCATGGATTTTCATCCTCCAGCTTCACCAAGGTAGCTAGTGGTCCTCAACGAGATTTACTCTGCTCATGAGCTTAACAAGGCTGGGAGCTATGGAAAGGCTGGGAAAGCACATGTTGTAATTGATCAAATGTTTTTCTGTGTAGGTTTCAGTACACACTAGCAATACGGACCTCATAATCTTGAATTTAAGAATAAATTTATGCTGCAAAAAACACTCAAGCTACTGTATCACTATAATTCGTTATTAGGTATAGTTGCTATAAAGACTGCTATTAGATTGTGATACTGCACACTAACACAAAAAATAGTTCAAAGGTTAAGAGAGATACTTTATTTACTGTTAAAAGCTTTTGAAATTTCAAGAAAACAAAACTTTGCTGTCTGAGATGTGGTGATCCAAAGACAGCAGATGTGACTTTGGTGTTCAAGTGCATGGTTGCGTGAGCTTTTTTTGATGTCTGTCATACAATGTCACATCTCTGGAATTTTAATTTTCTTACTTGCTTTCAGAAACTACATGTGAATTGCAATAATTCATATTTATTTTATAATTAATGCTCTGACTACTTCCTGGAGAGTCATCTATTTTTTCTTTTAATGTATTTCCAGAAAAAAAAAAAAGTTACATGCCATTTATGGCGACTGTGTGTGCCGAATGCAATATTTTAGTGGGTGCTGTTACAGTGGTAGGAAATTTTTTTTTAAACAGAATTTATACTTTCAAATTCAAGCTAATGGCTAGTTGTGCACTCAGCATATGGTTTTCACATAAGTGCTGACAAAACTCTCCTCCCGCTAAAGGAAATAGGAGTGTTTCTGCAGACTTCAGCAGAAGCACGCTAAGACTAGACAGAGGACCAGAGCAGAAGCTAAGGTGCTATACTTCTTAACAGATGAGACACAGCCACATGACAATGCAAACCCATTCTCACTTGCAGAATTACTGTATAAATTAGGCTTGTGCTTAGGGCTTATAAAAATGCTCCTCTCGGGGGGTGATCTAGCACAGGTGAATTCAAGGCGTTGATATAAGCAGGACTGAATTCTCACTGCATGAAAAGCCAGGAACGCAGTCCATGTTTCTCACCCACCTGACAGCTGCTCCATGTCTTAGAACAATGATGCCATTTTCTTCCTCAAGTAGCTGTAAGTAAAAATTAGAATACCAGCGAAAACAAGCACTATTACTGTTGCCACTGTGGTTGTAAAGCTGTAAAGCTTGTCAGAGAAGTGATGAGCTAGTAAAACTGCATGTAGGCATCAAGATCTGCACAGGCATTCCACAATAAACACTGAGAATGGAAGTGGTTGTATAGAAATATGGACTTATGAGAGAGGCACTGGTTTAGTCAATAAACTCTATTTGCTGTTCTGTCCCCTATGAAAAACTGAAAATAATTCAGTGAGTCTACACCCAGAGCTCTTATCCTTTTCTCTGGCTCTTCCACAAATCTCTGTAGCTGCTTAGGCAGTGCTAAACAGACAAAAACATGCTCTTCTGTAAAAACTATGAAGCACAAATCCAGGCTGGGCAGAGAATGGATTGAGAGCAGCCCTGAGGAGAAGGACTTGGGGGTGTTGGGTGATGAGAAGCTCAATGTGAACTACCAACGTGCACTCGCAGCCCAGAAAGCCAATGGCATCCTGGGCTGCATCCCCAGCAGCGTGGCCAGCAGGGCAAGGGAGGGGATTCCGCCCCTCTGCTCCGCTCTGGGGAGACCCCCCTGCAGTGCTGCCTCCAGCTCTGGAGCCCCCAGCATAAGGACATGGACCTGTTGGAGTGGGCCAGAGGGCCACAAAGATGCTCTGAGGGCTGGAGCCCCTCTGCTGTGAGGACAGGCTGAGAGAGCTGGGGTTGTTCAGCCTGGAGAAGAGGTCTCTCCAGGGAGACCTTAAAGCCCCTTCCAGTCCCTCAAGGGGCTCCAGGAAAGTGGGGAAGGGACTCTTGTTCAGGCAGTGGAGCAACAGGATGAGGGTGATGGTTTTAAACTGAAAGAGAGAGACTGAAACTGGATATTAGGAAGAAATTCTTTCCTGTGAGGGTGGTGAGACACTGGCCCAGGTTGCCCAGAGAGGTGGTAGATTGCCCATCCTTGAAAACACTCAAGGTGAGTTTGGATGGGGTTTTGAGCAACCTGGTCTAATGGGAGGTGTCCCTGGCCATGGCAGGTGGGTTGGAACTAGATGTTCTTTGAGGTCTTTTCCAACCCAAACCATTCTATGACTCTATGAACTGCCTGGACAAGGAGCTATTGAGAAGTCTTTGGTCTATGCTCCCTTTGGCCAGTTACACTCCTTGTCCTTTTCCCTAAAGAAATTAGATCTGCTGCTGCTGCTGCTTCTCCTTTTTCTCCTCCTTCTTCCCCTCTTCCTTTTTCCTGTGTCATGGGGTCAAACCCACCTTCTGTTGGTAACTACTGTTCCTGCTTCACTTCAGTTTAAAGGAGTTGCCTTTTTTACTACAAGTGAGCAGGAAAAGACCTCTGTATTTCTCAGGGTCTGTGTTCCCTTTATAATATGATCTCATATTAATAATACATGTAGGGCTTATTTAAAATATCAACTCATCTACTGGAAAAAGAAAGCAGCAGCTCCAAACCGTTCCCCAGCTGAAACTGGGAATTAAACTACAGCAATAAACCGCATGAAAATAATTCTCGCAGGTCAAAGGGGGTATTCACAAGGCAGAGGCTAATCAGGCCTCAGTATCATAACAGAGACACTAATTGCTTGATTTTCAGTGTCGCTGGGCACCTGCACCTCCTACTGAAGTGTGTGTTACTGGCAGAGGAACAACATAATAAGAATGTATGGGGTAGTTTTCCTTTAGGATGTGGAATGGAAAGAAAAAATGTACAGCAGCAGGTAACACTAGCAGAAATAGTTTATTCCCCGTGTATTCCGAGTTTGCCATTTTGTTTTAATTCCTGTTTGTAAAAGTGTTTAAAATTCATAATGTTTAATGATCAAGGCTGTTTGTTGGTACAGTGGGCTCAGCAAAACAATGCTGAAATTAAAGCTAAAACCAATGCAATGTGAATTATAAGTCATATATGAGAAAATGCCAACCAACTCAGCTCAGATTTTGAGAATGCCCTGTGATAAGCTGCATAAAAATTTCCATGGAAACACAGACAGTTGGCCTTTTAACAAGTAATCCGTATGCTGAAATACCAGCATGTCATTTTTTTTTAAATGGACAAATGAATGAAAATTACGCTCGTTTTGTGTACAATAAAATAGAATTGGCATTGATTCCACAAACAAATCATTTGCTGCAAATAATTCATCTGGTTGTTCTTCTGTACTTTAAAACTCTAATCATTTTCCCAGTCATTTCAATGAAGCAATAGTTCAGAAATTTTTCATTTTCATGTCCTTTAGATATTGAAATATTTAACATTGGTTTATTTTAATTAAAAAATAACATACAATATTTTTATTACTTATGCAGCATAGTCTGGCTTAGTTTGTTGGATACCTTTAAATATAAATATGTTTCAAAGCAAATGAAAAGCAATATGCAGTTCAATTACAGTATTTAAACAATTTTACTGTTGGAATTATAATAATAATAAAACCAAGAAGTTGTTAAACCAAAATTCTGAGTTACATTGTATTAATCTACAGAGACCTGAATGATGCCAAAAGTAAGCTGCTGAAGAATACCTAAGGAAAAACAATAAAGCTAATTTAAAAACATAAAGAACATCAGCTACTTTTTAAACCCTCCCACCTGCCTCCTGGTTTGTGACAATGTATTTGTGTTCTATCTGGATGTGCTAAAACTCACTGCATTTACATAAACAATTTTATTTTGTTAATGCTAATTTTAGGGAAGGGCAAAAAGCATTAAACCAGTATTTATTATTATTAATCAGTTTTTAGAATTCTGGAAAAGAAAGGGAAGGGAAGGGAAGGGAAGGGAAGGGAAGGGAAGGGAAGGGAAGGGAAGGGAAGGGAAGGGAAGGGAAGGGAAGGGAAGGGAAGGGAAGGGAAGGGAAGGGAAGGGAAGGGAAGGGAAGGGAAGGGAAGGGAAGGAAGGGAAGGGAAGGGAAGGGAAGGGAAGGGAAGGGAAGGGAAGGGAAGGGAAGGGAAGGGAAGGGAAGGGGAAGGGAAGGGGAAGGGGAAAAGGGAAAAGGGAAAAGGGAAAAGGGAAAAGGGAAAAGGGAAAGTAACAGTAATTTTACATTCTAATTCAACCTAACCGTTGGTCATACTCCACTAACTATAGAATCATTTTACAGTTTCACTCACCCTGTTCATCTGAAAGATATGTTTGCAGAAAATTTGCTTTTGGTATTCCTCAATTTAAAAATCATAGAGAATTAAGAAGCTTTACATTCCATCAAATCTACATGCCTCATAACACTGATATCTTATAAACAGTGGAAGAAACCAAAGATATTAGCTATACCTGATTCTTTTATTCTATGACTGAGCTTAGAGCACTCTTCGGAATGACTGCAAAATCACATGTATCACATTTGCAAAAAAAAGCTTCCTCTTCTTCCCACACAGATAGCTGGGAATGGGTGAGAAGTGAATGCATCCTGGTTTTGTCCCTTCTGTGTTGCAAAATTTACTGCAAATTCTCTACAGTCTTCTTGCAGCTTCTTCCATCCAAGGGCATAAAAGCGCTGCAGAGAAGCTCCACATTTCTATACACCAGATCACAAAATTGCTCTCTGTTTATTGTTGAAATTTAGATAATTTTGTGAGCAGGGGCTATGAATCTGGCTAAAATGAATGTGAATAAAACCCAGGAGTCTGCTGAAACGCAAACATATCCAATGACCTTCTGTGAAGATCACCTGAAGGTAATATTCTTCTGAATGAAGTACTTAGAAGTAAAAATGTACATTGCTTGCTATATTGCATATGCAGAGGATAGAATTGCAAAAGAACTGAAGATTTCCATAGTGCAAATTCCATTACAGTCCCTTCTAATTCAAAAATTTGTGTATTCCAACTTACCACTTTGTGGCTACAAATTCTTTGGAATGATACCAAACAGCATTCATTTTTGACAAGATGTCAGAATATGTTTGGAAGTTAAAAGAAAATATCTTCGCTTAGTATCAGCATAATAAATAATGCACAAAAAGAGCTAAAGGTTATGAAGTTACTATTCTTGTTTTGGGTGTTGTTTTGGGGTTTTTTTTACATGTCTGAAAATGTAGTCTGCTACAAAGCAAGAAAAGTCATTTGGAGGACAAACAATATGACCTGTTTCACAGTAGTTACAGCCTGGGGGTGGATGTACGTAACACATTCTTAGGCAAATAAGTCCAGGAACTCATAGGTTTGTTTAAAAGGTAAGCATTCACATGAACAATAAGGTTTAACACAGGATCTTTCTTTTCTTCTTTAGAACCATAAAGTTTAGTATATTTCAAATATATTCTCATTATGGAACAAAACCAGATTTCCAGAACTTTGCTATTCAGTCTGAAGATGTTTTTCAGGCTGACATAAAGAACATAAGCTTTCTGTCTTTTTAGAAGACAGTGCTGTTTTGAATGCATTTCTTTTTATGGAAAAGCAGAATAAATTGTGATTTCTCTACCTAGGTTCAGAACCTTCTGCTATTATTTTCCCACAAGCTTAATTTTTAATTTAATTTTATCGCACATGATTAATACACAACAAGGACTAATTGCTTAATCTTTTTTGAAGAGAACATATTAGAAAAGAAGTTGGCTGAAGCCATCCAGAACTGGCTTTATGAGTTAATTGTAGGAGAGACCACTCTAAGGGTTCCAGAGGGACTATTTGACTTTGGTCTGCTAATCGTGCTGTTATTGTTCTGCAGATTCCACTCTACAAGAGAATGAGAAAATGAAGCTGAGAGCATCTTACCTTTGATCACTTTTTCTCTTCCCCATCTATATCCCTGGACTTTGGAGGCAGGGGAATCCACTGCCTATAAAGAGGGGCAGCCTGTAGGAACAGACTTCCCCTCGCCTCACCACTGCTGGTTTTCCACATATCTCAGGCAGAAGATGGGCGGGACTTGCGCTCTACAAAACAGTGTGGACTTTGCCCTTTCTTCTTATCTCACAGTCTATGCCCTTCTTATCCTGAAGGTGGATGCTGTAACTCACCACTGTTTTCATTCCCAGCAGAAGAAAACACTTTAGCCTACCTGTTCTCTTAATTAGTGTATAGCTTGCAGCAAAGCCCTGAGTAGTAGCATTTCATTCATTTTCAGAGAAAATATGAACAATTACTGTAAATTAACATCATGCAACACCTCCATGACCAAAGTGTTACATGTACAAAAAAGGTATTTTAAAGGAGCTCGCAGTACTGTACAATATGTTCACTGTAAGTGAAGCAGAAAGAGCTACCTCACCTCCCATTATTGCCTTTAAGTTATCAATAGAACTGGTTTGGCCAACTTGTCTTACTGAACCAGTAACCTGAAAAACATTTCAGGTCTAAGGTGTAATCTTTCTTGATACTGATGCAAAGTGCACTGCACTTACCCATCCTGGCCAAGTGGACAGTTTTTTGGACTGTGTCTTGTCTTACTGGACAGTACATCAGGAGCAAATGGTTTTGCAAGGAAATCTCTATAAAAAGACCAGGAACTGTCTAATATAAATGAATCATAATATCAAAATTGAATTGATACCTGTTTATTAGATCTGACAATGACCGATCAGTATAGTTTTGTAGAAGATTAATTTCCATTTAATATCATTTTAGTAAAAACTTCAAAGCAACATAATTTTTCCTCAAGAAAATAAAAATGTAATATCTTATGGTTCGCTTGAATCTAAATCAGGATTATTTTTTTTCCCAGTGGTTGAATGAAAATTTTGCAGATGATGACTGCATAAAAACTGCAGTAGTTTTGGGAATCCAGGTCAGGAGCCTTGTAACTTTGTGCACCTTTATTGTCAAGGGGGCTCCAAGAACACCACATTTCTCTGTCTGCCTTTCCTGGGGAGTTCAACCCCAACATACTTTTAGCCCTCACTCCTCACAGGATCCAGCTTCTCTAAAATATAATGTTCAGTGGACACCAGGTATTTCTTTTTGTCCCAGAAAGAAAGGAGTAGCAGCTTTCCGTTATATATTTCTGCTCATTTAATAGAAAAGATGTCTGAGCAGAAGAACATCCAGTTTCTATTTTATCTGCCTTTAGCCAGGCAGAGTTCAAAATAAATCTGCATTTGAGACTTCCCAAAAATGCCTGGCTCTCTGCAGCTCAGGATAGGAAGGAAACGGAAAATTAGAACATTACGTTCTCAGTGTTTCTTGTGAAGATAGTTCCACTGTACAGAAGCGGGATTTCGGGTACAGACAGCATTTCCAAGCAGACCATAGCTTTTAACCGAATGATCTGTGTTCTGATACCTGCCCCTGGGAATTTTCTGTCATTATTGTACGAAGCCATCAGATACTATGTTACGCTACATCATCACGGTATGTAACAGGTCTTAATTGATTTATTTTTCTAAAAGTTCTGTGTAGAGATGCTGTTGCTCTCTTGTTTTCACAGAAGAGTAACCGAGGCTAATTTTAAAAAAAAAAGACACAAAAAAACCCCAAACCACATAAAGCAACCAAAACCCCCTTTCACTACTCTGGAGTACTTGGTTTATGGTATAAGTAGCCAGATTCTTCAGAATGGTTAAGGTGTCCTGTATCAGGGTGTCATGTTTGGCACTTAATTAATGAAGAATACACAAATGCTGAGAAAGAATACGTCATTGTACCCAGCATCATAAAGGCAAGGTACTCAGGTAAAGTTTCAATTTAGTTTTTGAAAATCCAGTTTGAGGAAAAAGTCAAAGCATGTTGCATGTGACTTCGTTATTGAGAACTTTGCCCTCAATATCGACAAAGACAAAAAGTTGTTGCTTTTTCCCAGGATGAGATCTATAGATCTGTATATAAAACATCATGAGCATAGACCTTTTTTAAATGCAGGGTAGACTGGCTGTGTGATTGCCGCTATTTTCCTGTGACAAAAATCTCACTGAAATTTGGAAATATTCCTTTAGACTTCATCAGTTATTACTATGACATACCACCCCTCTTCATCCACACTGCAGAAAGAATTATGATTATATCGTGAGTAATAGCTTCAGTCTTTAAAGTAAGCTTGAATGTCAAAGTCAATTAATATGTATTTTTTTAACTGAAATTGATACAAATTATTAATTTTTCCAGCACAGACTACATTACAAATAACTCTAGTCTCTAGGCAAATATTTCTTATATATCAGAAACAGACAGTCTCTGGAAGAAATTTCCCTTAATTTTTGTAAGACGATATGTGCAGTACCCTCAACCTAACCTCTTCTTTTCAGCTTGGCTTTGTTGTAAAGAATTATTGACATTCTTGGAGACTGGCAATATTCACAGAATATACAGTAGTGTTTACTTTAAAAAATGAAACTGTTCAATCAAAGAAGGTAGACAGCTAGGACTTTCATCTAAGCCAAAGTCATCTCAATGGGAACTTTCCTGCCGTGCAATGCTCCATATTCTAAATTGTTACCATGCTGTGCCTGTCTTCTTATTTTTAGGTAACAGATGCAGCTCATTGCTTGGAATACAATTTACGGATTTTTATAATAGAGGTATGAATTATTAATCTGCCTTTCAGTTGTAACTTTTTGTGTATTGTAGCTTAGTAAATAATGATCAGGAAGAAATCAACAAGCACACTATGGTATGTTTTCTAAAATCAAACAGGTATGAGAACAGAGTTAACGGCAATAGCGCCTAGCAGACTGTAGGCTTAGTGACCACAGTAAAACTACGTATTTGCCTCCTCTTAGGAGCAAAGTATTTTGCTGAAAAAAAAAAAATTCAGTCCAAAAACCTTCAATATCTCTAGAAGAGTCAGTGTCATTCGAGCACTGCATTACACAATTCTTATGTAGCGTTTCATGTAAAAAAATTGAAACCATGCCCTTAGAACCATTTGAGCAGACTTGATTGTGAAAGATTTTAAATTCTATATAGTTTGTTTATATATATACATGGCTATCTAAGACAAAAACTTGTGAATTTTGAAGCAACTTAAATAAATTTTCAATTGCTTTCAGTCAACATCATTTTTATGGAATATCACATGCTATCATTATTGGTTATTTTTCTGAACTGATAAAGAATTATCAACTTAAGACCTTTTCCATATTGCAGTTGAAATAAACACAACACAACACATTAACTTCAACAGGCTTTGACTCAAGGCTTGACAAAGCAAAAGGAGATTCCAAGTGTTCCGAAAATTTTTGTCATTAACTTGTATGAATCAGAATTATACTAATTGATCAGTATTACCTAAACATTGTTAGATAGGAGTGTTGGAAACTGTGAAAGACTGGTGTTCCTTGGCATCACACATGCATACATACACACACTCACACGCATGCACATGTGCAAATACTGAAGTTTGTTGATGCAGGAACACTGTAAGAGGAAGAACTCCTTCATAACATCAAGTCATTAATAACATGTCATTAAAGATGTTCCGAAAATGAAAAAAAAAAAGAAAGCCCTAAACAAAACTGAAAAAAAAATGAGCAAAACTCAAACACCACCTCCTTGGAATGTATGACAAAGAAATATAGCTGAATTTGATTGATGCCACAGGTCAATTACAAAAACGAGCAGCTGAAAGAAACAGACTTTTCAGATATTTTCTCTAAGCATCTGAGGTTTTGCTATAAAATATACATAGTTGGCTATATTTTTTATTTAACATAATTTTAGATAATATAGCTTAAAACTAATGTTTACTTTCCATTCCATACCACTTCACACTCCAGAATTCATCATGGTGTGATTTTTTCATTTGAAATACATTTTCTATTTTCCTTTAATCTATTCCATTTTCTGTAATGGGTAAGATGAAACTAGCAAACAAATAAAAATTTTAATTGACCTCACTGTGAATGGAAGCAAAGTACTTGTCCCGCTAGTTTGTTGAGCAGATAATCAGCATTTTTTATATTCTATAGAATTCTATAATATACTTTAATAATCTCTTAGCACATAGTAACATTATAATTTTGTGGTATTTTTATAGACTGTGATATTAACATAGGCTGATACGTAATGCATTTTTTGTGCAATTAAATGAGCACAGCTCAGCTCTAAAACATGATGTTCTAACTTCAATAGACAATATTTTTGCGGAGGCCATGGTCAAAATTTTAAAATGTTGACCACTGGGCTTAATTTTATGCTGGTTTCAGATTGAGACTAGCTAGTGACCAAGGAATTTGTTTTCACTTCTGCTGTATACCTAACACGTTATGCAACCAAAATCATCATGAAATTAGCAAAAAGAAAATTGGTGCATTCAACTGGCTCTTATTAAAGCCATGTTTTCAATAGGTATGGAAAAAATTAATAAATGCAAGATTTCCATAACAACAGGACAAGAATCATAGAATGGTTTAGGTTGGAAGGGACCGTGAAGATAATCGGGTTTCAACCCCCCTGCCGTGGGCAGGGACACCTCCCACTAGACCAGGTTGCCCAGAATAACCATGGTGACCAGATATCATGACAGAACTATATTCAACTACATATTTATAAATTAAGACTTATAAAATTTTGCAGATAAAACACTAAGCAGAAGTGGGACTAGAGTCCTTAAAACCTCTTCTGTCTTTTTGCTAGTCTTACATTATTGGTAATGTTGCAAAGATAAGATTTTTTTTAATGACCCTGAAAGTATATGCTATTTAGAGAACTTAAGCTCATATGTATCCCAATACTAAATGAATACCTGTTCTTAGAATTCTGTCTTCAGGCAAGGACCTTTCAAAGCTGTTTTGCATTTTATTCATTTCACACCAAATGCATCTGATAATCTTTTCTATTATTTGGGGTTAGGAGTGCTTGAATACTCCCATAAGTTTAGAATTCAGATGTGTATGCATGAGTTTGGGCACAAAGTTTGCATACAGTCCCCTCAGGGTGTAGGTATGAATTTCAGTGTGTTAGATAGGTTCAGAGCAAGGTATATATTTCTGCATGACACTTTCCTACTTCCTCTTGCAAATCTTTATCAGCAAATTTGATACCTTCATTAAGCACTAATAGTAGCAAACTGTGGATATAGAAGGAACTAACTGAATTTAATGATCATGGCAGAAGACACACTGAAATGCTTGAAATGCTTCTGTACGTGGTATTTTCTCACATTGACATTAGTGTAGGGTTTGCTCTGAGGAGAGGATGTTCCCACCTTCTTCCACAGTTACAGATCCATGAAGCACAGCAGCACTCTGCTCTCACCAGTTTCCTTTGATAGATTGTACCACATCCTTTGTCATAAATTGCATGAAGTCTAGGCAGAGCTGCTTACGAGTTACAAGCTATGACTTCACCCTCAGTACGTTTGCAGACAACACCAAGTTGGGTGGGAGTGTCAATCTGCTTGAGGGTAAGAAGGCTCTGCGGAGGGATCTGGCCAGGCTGGATCCATGGGCTGAGGCCAATGGTGTGAGGATCAACAAGGCCAAGTGCCGGGTCCTGCGTTTGGATCAAAATAACCCCATGCAGTGCTACAGGCTTGGGGAAGACTGGCTGGAAAGCTGCCCAGAACAAATGGACCTGGGGGTGTTGGTGGACAGCCAGTGGAATGTGAGCCAGAAGTGTGCCCAGGTGGCCAAGAAGGCCAACAGCATCCTGGCCTGTATCAGAAATAGTGTGGCCAGCATCACTAGGGAAGTGATCATCCCCCTGTACTCGGCACTGGTGAGGCCCCACCTTGAATACTATGTTCAGTTTTGGGTGCCTCACTACAAGAAAGACATTGAAGTGCTGGAGCGTGTCCAGAGAAGGGCAACGAAGCTGGTGAGGGGTCTGGAGCACAGGTCTTCTGAGGAGCGGCTGAGGGAACTGGGGGTGTTCAGCCTGGAGAAAAAAAGGCTGAGGGGAGACCTTACGGCTCTCTACAACTATATGAAAGGAGGTTGTAGCCAGGTGGGGGTTGGTCTCTTCTCCCAAGTAACAGGCAATA
The DNA here is from genome assembly GCA_017639485.1 of Pluvialis apricaria. Taxonomy (NCBI): domain Eukaryota; kingdom Metazoa; phylum Chordata; class Aves; order Charadriiformes; family Charadriidae; genus Pluvialis; species Pluvialis apricaria. The sequence goes on along the minus strand of CM030010.1, from coordinate 3,330,875 downwards.
AGACAAGAGGAAATGGCCTCAGGTTGCACCCGGGGAGGTTTAGGATGGATATTAGGAAAAATTTCTTCACTGAACGGGTTATCAGACATTGGAACAGGCTGCCCAGGGAAGTGGAGGAATGTTTAAAAGATGGGTAGACATGGTCCTGAGGGACATGGTTTAGTGGTAACTTGGCAGTGTTAGGTTGATGGTTGGACTCAATGATCTTAAAGGTCCCTTCCAACCTAGATGATTCTATGACTCTGTGATTCTATGATTTCAGTTCTCTGTACTGAAAGGTTATCTTTCTGTAAAACCAATCCATGACCACCACTTGAATCTTCAGCTGGTCACTGTCTGAAGTTCTTTTTGTGGCCATGGAGTGCTATAAAATAGATTTAATGAACAATACTAACTCACAGAACTTCTCTGATTATTCACAAACTTGCATTGCTCTCATGTGGATACAACAAGCAGTTTAAGACTCTGAGTAACAGAAAGATGCCAGACTGCCCTTTATGCCATGGAACCAGCTCCTCACTAGGTTGTTGAGAACCCTGTCAGCAATGCCTGTATGCTAAGGTTTCAATTTAGAGCTGCCTTCATTTAAAAAATCACAGCAAGCAGCAGCAGCAATGCAGACTTGCTTCTGATAAAGCATCACCTTCATAGGCTCATGAAAACATGCTGAAAATACCGCAGTATCTTTCTTTTTTCAATTTTTTTCCCCTGGCTTATTGTGTTTTAATGAAGTTTAGTACTTGTCATGAAACACAGGAATTCCTAACCACATGAAAGAGCCCTAAGACCTTTCTAATCAAAATCTGAGAGCTACCTTCAGCTCAGAAAAAGAGCTCTATGATTTATCTATTGATCCACCAGCATTAAAAAAAAAAAAAAATTTTCCTTAATAATGTCCTTCTTTGGAATCGTTACCCTTAGCCTCATCAAGATTTTCTACAAGATTTTGGGACTTTGCACAGGGATGTTACAACAATAGGTCCCCAACTAGATATTTCATTACAAAAATATGTGAAAAATAAACAAAAATTGCATTAAAAGCTGTACTGAAAAAGGTATAAAATGAGGCAGAGAAGCTTCTAATTACTAATACTTTCAACCGACTGCAGATGGAAAGAGCAGCAGCCTCTGCTCATGATGCATAGCTGCTCTGTTCCTTCCCTTTCCTCTGAGAAAAACTTAGCTCTCGGAATGAATACACCAGGCAACGAAGTACCTACCAAATATTGCTTTTTCAGACCAGCTTTTTTCCTTTCTTAATTGTCCACAATATTTCACCTATCAATACCCTGAATTTCCTCAGAGATAAAGAGAAACAATCTAGACAGTATCCTCCCCCCCCCAGTAAAAATAGTAACCGCACTTTGCCATTAGAGCAACCAGAGCCTGATTTATTCATTTCACACTCAGTTTCTGGAGGAGACTGGTTTGTTTCTGTCCCTGGAGGAAGCGCCTGGTATGAGGTTTGAAACGTCAGGGATAATTAAGACAAACTGTGCTTTTTTACCCCAACAAAGGAAATATATCTCTTAAAATAACTCCCTACTGAAAATCTCTGAACAAAAACCAGCCCAACACTGTTGAGGCACCTTACAATGCTAAATCAATTGTCAGCATTAGCAAGGCTCTGAACTGGAGCATCTTACAGTTTCATTGCAATCCAACAGTTACCGTGCTACCAGCAGGTACAAGTACAGATTGGATGCTGAATAGTCAGGTACGGGGATCAAATAAAAAGACATACAGCAAAGATGTTTATGTCCCAGAAACTGAAAGAGTAATTACTGCAAGGCCAAAGTTTAGAGCTCAGAGGCATTCGATATCATTTCTCATTTAGCCATTTTAGTGTCAGTCGGCAGTAAGCAGTATTGGAGTTCATGTCCACTTAAGAATTGTGCAAATTACTGTCTGCCTGTACTTCCCCACTGCACTGCAAAAACACCATCTCGAAGAAACACTGAGCAAAATCCTCTGCCAAAATGAGCTGGTATCAGACCTTGACTTCACGTCTGTCCATCAAGTTTTAAGACAGGAAGATACTAGTTTTCCTCATGTAGTTGCTTATTAATCCATCTTCAACACACTGAACAAGCTCAAACACCTAACATTCTTTTTAAAAAGGCTCCCATCACACTGGGTTATTATGTTGGCTTGAGCTTTGGTCTGGCTCATCCAGCAACAAACGAATCTTGGATTCCAGGTTTTATAGTCTTCTTGGAATTAACAATGTAATGTTAATCCCCTTACAAAGCTCCCGTCAGTGCAAACAGTATTTGCCTCCAGTTTTGTTGGTACTTTTCCTTAATTCTTTAACATTTTCTTGAACCAATAGGTTATGTAATTTACTTATTTTTTCTAATGTTTTGTACTTTTTTTTTAGATAATTATCATGGTTAAGAGGTTTTCTTGCTCTGACACTTTTTCTTTTGGACTAGTGCTACTTAGTCTGAATAAGGCGTAAGGATACATAGAGGATGAAGATATAGTGTTTTTTAAAAACAGCTTTTTTGGTTTTGTATTTTATATTTTAAATTTGATATTTTTATTTTTATAACATGAAAAACATAGTTTATTGGGTTAGAAAAACAAGTATGATTTGCAGTTCATCTTGTGAGAAATATGACAGAATACCGTGCAATAAAATCGTACATAGCGTATTAAAAACTGTGATTACGACATGAATAGTAGAATTTGTTCGTATGTCTAGGACATCTGTCTTATCAGACCACTTCCATGCAAAATGCGTGAAAAAACCATGAAAACTGGAAACTTCTATGAAATTATTTTTTGTGAAATGGTGTTAACATATATTTTAACGGTGCTAACATAAAGGACTGTAAGAAGGGTCTTCATGGTGAACTTGGGCACTATCAAACGTTTCCCTCCTGCAGCTCCCGTGGCAGTGCCATCTGTGGAGTCGATGTGGGCGATAAGGCTCCCTCTGAGACGGAGAGACTCCAGGGTCTGAGAATAGCAATAACAACAGGAATTGCACTGTGCTCAGGGACTCACCCAAGAAAGCTGACAGAAAACTGTTGAAAAGAGGTCTAGCTCCTATTCAGTTGCCCCTTTTCTTTCTTTAAAATACAGGTGTTTCTGCCAAGAAAGCTGGTGGTGTTGTCCCTTCCCCACCTTTTTTGACTGTACAGTAGCTCTCCTAAGATGAGGGGGACCAGGGTTCAGTACACTTTTCTAATGTCATTCAGGAAACAGGACAGTCGCATGAAAGCAGAATTTCTGAATTCCATTTTCTGCTTCCAGAGTCTCTTATATCCACTGCAACCATTCACTGAAATATATAAATAACCTTTTGAGCTGGAACGGGAATGAGGATACCCTTCCACAGAGGTAAGAAACTCTAACTCCTGCTCCATCTTCTTGCCCCATATGAGTCTTCAAATATTCCATGAAAAGAGGAAACACTTCAATATGCAGATTTTGAGATGTCCTTTACCCCGCACACCTTAGAAGAGCCTTCATTTGTAAGGTGGGTCATGAGGCTTGTATTTCCTTCAAGTGGAGAGGAAAGGTGGTGAAGAGATCTGGTCCTGAATCTTCACTTCCCATCAGGCTGCTTTACCCTTGCCTTTATAGAAGAAGTGGGATGCTACCACGACCATTAATTCTTTCCTTCAGCAGTTGTGTTTTAAGAAAAAGAAGGGATCTTTTTTATCTGACAGCTGTCTCAGGGTAGACATGCTCTGAGGATGCCAGGTGGAACATTCTCCTTCCCGGGCAGAGAAACACCTACATTGGGAATCCTAGTGAAATTTTAGAAATGTGCTCAATATTGAACTGTTCAATTATGTCAAGTCTTAGGCACTTCAGGCCTTCTCCTAAAATAAAACTGCAGGACATGAAACACCTGAAGGTCCAACATGTCTTTGTACATCAAATCCCTACGGTGAGTGGCAGCTGAATGGGAGTTTTGAAGCTTTTTCCATTTTAGAGTCTAATATCACATGAGGTATCTCAGTCTGTCAGGGGATCTGGCCCCTAATATCTTCGTGCTTGATGTCTCCAATCCTAAAACTAGTCCTAATCCTAATCCATGCAAGAGTTGGCATCACAACGGTTTGTTGTGAAGCTAAAGCCTGTAAAGCTTACCAGTACCATGGCAGCAAGGATTACCTTAGGTGAAGGAATAGTGATGGGATCTGAAAGTATCATAAGTACCTTTAGGGCTCTTCAGACTTCATAGTATTTACCTACTTTCCTCATCAGAAGCACTTCGAAGTCATGTCATGTTTAAGAAATTAAAACCATGACAGCTCTACTAATTCATATTAATGCTTCCCCTTGAAATATGTACAATGCCATTAGTAGTTATAGTGGCACACCCACGCGTACTGCTGTAGCTGTTCCAGGATGGGTCAGATATCAGAGCTCTGTGGGGGTGAGAAAAGAGGAAAAAGCACATTAAATTTACAAGTGTTTCTTTCATGTCTGATCATACCCATTTTTGTGTGTGTAAGCATCCACAAATGGTGCTGGAACGAGGGATAATCTGGAATCTGACTCTGCATGAAGAATAGCAATATTCATCTAAGATGTAAAGTCTGGCTTTAGTGCTCATGTCAGTGTTAGCAATAAATAACCTTTTCAGCAATACGAGGAAGGAAAGCATTAGCACAGTCCTGGGAATCATAAGCTGTGGAACCATGACAAGGTCTTCCCCCCGCCTGCTGAATACAGCATACAGTTGCCAGCTGTGAGCAGAAAGATTTTAAAAATACCCTCAAAAAAAGGCAGGAAAAGAAAGTTGGATATGCAGAAGATTCTCTACAGAAGAAAATCTTTTGTGATGTTGTCTTGCATAGAGAAATGCCTGATTCCGAAACACAAGAACTAGTGAACAAATAGCATCTTTGGACCAGATGTTTACAAGCAGTAGCTAAAAACATCAGCCAACCTGTACCTGGTTCTGATAGAGAGAATACTAATAATGACTTGGTGTGCCATCCTCGAGTCATTTGATGATTCTGAGGGAGGGATGATGGCATCAGCCAAGGAAATAAATTAAACTGCCTGCTAGAAAAAGAAATTGAAAGAACAAAGCTGACAAGATTTAGGCTTGTATTACAGTAAGGGTGACTGGGAGGAATTAAGAGAACTAGCCACATACAAAAAGATGTCCGATATTCAGGCTATATAACTGGCCACATATTTAAAGACAGAATTGTTGATTTCTGACAGAGAAAGGAAAAAACAATGGCAAAAGAAAGGACTAATTGACACATGACGGTACCCAGAATGGCCACGATCCAAGTACTGGGCACATAACATTGCTTTTCAAAGAGTGCAGCAGGAGGAAAATAGTGATTCAGATGGAGACATGTCCCTGTGGGGAAGCCAGCAATTCTTTGAACTTGTCAGACTTACCTTGCAAGCTCCAGAAGCATTCAGATGAAGCTAGGAATACACCAGTGCTTGATGGATAATTCCAGGATACCACTTTTCTCTTTGCCAGTGCATATTCTTTAATGTCTTGGCAGCTTGCAATGGCTCTTTCTAGCAAGTCCTGCTTCATATAGCTCAGCCTTGAAAAATTCTTATGAAAGTTTACCTGCCAAGACACAAAACGTATTCTCTCAGGTATTATCATAACTTTTGAATACAGATTATCTGAAGCTGGCACTGGAACAATTTATCCCAGCAGAGAACATTACCCCAAATTTACTCCATGACAAAAATCTCATTAAAAGTATGTTATGGCTGAAATTATCCATCCCTTACCTGACAATAAATAAACTGTGAAGATGTTGCCATTATCCTGCAATCAAATATTGTGAACAGAGGACAGTTGGATTTAAGAGTAAACTTAAAACAACCTATTGTAATAAATACAGTCATAACTGCTGAACAATGCTAATTTTGCCATACAATCATTGTAGAACTTTTAACAAAGTATTTCTGTACTTGGGGGCTCAAATGAAATTAAAACATTTTATTGCTTCATTCAGCTGTACTACATACAATGAGAGATATTTTTTTTTTACACCAAAATCTTCTTGTGTAGAACAAAATTTATCGATTTAAATTATGAAAAATCCATCCCTTAGGGACATTGCTTCAAAACAGTTTGAATATGGTGGTGAAATTGTTTAAAGTGTTATCAAGTATCAAGAGTCATTGCATTTCACAGGATCTTCATACACAGTTCCGGCTATATCAAAACAGTCGGTCTCCTAAAAGTGTAAAAGTATGTCTAAGGGCAAAGGTTTAGTACTTAATGGCCTGCAATTTCTTTTATGTAATGAGGAAAAAGGAACATATGGTTTCGTTCAAAGCCTGATTGTAGTTTAATTGTGGTGATGGTTTTTGTCTTTTAATCAAGTGAACAAAGAGTGAAAAAGTATGTGTACCTTCTGAGGCCAAAGAGAATTCACTGAAAGAGTAGAGGACCACAAAATATTTTGTAGATCTCACCTATATAAAAAAAAACCAACACAACCATGTCTTGACTTTCTATTTTGGGACACAATTAAGGCTTCCAGGAAAATTTGTTGCAACCTTAGTTATAGTTCTTATCATTGGCAAGCCAATCCTGACAGCAATTTATTATCTGCTTGATATGTTCTACCTGCATTAGTTTGTACATTTTTTAGTAGGAAAAATGAGGCATGTCATTTGTGAACAGACAGGAGAAGAAACTCTGTTTACAGAAGGAATGTCTTCAGAAGAAACATAATCTGTCTGTCTGAAAAACAACAACCAAGTATCTCATTCCAGAAAACAAAGAAGAAAAAAATATTTGTTGAAGATTAAAGACGATGTGTATGCTAGAAAGGTTAGACATATAAGCTGCTGACCATGTCCATTAAATATTGGCCTATATCTGGAGGTCTATAAGGGAGAAAAACTAACCATCCTGTTAAATTGAACATTCCCGTGGTTTGCATATTTAAACACACTCTTAATGAATGTCCATCTCCTTCTCAGAAACATTACGATTGGAGTTGTCATAAGCAGATGGCTGTAAAATTGAGATGAAATCAGACACCAGTACAGCATTCTGAATTTATTTTGGATTCAAATGGTCTTTAGTATGTGCAAATCATTAAAGTGCCAAACTATGCCTGAGGAGTATAAGGCTCGCTTCAATATTTTATAGGAGGGATTTTGATCTATGATTTATCAGTCAACAGACAGCACTAAGGGCAGATTTTTTTTTTTTATTTGGAATCAATTATCCTCTTGGTAGATAGTGGTTTTTTTATTTCTATTTCCATTTCTGCCATTGAAAAAAAGTTTGGTATATGCCTGTCAAGTTGAGTGACCAGCCATATAAGTAATATAAAATGCAGGTTTTCTTCTGAACTGAATAAAATATTTGTACGGCATGAACAGTTGACCATAACACTTTTTTTTTATTATTTGCAGATACTCTTCAACCCTGTCACATATCTGACTTTCTCTGTTTTTTTTTCTCCTGTGCCATTTAATGCTGATTTTTTTTTCTTCTTTTCTGTTACATATAGATTACTTAGGCAAGAATATGACCAGCCCAACAGGTTTTCCATTCTTGGTATTTGCATCTCAAAATGTATAACAAGTCACTGCAGTCAGTATATACTTTACCTTCTGCAGCTATGTCTGACTGAAAAGCATTAGGAGAGGTGAGCAGTGCTGTTATTGCTACTTGCCTGAGAAAGCAAATAATCTGAAAAAGCAATATCTGAGTTTCAGATTTTATAACAAGCCTCACTATTATATATTTCTGAACTATTCAACACAAAAAAAAAATGCTAGCAAGCATATAAAGTCAATGCTGCTTAGCTGAGCACCAGTTGTTCTGAGACAGCATTACATGGCTTACAGGTTTTACAAGGAGCTGTGCCTACTGGAGAAATATTTTACATATCAGTGAGAATCAAAAATTCTAGCTCTCCCACAGAATTGTGCTAGAGCCATTTCTTATTCGGGTATTCAGATGGATATCTCCATTTTTTTTGCATATGTAGATGCTGAGGGCTTTCTCAGGGTTCTTCGGTATTGACTTGGAGCACCTAAATGCCCTATACTCTGACAAGAAGCGATGATCTTGATAAGGGTTTCCTAGGACTTCTTTTCAAAAGTCCTTTCAGGAGTAGAAATGTCATCCTGCCATCTTAGGTTCATATTGCCTAGAAGAGACAGAAAAGAAAATACACAAAGGACAAACAAGTTGTTCGTCCTGTGAGAGAATGCATAAGAAAGAGCTACAAGAACGCTCTCAGTGTGGCTCCCAAACTTTTACCAACTTGTGAAAGCACTCCAGCCTTCCAGGCAGACCTCCTCAGCAAAGACAGGAAGAGGCTATGGTCTTCTAGAGACTACTGCCTCTAAAATCAAGCAGCCAGTTGTAACCGTGAAATAAACAGGTTGAATCATTAAAAAAAAATCCTGCACCCTGAGATACGGGATGTGAGACCCTGCAGTGATACTGTTCAAACTAACATTGGGCTGGAAATTTTCCTTGTCTATAAACAGCTCAAAGCATGAGGCCTCCTAAAATAATTCTCTTCCCTTGGAGTATACAGGCAATACAAGGATCCTAGAATCTAGTTATGTGTCTCCAAAAATCCCCTCCAAAGCAATGAAGTCTCAGGCAGACTTAAATCCAATTCCTCACCTGTACTGCATATTTTCTGTAGTACTGCTGAGAAGAAGTCTCTACCAGGAGCTGAGGCCACAACCTGATCCCCCCTGGCCAATTGCTGTCAGGGTCTGCATGCAGCTGACAGATTTGTTACAGATAGTGAGATTTTATTAAGACACATAACCATGTGTGACATAAGGGCACATAACTGGAAAGATATTCTCTCCTCCTGAACTGTTCCCCTATTCTGCAGCATCCAACCTAAGTGCAGAGCATCACTTCTTTATGTGAGATACTGTTTAGATGAGGCTTCCCCCAGTCCAAATGCTACTGTAAAAATTCTATTATTAAGAAAGTTTTGTTTTATGTGTTTTCTTCCTATGAGTGCCAGCAATGTGCTAGCTGTGTGCACCATCTACATGACGAATCATAGGTAGCAACAAACCTAGTCCTTTCTAGAGATCAGAATCTTGCCGTGTAAGATCCACAACTTCTTCAACATCACTGCAAAAAAAACCCTAAAACTGCTTAATAACATCGAGAAACTCAAGTTTTAAACCACATATGGATACAGTTGCTGCAGATCCCCTTGTGGTCACAGAAATGTTAGTACGCTAAGATATTAACTTCAGAAAAACTGAAAGAAAATACAGGCTCTGTGTAGTCTAATTTTTCATGTGTATATGCTTTTCCATGAAGCTGCAATAGCAAGAAGAACATTTAGTTTGAAACCTCACTACCAAAAGTTGATAACAAGTTGTTGAGTGTTAAAGTTCTTATGAAGAATTTTATTCTAAATACACATTTTTAGGGTAGCTAGATTTCTGGTAAATATGGGTTTTTCATATTTCACACACTTTTTGTGTGCATTATTATGTGAACATCTGTTATGATCTGGATTTCACCGTAGGATAACCTGGCTTTACACATCAGTTACTAGGACCAGTTTCTGCTTTATGGGAACTAAAAATTTAACACATGGCAAAAGATTATGAAGAAAGGTAGGAGGCATAAAAGAAAAGGGTTAGCTACAACAGCAAGGGTCCAAGATATGACTTTGAACATACCCTGATATGAATTTGTGTAATGTTCATGCTGACTTGTGCAAGATCTGAAATGCAATGTTACGGTGCTGCTGCTGGGTATGTCCTGATTTATATTTTTATGGCATTCACCACAGCTTTCAGTATGCAACCATGTACATTTCTGTAATGCTGGTGCTGGCATTGTGCTTTCAATCGTATTTTATAAACATCAGTGCACTGGTATGTATTTTTGAAGCCTAAACCAGGTTTTGTGGGTGCTATGGTATATTTCTGCTACTGCTGCTAGTTTTGTGCTTTTAATGTGGTTCCCTTGGCTCACATAGAGTTAGCTTTCATTTAGTTCCCAATCCATTTTTGTTAATTACAAACACCTTTCATCAGAAAGTGTTTGAATTTAAAGTGAGGGGAAACATAATGATAGTTTTGCAAACAGCATTCTGTGGAACGCATTCCTAAAGCTTTCATGAACCCCAGATGTGTATTTACATGTATGCAATTTATCTTGTGGATGCACCATAGAAGATGTTAGGAAATTATCCTTCCTCTTTAGAAATACTGTTATATACTTCTATTGACTTTTCACAAGATCTTGATGAGCAGCGATCAAAACTGAATATGTAAAACTAAGTCCGGAGCTGCATTAGAAAGTGATAACTCATGTCTCCGTAGCTGAAGGTATGAATAAACTCACATCCCGCAAATATATTCTCACATGACTTTCATTTTGCCAGCACCACGTCCTGACATAGCTAATAATTTACTTATGTGTATGTAGAAAAGAAGAAATAAATAAAAAGGGAATTATCAAGCAAATTCGCCTCACTCTCTTACCCAAAACACACGTTTGCAGTGAATCCCTCCCTGTGGGCTGAAGGTACACTGTGGCTGCAAAGATTTCGAGCACTGCTGCCTAGAGCCGGAGGGGGATTCTAGCACGGCACCTGCTCCTCTCTTTGATTAGGGATCGCCAGCGGTCCCCGTGCCTTTAGGCTGCATCTCTCTGCTTGCCGCAGTACACCTGGCAACTTCTTGGTAAGAAAGGATGCTCGTGTTTGGGAGCTCGGTTACTTCCCTCACCCACGGCTTGATGCATCCCTCATCCACAGCTTCATTCTTTTGATGGCTTTCTGTGCTTTCATATCCTCCATTTTTCCCACTGACTAATGCCATATCTTTCTAATGCTGAATATCTTCAGTATCAAAGAAAACATGGAGTAGGACAAGGTAAAACATAGGAATGTGCTTCACTTCATCCAAAAAGGATTAAACCGCTTCTGAATTTGGGACCTAGAGCCATGAGTCTCTTGACTGCTCTTTAGGACTTTGTATATACCCTTTTTATCCCGCACAAAAAAAGAAAGCCTGTACCTCTAGAAGAGATTTTAATGAATTGCAGGTGATAAACCTGCAGTTGTGTACATTCTACACGCTTCTGGTTTTGAACGATGGTGCTCAGGTGGATATTAATTTAGGTGGTAGAAAGCAACTTGCATTACTGCACACACTTTTCTGAGAGGCATGGATTTCCTTCCCACTAACAATCTTGTTGACAGCAGCTGCTTTTTCATGGGCTGTGAAAATAATTTGGAACAAATAACCTACCAGAATATTTTTTACCTTTTTTTTTTTTCTTTTCCAGAAATGCACTGTGAACTTACTGGAAAATTCCTTTCTTTTTTATGCAGAAATAGAAATTTTTTTCTGTACTTTCATGATAAAAAGACACCAGTGGCTTGTCAGGATTCAAAAATTCTGCTTGGATCTGGTCAATACATTGCTGTATGATGATGGAACATGCAACTGGATTTTACATTTCCAGGTACAAATGAGCTTGAATCAGATTTACCAACTCCAGCTCGTTTGCACAGCCATAACAAAGCAAATGCATGAAGAGCAATTTGAAAGGTTACAAAATAATAGCTAATAGCTGGTCAAGCAAAATAGAAAATTAGCAATGGATTTGGCTTATAGGTCTGAAGAAGGTCATTCTGAAATGCTTACCTCAGCTTTTTGAAGCCCTCTCAATTGGCCTATTAATCAATTGGTCCAACAAAAATTGGTTGCACCTCATTTAAGGACACTCTGACCATCATAGCTACAGCTACAACACTACTACTACCAAAACAAGGTAACTATGAACTTTGTGTCATTTTCTTTTTAACCAGGTATTTGTGGCATGATACTAGCCAGCCAAAATGCCTTTATTTTGGTGAATTACACCTATTTACCATAATATCACTTCATTTGTTATTGCTCTAATGAGAGGCTTTTCTGAGAACAGACCTATTCACTATAGGGTGTGTGGAAAATTGAAAGGACACAAACTGAATTGATTTAAATATGACAATGGTGTTAACTCAATGCTTCTTTCAACTTTTGCTCAACTTTATATTGCTGATAACACTTGGAAAAAAAAAAAACCCCACACTTCTAGTTTCAAAAGTGCCTTAGGCACTGCTTGGGAGTGAAGCCCAGGCTTCCAGAGAGGCTAATGCAATGTTAAAACGATAAGCTACAAAAACCATTGATTACACTGCACCTATGCAACTTGTTTCTTATTACAAACTTCATTTTATTTGCAGACAGAATTTAGTATAGGACAACACAAATCCTGCAAATGTTCTTAAGGCCCATCCTGCAAACATTTATTAGCAGGTTATGTGCTTGTTGCCATGAATAATCCATTACCCTTTGCGTAGTGAGCATAATGCCAGGCAGTAAGTGCTTATAAAAAAAAAAAAAAAACCTATTGGCTGTAATTCGTAAGTAGTCTCATTGACCTGAGTAAGCACATGCATAAATGTTTGTAGAATTGCACTTAGTATTGTTGTCTATAAGTAATGAGATTGTGTATATCTTTAGTATTCTAGTTAAATATCAATGGAATATGGTGAAAATACACAAAGTTGCCTTTGTGTTCATGTAGTCCTTAATTTTTTATTGTCATAAATGTTTAAACTCATCCCCTTGCAAACCTTTACGAAATGGAAACCACAAGGTATTACAAAGTTCAATATCTCTAATAGATTTCCAATGATTTTTTTTGTTTTACATGGGTAAGTGTTATTTTATCTAACACAAAGCAAAAAGCTGCTGTGCTCTCCTAAGGAAATAATCTTCCTCTGTTGGGAGAAATAGGGTTCACAACATTTGAATACTTTCATAATAAACTCTCAAATAATGTTAAGTGTGCTTGCCCAGACACTTCAGCCACAAATAATAAGCTATCTCCATCAAATAAACAAGTGGTGTCTATAATGACTACTTGGGGACATCTACATTTACTGACTGCAAAAATTATGTCTCAGCTGTTATTTTATGGTTTCAGGAACCATATAACCACTTAATAGCAACCAGCCATGTTCAAAAAAACAAGTTACTCTAGTAGCAGTCATGCTATGACCGATATCTTATAAAGCATAATTAGTGGACAGAAGTAGTACTTGAGAAAGCACTACTCAATCAAACCGAGATAAACTGGGGGAAATAGTTATTACAAAACTGCATCTAACTGCTTAGGGTGTTATTAAATACAGGAAATATTCTTTTCTAAAGTATATGTATCCAACAGATTGCAAGTGAAAATAAGGAAAGAAATAACGTGTGCTTTGTACTTTATGTGATATTCTGTTGCCAAGGATCTCTAGATCCAAGACAAATTTTTATTTCTCTCTCAGCAAATCTGTAAGCCTCAGAATGACTAAAGAGGGTTTTGCCTTTCAACACCTCTATTCCTGACAGTTTGTTTCTAGAAACCTGATATTAATTTCTGTGGTGCAAATATAGGGTAAGGAGCAGGAAGATGGAAACAAAACTGTATTATTAAGGAGTAAGGTAATCACACGCCTGCAAAACCTGGCTGGATAGTGTGTGTGTGTCCTTTTTGGCTCAGCAGTGTTCAGAGTCTGTGATGTTTTCTTAAAACTTTGAAGGTGAGATTTTTCAATATAGACAACTGTTCTCTGCAGAGATTCCTCCGTGCTTTTTCCTTTGTACAGTTCTGTGAAGTTTTGCATCCCCATTCTGTTGTGATACAACTCAGTTTTGAGTGAAAACACAGATGGACCCAAAATCCCAGGATAACACCAATGAAAACTCCTGAGTTTCACTAGGTGTCACAGTTTAAGACCAAACAAAGCGTGAGGAAACTCGATAGACTCAGAAACCAAAACACTTGAACTGCACGCACCCATGCACGACTTTATACAACTTCCCTGCTCTGGGGCAGATGGTACCCACCTGGAAAAAGGCTGGGAGTGTGGTGGGTGCCAGCCTGCACTGCCCACCCCATGGGTGAAAGGCATCATCTGGAAGGGAGTATAGCCAGCCTGGGCTGGGCAGAGGTCCCTGACTTCTGAAAGTCTTCACTGAAATTTCTTCACCCAAAGGGTTGTCAAGCATTGGAACGGGCTGCCCAGGGAAGTGGTGGAGTCGCCATCCCTGGAGGTATTTAAGAGATGGGTAGATGTGGTCCTGAGGGACATGGTTTAGAGGTGGGCTTGGCAGTGCCAGGTTAACGGTTGGACTCAATGATCTTAAAGGTCCCTTTCAACTAAAATGATTCTATGATTCTGTGATTCTATGATTCTGTGACTGTCCCTCTACCTCTCTCATCTCCCAAGTTCTCCCCAGCATCTCTTGTACATCCCCAAAGTGCTACCCTGACCTGCCACTCACAGCCAGTGCAGTGGTTTCGTTTGGCACTGTGAGATGCAACATTTCTCCCCTCTACATGTCCACCTTTTGCACGGAGCCATGGAGCACAACCTTGGCCTCTTGTCTCCAGTGAATCTAGCCCAGAAGAAACCCAGAAGAAAAGCTAAGAAGAACTGGATTCTGCCTCTGAGTTTGGTAGGAAACTTTCCACTGGGAAAGGAATACTTGGAGCTGTTGTGGTGTGTGAAAGGTACCCAAGATAACATAGTCTTTCACAATATTTTTGTACACAAAATTTGAAAACAAGTTCAATGTTACATCACCAGTGTTGTGACACTTTCTGTCCTGTTGTCAGTCCTTGTCTGTCTTGTACCTGGCAGTCACCTGTTGCCACTAACCCTTTCCCATTAAGTGACAGCTTTGTAGGGTACCCTGACCTGCACCATGTACTTGGATGTTCGTGCCATCTGTCTTCCTGGGCTTAATCCTTCTCTTAATCCCTCACGTGTCTAGCAGTCTCTCAACACTTCCTGTCTCAATCTCACTCAGATGTCACTTTTATGCAGACGGTGCCAGGATTTAAGTTCCCTTCACTGCTCTGAATATAGAGGCTTCACCTAATTGCTTTAATCTCATCACCTCTTCTTTTTCCTGTTTTTCCTTCAGCATAATTTGGATGGTTTTGGTAATACTAAAGCAAAAATGGTATTTTGTGTTTCTAGATGCCATGCTGACCAAGAGTTAGAGAGATAAGTAACAGGATCATAGACGGAAATGGATTGATTATCTGTCTGGCAGGAATATTTTCTTAAAGAGTTTAAGCATAGACATTTTTTAAAAAAAAAGAATAATGCATAATTTCACAAAGACTACTGATTTTCCCCGTACAAGTAATTTTAACATAATGGTCTCTGCTTTTTTTTTTCCTGCATTCTCTGTGATCCTTCAAGTCATTGCAGATTTAGAAGTGTCAAATGACGGTTAAATTATGCACCTAGAATTTTCTTTTTTCCCTGTAGATACATAGAAATGGTTGGTATTTTTCCTCTAGTACTAAAGTATAGGCCCCTGAAAATGTTTGTGCCATTAAATTGTTAATGACTGAAAATAACCTAAAAGTTGAACTGAATGCTCCTGTATTTATGAAAATGTGTGAAAGTACATATAAGAAATAATCATTCTAATAATCTCAATTTTTAATATCTCCATTTATGTTGATACTCAATATTTAATGTACACCCAAAGCATTGAAACTGGTATAAAACGCTTACAAATACATTTTGAATTCAGTGAATGCTTTTTAAACTTATATTATCAATCAGTAAATACTCTGATGTTCTTTATTTACTGATTGATAAAAATATGTGCTTTATACCGTACAAACGTTCTTTAAACCCTACAAATACTGTGATGTTCTTTATATAGATTTCTCCACCTGCATTCTCATATTTAATGTTTTTAAAACCACGCTTTTACCTTTAGCAATATGATAGGGATGGCAGATTTACTGTGACACACATGAATTCCTTCAGAGTGCTTTTTTTTTTTTATTCCTACTGAAATAGTATCATGTAGCATGCGTCACATGGATGCTTTTGAGAAGAACAGCAGCACATCACTTCTTCTCTAGAGATTTCAGAAGTCTTCCAGCAAACCAACCGCCTAAGGTTTCCGGCAGCTAGTAGTAATCTAGCCCTTCGGATAACATTTCACTTGCCTCAGTTGCCACCAAATAAGGAATCAATAGCTGATACAGAGTAAACATGTGAGAGGTCTATTCACTGGATTTTTCTGGGGTTCTCAGTTCAAAAGACATAATTTCCTCACATGTTCAGCACAGTCAATTAAGAAGGTGTACGTCCTTCTTTCTTCCTCTCTGCTTTGATCTCGCCTTAACAGAGGCTGAATTCTAATTTAAAGCAACTAGTTTGTAGCTAACTAAAAATTCTGTAAGCCATGGGGCACTTGGGGTAATCCCAGCTCTTCTCCATAAAACATAAGTACATCATTGTGGAACAAGAATTTTTATATGGAGCACTTCCTTAATCAATAAAGATGATTAAAATTGGTAGGACTGATAGCATATTCCCACATCCTATGTTTCACAAGTGCTTAACCCTGCCTTTATTATTAACAGCTGGCTTGATCCTGCAGAGTGTGCACAGCTGCCCTTCATCCTTCCTGTTCAAGCTCTCACAGCATTGCTTTCAGGTGATAAATATCTGTGGGATAAATATACTTACTGCTTGTATACAAGAACCCTCTTCTATGTAGCTTAAATAATATGTAACATGTGTTTCACAAAAAAAAATTCCATAGTCCAAACTACTTCTGGATGTTCCTGAGCTGAATTACCCTGCCCTGTATTCTGTATAAAGACAGAGGCATAATACTGGACTTGTAAACCTGGTGTCCTCCTCATTCATTTCTTCAGACAAATTAAATAAATAAAATCACATGGGTTAGAAATGCAGAAGTGGGCTACACCAGTAGCAAAACTCTTACAGCATCCTTGGGATGTTAGCAACCATTTGCTGGAAAAGTTCATAGCTTAAACTGAAATAAATCACTGCAGAATCGATATTTAGTTTAATACAAAAAGGAGAAAGGAAAATTTTTTATCAGTATTTCAAAGATGGAGACCGGAGACAGCAATTTAATGCCTTTATTGTCTTATTAACTTTTTTTTCCTTTTTCTTCCTTCTATTCTACTATCATCTCTCTCATAAGTCTTAGTAAAAAAAAAAATGCCATGACTCCTACAAGAATCAACAAATATAAAAGATGGGAATCTCTTCTGAAGACATTTTATACTAATGACCTGACTGAATGCAAACTACTTTTGTGGCTTGTTTTTTCATACCTAGTGCTTTTCTGTTCTGGCCTATGTATAATTGCATACTCTTGTTGTGTCTCAGGAAAACTAAATTTTTCCAGATGAAACTTCTTTTACTTTCTGTTTTAAAATATCTACTCCTGCCTATATCAAAACTTTGTCTGTAAAAGTGCTACTATAACATATATTGTAACATATAACAATAATACAGTGCTACTACAGTGTATAATACTATAACTTATAAAGAACCTTGTGTCATTCCCTGCTGAACCATCTGCCTTCCTCCCTCCTCTCTTTTTAACTTCTTCCTCTATTTTCTCTCTCATCCTCACCTTCTGCTGTGCCTTTTGCCTTCTCCATTTCCACTTCAAGTTGTCTTTATTTATTAAAGTCCATTTCTTCTTTCCTTTTCAATTCACATTTTTCTTACCTTACAAAAAATTATATGAAAATCGAGCTCCTTTATCTTTCACTTTGTGTGTGTGTGTGGTCTACCTGGGATATGGTCTCTCTACTGCATTTTATTATTCATTTATGGCATTGGGCTATCCTCACAAAAAACTGCCTGAACAAAGCCGATGCCCTAAGGCATCTTTGGGGAAGTTTGCTTGCTTGTTTGTTTGTTCATTTAGTTGTATTTTTGTTTGGCATGGATTAGCATCCTGAAGTGCACGTTTCTTTGGCTATAACTGAGGGGTTTGCTATAATTACCTGACTTAATATGGGAGTTCAAGTCTGATGGCCTTGGAGTTTTTCTGAAGAAATCCTTCTTTCCGTCTTCTCAAAGACACAGTTTTCTACAATTGTAGGTTAGTCTGATGCCGTAAGCTTTTTTAGCACCAAGGGCACCTTGTCAGCTGAAACTTAAGGAACTAAAGTGATGCTCTCAGATATTATTTGAGTTGCATGGCCTTGGGGCTTCCTAAGGCAAAGATGGCTGCAAAAAAAGAGATAAATTTATGTACCAAAGCTGTATTTTTCTGTTGGACAAAGTAATGTTCTCTTACAACAGACTTCTACATGGACCTTGAAAGAGAAGTAAGAGAAATTCTTTAAAACCAGATACCCTTGGAAATGCATTTCTCCTGATATAAAATGATGCCCCAAAGACATTAGGTACATCTTACACTACCCAGTTCCATAAAACTAACAAAAAGGGTTTCTTTGCACTTGGATATGATATAGTTATAATTTCTATATCCTAGATGCATGAATTTTATATTTTGAAATAATATTTCTAAATTATGTTGGTTTTACCTCTAGGAAAACAAAATAAAATTCAAAAACCACTACAAACAAAGCAAACACAAGATATTTTGTATTATTCCCAGAGAGCCTCTGCAGTTAGAAGGCATCATCTAAAGATCAAGGTTTGGTGAGTTCTATTTTGGACTTTAACCCGTAAAAGAATGTTTATGTCGAGGGGAAGAATCTTACAGAAATTTTAGGTAAGGTGAAAGACTACTACAAACAGATATTTCTTCCAGATACTACTGTGCTGGGTCCAAGGAAATCCTTGTTCTTTGTCAGTCCCAGTTTGGGAATTTTCATTGTTTTACTGACCAATCCAAGAGCAATTCTCTTATATCCTTTAGGCCTTTACCCCTCCCCGAAAAAAGAGTATGAGTTATAAACATTAATTTAAAAAAAAAAAAGGAAAATATTTCTTAAATAAACTATTAATAAATCATATATTTCATAAAACTCTACAATCAATGTGTATTTTGTATTTATCAAATATAGCTTAATTTATTTAAATATTTGTGCATTTATATTAAAAATGAATATCTAAAATATTTTTGTAAGCAATAATATACACAAGAAGTTCTTTATTCTAGAAGCATAATGTTTTAGTGCTAAAGCATTCAATGGAATAGAGAAGGTCTTAAGGGATGTGGCTTTGTTTTTATATGATTTAGAAAGTGATAGAAGAGCCTTTCATGCCTCATTATGACCTGAGTTTGCCTTTATACTGATGTAAACTGACTACTTTGGTGGGTGACTTCCTGTGATAAGTATTAATAGGAGTGAAGTACAATCTAATTGTTTATAAGTGAGGAGAAAGATGTTATTTCTTGTGTCTTATCACAGCTGATGGTTCACATGTACTTTTGTATTTATTTAATATCCATAATGTAAAGACTCTAGTGCATTCCTAAAATGATTTTAATGACATTATTGCATACCACTAAATAGCAATTGATCTTAAATATTTGCAACATTAATTGATATCTTTTGTTAAGTTTATACAAACACCATTGGTGCCTTTCTAATCCTCCATAATCTTTTATGTAACCAACCCTGAGGATTCATTTCTCTTCTTGAAAAATGAATCAAGAAAATGTCCATAAAACCAATACAGAAAACCAAAGAAAACGATGTAATATGCTACAGTAGTTTCTTCTGGATATACATATATCATGCTAAAATTATAGGGTTTTTACTGCTAAGAAGTATGCATATAAAAATTGGATTTGATATTTAAATTATGAGAGCCTGGAGGAAGGAACAATATATTCTGTGTCTTCTACATTTCTGGACATGCTTTTGGCATTCAGTAGAAAAATAAATGTGCATGTATGCATATTACATTGGCAAATATTGTTATAGTCCATCTAATATATTGGGGTACATGTGATACAAATAGTTATTCACAGCCAATTTAATAAATCATCTATACACTATGTTGAGTGCTATAACATTTTTCCAACATTTGAATATCAGACATAAGAATTGGGAACTTAAATTCATATGAAAAGTACATTCAGCACAGAAATCTATTACTGCTCCCACACTATAAGTTCTAACTTGTCTGAATGTTGGGTTACGCTGAAAGAGACTGTGCTGTCCATCAAAACTCCCTGCGTAAAATATTTGTTTCATTATCTGCCAGTTAAAGTAGAGAGACTGGTGATATTCAAGAAAGCTTCTGCAATATCTGTAAGTATCATATGATATCAATCTGTTATTATTAGCTCCACAGTTTAATAAAACCAAAATTCACTGAAAACATTAAAAGCAGACACACATATATATGTGCATATATAAAAATATGTGTTCGTGTGTATTTATGCGTTTTACCCCTCTTGCCATAAAGATTTTAAGGAAGGTAAAGACCCAGTATTCCTATATATTAGGATCAAAGATATCTGTGGTCTACATTTTATTCGCATGTATTTGAACGAAGTGCTAGAGGGAGCCACTAGATGAAAACTCTTTAAATCTTTCAGGGCTGTATTTCATTGAAGGCAATCATTTTTCCAAATGTGTTTTTTTTTACTTTTGTCATACTTATTGCTTCAAAAAACTTTTCTTGTCATTTTCTGTTCAGGATCCAGTCACAAAGACCTGTTATCTAAGACCTCCTGAGGTTACAGAAGACAAAAATTTAGATATCTGTGTTCAGATCTGAGGTCTCACGGTCACAAGTGCTTACAGGTCATTTCTTTCTGGAGGCATAGAGACTGTATACCTCAAACAGGTTGGTTTGGTTTTGCTTTTGGTCTTTAATTTGGGCTTTTGGAGCTCTGGTTATCTGCTGACCTGAAGTTTTTAAGAGTTAACCCAACTCATATGCAAACATAGTCAAGATTCAGAAGCTAGACTTTTTTTTCCAATTCTTTCCCTCTGAGAAACCACTTGGAATGAGACCATTCTTCATGAAATTAGTTTTTCTTGTACAATACCTCTTCCCCTTCTTGACTCTTCATAAGATGGATCCGTAATTTAAACAGTCATCCAGAGTATGGAAAACCTAGGTACAAGTTTAGCTTCTTCCTGAGTGAATGAAGCCCCATATCTCCCATTGAAATGTTTTATCCTATAGTTACACGTGATTTTCACTATTTCCCACTAATTATGTTACACTGTGCAAAAGTGGAATAGAATTACTCGACCTTTTCAGTATTTTTTTAAGTCAGTGCTAAGGAGGGAGAACCTGTCTTCTCATCCACCCTGCAAGAACTGTATATACTTCTTACACAAAGAAGTCATCAGGAAATGTATGTACAGAATGACTGGAGCAGAAGCAAAAGTATTGCACATAGTGCTGGGTAAGGAAGATAAAGAAGGGTGATCTTGTGTGTATTTTTTATTGGCTTGCCACTCACAACTTCTGCCATTTGAGTCATAAAACTGAGTATATTTTGAACTCGCTCTGTAGGGTTCTGGATCCTAGTTGAGTTAAGCACCACAGCTTTTCAGGCTTTATAGAGCCTGAATTTCTTTCATGTCTACCTCAACATGTTTGTAAATCACAAGCAAAACCAAATCCACTAGCCAGTTGAAAATATAGAAAAACAAACCGGACCAACTAAATAAAAGCGAAAAGATGTTTCCACACATGCCTTCTAGAAACCAATGGTGTGAAATTATTTAGTGTTTGCCACAAAGTCCATGACAGGAAGCAGTTTCCCATCGCGCTCTGAAATGATGGGCAGCAGGTCTGGCATGTTACAGTCTAAAGGGAGGAGTGAGTTTCACAACCCCACAGAAAATGTTAAACTGACAAGTTAAAGTGGTCAAAATAGTTTTGACAGCATGTAATCTGTCAAAATACACTGTTTTTCAAAGTCAAGACATTCTGCAGTGATTTATTGATTTTTATGAAGATTTCTGTAACGAGATTTTTGACATTTTGCCAGATTGCTTCTGACCAGAAGGAATGACTTGAAACCTGAGGATCATGTAACCCAATTTTGTTCCACTCAAATCCACAAAAAGTTTTGTTTTCATTCCAAAATAAAATTAATTACCTCGAAAGCTGTTAAACACACATAAAAGCTGTAGCAGGGTTATGCTAAGAAGGGTCTCTCATGCAGACAGAGCCCACATCACTTGAGGATTCGGGATCAGGACCAATATCACAAACTTCAACCAAAAACCAGAAGTAGTCTTAGAGCATCCAGCTATTTTCTGTGTTTAAAGAAAGATATTCCACTTGATAAGTCAGATGCTTTTGTACTGCACTATGTTCAAAGACGATCCTGTGCTGCATAATCCTGCTTGTCTCTGCCTCTTTCTGTCTTTCCTATCTACTACCTTTCTTCTTTCCTCTCAAAGTTATCACTGTCAAAGTGATAACTCAGACGCTCCACTAATTCTGCCTCTGCTTCTTTCCCCTTTCATTTTTTACAGCCTTTCTCATTTACCTTTTCTCTTTAATTGTTCCCCCCTACTTTTTTTTTTTTCTTTTTCTTGTGGCAATCTACAAATCTCCACTTTACTGGCCTTTAAATCTAAGATGCCTTCATCTAGAATCTAAAAAGGTTCCTGTGGACAGAGGCACAAATTATATGCAGATTGCTAGTGCAGGAATTATTGCTGCTTGTAGCTGCAGAACTTATGAGACCTCCTGTTTGTTAGAGAGACTACTTCTTTCTCCAAAGCTACATTATTCAAGAAGTAAAGGTCCAGGTTTCTGCAAACAAAATAACGAAGAAAAATCTTCAAATAATTTAAGGAATTCTAATGTACAGATTTGACAGTTTGTACTGCCATTTTCATCTATTTCCCAAAATATTTGGGCAAGACATACACGGTAGAAGGGAGTTGGAAGGAAGATTAGTCTTATCTGTAGGTACATGTGCTGGAAATAGTCACCAGTGGTGCTACGAAATCTTCTGTATTGTGGCTGGGAAAGGATTAAACTGTCTTTAGAAGATGAGCAGGATGGTATTTTCTTTCCTGTAAAAGTAAAGATTATAACGAGCATATGTAACTAAGGCATGATACCAGTTAATAAGAAAGCAGATTCAGTGCTCTCTGCCACTCTGCATTGATGATATCCAGGGGCCTGTGCTAATTTGCCTCCCAGCATGTTAGATAAGTTTCAAGCAGTAGTGATAGGCAAAGAAAGAAAAGCAAGTAGGTTTACTTTAAAAAAAAAAACAAAAACAAAAACCAAAACAACTAAACACCAACACTACCCACCCCACCCCTCATTTTAAATAACTTCTGACAAGTAATTGGATAATTACTTTTATGATATTGATAAGGGACCTCAAACAAATTTAGAGAATCTGAAAAATGCCTAAATCCTGGTGACAGTATGACAGCATGGATGACTCAGTGGTCAAAAAAACGAGTAAGTTTTGAATAAATTCTCTTCTTATATGTTCTGTAGCATGTGAAGGAGGCCCAAGATACTGGAGAAATCATAATACTGAATGTAATTCCTATGGCATATTTAAATATTTCACCAAATACATTTACTGATACATTTTTGGGGGTTACAGATTTAATGAAAAAAAAGATGTTAAATAATCATATCACACTTTGTGGAAATACTCTTTTCTTTCTACATTTCATGAACAAATATCATTTATGTAAATGCTCAGAAACAGGCTCATTGAACCAGAATATTCGTCATAAAGTCCAACCTCATTCACACACTTAGGATGTGGTATTTCGGTTAAACAAAAGTTATTTAGTAAATTCTAGCAGGTCTAAGTATAATCAGATATGCAAACCATAAGTACATACAGTACCTGGCTTCAGAAACTTTAACAGAAAAATGTGTCAACACACCTCTGTTAAAATGCATTTAAAATCAGTCTGAGTGCTTCTAACACACTCTAAACTTGTTTACAGTCAATGTTCAAAACGCAGATAGTCCTTTGTAAAGTTCAAATCCTTCTGAAAAGCAATAATACACCATTAAAAAAAAAGTCATTTGTATTGAAAAAACGCCTAAAACACTTTGTTCCCAATGGTTTGTAGAAATTATAAATGCCTTAAACGGGTGCTAAATTAAAATAACTCCTCAATTATAACTATAACTTAGTCACAGCAAGGCTATAAAAATGCAAACAAATAAATGCTAGTATTAGTTTATTCAATTGTCCTGAAATATTTATAGAAATGTGTATTAGTACAGTTATTACTAATAGATATGTTTATTCCTATAATTGAACTTAAAAAAAGTACAGTGCTGTATGAGTTATAAAACTAACAGTTTTATTAAACACTTGCTTGGTACATTTTCTTCAGAAAATCTCTATACGTAAAACCGACAGCAAAGGAAGAAATAATGAATATATGAAGCATCTTCATCTCCTTGCAGATGAAAAAGTGTATGTTCATGTCCTTGATTTAACATTCACAGAAAATCAACCAACTTAAAGAGTAATATGAAAAAATATTTGTGTCAGCACTTTTAGAATAATCATGTATTTCAATATAGCAGTACACAGTTTAATGAGAATGCCTTCAAAATAAATCAAAGCACTGGTGTTCTTTTTGAAAGGGTCGCTCATCACTGAAATGTTCCGAAGAAGCAAAGCAATTTCTGACAAACAATATATAGATCTTCAAAGAAGAATGAAATGTGAACATAGGAAGCTTTATCTAGTGTTTCTACTTAATAATACATTTACAATTAGCGATATGTACACAGTTAATAAATTCTAGGCTGAAGCACAAGTTCAGAACCTGAAATCTGTTGACATTAAACAAAGCAGCTTTTGATTTACTACTCGGTTGAAACAGATTGTTGTAAACAATCTACAAAGTGTCCAAGGTTATTTATTTTTTTTTCTTTATTTATTTGTAATTTTGTTTTTATATTTATGAAGGAACCCAATTCTCAGTAAATAAGAATGAATGGAAAACAAATATTGCAAGATTCATCTGGGAATAGCGTGTTATCTTCATCTCCCAACTTCTTTCTCAGCTTTATTTGCCTTTTGGGGGCTGCTGTTTTCTTATTTCCTTTAATACATGCATTGACTAGTGCAATTTCTCTCCCTCTCAGATGTGGCAGGAAATTTCCTCTGTTTTGATAATAAGTGAGTAGACACCCAAGCTCAAATCCCCACAAGCTTACTTCTGACATTCTTTAATATTACTATGATTTATCAAGGATTTCCACAGTTCCCTCCTGGCTCCTTTAAAAGATATTTTAAATGGTTTTACAATAAATCTGTTTAGTGGCTGTCTAATTTGACACACATTTTGACATAGTCAATTGTCACACGTGTTTAACACAACACATGATAAGAAAAGAAGCTTATGAACTGTTTAAACTTTGCTCTGTATGAAAAACATAGTGTTATTATTGCAGGACTGAGATTGAAAGCAGTGATTAGATCATTAAAGAATCCAACTTATAGTTAATTATCTTTTAAACACCGCTAGACTATCTTAAAAACCAATTACTTCTATTCCTGTCAGTATCTGGTTATCAGAGTAAAGGTCTTCTGAGCGCATAGTCTAATTTGCCTAAAAAAAGTTTAAATATATTTAGTATTGAAAATATGTAAATCAGTTCATAAATATATTGTGAAAATAATTGAAGGACATATTAGACAATTATTACATTGAAAATATTAAATGCAAATAAAATACTTATAGAATGTAGCAGTCTGAGCGACATATCTAGCAAGGTGTTACCTACCAACTTCATGCTCCACTGATCTGAATTTTAGCTAAGAATTTTTTTAGTTCGGTTTTAAAGTTGGTTTAAAAATTATCATTTAATGAGACTTTAAAACTAATTTGCATAATCCTCAAAGAAAATATTGTTTAACATTCAAAAGAGCTATCAGTATTCTTTTTCAAAGCTCATATTAATTCCAGCTTCAAAAAGGGGGATGTTTATGACACCAAGATAAGAAAATACAAATACAGTTGTTAATCACTGTGTAATTACAAAAAGACTTTTCTTGAAGTCATAGGAGAAATACCTCAGTAGTGTTTATTTCACGTTCATCTACTAACTTTAATCTTTCCCGTTTAACTGCTGCTCAGGAAATTCATAATAGTAGTCGACAACAAATAAACTTTATACAATTGAAGAAAACTTTGTGAAAGCAAAAGCTTTACCTTCTTAAAACATTTTGTTAAAGGTAATGTGTATTTGCTCTGCAATGTGTTTTGGTGATGTATAGCAATTCTTTCAAAGACCTTTGCTCAGAGACATCCCAGAGCCTGAGCAGAGCCTTGAATGCAGTCGTATGCAGAATGCATAATCTAAAAATGAATCTAGTAACAAATGGGGTATTTAACAGTTAAATGTTATTTTGGTGTAAAATCTGAGTGGGAATATTTTTTTACTGACATGAAAACAAGGTACTTCCATCATAAACTGTATTGCAGTGTTTTGTTCCTATCTCATGACCCATTAGGGGGAACATGGCTCTGAACCATGAAGCTGCGTCTTGAGGACCTCAGGAGAGGTCTGTGAAGAGCAACAGTGCCCATCTTCAATACCTTCATCTTCATCTGATCACTAGGATGTTCCTAACCTTTCTACCGGAGTGCTTCACCACTCCATCCAGAGCTGCTCACCAATCTTCCTGAGGAAGGATCTGCAAAGGGATGGATCTGCTGGAGGACACAGACAGCAAGTTATAAATATGGCCACCGGTGAGGGCGTCAGCATACTGCAGCTGGCTAAAAGTGAATCACACCTTCTATCTTCGGGTTCTGGGAAACGCTAATATATCTTCCTTTCTTTTTTCTCTGCTAACACATCTGAAGGAGAACATCAAGCCAGACATATAGGTCCTGTGAGGGATTCTCAGCCCTAGGCCCCAATCAATGGCTGAGCAACAACCCTCACTTATCAAACTCATCCCTGCGACTGGTGGCTCAGGCAGGCGGATTGCTCTGAATTTCTTCCCTGCTTTTCCAGAGAAGCAAGGGGAGACAAAACCAGGCCTTAAGGTAGGGTCAGCATATAGAAATGAAATTCTGTTGCTGACTTACCTGAAGCATTTTTTCAGGGTGGCAGACAAAGCCAAAAAGGCAGAAGAAAACATCTGCTGGGGAGAAGAGTTTGCAGGCAAATGTGTGTGACTCATGTCACTGGTTTCCCCACCGATATTTTTTGTGAATGTATTGGGGATATTATTGATGTCAAATAGGAGATTATAGGTGATGCAAAAGAGGAGATTACTTCTTCAATTTGTTTAGACGTTGGTAGGTGATCAGGCCACAACACTGTATCCAGCAGGGCAGAGAGGAACTTACCTTTTTTTTTCTTTTTTTTTTTTTTTTGAGAAGTCTATTTCAACACAAGAAACCCTGGTTTATTTATTATTGAAGTGCAGTCTTTTCAAAGCCTGAATGGCTGCCCTCAATTAGATAAACATTATTGAATTTTTTGAGTACAGAAGGCCACATGTTGGCATAAAAGTGACCCTAGAACATTCGTTTCAGGGACCCCTGAAGGAGTAAATTAGCTTTATGTTGCTGCTTTTTCAATTTCATTCTGGCATGTAATGCACATGTTGGCATACATTTCCTTATTGCTTAATGCTAGACATATGTTCACGTGCAGATGCGTTTGGCCTTTTGAAGATCTCTTACTAGTCAAACTTTTCTGAGAGCCTTCATGTTTCCACTTCCCCTGGTTGGCAGTTTACTACATCTTCCTCTGAGGGGAAGCCCAGAACGGAGAGATTCTGTAGGTGACATAAGTGACATTCCAGGATGCGAGGGACATCTTCTGTGCCAAGAAGGAGGAAGAGCACATGGGAGGGCTATTATGAGTGTGAAATATCATTTTGAGAGGCAGCCAAGGAGCACTGATTAAGAACCTGGATTCCAGCATTTATGACATCACACGACCTGGCTTGATGTTTGCCCACAGGCTGAAGCTGGGTGAGATGGGTCAGGGAAGGGAGTCTGGGAGACCACTGTTTGGAAGAACTGAAAAGGGGACACCATCCACTCTGTATGTAAAGGTGGCCGGAGGAAATTACAGATTTATTGGAGGGAGCAGTGTTCCTGCCCATGGCTCCTAGGTATAGCAATTTAGTGCATGATGCGGTTTGACAAGTTGGCACAAGTGATTGCAAATTAGAGGCAGCCCTTTCACTTTAAGTTCGGCCCGCTGAAATATTTCTGTGACAAGTGACATCCAAAATTCCTTGTCCCAGCAGAACAGCTTTCTGGTGTCCTCATTGGAGTTAGTAAACACACCAGCATACCGAAATAAGTTCCTTATTTCCAGTTAAGTGTACAAAACTTGTTATGAGATTTAACCCTCTGAACTCTTGATCATCCTGCAATAGCTTGACAACTCACTTTTGAGGTGCACTGGGTCTTCAGATTGGGGTGCAGGAGGCAAGGGAGGAAGAGGTGTGAGGTACAATGTATAATACATGTTTGCACCCTAGTATCTTCTTAATAGTGGAAAGACTTGCTAGGCTGCATCAGCAAGAGAAGTCTGAGCTCCCAGTGCTTCAGGTGTCAGGCATTAGAGCCAAAATTAGGGTGGGAGTTCTGCCTCCAGTTGCAGAACACACTGACTAAAGCATCCTTTCTTTGGCCTGGCCTGTCCCACCAATGACAGCAGACATTTTTTCTCAGAGAAAAAGGCTTTTCCTCACATATAGCATGCTGTAGGTTTATCTGGTAGGCTTAATGAGTGAGGTCATACATACTAAGTAGCGTGGGAGGCAAAGGACTTGGGGATGTTTGGCAAGTCCAAGTTCTTTCCCACTGATGTGTGGTGTGGGTGCGATCAGGGGGAGCCACACATACGTTGTGGTCTGGAGCAGAGCTCCTGCTGACACAGACTTTGCCTCAGAGAATATGAACCTAAACTCAAGCACATTTATCAAAGTGAGCATAGATGGGGATCTTTGCATGTTTCAAGATACAGTAATCTCTTATACATATACAAATAGAGCTTAAAAAATAGCGTGGCTGTGATTAAAAAGAACAGCCAGATGCAATTACATTGTCATTGAAGAAGCTGTATCAGTTTGATACATCTAGTAGAAATAACTGAAATATTTATATTTTATTTCAAATGAGGCAAGTTATAAATGCTACCTTCACCATTACTGCATATTAGATTGTGGGTTTTTTTTCCACACAAACCATACTTCTTTTAATCTGAAACCATCATGTGTTTAGTTATTACAGGTAAGTGCCTGAATTTCCATCCTTTCATGACAAAAATTGTGAATTTGTAATTTCGGCTTTTGCTTGACTATCTTTTCAAAACTAATCAGTTTCAGTAATACATGACTAACGTACTCAGATGATTCCAATTTCAATATTATTTGTTATTTATAATTGATTATATTGCAAGCTTATGTAAGGACTTGAATGCTATGATAATAGTCTATCAAATAACATGTCTTGAGCTGTTAGGATAAAGCTTCGTATTACTTCCATGTGAATTACTGGGACTAAATCTTGGGCTCTTTTAGTCTTTGAAGCTCATTGATTTTTAAGGTGTGTATATTGAGATATCGTTTGGTTTTAAATTTACCTATCAGGGACTTAACCATCTTTTGAAGATGTTATCCAATCAGAATACTAGGTTAAGCAACCAGTATATATAATACATGTTACCTACCTGTAGTCTCCAGAGGTATATTTGCCACAGTATTATGCCCCAATTACATGGCACTTTTCACAGAGATTTTTCATAAAAAGTGCTGAAGATGCCGGGCGTGAATACATGCCTTCGGTTTAATGTTTACAAAAGCAAGCATCTCAAAGAGCAACCTAGTGCATCAGGCTCTAGAGAGGAATAAACTGAAATGAAAAGAATCAGCAAAAATTAGTTCAAGATTTCATCTGCCACCAAAAATATCTAAACATAATTCGCCATGAGAAGAGGAAAGCAATACCAGATAACCAGTCCAAATTAAATGTTGATTTCTTTCCCCTGCAAACTGTTTGCAAAAGGTGAATTAAGTTTTCATGCAAGACATGCATATACTGACTCAAAAACATTTTGTTTGACAGCTAACAGTTAACATCATCCCTTTGGCTATCTTGTCAGTTTTAAAGTGGTTTTCTTCTTACTGTAGTGTTCAAACTGAGTCTTGATGCATAACTTGGTTCAGAAATAGATGTCAATATAGGTGAAAGAATTAAAAAGCCCAGATTTGGGGGTTAGGGAGAGAAAAGACGAAAATAAGAATGATTGTTTATGCTTATATTCATTTTCAGTAACCTGTAGGCACAAAATGGAAGGATGTAACAGATGCTAATTAACCAGGAAGACACATTAAAAATAATACAACTGTTGATGGCTGTCCGTGGAAATGTAGGCTGAGTTGAGATGAAAGAAATCACTAGGAGTAGCCACATTGTTCTGTGATAAGACAAAATATATATATAGTTCATAAAAACAATATTTTCCCATCGTTGCTAAAATGTCAAAAACACTGTAGCACTTTGACACCTCTTTTTTCAAATGCCTCTTACATTTTTTTGCTACACATAAAAGAACAGTATGGCAACTAAGCTGGTGATTTTGTGTAACTTTTTAGATATATTACATGAAATTATAATTGGGCTTGGTTTTTGCTTTAACAGAGAGAAAAATTATTCAAGCGTTAGCAGATATCCATGCGCAGTTAAGGGAATATAATTTTTTATATCATTTGTACCTGGTAAATTACTTCTGAGAATGCTAAGCTTCCCTCTTATTGATCCCTTCAATGTATTAGGAAGAATAGTATTCCTAACTTCTGGGTAATAATGTGAGATAAGGATTACAAAGTGATTTCTTCTCACAAGTTCTTGAAGTTGCATCAAAAAGTGCATGCATCTTTCTATAAGAACTGCATATTTGTCTTGGGGGGGGGCGGTGTTCAGTTGCAAAGAAATAACACATTCTCATTTTCTAAACTATTTCATAAATTAGAAAATATGTCTAACACATAGCTTCTCAGTTCCATGTGTAGCGATGAGTTCCAAGGATTTTTAATGTGTCGTTATAAAGCCTTTTATTCTGTTAGTTTAAACTTCATTTCCTTTCTGTTTAACTGGATTTTTTTAGGCTATGATGAGAGGTTAAGTAGTACCCGAAACCTGTTTTTCTTAGTCCTTACTGTATGTTTATCATTTCTGTTATTTCTATAGGGTCTAACTGAAACCATCATTTTATTTTTGCCTCGCAGCAGACTTTTATACCTGTAATATTTTTTCTTATGATCCCCTGCATGTTCATTTTTCTGACAGGGATCAGCATTTCATTAATAGCATGGAATGAAAAGGGCAGGCAGAGCTATAGAAAAGAGATCTTCATTGATCATGTCAAGAGGCCAGAGTTACATGCTGAGAAGTTTGGATTTACCTGGAAAAAGTCTGACTGCTTGTTCTCCCTCCTGAGGTTGTGGTAATACAACCAGCACTTTCTAAACCTTGGGTTTTTTTCCTCCACCTTCACTCATCACTCTAGAGGCAGCACTGATTAGAGCTCTACCACCTTTTATATTTTAACTCGTTCTGCTAAGAGGAGTTTCAGTATGGTTAAGTGGCTGCAAACATTTTGTTTATACAGCTGTCCCTATTCCTATTAGCGAGAGAGAAAAATTCATATAAAGGATGGGAACGGTAGAAACCCAAAGAATATATAGCCAGTTGCCAGGTTTTAAAAAGCAGAAATTCTCTTATCTGTGGAAATGCTGCTGTGGTGAAGGGAGGGAGAGTGGCAAGTTCAACCTATACTTGCATGCAGTACCACCATCTATACAGCTGTTTGTTGATTTGGATTCCAGATGTAAGTATTTGACATGATCACTGGACTGTACTGGGTCTAGGAGAAATAATGTCTGTAAGATAAACACCGATAGCAGCTGCCATACTTAAAACAATTTAGAAAGTCAACAAAGCTGTAAGAGTGCGGATCCAACACAAACCTCTACCTGGCTGACAAAAACTGATCTGCCGCAATTAGCATAGTACGATAATTCATCTGAGTCTGTGCCAAATTTCATTCAGGTAGACACATCTCGTATCAGGCAAATTCACGCAGAGCAATCTCATAGTTACCTGGCCACATGTTTTCAGCCCCTTAAACTTCTAAGCCTGTCTCCTGGGTAGTGTCATAATCCTCTGCTCCATTTCTCTGTTGATACAGCCGTTCAGCTGTTTTTCCAGGATGTTATTTCTTTTCTTTCTGGCCCTTCAGGCACTCTCTACCTGTAGCTGTATATGTAGTCTGAAAAAAATGAATCACCAATCATTTCAGTAATTAGTTCATCTGAGTCTTCTGAGTAGAATAAAAGACTAAGAAAGATCTCCCTACCAGTGAATCACTTTGGTTTTCAGACCTTTAGTTACACTGCAAATTTTTATTTTGTGTGTGTGTGTTCTTCTTTGAAGAAGACCATTGACTTATAGAGCAATACGTTACCATTCTTCATGGGTCTACCAGGTTTCTGGGCAAGTAGCGCCAGTACTGAATCTGATTTCTAAAGGGATGAAGGTGAATGCAAGAGTAGTTCTTAGATTTTGGCATTCCAGGCAGAAAATCTTTTCCCGCTGTATCTTTTACTCAAGTTAGGACCAGTTTTGAATAAAAATTACGTTTCATCTAAAGTGACAAAAAACACACAAAATATTCCACTATAAAGAAACCCCAGCCAACCAACCAAAACCCCTAACAGAACCATATTGCTCATCAATAAACAAAAATATGTATTAGACCAATGCAGATGGTTAACTTGCATGATAATCAGTTCTGCAAGTGAGAGTCAATGTATTAGAGTAGATGTTTAAATTCCCTATTTAATGACGGGCTGAAGTACGTCAGAATAGCATTCACATCACCCTGTACTCTTGGAATAAGGTGCCTCTAATAAGTAGTATGAAATGTCTAGCAGAGAAGCATATCTAACAACTTTTCTGTCTCCTGAACTTTTGCTGCTAAGTAGCAGCTGGAATCTCTTGTCAAAGTTTCTTTCTTTGCTTGTGTGCTAAAATGCTGTTTTCCTAATTTTCTTTGAAAAGACGTCTGAAAGAAAGGAAATGACTGTGCCCATTTTTGTGTATTATCTGGAGTGTTAATGCATTCCAGATTTGCTTTCCTTCTCATCTTAAAGTTAGATCATTATTTCTTATCTGTTCTTCATTCCTGGATGAAGAAATACAAATGAGAATTTCCCAGTCCATGCTCTTCTATACATGTATATATGTCTGTATATCTATGTATATATGTGTGTGTGCATGTATAGGCAGACTACATTTCGTGATGCAGATACTGTTCGGGGAAATACTAGATATTTAGGTTTATTACTTGTACATCTCACAACTTCTATCACCAAGCTCATGGGCAAACATTTTCACAACTAGTTCCATATGCAAAGGACAAAGCTCTTTCTCATGCAACTATCCCTGTTGTGATTTTGGGGTGCTTTCTGGGTAAGACATGGGACGTGTAATTCATTACATTAAAAAAGCTTAAGTGAAAAGCTGTTGTCTCAGCATTTGATTTACCTGTGTTGTTAGAGCCCTGGATGAGAACCGAGATTGAGTTTAAGGTATCTATGACAAATTGTTAAATTATGGTTTATGGTAAGACCAGTCTCCGTGTTTCATCTTCAAGCCTGCTACTTGTAAGTAAGATTCAAACTAAGGCTTGCCAAACGTTGGCTCTTGACACGCTAGCATTCTGTGTTACTTTCCCATCTCTGGACCCCTGCTATTTACATCATGATAGTTTTCTCCACAGACTCAAATGGGCCTCGCTTTTAGGTGGTGCATGCACTGACGGGAGCTTTGCTCTGATCTTGCAAATTGAACAAGTAGTACATAAAATATGTAGATTGGCATCATTAAACAGGAATACATTAATTGCATTATAACCTTCTACTAAATTCCAGTGACTTCTCAGGGACAACACAAAGCTGGTTGAGGATCACTGGTAACAGGAATCTGAAATTAAAAATGTCAAATAAATAAGTAATTTGTACATATGGCTTCAGACTAATTTCCTTTCCTTTTTCCCTCATATCTTGTAATTAAAAGCTAATAATGGAGGACATGGGTGGACAATGGTAGTTTTATTAAATCTACACTCAAAATGAAACATCTTTTTTTACTAGAGAGTAATAAACATTTCTCTTTAAGGTCTTCATACTGCATTGAAAAGAACGTCCCTGACTTCTTATTCTGCATTTGTGGTTCAAACAGAGCAGTAAGTATGAGCAAAAGTGCACACAGGAGGAGGAAAGTTGCCTTAAATGACGTACTTATTTTTCATAAACAGGCAATTTGCCCAGTTCAGGGGCAAACTAGAGCAGCTGTTTTACCTTGCAGGAGCCTTTTATTTTGGTGTCTAAGAATGCTTTCCTGCAGAAAGTACTCATGCAACAGTGCGTGGGAGGTATACTTTTGAACTGAATGCGCCTATATACAAACTTATACATATATGTTTGTCTGTGTATGTATCAGGTAATTTGAGATTACTGCGATGGAAATATTTAAGAGGCTGATTGATATGGCCATTCTTTAAACTTTACAATCAAAATATTTTTTTACTAAATTTATTCATTAACAAAACCCTTTGTGCTGATGGTTATTTCTTATATATTATTAATCATTGTCACTGCATGTAGCAAACTGACTGTCACTAAAAATTACACCCTGAATTAGCTGTACGCATACAATACCTTGAAGCAGATGTCATATGGTTAGCACGTGATGGCTGTGGTTTGTGGTGATTCCATAGGTGATCGAGCTTGAGAGCTCTTTGACAAGAGAAATGAGAACTAAAGTGAGCTTGTCTTATATTTTAAGTTAATCATTGACATTTTATGCCTCTTACCACCTCCACCAAAATGGGATCTCAGATGCTGCTCATCTTGGTTTTGGTTTTGATGGTCATCCTTCTTGTCGGTTAGGCAGGGTACTCTACCTACCTGCAGTTCCTTGTGTTTATCTTGTTTGTCGTTCTTTATCTTGGGATTGCCATTTCTGTCTCTTGGATGATTGCTACATGCAACTGTACATGTTTTTGCTTGCACCTCTGCTGGTCACGTTCCTCCCATACTTAGATAGTATGCTTATATATTGTGTCTGGCATACCACCAGAGTCTCACAAAAGTTTTATATACTGTTGCTGGTTACACTACTTTGGTAGGTTTATATTTGCATTCAAGGCAAGCCATAATTAATATTATCTTGATTAGTGCAGCTTTAATTAGTAGGTTTCACAGGCTTCTGCTTTGGTTGCAGTACCAAAACTAAAGAAGCGTACTGGATCTGGCTGAGACGGAATTAATTTTCCCCATAGCAGCCCTCATAGTGCCCGGGTTGGGCACCGAAAAGGACTGTAGAGGGTTGACCATGGCAGGATGCCAGGTGCCCACCAAAACCACTCTATCACTTCCCTCCTCAGCTGGACAGGGGAGAGAAAATATAACGAAAGGCTCGTGGGTTGAGATAAGGTCAGGGAAATCACTCACCCATTACTGTCATGGACAAAACAGACTCAACTTGGGGAAATTTAATTTAATTTATTACCAATCAAATCAGAGTAGGGTAATAAGAAATAAAAACTAAACCTTAAACCACCTTCCCCCTACCTCTCCATTCTTCCCAGGCTCAACTTCACTCCCCATTTATCTCCCTCCTCCCCCCGAACAGTGCAGGGGAATGGGGAATGGGGGTTGTGGTCAGTGCGAGTGTGGGAGGACTCCTCACACTCTTCCGCACCTCCAGTGTGGGGTCCGTCCCATGGGAGACAATCCTCTGTGTACTTCTCCAATGTGAGTCCTTCCCACAGGCTGCAGTTCTTCACAAACTGCTCCAGTGTAGGTCTCTTCCGTGGGGTGCAGTCCTTCAGGAACAGACTGCTCCAACATGGGTCTCCCACAGGACCACAGGTCCTGCCAGCAGCCTGCTCCAGTGCAGGCTTCCCATGGGGTCATATCCTCCTTCAGGCATCCACCTGCTCTGCCATGGGGTCCTCCACAGGCTGCAGGTGGATATCTGCTCCACCATGGGCCTCAATTGGCTGCAGGGGCCAGCCTGCCTTGTCATGGTCTTCACCATGGGCTGCAGGGGAATCTCTGCTCTGGCACCTGGAGCACTTCCTCCCCTCCTTCTTCACCAACCTCGGTGTTTGCAGAGATGTTGCTCTCCCATATTCTCACTCCTTTTCTGGGCTGCAGTTGCCCGGTCCGTTTTTTTTTTCCTCCCTTCTTAACTATGTTTTCTCCGAGGCGTTACCACCATCGCTGATGGGCTCGGCCTTGGCTAGTGGCAGGTCCATCTTGGAGCCAGATGACATTGGCTCCGTTGGACACAGGGGAAGCTTCTAGCAGCTTCTCACAGAAGCTACCCGTGTAGCCCCCCGCTACTAAAACCTTGCCATGCAAACCCAATACATTAAGAAATGCATTTTATACTGCTGAAGACATTTTCCTGTGCTGATACACAGGAGGGTTTGGGTATAAGGAACAACCTGGCATAGAATATTTCCTGATAAAGCTAGTCAAAACATTTTTCTCAGCTTGGTCAAGACATCAGCTTCGCTAAGATCTTTCATCAAGTTTAAGACAGTCCATCATTTATAATAAATTTTAAGCATAGCATAAATGTAAAACTTATTTCAGTTTAAGCTTGCTTAAAATCTCTAAATGAAAGTCCAGTAATTCCAATGTAAATTTGTATGTTTATTTGGTTTAAAAAACAGACTAAGCTGCCCTGTGTATAGGTGAATTTACACTAGAGATTTTATCAGTATAATTATTTAATCAAAAAATCACATACCATCCAATTATTATTCTGCTAGTGAACATTTTCCATACAGATCGGACTTAATTCAGTTTATTGGCAAGTGGAGCAAAGGAGTCAGCTCTCCCTGTTGCTATAGATTCATGGACTGCTGCCAGAAAAGGCCATTCAATCATCCAACATGTTTTTTTTTGTGTAATGCAAGACTTCAAATTAATTCCTCCTTGAGTTAGAGCAGCATGGGAGAACCAACTTGCACTGAAGAATTTAAGAACAGCAAATGCTGATAGTTTGTTAAAAATGTGTCTTATGCTACTCTTAAAGTTATCTTATTTATAATTTGAATATATCTAGCTGCAACTACAAACCATCAGGTGTTACTGTTATGTATTTTTTCTGATAGACTGAAGAAACTTCTCTTCCCAGTCATCTGTCCCTTTTAATAATAAATCTTAGTTACACACAAGATTAGTTATATCGAAAATTTTTGGGAGGATTCCTAGATTATTGCCTTAACAGAAAAGCTCTCCAATATTTTCTCTATTTCTGCTGTTCTTCTCTTAACCTGTTCCATTTAAGCCATGTCCCATGTGAACTCCAAAACTAGCTGTTACTGGCTTAAAATTACACCAGTCTAAGAACTGCACTAAGAAGGTATGGAGGTTTTCCAAATGTATTAGATCACAATTGTTTTATCTATGTATCCACAGATTATATTATTCCTATGAATTACAGCATCACAGTGAAAGTTTATTCTCAACTAATTATCCAACTTACTCCAAGTCTTTCTCAGCCCACTGCTTCATGTGATAGTGTCCGCCCTGCTGCAAACACAGCCTAATTTTTCATTCATAGATTTGTGACCATATACTAAGCTCTATTTAACATTTCTCATTAGGTTGACCCAAGTTTATTAAAAAAAAAAAAATCAAACTCTATAATATCAGTAAACGGTCTTATTCAATTATTTCAGCCCTTCTCTTTTCAGCATGCTCAATGAAGAATAATGCTTTCCTACCAGACACAGATAACAAACACCAGGAAAATGAGAAAAATATAAAATCCAGCAGGGTCCTGTTAGAAATTTATCTGCTACATGATGTTTTTCAACTTTCTGTTAATTTAGAAACCTCCCACTTAGACAGTTTTTTATCTATTTATAGAGTTTGACACGGATTTTGTATCTTCCTTCTTTATTAGACAAAGTGTGGTACAATATGAAGACAAAAGCTCATGATGCAATGGGTGTATTTCATCAATCCCATTTTAATTATCAACCAAACTGGTAGTGGTGTTGAAAAAGTTAGCGAGTCAGTTTGATGAGATTTATTTTCCATAAGCCCGTTTTGATTGGCATAATTATATTTACCTCCTTTACTTCTTTATTAATCAAGTGTTCTATCAGCCTCTTTCCATTACTTTGCCTGAGATCAATGTCAGACTGACAGGCCAAACATCACCCAGGTCGTTCGACTCACCCTTCTTGAATATCATCACAACATCATCTTTCTTTCAGTCCCTGGAGAACTGCCCCAGTGTTCCAAGAGTTACAGAAAATCAATGTTAATAGTGCAGAATGCTCATTGGTCAGATATTTTGTAACCAATTATGTAGACCCTTTGATTAAAAAATGCCAGACTTTAGCACATGCTATGCAACATTAATCCAGTTTTCAAGGAGGGAAGAATGGCCGGTTCGTCAAACAATCTAAATACATCATCTGATACTTTCATAAATACAGAACAGAAA
Organism: Pluvialis apricaria; assembly: GCA_017639485.1. Taxonomy (NCBI): domain Eukaryota; kingdom Metazoa; phylum Chordata; class Aves; order Charadriiformes; family Charadriidae; genus Pluvialis; species Pluvialis apricaria. Next base: position 3,292,570 of record CM030010.1, on the reverse strand, counting down.
TATTTAAATGTGATCATTAACAGATAAAATTTACTCTTAGAATTTACCTTGTTCCTGACACACACAAAACCTTCTGCTTTTTAACCTTAGCTTGGTTACATTTCTCCATGCGTACTTCTAGTTTCCTCATTAGTTTTCTGAAATTCCTAATTTCTGATTTGTAGTCTTCCATTTGTAATACACAGATGTCTTAATTAATTATTTAGTTCCTTTCATGTCATTTTCACTCAGCAGAGCATTTCTTGATTTGGGATTATGAATTCTTTTCATGTGTTAAAATATTTTCAACAACTGCTTTATTATTAATGTGTTTCTGTAAAAAAAAAAATCTTGCCCACTACATTCTGTGCATAATTCCCTTCAGCTCTTCAGGTCTTTTTAAACTACAAATATAGAATTCTTGTTAGATTGCACATTAATTTATTCCTGCTTAATAAGAAAATAATCATTTGCACAGTGACCACTACATTTTAGATATTATTATTTGTACTTTGTAATCAATTTCACCACTTTCCGTTTCTTGACATGAGCCAGCAATGTGCCCTCACAGCAAAGGCAGCTAACAGTGCAGGGCTCCAGCATGAGGAGGAGTATTGCCAGCAGGTCAAGGGAGGTGATCCTTCCCTTCTTCTCAGCACTGGGGAAGTCACACCTGGAGTGCTGTGTCCAGTTTGGGGTTCCCCAGTGCAAGAGAGACATGGACATACTGGAGAGAGTCCAGTGAAGGGCCAAAAAGATGATGAAGGGACTGGAGCATCTCCCATACAGGGACAGGCTGAGAGAGCCGGGATTGTCCAGCCTGGAGAAGAGAAGGCTCAGGGGGATCTTATCAGTGTATATAAATACCTGAAAGGAAGATGCCAAGAGGAGAGAGCCAGGCCCTTCTCTGTTGTGCTCAGTGACAGGATAGAGGCAATAGGCAGAGACTGAAACACAGGAGCTTCCTTCTGGACAGCAGGGAACACTTTTTTACTGACAGGGTGACAGACCAGCGGCATCAGGTTGCCCAGAGACATTGTGGAGTCTCCATCACTGGAGATATTAAAAACCCAACTGGACATGGTCCTGGGCTACCAGTTCTAGGTGGCCCTGCTTGAGCAAGGGTGTTGGACAAGATGACCTCCAGAAGTTCCTTCCAACCTCAACCATCCTGTGATTCTGTGACCATATAAATATAAGATCTAATACATTTTTCCTGTGTCAAATCTAACAATTTTTGAGTAAGGAAGTTGTCATTTATAATTTTTCTAGTTTAAATGAATATTTTAGTTTGATCTTTGATCTATTCCCAGTATTTGAAAGCTGCACTGAATTCCCCTTTCACAAGATGATGGTTTTCCTCCCAAGTGCTGTAAATTAGCAGTTACAGAGTCACTCACCCTCTTCACCAGAGCAATTTGATGATCTATGCCAGTTAATCATCAGTTTCCAAATTAATTGACTAAATTCATTTAAGACTGTTGCTTCTGAGTTGTAAGGGGGTACTTTTCAAAAGTGTTCTCCTTTTCTTTCTGCCTACTCAGTTCTTTCCCTCCTTCAGTGGTCTGAAGTTGGCTCAAGGGCGAACTTTAACCTTCGTGATTATAACTGTAATTGCCAAGTGTATAAAGCCAGGTTTCTAGCTTTAATGCCAAGAAAAATATTTATATATGTAATATGGTGTATAGGCTCTATATAACATATATAAATAATATAAATATATTGGGGGGGGGGGGGGATTCAATTCCTGATTAAGACAGTGTATTTAGGTCCATACATGTAGCTTTCCACCTCTGTGCTAAATATATATTTGTGATATATATGTTTGTGATATATATAAAATATATATAATATTGTGTACCACCCAAAATGGCCCAACAGGCTGATGTCAATGCTCTCTAATAGTCATAAGAGTATCCAAGAGTATCTGGCATGGTATCTACAGGAGACCCATGATCTTTCAACATTTCTCAAATGGCATGATCCACTGAGGTGGGGGCAACTTAGTCAAGCCCCTAGAAAACACCATCAGGGAAGTGTAGAGAGGTTTCAGCTCCCATAAACAATGGACATTTGTTTTAGTTGCCTGAAGATTGGTGTCCAGTGCCATCTGAGATGCTCTGAGCCATCTCTTCCTCAGAGTTTGTTTGCAAATCTGTGTTCTTCGCTGTAGATGGATGAAAACTGGAATGACACTTAATCATCCATCCAGAAACAGGAGAGGTTCTGCTTTTTCTGCTGTGTTTTTCCACCATTTAGAAGCATTTCAAGTACTTTTGAAACAGAAAGAACACTAGTTTTTCTTAGGTTAAATATATATTGTCATAAATTTATATATAAATATTTTTATGGAGCAATCACAACAATATCCATGCATTTATCAACTCCTTGAATGAATGGTTCTTAGTAACATATATATGGCTGATATTCTACCCTTTGAACTCAAAGTCTTGTTTTCACTCTTGCAATCAGCACATTTTCCCAGTACCCAAAACTCCCATGTTTTCAGTGAAAGAAAATTGCACATCTTGACTGTAAGTTTTTTGCTCAATTGATGTATACTTGCGAAAGGTATTTATACACTTGCATTTTCAAATCAAAGTTCATGAGTAATGTAGCAGAGTCTTAGAAGTAACAGTTCAAGATTAATTTCTAATTTCAGCTTCCTGGAGAGGTTATTTTTTAGATAATGAAAACTGTCTTTCCATATTATATGTCAATAGAATTTTTTTTCATATTATAATTTTGGCATTTCAAATTCAGAATTTTCTTCATATCTCCATGTTTGCATTTTAATTGGATGAGACTATCCAACAGATTAGCACTAAAATGTCAACTTCTACTTCTAACCTTATTATTTAAAAACTCTAAGGAACCATATGACTTTGGCATTACTGTGGTGCTGTTGTTTCCCTACACAACCAAGACAGATAGAGTGCATTTATGGCTGTTTGGAATGTTTGACAAATACTAAAGGAAAATTGCTATATAAGCAATGTATAAATACAGTCAAGCAATTTATTTCTCATTTTCTAAGAAGCAATTTGATAAGAAAATGTTTGCAGAATTAAGTGAATGGCTGCATTATACATGTTAGTAAACAGACCGAATTATTTCCTTCTTACTTGTGATAAGCAACTTTGCACTTCCCTAGGTGTGACTTTATTGGTGTATGAATAATTCAGCTTTTTGAACTAACTTATCTCAAGAAGGAGAGCTATCCAACATTTTTTTTCTTTCCCTTTCCTGATATGCCCTTTGTCATTGCCTCCTTATGAAGTAAATTGTTGAAATATAGAGAAAAGGGAGATAAAGATTCCTCAAGGCACAGTGAGTGAAACAAAGGAATATTCATTTTGCAGAAGTTAGTCTCGATTTATTCTTGACAGGTGTAATTGAATTAGATTTCTAGGGGAAATTACAAATGATGATTACAGATGACAAGCACCTTTTGACAGCTTTCTGTAGCTTCAGCATACCTTATGAGTAATTCAGTAAGATATGAATGGACATAATATTTCCGAATTCATTAGTTAGGGTCAACGTCCATGCTTGTCAAATAGTCAAAATTCTAAATGAAGTTATAATAGTTAATATGAGCAATGGTTACATCATCATTCATGAAAATTCAGTGATGGAGTACCACAGGAAGAGCTGGAATCCAGTACACCTGCACAAATATTTTGAATAGATCTACGCATTTGACGTGAAATGAAAATTCATGTCAACATGGGTGTATGCAAAAAAAAAAAAAAAAAAAAGTGGGTATCATTCATTTCTACCTAAAAGATAACACTTAGATTTTCACATCACTTTTTTTTTATTTGGATGAGAAAAAACAAAAGGCCTTTTTGCAACATTTTAATAATATGTACAACAAATCAAAAAGTTAGTAAATCTCACAAAGCTATTAGACGTAGTGAGGCCATTATATCATAGTATTAATAATTTAAGTGGAAATTAGAGTTCCACTGGTCATTTGCCTCAGCTCATGACTTTAAAAATGCGTGCTTCAAGACATCTAAAATGCATTTGGACATGAAAGAAGTAGATTGGTTTTCAGACATGCTTTAGATAGCAGCTGTATGAAGTAGAATTCATCTCAGTATTAGTTTAACACTTTAGTTTCCATTGGAGTCAACACATTAGTTCGGTCACTGAACTTTTAGCTATACTTCTGAGGAATAAGTTACCTTTTCTAGTGGCCCTGCCTGTTTTTAAATCTTCTTTGAAAGATCTTTTTCTGAGTCTTGTCTGCTCTTTTGTGATATTCTGGAACCAATGTGACTTTATATTAAAAAAATGTTCAGAGTTCCTTAAATGCCATCAAATACACTAATTTGGCATATATAATCTCATATTAAGAGTCAAATAAAAACATTCTGCAGCACAGACTCTCTAAAGTCTTTAAACATGTTCACACATACATTTTACAATTCTTTCTGAATATTTTAACTGCTTAAAAGCTGACTTTACAGAAAGCCTTTGGGGTAAAATATGTGAATGGGGTAAAATATGTGAATGTTAATAATCCCCTAAATACTTATTTACATTATAAACTCTTAAAGCTTCAAAGGAATTGTCACAGGCTCCTCTCCCAAACATTTCAGTCCCATGTCCATTCATCATTTGCTTTTATCATGCCAGTTCTCAGGCAGAAAATTCCAGGCTGAACAAGAGACACTGGCAGCTGGGACAAGTGGTTTTTTTCCAGTGAGTAGCATTCTTTAATTTCAGCCTTTGTTAAAATAATAGCAGCATTTCAATCATAAAATTACAGCCTCTAGTTAGAAAAAGCCATGAACCATATGCGAGCTGTGTAAAGTTAATATTATCAATATCAGCATGACACAGCCTTGCCAGGGATTCCAACTAGGAGAGAACCTCAGAAGTGCTTGGCACAGACTGGTAGACATAGTTTCTTCAATGAAAAGTTTACAGTCCAACTTAAATCGCAAAACTACAAGTGAGTATAACGGATTGTAGGAGAGAAGTGGTGACAAAAAATTATTTGAGCTGCTGAAAACTATTTGTTAGAATACTTTTCATTGGAAAGTGTTGCTTCAATCACACTGTTAGTGTATGTGAGATTATGCCAACTAAGATGAAATTTGAGATGCCATCTTTTTCTAAATTAGGCTTTTCATAAAATGTTCGAGTAGTTGTTTATTCTACGTGGTACTTTATTTTGGATTTTTATAAATATGTTTACATTCTTTATTTATTTTATTAGTTCTAAATGTAATAATTTTAGTAATATCAGTATACAGTACTTACTACTACTACTAAATTACATAATTAATAGCTTAAATGTGTTACTGGCTTTTACGTTATCTTTCGCATTTTCAACTCTTAATTAGAATATCTATTTTTCTAGATTAAGATACCTGCTGTTCATAGAATGTCAGACCACTTCCTTAGAAGACAAACAAGAGTTGTTCCACTCTAGAAAATAAGATAATCTCTCCAGGTACTGACTGGAGGCGTAGTTGCCTCAAATACCTTATAGATCAGTCTGGAATCATTTTTCAGGACATCAAATATGATGCCAAGTTCACAGTGTCTTTGCTGAACCTATATTGTTAAGAATTTGGGTCCAAACACAAGAGGATCAAAGTTGTGGTAAAAGAACATGCAAATTCTACTTATTTTCCTTTCCATCTGTACAGATCCTAGAAAATCCTTGTGGTTCAGGTATCAGCTTCCTTTCAGAAACCTTTCAACAGAAAACAAATAAGAGACAAAAAAACTCTAAAGGAAGAACATTGCCATATGTTCTCTCCTTATTGTCCCGTTTTCTCCAGACTGACACACAGAAGAAGTGTACTAGGGTCTTATTTTATTGTTTTAGTCCTGTAACTTAAAAGAGAAAAATAAATTTAAAATCTCGTACAGATTAATCGGACAACTGACAGTTAAGCAAAATTTTTAAAAACCTGCATTATCTTAACTGTAGCATACACTGCATAAGAACTTGTGACATTCCATAGAAATCTCACAGAAACAGACTTTTAAATGCTTAGTGGTTTATAGTGAAATGAACTCATCATAGAAAGAGAGCTGTGATTTCAGCCTGAGTAAATTGAGTATGATGGGTTAAAAATAGAGATAAATAAATGAACCTACTCTGATTGCTTTTGATCTGCAAGTTCCTTGCAAGCATCTATTCACAGAACTCACAGCATTTGGAGCATGCTTCACAGTCTAGATGTGCTGCCTGAGCACATAGATATGAATTGTATTTGCTGTAGGCAACTCTTATAGCAGTGAATTAACATAATTTTACTAAAATTCCAGACAGCAAGAAAATAGTATGACAGTTATTTTAAATGGCCTTTACTTTATGAGAAAAAAATATGCATGTCTAACGGAATATTACGATTTAGAACATGTTTGTGAGGGATATAAGTTTGATCCCCTTCCAGCTGCTCTGAGATAAAACACGTACAACTTGTGACACCAGCAGTGTCATTACAGTGTGACCATTTGGGGGGATTTCTGTACTATGGAATAATATTTACTGTACTTTAGAATTTGTTTTAACATCTTGTAGTCAGTGATTGCTGAGACAGAATCTTTTTTTTTTTTAAACTTTTCTTTTTTTCAGGTATAAACTTATGTTACTTTTAGGTGAGCTGGAATACTTCATTGAAAATGAATGATGGATAAACTGAAATATCATTCGGGAAATGAAAACTTCAAAGGGAAGTTCAAAGCAATAAAGAGGTCTAAAAGGGACAGGCAGTATTATAGAGCAAACAACACTGAACTGCAAACAGTTTTGAATAAAGAGATCTGCAGAGCAGCAGCGTGCATACTGAAGTCCAATATCAAAGAAAAATACTGTGCTTCCCTGCTCATCCAGTGTCTGACTTTGCCTGCCTGCTGAGTGAAAAGAAAAACGGACAGTTTTAGAATGTGCACAGGTAACTAACTGTACTGCGACACTTGAACATATGGATCATTGCTCTTTTCATGGGACACTACGTTAGCGTTGATTAATGAGATCTGTTGGTAACTTCTGTTAGTAACAAATATGTAGTGAAGGAAATTATCCGGTTCTTCTGTACCTCTATGTTCTCCATTAATTTTGTCAAATTTGAATGCCTCTTAATTTAGCCTTGGCTCCCAAAACGGCTGCCACAATAATTCTAAGTTTACTTTTTCTGGTAGTACATGTGCATTCACCAGATTTCAGATATGGTATATCCCACTGCCAATTGTTATTAATTTTGAAATGTATTTTGAGGTCAATGAACCATATTCTGTGTTGATGAGACATGTTTAACCTACCCACGTTTGATAGGTAGATTAAACATTTTTGTGATTTTATATCAGAATGTGAAATACTAGTTCTGAATATTTTAATTTCTTCATCTCTCCTGCAGCATATATTTCCCCAGTAAATCAAGCTGTAATGTTTGTTTTCATTTTAAGTGTTAAAACTAAAGATGTGAAGACAGATCTCATGCAAAGGATTCAAATAAAGTTCCTCATTCCAATCAGAGCTCCAGCTGTGCAGTTAGTGGGGCAGCAGACAAAAGAGTGACAGTGATGGAAGACACTACAATGAGTGCAATTGGAAAAATCAGGAGAAACCTTGCTCCAGTACCAGGAGTAGATGCTAGAGCAAAGGGGCTACTACACCAGCTCTAACCTTCAGAATATGGTTCTGGACTTGTAAGGTACATCCCATCCCAATTGCTTTGTTACTGTGTCACCTTTTTGCTAATGAAACCCAAAGAATGCTTAAGGCTCATGGCGACCCAGACTGCCACACCAAGCTGACTCTCCACATAAAGGATAGTATAGCAAACAGTTAAGGCATTAAACATTTTTTCAGCAAGACTTCTCAGTGTGACCAATTGATTCTGTCATCACACTCAAGTAATGGAATCATGAAGAGAAAATAAGTTGAAAGAGAGGTTGTTGAGGCCCCAGCCCTGGAGTTGTCCAAGGCCAAGTTGGAGAGGGCTTTGAACAACCTGGTCTGGTGGGAGGTGTCCCTGCCCGTGGCAGGGGGGGTTGGAACTAGGTGATCTTTAAGGTCCCTTCCAACCCAAACCATTCTGGGATTCTGTGATTCTATCTCTTATGCTCTGGCCTGAAAAATATTGAGAATTCTTGATAAAACAAATTTTATGCTGCAGTTGGTGACAAAATGTCAGGACGCATCTTGAGAAAGACAGCACATGTAAGAAGTCTCTGTCTCTGTACCCTGTAATGTAAAAACACTTTCCACAGGACTTGGACTTGAGGTAATGATACTTGAATTGAGTGTGGTCAAATTGACTGGAAAAAACATTAACTGATAGAGAAAAGCTGTGTACACTCTTTTCAGCAGTGTGGCACAACATCAGATTTGGACTCTTAAAGACTGGCTATACAGGATGGTAATTGTTAAACAATTCCACAATGTATTGATAACTTTGCCTACCCTGTTTCACTGATTTTGAATCAATGTAATTATATAGCAACTATCAAATAGTGAATTTGGCTCTGTTTTTTATAATTTCTTCTTCCTCCAAGTCATTTTTTGGTTTGACTGATAATAACTAAGTAAATTCAATTTTCAAGTGCAGTTATTATAAAAGAATAATTCATAACTGATAAATATTTCTACCAGTGTTTCCAGACTTGCAACATCTGGAGTACACACACAATATCTGAGACTCTGGTGGGCAAAAGTTTTAGCCAACAATTGACTTTGAGAATTAATTGGCCTGTTATTTAAGGTAAACTCTTAAACAAGTGTTGAAACTTCCCAGTAAAACATATCCAAATTTCAATACCCCTAGGTTCAGATAATTTCTATAAATGTGATCGTATCTAAGAGTTCTGTTTCTTGGTTTGTCTCTTAGTTACGTCTTTACTGCCCTTAGGAAGACAGATGATTGAGTTCAACCTCAAGTTGAGCCAAACCGTCTGTAGCTGATGAATGTGAACATGAATTTCCCTGTGAAGAAAACTAACCGGCTCTCTCCAGCAGAGAGAATGCTCTGGCTGAGAAGCCAGATGAGAAGACAACATGCATGGGCTATGAACCCTCACCCCTGCACTAATATGGCAATAGAGATGCAGATAAACCTATAACTGAACAGAAAATTATCAGACAAGCAGAATCTTTTATGGAAAAATCTTTTTTTTTTTTCTTCCCATTGATGTTAGTCTTACTTGTTTATTTTGATTCTTCAACTTCTGATCTTTCCAGATATCAGAAAATTGAGAATCATGCACAATGGAACATAGAGTAAAATTGTAACAAATATTGTGCATGAATAGTGGTTAATGGCTAGGGACAGCTTTTTAGTTCCAAATTGGTGCATCTGTCCTCTATGGCAAACTGTTGAAGATGTTGTGGAACTTAGTTTCCTACCTCTAAAACTGATATAATCAGACTGTCAGGTAAAAACCTTCAGCAGTTTATTTCTATGTAAGTACCCACTGAATGAGCTTGTACGTTCCTTCTCTGATTCATTATTTTATATGGGGTACTTTGAGGCACCAACATTACTGGCTCAAGAGATTTTAATAATATACCATATTCACTTTCAAAAATCAAGTTATGTTCTTACCAAGAAATCATTCTGCTGCTCTCTTTGTAAAGGAAATTTGTAGAATTCTGTGAGAACAAGCTCAAAACACCACAGTGGGATGGCAGAATGAGGAGTTAACATGCCGAACTGTTGTGGAAAAATGAGATTGGAGTATGACTTTCTCATCATGGTCCTACTACAAGCTAACATACAACTTAAAAGATGCAAGAAATAGTGTTACAGGCATTTCAGAAATGCACTGCAAACCAAACCTCTGCTGAAAAAAGAAAAGCAGTTTCGTACAATAGTATTTTGATCTAATCTTGGCAGACATGCATTCAGCATGACTGCAGCATGAAGACACAGAACACCTAAAGAAAATAAGCCAGTTCCTGACTTTCAAGGGGATAAATATAAGCATCACAGGGCTTTTTAATCTAGAACAGAAAGGCATAACAAGAATCAATGCCTAGATGCTGAAGTCAGAAAAATTCAAATTAGAAGTAAAGCCCAATTTATTTTAATAGTGAGATTATTAACTTTGGTAACAAGCCACAAAGAAAGTGATAGATTCTCTGTCTTCTGGTGTCTTTTAGTAAAGATTATATTTCCTGGAAGACAAGTATTAACCAATGATCCTCATTCAAATGCAGATTATCAAGCTCAGTGGAGGTTATCTGAAATGTAATGGCCTGTGATATACAATACAACAGACTAGATGATGTAATGATGCCTTCTGGCCTTGTATACTTCGAATCAATAAACTCAAAACTGAAAACAAGTGCAGATCCATGGTGATGCTAATATCCTATATCTTACCCTTCCCTCATGAGCTTCCTAGCATATGGCATTTAAAATAACTGAGCTCCTTGTTCCAAATATAATATGAAAAATTCTGTTTTCATCTGAAATAAGTTAAGAATAAGGGTAAAAAAACCTGCTGATATTAATTACAATAAAGTCAGTACTTCATCCCAACTCTCTGCCTCCCACAATTGAAAATAACATAAGCCCTGAGGTTCTAACATTACAGAAGGAATTTATCATGTGTTGCTTGAAAGATGTGTTTCATCTAAGCACAAATGTAAAATAAAAAAAATAAAAAGAAAGAAAGAAAAAGATTACATTATATTTTAAAAATGCAGTATCATTAAGTAAATTTATAGAATTAAATGGGCTGATTGAAAGTCTTTGGCTGCCTGAACTTTGCATACATATGTATAGTATACACATGATACTGTTAGTTACAGTCCAAGGAGATAATGATTAACAAAGGAATTCAACAAGATAAGGAGAAACTGGTAATGGTTATTGCTGTCAGAGAAAGTGTAAAGCTGGAGAAAGATTAATAGCAGATTTTTTGATGGATAAGATGGAGTGATCTTGTTTATTATTTCCATTGGAGATGCTGACACAGAAAAGAGAAGAACTCATGACCAAGTTAAGAGGTCCTGTCAACACAGAAAAGAATGGGTTATTATGCAGAAAGAAATGGATGACACGTAGGACTGGAGGATGAAGAGCAGGGCAATTAACAGTATTAAACAAGGAATAAAGAGGAAAAAGACCTGAGGGTAATGGCTGAAACTGGCAAAAGTAGAGGGATGAGTTACTAGCACCACAGGAAAAAGAGATCCAATATTATGAGTAAAATACATGAGTAACTCGTAAGCCTATCACAGAGAAGTCAAGATGAAGATAGAAGGGAAGGCAGGGAGGGGAAGAGACTAGAAATAGTTCAGAGAGAAGAAATCCAACTATTCAGATTAAGTGCTCTGTCGGCAAGTGACTATGAGCTGATTCTGAATATATTTTGTCTGTGGATTAGGGAGAGTTTGCTAAACATCACAACAGGTAAATTCTGAAGCAGCACACACACTTGGTAAGATGGCTAAAAAGCCCAACTGATGAAGCTTTCTTAGTTGTTAATGGGAATAGAAGATATAGTTTCTGCAAGTGACAAGGACTAAATTCTTTGGCCAAAGGGATACCTTCCAGTTCTGTGTTCCTGTGCTATTAGTATTACTCCAACATATAAGAAAAAGTGTTTGCTAGGCTTGGAAAGAGACACACATATTTTGAACAGTTCACCCTCTTTGGAGGACAAAAGAAGAACCTGGCAAGGTACAGCTGTAGTCAGTAACAAGGATCATGCTGCTTCAGAACCTCCAGCTTTCATGAGTGAACACCATTTTGCTATGTTCAGCTTGTAAGCCATTTTCTAATTCTTTATTATTTCTTTTTCTTAATAAATTAAGCAACTTGAGATGTTCTTAATAAGAGCATACAGTTCTGTGGACTGCATTCATGATGTTGTTTAGATTCTGTAGTACAAAAAAAAAATGTATGAATCATTGCGAAAGCTCTGCCCAGAATCCTTTTCAAATGACTCTTTTATCCTCGACCAACATTGTTTGAAGACAAAGTCACAGAGGTTAAAATAAAACTAATCTTCAGCTGCCCTTGATCCAGTTAGTTCCATTAATCCATAGCCTCCTGCATTCTGCTGAGCATCAGATATGCATGTCCTAAAGATTCTTCATTGGATTACATTTAAATCACTATCTAAAGTAGATCTATTAACATTAAAATTTTATGGAAACATATATTGTTGGTTGTGAAGTTTTAACAAAGCTGGCTTGTCAGTGGTTTGTAGATTCAACTTTGTTGGCAACCTTGTTCTTTTCATACGTTTTCATTTTCACCAATGGTAATTAACCTCTGTGTGGTGACAGTTTTGAAAAATGTGAAGTTATTAACGACCATCATGATTCTATTAGAAATGCAAACGATCAAATTCGGTAAGAAATTTCAATCAGAACAGAAAAGGTAAGATGTTAAGCTTGACTTTCTTAGCATTTCCTCAAAATAGATACATAAAGAATTTGGAAGAACAATAGCATAACCTTCATCAAAATTCCATGAGAACATTAATATGTTCCTAGGACATACTGCAACACAACACCTTGCAAATAAATACTTACAATCAGCTTAGGTATACAGGGAATATGTCTTGATTGTTGCCAGTTTTATTTAGCTAAAATCATTAAGCTATCCTGCAAGAACATAGAAGAAAAAAACTTATTTTGACACAATTCATATATACGTGTATTTTTATTAATAGAATTTTGACAGCAGTATTGCTTTATTTTTTTATGTTCAATATAGCAAAACTTGATAGAGTGTTCTAGTCTGAAGTTGCCTCAAAAAGACGTACCTACCCGGAGAAGTGATAATGTCTATTTGTCTTATTCATTTTAGTGAATTCCATACTTCTCCACATAAAGCTCACATTACCCACCTGAGTTCAGGAAACACACATGAAGGCAAGATAGGGAAACAACATTCACACCAGCAACCCACAGATAGATTACAAGGCTTCAGGTTTACCATACTTCATTTACCATTTCAAATTCTGCTATGGGATGGAAGCGGTTTGCTAATGGAAAATTCGGTGAACTGTATAATGGGACAATATATATAACTATATAATGGAAAATTTGGATAACTATATCACGACTTCATGAGCCTGAAGGCTCCTTTGTCATTGTCTAATACTGCATGTCTCCTAGCATATTCAAAACTGACTGATAGCTTCCTCCGCTGATTAGACAGGATAGAGAGAGCCCCCTGTAGATCAAATCCTGCTGGAGTTCCTACTCGTACCCCATTTGCCATACTGCTACCCTCTCTTGATTAATTAATTCGCTAATGTCAGTTAACAGTGCACTCAAAGCTTACAGCACGCTCAACCTACAAAGCCACGCTCTTTTGTTTAGTGTATAGCACAATCTAAGCATGACAAAATTAAGAAGCGTTCAAACGTATATTCTTTAATTCCATACCCCCCAAAATGCAGCAATCGGTATGTTTTTCATTTGCGACTAACAAAATAAAAATGAGCGGAAATATGCATCAGAACGATTTCAGATATTGCTAATTGCATTAATTCTCAGTAAAACCTTCAGGCTAATCAGCAAAAATAGGCAGGAGGACAAACAGAAACAGTTTTAATTTTATAATAAACATTTTTGATAGGCAAACATGCAAACAGACAAATAAGTATAATTCGGGAGTTTCAAAAAGAAAAGGAAGGCATTCTAGGTATCTTAGACTAAGTCTTCTGTAAACAGTACTGCATTTGGTAGACCAAAACAGCTTACAACATATTATCATTAAATCTTTTCAACTTTACACACCATTTGGCACCGGATTTATGCACTAATCAGCCTTCATCACAATATTTTATCACCAACAGTTCTGGATCTAACAGTTCCCTTAAAAACTGGTTTGATGTGTCCAGAGAAGTATATCAATGATGAGAAATAAATTAAGTGATATTTTAAAAGTAACGGGGAGCATAAAACCTTCTACAATTTTTGTGTGAAAATTGTTAATTAGTAGTATAGTCTACATTTGGAGGAAGCAGCTGAAAGGAAAACATTCCTTTAAGAAAATTCAAACAGTATATAAAATATCAAGAGTTTTAAAGACAAGTTACAATATCCTTCTTAAAGTTCAGTTAGGATTGTGATGATTACAAGTTTTTGTTTTTAAATATATGAAGAAAAGTCTGCAAGAGCTATTTAGTCTATAACATTCACACTCACACATACAACATGAAATGATTCTTGTAGTATGTTTTGGAGGGGTGTTCCATTTTCTGTCCTTATCTTATGCTACGAAACAGTACACCAACAGTAAATAGCTGGGTACATCAACACTGAGCAGGTGGTGACAAGAGCTCTGAATTCTGAGCCCTCAAAGGTACCACAAGGAAACTATCTCAGGTCCTCCACACAGCTTTATTTCTTTTGCACAACTCTGCTACTGCAGAGGAAGGCAGGTAGCAGAAAGGTGGGGCATCTCCAAGAGATCTCGGCTCTGACAGTATAGATGTTGCCCAAAGGTACCCTACCTCATTGCTCAATTTTTTCCATCAAGAAGCATAAACCTGAATAAATTTGCTAAGCTGCAGCTTGACAAGAGAGCAAAAGTGTGTCCAAAGGCTTGCTTACATATTCCAACTACACTTAATAAAAGCTATTACTTCTTACAAATTTTACTTTGCTTCAATCCCTTAGGCTACCGCAGTTAGGGTATTACTGCTGCTTCTAGAAGTTGTTGTCTATTTGCCTTGCAAATATACCTGGGGCACCTTTAATCAAGCTAGCTTTCACTGGTGTCCATATTAGTGAAAGAACAACATGGACTTTCTTCATATTTCCTACGCTTAGAGGATTTCAGACTGGTTTGCATGAAACGTGCATCAGAGTGACTGCTAAGATCTTGGTTCCTGAGCAAAGCAGAGAGTTAGGTGTAACTACATGTGCTGAAGGCTGACCCCAGTATACACAAGGCTCCAGCAGGGCAGCTGGACATGCAGCCATAGAATCATAGAATCATTTCGGTTGGAGAAGACTTTTAAGATCATCATGTCCAACCGCTAACCAGCACTGCCAAACCCACCACTAAACCATGTCCCTCAGCACCATGTCTACCCATCTTTTAAATACCTCCAGGGATGGCGACTCTATCACTTCCATGGGCAGCCTTTTCCAATGCTTGATAACCCTTTGGGTGAAGAAATTTTTCCTGATCTCCAATCTAAACCTCCCTTGATGTTACTTGAGGCCAATTCCTCTTGTCCTATTGCCTGTTACTTGGGAGAAGAGACTGATAGCCACCTGGCTACACCCTCCTTTCAGGTGATTGTAGAGAACGATAAGGTCTCCCCTCAGCCTCCTTTTCTATGGGCTAAAGAACCCCAGTTCCCTCAGCCGCTCCTCATCAGCCGTGTGCTCCAGACCCCTCACAGCTCCGTTGCCCTTCCCTGGACACGCTCCAGCACCTCAATGTCTTTCTTGTAGTGAGGGGCCCAAAACTGAATACAGTACTCGAGGTGCAGTCTCACCAGTGCTGAGTACAGGCCTTAGAGTGTGCCAAGGCATAGGCCACACACTGCTTGTCTTTCTCTGATTCCATCTCACAAGACTTTTCAATTACTGGAACTGATGCATTTATCATTATTTTAGGTAAACGATCAGAAACCCTTCCCCTCTTTCAATCTCCTCCAATGTCTTCCATGTCATACCTTCAACAATGGCTGCCAGTGACCATTTCCACCTTCAAAGGTTTTGTCCTGGCCTTCTTTAAACTGGAATATGTTTGCCAAGAATCAGTATATCTTTTATTACATTTATTACTGCTCTTCATTAGTATTATTGTTATTGGTGTTGTTAGCAGCAGCAGCAGCAACAACACGGTTAGAGGAAAACATATCATTCCGGACTTAACCGCTCGAGAGAGGTGAGGCTGCTGCAACTCTATGTCCCTGGGTCCAACCAGTAGTGAGGGTGTGTTCCCAGCAGACGTCCACATATAGAACACCCATATACACCACGTCTATACACACCCAGTGTCGTGGTTTGGGCTGGGCTGGCCACTAAAATGAATAAAAGATGCTCTCTTTTATTTCTCTCCCCTTCAGCAATATCTGAAGATCACAGACACACAGAGACTCACATGAACACAAACAGTGCCTACAGCCCTCTCTGGCTGAGGAGGATGGAGGTCCACCGGTGACTATATATATGTGTATATATATAAACGCACACATATACAACTTTATGTAGTTAAAGAACCTTTTTCTATTTTCCCCTCCATCTTACAATCTGCTGTGTTTTCTTTCTTTTTTCCTTTCTTTCATTCCAGGTTCAAAAATGTTTAAATAAGCTGCCAAAGAAGACTTATAAGCTAATCACAGTTTTGATCACAAATTACCTATCAAAAAGTTTAGTATGATGATATCAGGATGTGCAAGGAAGGTTTTTATGGCCAGCAAGAGATACAGAAAGCCAGAGGATGAGACTCTGCAGAGCAGCAAAAAAGATGAGAGTGACAGATTAAATATATAAATTAACTACTCTAAAGAAAGGAGGCAACGTTGATGCAATAAAACTATCTTTTCAATATGCGCTTGCATTCGATTAGGGACATCAATAAAAAGAAAATGTTGCAAAAGGCCAACAGATGCCTTGAGGCAAATAAAAATCCCAAATGCCACCTTCACAGATGAGACAACAGTTCTGATATTATATACTTCCTATGGACAGACACAGCTCCTTGAATCTGTGACCAACAGGCTCCCTGTAAATTCCCATCCCAGGGGGTTTTGAAAAGAGGGAAAGGTTCTATTAATAAGTCGGAATTTGGCCTGGCTTGCTCTGTGGTTGCATTATGTTTGTAACTTTTTGCAGCCCAACAAAAATAGTTTGTGTATAGAAGACTTTTTCAAACACGATGATATGATTGTATAGGATATGAGGGCTAATACTGATTTATAATGGTTTAAATAGCAAATTCTAATAAAGCAGTCTTCCCTTGTAGCTTTGAAACCAATGACTGAAAGTTTATGGGGATTGTGAGCCCAAAGAATTATACAGGAAATGTAACACATGAACAGGGAATGCTGGTGCAGAAAATCCCCCTCTTTCTTCTAAAAATATGTAGTACCTTTAGCCCAAGAAAGCATCTGCATTATATCATTTGACATTAAATTCTTGGACCAGATCCCTACCTGTTGTAATCTAATAGAATTCCAATTTATACTGAGGTAAGGCAGTTTGTTGTTCTGCTCTGCAAGTCATTAACAGTAAACATTATGTAAATGAAAGACAAGAGGAAACAGCATAAACCACAGGATGAAGCAAAGGCCTACAAAATGCTTAGAGTCTGTGTATAAATCTGAATAAATAAATTAGCAAATCATGAACTAAAATTGCCCACTTGCATTTCTAGAATAAAACATTTTCCTGGATAAAACTGAATGAATAATCAATGAACTTTAAAAAGGAATGCCTATCACGGCTGGTCAAAAGGCTACGAACATCACATTGCCTGACAAACCACATATGGTTTTTGCATCCATCTCTTTCTCTTCTCACTATTTAAGAATTTGTGCTGATTGTCTTTGCAGAGCCAGGAAGGACTTGGCCTGCATCTCCCCAATTTGCATATGTTATTTTCTTAGATTTAGGATTTGCCTTCCACAAAATAAAGATTTCTAAGATTTCTGTGCCACTCCCCCCCCCCCCCTTTTCATTCACTGCTGAAAGAAAATATACACTGTTAACATATTAAGACAGTAAATGCATTAGAGCCACATCTTCACATTTCACCTGTATTTCTTCTGTAAGCAAGGGCATTGAGCAAGTGCTGCAAAGGTATTTGCCATCCATTGAAGCAGAAATTCCGGAGTCCCTTAAGCAGCCAGCTGGATGGTAGGGGGTGGAGAAGGTGATAAAGGCCTGTCGCTCATCCGCAGTGTTTGCCTTCCCAGGGTGATTTCCCAAACAGCAAAGCACGGCAATTGCAGGGGTAATAACGCCTATTGAGAGTAAATAAGAACAGATGAAGTATTACAATATTTAGGAATACAAAGATATTTACATCCTTTCAGCAGAGGTGCTGCAAAGCCATTGAATAAATATAACGGGCTAGAAAGAGTGTGATCTGGAAATACTCCAGGATAACTGAATCTGCAAAACAAATGCCAAATAAAATTGTCAGCTCCAAACCTAGTTACTAAGATACAAGACTCAAACTTAGTTACTAAGATATAATGTACACACCTTTGAAAGTTTTCTACAGAGATATGTCTGTGTCGTAGCTAGGAAAGGGCTGCTGTAGATATAGGACTTTTGTGAGGCAGAAGCTCTTTTTCCTAGTAAGGTGGAGTAATAAAGTATTAATGTAATATATTTCCTACCTGAGGAGGTTTGAAAAGCCTAGTGGAGGCTTAGCAAAACCAAGACATTGACTCATTATTTTCCAACTTTTAGCATCCTCTCTGATGCTCCCCCACAAAAATGACGGAAAATTTTGAAGAAAAAAAAAAAAAATCTCTCCTCTCCATCTCCCCCTTCCCAAATATAGCTCACGGGACAGGTTTCACTGAACGAAGGCTCACTGCAGATACACTGGATCTGTCATGTATCACCACACCACACTGTTCTATCATCTACATGTCATATGTATATATTTAGAACCTGATCTTCTAGATACTTCTGGGACTGTGGACACTTCCAGGCTTTTACTGTGTATTCCTACAGTTTTATTTTTTAGTAGATTTAGTGCTACTGAAAAAGGCTGGATTGACAGCCCCAGAGGAGAAAACCCTCCATAGAAAAGGGATTGGGTCAACAGATTTCTCTGCAGTAGCTCAGCAGAGTGTTTCGGTGTTAACTTAGAAACGGAGGTCAATCCCTTTGCCCATTTAGTTTTTAGCCTTTCTGATCAAACTGCCAAGCTTGCCAATTAGTGGCAGTTGCACTCAATATGATCTATGATCTCCTTTCTAACATAAGCAGGGCTGCTACACAAATCTGCTTCACACAGGCAACCAAAAACAAATGTTCCATAACATTTTAAAGTCACTTCTAACCTTGGCATTATTTGAATTGACAACCAGGAAGAAACGCTTTGAAATGCACTCATATACAGTCCATGTATATGTAACATTCACTGAGAATGTTCCGGTGAATTCTGAATGAAAGCTATTGCATTACCCATTTAATATACATGAAACATCTCTACAATCCATAATACGGTTAATAATAATTTATAGTAAGTTATAATAAAAAGGATCTACATTTCGCCCCATATGCACGATATAGGAGATGAAAGAGCATGTGGGTATGTACTATAAGACTGTGAAAAATATTGGCATGAAGTGAAAGGCAAGGAACAATAAATAGGGATCTATGAGTCTGATTCATAGCTTGTCTCTCACTATTAGACTTCCTGCGTACATCCTAATCACATATTACATACAGCTTGCTAGTATCAGGAGATACAAAATTCCATGAGAATTAGTAGCAACAGAGTATAAAGGTGATGTCTCTTTATGAGGAAGGAAGAGATTATGCCTTGAGATTTTTCGTAAAATTAATTCCCTGGTATAGCACCCAGAGCTGGTTTTGAACGGAAGAATGATAAAACTGACTTTTACGACTTATATGGATTGTATAAAAAAATTAAAATACAATCCGCATTAAATTAAATTCAAAGTTGGCTGTGGTTTTTTTTTTTTTGTGGGGTAAGGTAAGACTGGCACACATATAAGGTGGGCATGGTTGTCAGGTATGTTTCTTTAGGGATTTTCAAGGATGTGAAATGGTCTTAAATTTATATTACGTTTACTGTCTGGCTGAGGTAGCCCTAGGAAACCAGTCACTGTGCATCATCTGACTATTGTATTCATATGATACTGCCTTTCTAAAAATGGAAGAGAAGATAAAGGTACAACATTTTTGATGTGCACGCAATGAACAGTGTCAGAGAAGAAGAAACAGTTTTTAAGAATACTGAGATCCAGCAGTAAATTTTAGTACCGCGCATAAAAGCTTTAGTTATCATTTTGAAATAGGTTTTCTGCTAATACTTCCCATATGCCAATTTCATTCCAACCATAATGATTCTAATATGTCAAAAACAAAGCAAAATCCCAAAAGAGAAGAATCAGACACTTCTCATTACTGATACAAGACTATTTTAACTGTGATAAAACTGTCCATGAAAGACAGAGTTGTCAAATGCTCTTCAGTAATATACAGTAGCTTCAGAAAATCTTCAGAATACATCTGACATTGCAGAATGAATTCTTAGTTAATTCATCTAGATAACCAGAATTAAGTAGGAAAAAAGAAAAAAGTGTACCTATTTGACTCTACATGCCACACATGCCACATGCCACACATGGCACATGCCACAACCTGAGTTAAAATCTTGATATTTGATTTACAGTTCTGACCATCAAAAGAACTCTAAAAGTTAAAAAGTACTTCAGCCTTTCATACTCTATCTGTAAGGTACATGCGGTAGATATTGTGGTGGTGTTACACCGCAGCAATATCTATCATTGTACAGAGGTATCTGGACCACCCATATAAGAACTTCAGATAGCAAAATACGTTACCAAAAGTTTTTGTGTACTTTTTTTCATCTCAGAAATCATTCCCTTTCTCATATGAGGTCTTTATGATTCTTTTGCCCTCTGTGGACTGTATTACAATTTGTCTTTCACTGTGAAGCAAGGAATATCACTGATATGGTTCAGAGTGAAAAGGAACATAAATACAACTCTGCAGATGTTGACAGCTTGTTAAAAACTTCGAGAAAGGTTCAACAGTTTTTTATTGTGAAGAATTTTGAATGATTGTTGAAGGGTTGCGCAAAGCATGAGGACGTTATCCCAAAGTTTCTACTGAACGGACTTTGCAGGAGTGAAAAGAAGCTGTATAAGGAAAATACTATGAAAAGAAGTTTTGCAAACAATTCCATTATTTTTCCAATTTTTCAATACGGATAACTCAGATGTCGTTTCAAAGTTAAAAAGGCCTATGTTTGACTTGGCCTTAGATTTAAGTCCCATTTTAAGTGACTTCTCATGTATTTGTTTAAACCAATGAATAATCCCAAATTGACAGTATACAAAACTATTATGTGTGTTTTCTGGTATAGTTAGCAGCTATGTCCACACAATCTTGATCATAAACAGGATTCAGCTTAGATTAAATTCCCTTTTAGATTCTGACCATAAACTTTCTTTTAGCAGAGCAACAGCTTCAACTTATTTCAATGACTTATAAGATCCTCAGAAGAATGTGTTTGTAGGTGAATATGACGTTTTTTAAGAAAGAATATTTTAGTCATTCATTCTCAAATGAGAATAGGTCATGAAATGACTGCTGTGAAGGGTACAATCACACCACAAAACCTGGCATTACGAGAATTCCATTACAGAGCTGCTATGAACAGTTGAAACCTCTATGGGTAGTGTGTTATTAATCACTCTGACTTGCGTCCCCAGCAACTTCTTACTGACTGGGATGTTAAGAGAAATAAGTTTGTGTCACTGCAGGATATTATTATCAAGTGTCTTATTGTGGAAGTCAGCAACACATGAATACAGCTGAAGAAGAGGAAAGACTTAGAAAAGAAAATGAATGCAGGTAATAATGCAAAACAATGAAAGCAACATTTTCAATTATGGAAATAAGCGCTAATTCTTTGAAAGCTTGTCCATAAGCACATTTCTTCTCCAGTTGTGTTAACACTGCAATAATATGAGCATATGGGCATGAGAATATGAATTATTTGTTTTTATTGGAATTGACTAAGTGTGTGCAATTTTGTCCCTCCTTTTTTGTTTGACACACTGGTTATATTGGAGGGTAAGTGCTAGAAGTAATTCAGCTCCTTTTATCTAACCACAGTGAAATCTTCTACCATCTCTCCTTTTCATTTATATCACGTTGATATGTGGCAGTTATTTTTTTCTTGACTGAAACCCAATCCTTTTCCTATCCATGCAGGGTGTATTTTCTATCGTCCCTGGTATTTACAGTCTTCCCTTCATCCCAGAGGTAAAACACTAGCAACTGGTAGCTCTTTCACCTCAAGATCACCATCTGTTCAGATTTGTTGGTTCTTTATCCCTGGGTACGTGATGGAAGCACTTTTGGATCTGGGCCGTGACGACAAATACAAGAACTGAGCTTTTGAATGTGTTCGATGATTCATGTGTCACCCACTACTTTTATTATTCAAGAGCAAGCCATAATGGACCTCAGTGTATGAGTGGCTCTAGGAAAAATAGCCATGTTTCTCCCAGCCATACCTTTACCTTCTGAGTTTTAAGAGACCCCATCTTCACACAAAACAAAACTCAAATAGAGAACATATTTCAAGGATCTTCTTATGATTGGTATTGGTACTATTGTCCTCCAACTATCTTACCAAAGGACACTGGTAATGTCAGTTTTGGTGAAGTACAGTTGCTATCTTTGGGAAAAAATATAAACCAAAAATACCTTTACCTGTTGCACTTTTTGAGTCCTCATGATTAGATATCTGTTTTAAAGCACAGGTGATATTTTTAGTCTTTTACAAAGTCCCTGAAACTTTTCACTCTTTCATAAAATGGTTAAGTGGGCAGTCATTTCATTAAGTGAATGAAAAATTTAGTCCTTTCAGGTAATGACCAATTCCACCACACCACTAGCAGACGTGGATCTCACTATGCACAACTTTCTCTGGCAATTTCTTGAAGGATAGCCAATTCAACAACAGTAAACCATTTGTCTGGGGCTGTTGCTGTCCTTGGCTCTGTTCATTGTTCCTGTATTTGTTTTATATTCCACTGAGTTCTCAAGTCCTGAGTTCTCTGCAATACACTGGTAGTCTGTGACAAACTCTGCTCTCACATATAATTCAAAAGATAAAATACTAAAAAAGGAAATTGGATAGAGTCACTCTTCTGTGCTTGGATTCTGTAGGATTTACTGGTTCAACTGTTTTCTCAGCCATTCCTCAGTCAGAAGGGTATATTACATCTACCCTTGCTTCAGCAGCTGCTCCTTAATGTGTCACTAGCGTGCCATTCATAAACAGAAAATCTCATGAACCTCATAGTGCAGGATCTGGCTGCAGTTCAGGGGAAAGAAAACATGCCTTTCTTACTAACTCCAAGGATGCACAAACATTTGACTCCTCAGCACTAATGATAAACAAGATCAAGTCCTATGTCCATGAAAACTGGAATAAAACGATGTAATTCTTGCAGGTGATCAGAGTTACACTCATTAATTTGAAATTAGAAACCACTTTCACATTTTTCCCCATGTGCCCCACTGAACATCTCATTTTGAATATGATATGTTTTCATAGAAACAAGGTTTTAATAAATCATTGATTTTAAAGATAGATATGGCTATTTAAATCACCTAAACTCATTTCCTGTTAAGCAAAGTCATAAAACACCACCTTGTATTTTCTATATTGAACTAATAGTTTTTCTTTCCTTTGTGCTGTCTTTTTAGCCTGTTCATCTAAACCTCACACAAAGCACCCTGTAAAGATGCTTTTAATGAGTAGATTATCTCATTCACCTACTTTTCTCATTATTTAAGTTCTTCCTAAAAGTTGATTTTTTCCATAAAGCAATTTTTGTAATTACATTTTGAAAAAAGTCACAAATGCCATTGAATCAGTAATTATTTTTAGCGTGTTCACTCCATTTTTATGCTCTGGCAGAGCAGATGCTTTTGTAACAGACTGTATTTCCAAGTATTATTCAGGAGTCAGTCAAGAATGGCAGAATTTTTCCAAAATATTTGTGCACATTGCTTCAGAGCATGTTGCAACAAGTCATGTGAAAACAAGCTTCTCTCTGGGGCCATCAGAACTACCTACTTAGGACCGGATCCAAGATTCATAGAAGACAATGGGACTTTTCTACCAGTCTCTGTGGGCTTGGGATCTTTCCCTTCCTATAAAACAAGGAAATGTTTGTACCCTGAATGAGAAGTAAAAGCCAATAAACAGACCAAACAAGGTACATTCAGCTTTAACACTAAATATTAAACATCTCACTTTAGGCAATGTGTTTTCTACTTGGAGAGCCAATTACATATGTACACACATTTTGTAATATAAACAACCCTGATTTTTTTCTCTACATCATCATCCTCAGCTTCCCTTGACAAAAAACTCTCTTGAGAAACAAAAAGCAAAGATACTTGTTCCAGAAACATGTGTATAAATAGTTTTTTTAAAGAGAAATCACCAAATGAAGCCAATAGAAACAGTTGACAGGTGCCCATTTAGCCAACCTATGTCAAATTTAAAGACAAAATCTACAAATGCAATAAACCAATGCAGCAACATTAAAAGGGGAAAAAATGTTCTCCTTATCCCTGAGGTATAGGCTATGAAGAACAAAGTACGCCGGTGATTATGATGTATCCGGAGCATAGCAGTTAAGTCCCAATTTTATTTGGCTGATGTTTTCTTGCCAGTAATGTGAAAAATGAAAATTCTTGTATCTGGGTAGGTTAAGCAGGGAATACTTGCTCTTCATTAGGGTCCCATATGACTTAAGCATCTCTACTGGAATTTGTGCAGAATGAGTATACTCTGGAGAAATCATTGTTTTGGACTTTCAAAATATTCCAATTTATGCTCCTGTGTTATAAAAAAGACTAACTGGACAAAGAAAATGTAGTTATTAAATCACTATTCTGGGTTGGCTTTAAAGAAAAATTATAGAGTTTGTGAAAGCAGTGCTTAGATTTAGCTAAATCCTTTTCATGACACTATTTATTGATCATTCATTTGGTTTCCATTTTTTCCATTCTCTTCTTAAACCCAGATACTCTTTATGAAGCTATGCATCAAAATGCACTCCAGCAAGTTCAGACACAGCATCTTTACTTGCACATTTGTTTCACATTTTGTCCCTGTGAAATTTCATGAGGATTGCTAGTTATTACCAGTTGGTGATGGGAAAATTAACAATTCCAACATTGTATATTATCTGTGAGACATTACAACAGTACAGTTTACAAAATGCTTCTCACACAAATGACTGTAATGTTATCTGCTTCGCTGGTATATGTAGATTACTTCCCATTATCACAAATGTATTATGACTCTATCCACAACTGTAGAAAATGTGATCTTTTTTTTTGTTTGCAAAAGAGTGCAATCTTATAATTACAGGATTATCTTTTTTTTTTTTTTGTTATATGTGGGAAAAACTGCATTAATCACTCTAATTTTGACTACATACATCAGCTGAGAAATTTTCTGAAGTATAACATTATTGCAAAAATACCATAGGTAGCCCGACAATAACTCTGGCTTGGAAGGGTAGAGGTTGCTTAGATTCAGCTGCTCTCCCCATACAAAAAGTAGGCATCAAGAAATCTAGACACAAAGTGATAATATTACCTCAGTGCCCTCAAAGCTTATTTCAAGTGACACGGACCGAATGTGCAGTGTGCCCAGAAATTTCCTTTTGCCGGCACATGAGCTGAGAGCACACTGTATAACATATTAATCTCATTCCCCAAGACAGGGTTTCTTTTGCTGTCAAGTATATTTCTGAAGCTGCAAAACCCAACCACTGCTTCCTAATATTCGGCTATGTAGAGGCTGAGGTCAGGTGAGGCACACAACAAGAAAGAACAAATCACAATTCCTCCCCGTTGCTGTAAACACAGAGACGTACATAACCTGAGTGGATAACAAACCTACTTGGCATGAGGAGATGAAAGGTATTCCAAACCTGAAGCGTTAAAAGGGACGGTAATGGCTACTCAATCTGATTAGAGATTTTGAAAATATACTTTTTTTTTTAGGTGAAATTTAAGCAAGATTAAGTAAATTCCTCAGAGGTATAAATATGAGCACTTCACTGATACTTTTTTGAATTACTGAAGTTTCTATCAGTGGAATAAAATTCATCAGATCTGTTTGATTGGAAATGACACTATTCAAATGAAAATACCTGCTTTAAAAAAAAAAAAAAAAAAGCCTTTTTTTGCTAAAAGAAAAGTTAAATGTTTACTGGAAAGCAACTCTAGATAAAGTGCTTTTGGAGTTGGAGACCAGAATTGTTACCAAAATCAAGAGAGCTCTTCTTTGATTAGTTTATAGGAAAAAAGAATAAAGTAGTCTATTTGTGAACTGCGGAAAGAGTTAAAACGATTACAACACTTACCTAATTTCAGAAAGCAATGTCTTTGGGGGGGATTTAGAACACCCTAATATTTAACAAATGACTATTACAAAAAAAATGCATTCATTTTACCACCTCTATACTGAAGTAAACAAAATAATAGCAACTGAGAAGCATACTTAATCACATCAGAAAGAAATATGGCAGTATTAAAAATCTTCTTTTAACTCACATTTTTCTGGAAATTGTTGTTGGTCAGACCAAGCTTCATCTGGAGAAATGGACATAGCTTCATTGAAAACACCTGAGCTATGGTAATTTACCTCAGCTGAGGTTCCACAGGTCAACAGAATAAAATCATTATTTCCACTTCTACTGTACCATAACTGTGTTGCAGATTTGATTTATTTTTTTTTAAACTCCTCTACCCATTCTACTTATCATTCTTTTCCTTCTCCCTTTTTACTATATACCTTCAATTTAGGCTATTTCTTTGTAATTTTGTGCAAAATTCTTCAGCTGCTTACAATTCCTTTGCAGGTGCCACTAATAGATAATTATTCCCCAAGGGTTCTGGCTCTAATTGCACTGATTCATTTATCACATACAATTACATCTATTCCAAATTAAAAATATTTTGTGTTCCTGATAGATATGTGAATAACAACTTTAGATCAATTCCAAACTAAAATCTCTGGACAAAAGCCAAAATAATACAAAAGTAGTTTCTACAGGTTGCAGACCTGCACTGTTTTCTCTCCAGTGTTTATACTAAATAAGACTCATTCAGTTCTTTGCTTTTCTTAAAAACCAAACAAGAAAAAGCAAAAGACTGTTTTGTTTTGGTTTTTTTGTGAGAGAATAAAACAATTGACACAATGATCAAATGCTATTTCCCTTACTCATTACGACACAGCAGCCAGCTAAGCTGGTAACACAGCACACGGGTAAGGCTAAGTTTTTTGTTTCAAAACCCTCTGTGTGGGTTTCCCACCAATGGGGATGTGATTCAAAACTGCTTTTCCTCATCAAGTTCACTTCGCCATAGCATGGAGTGGCTATTTCATTCTTCCTTTGCATGGAATGATTTTTTCCCCCCCCTAACCCGGAAAAAAAGATGCCAGGCAAACATGCTGCCCTCAGCCCCTCACCACAATCTGGGATTGAAGATAACATCTCCCCTTTCACTCCCTCTCTGTACCCTGAGAGAGTAATAGACAACACTTGGAGAATTTTTGCCCCTAAAGGTTTTTCTTTATTTCCTCTATTTACTTAAACTGAAAAGACTGCATTTGGAATAGAATATTGTATCTTTCCCAGGAAAATACACCTAAGAAGTAACAAGTCCATATTCATCTGCAGGCATTCCTATTGTGATTTCAGTACAAGAGGCATTGTCCCATCACAAAACTCATAGTGTTTTACCCAAGCAAGTGTTCTAGAGTTTTCCTCAGGTAAGACTTTCCTTCTTTCTAAACAATTTCCACAGTACTGAAGAAACAAGGATTTCTCCTGTCATCTGAAGCAGTTGTACATGTACATCTGTTCCTAGGGGTACAAAGATAAAAGAAAATGGAAACAGAGAGATCTTGAAGTAAATACTGAAATGTAAAAGAGGGGAGAGGAGCTGCCTTATTACTAGGTAATATGTTACCCGTATATTTTATCCCTTCTTTTATACTGTCTCTGAAACATAGTTTTCGACAGGTGAGTTTAAAAAAGCTGGGGAAGATTTAAGAACAAACAGACCAAACATATCAAAAACTCTTCAAATATATCAAAAGAATCCCACAAGCAAGACTGTGGATCCTTTAGACCACCAGGGTGCAATCAAACAGGATCAAAAGTCTGCGGGAAAAGTAAATGATTTATCGGTATGGGTCTGTACCAGAGAGGACGGTACGATCCTCAGATTAGTCTTTACAGGTAATGAGAGTAAAACCACTACAGAGATAAAGGGATCAAAAAGAGTTGATGGAACAACTTCAGAAATACAACTGAAATCAATCAAAGGGACCAGATTGTGTTCATCTGAGAGCTCCGTGGAAGCTAGAGGATGGAGTAGCTATCCTAGTAATACACACATGACTTAAACGCATCCTAAGAAAGAACTAAACTAAAAACTGGCTTAATACTCTGAGCTTTGTCAAAAAAGATTCTAAGGATGAACCGAGGAATCCCAGAAAAAATCCTGCACTTCTTTGGAGGCTCTGTAATTTGTGCTTTTCATTGGGAGTCACATTGTGGATTGTTAAATTTTATAAATTAGCAAGTGGAACTGAAAGAATAAAACATGAGCATGAAAAACAATGTTTCCCCTCCATTAAAGTAAATTAAGTTTTAATTCTTTCCTGTCTGTTTCTTTCAGTCAGGAAAATATGAAGGAAAAGCATATCAACATGGTGAAAAAGTACACTGCATCACATAATTATTCTGATTAGGGGTTTGACAATATAAATTCAGAGGGAGGCTATATTTTTTTTTTTGTAAAAACAGAAACCAATCTTAATTATAGGGGTATATCATACTTATACATTGTTATGTAAAATTAGAGCTTGTTCTCTAAAAAGGACTAGACCTACAAAGCCTTACTATTAGAGATCCTTGTGAGAAATAACAAGGAAGCTTTCAAAATTTTATTGCAGGCATACAATGCCCAGCCGAATTTTCTCAAGGTAACAACACAAACTGCGTAGAGTATTGAGATGACTAACTGCAACAACAAAAAAGCAAACCAAGATTTTGATAGCCTGTTATGTTGCAGTGCAAGCAAAATATGCACTAAGGAATTACTGCAGCTAGAAAGGTAAGGAAGTGAATGTTTTCTGGGTTTGGTTTGGTTTTTTTTAAACTTATGTATGCAACAGTTTCCAAGATCTAGCCGTCTAGATGATCTGTTAAACAGACTTGTAAAACTCTCGTTGACCATGCCACTTTGTCATTTGAATACTGTAGACGTGTCCTTATTAATGGTAAGGGGACATAATAAAAGGTATTTTATTTTTTTAAAATCCTTTACAACATTAAATATGCTACCCACAGACTAAAATTTATCTTGTGTTTTGAAATTTTTGAGACAATCCGCAAAACTGGTTGGTCTCAGACATAAGAACACATAATAACAGATACATAAAAATATTGACATGTAGTCTGATTTATTCCACTGAGGTACTGGAATATTAGAATATACTGGTATATATGCAAGTTTTCATTTTTCAAAGCAAATACTGCAGTCAACTACAGAGGAACTCAGTAGGACGTCATGGAAAGTTTTGTGCACGGACATAATAATTAAATGTTATTTATTCATTGAAGATTCATTTATGCACACCACTAACTTCAAGGTGGAATTTCCTTACTTCTGGTCAGACAATAACATTTCAGTGATGGAATCTGAATTTCCATTAATTATAGCAAGGGCTGCCAGCTGACAATTTCACTCTTGGTAATATGGTACTCTGTGAAATCTAAATACAACTCAGATTATTCCGAGAAGCTCAGCGGCAGCTGGCCCACGTTGAGCTCCGTGCTGTGGCCACTGCCCTGCTAGCAGTACTGGCTGACTGGGCACATCTACCTGAGCTATTGTCAAAGCTTTGGCTGAAGTTTGAACACCCTCTAAGACAACGGTGCAGGAGAAAACAAGGAGTTGAGAGCTCCACCAGAGATTGGATCTTCATAATTGTGGAAGGCAACTCATGGGCATTCAAACAGCATTTCATTGCATGGCTGAAAGAAGTGGGCACTGGGAAGAGAATAATTTTTGACACGGGGTGGCTCTGAACCATTTTGCATTGGTTTCTTCTCAAATTTGAATGTAGGATGCCGACAATGTAAATATAGTACAAACATTTCAGGTGTAAAAAAAGTAAAAAAAATAGTGTCTTTATTTATAGGTCAGCAATAGATAAACCTAAGTGTAAACCACAGTGTCATTTTCAAAAAGGGCCTGACAAATACTCTGCGAGCAGTAAAGTGGGATTTTTTTAGCTAAAAATATATCATAGAATCATAGAATGGTTTAGGTTGGAAGGGACCTTGAAGATCATCGAGTTCCAACCCCCCTGCCACAGGCAGGGATATGATCTCCAAATTGTAAAGGTGGATTTCCAAACACTGATATCTAATATGTTAAACAAAAAACATAGTAAAATCAAGTTCATCCTGAAACAGATGTATTGACTTTACAAAAAAATACTGTGTCATCTTCCCCCTCAGACAGAAAAAAAAACCCCCAACCCTAATAAACCTAATAATTCTGCTTGGATTTGGAAAAAAAGAACTAAATTGTGACTGCCGGAACTATTGCTGAAATCGAGACCCTGCAGACAGTAATTAAGCACAGGTGTCTGTGACACTGTATTCTCTACCTCTGCTAATGATTACATGAGGAAAATTCAGTATGAAATCAGCTATAAAAAAACCCAGGATGATGACTCTTTATGTATTCTGGCATGATAAGTTAAGAAAAAAGATATGTGAAGGTCTTTTAGGGGCTGTAAAAAAATCTAAAGTAAAATTCACTTACGTGTTATGTTGCCCTGAATGAACAGTGACATAGGAAAGTTTTTAGGGCTTGTCACATATGCAAAAATATAGGCCACATCAAGGAAGGGCTCCTGCTGATATCACAGTAAAAAGCACTGTTTGAAAGTGTAGTTTAGTTGAGACTTTTTTCTTCAAAGTAACATCCTACTCTAACCCTTTTGCCTCACTTTCTGCAGACGGTTTTTATGGGAACAGAGAAGAACTAAATAGGTGATGTATATATCCTATTTTTACTAGACATTATAATTTACAGAGCAATATATGACAGTACGTCCTACTTTAGGGTATGAGCCTAAGTCATTTACAGTTATGTATAGTTTAGACTTGGAGCAGCTAATTCCTATCATCTCTGTTCAGCAGGTTGGAAAGAAACAGTATAAAAATAGTATTGTCCCTACAAGAAAGGTCCGGACAGCCTGTGTCTGATACACCTCTACTGCTGTTAAATTCCAGAAGAGCGTCAGCTGAACATGATTTTGTACCTGCCAGCATTTTAATAAACGGAAAAATGGAAACAAGAATTCTGGCAGTATTAGAAATTGATGTCAGGATCACTTGGATCTTCCTAACGTACCGTGTTATAGATAAAGTAGGCAAAGGGAGCTACTACCACTATAAGAAAATGGTGTTGGAGTCATTGGATGAGAAACAATGGCCAGAAACAGCAGTCATCTCACAAGTTCTTAGCTGAATTTGTCACCCTATAGAGACTTGTCACAGAGAAATGGGTGAGAAGGGTGGGAAGTAAAGGACGCTGGCTCAGTTTAACAAGGTCATGCAAGAACCAAACATTGAAGCCGTGGAGCCCAGGGACAGGGCCGAACGGGACAAGTGCATGCTTATGGTGACATTATGATGATAGGTCCAGTACATCAGGAGACCTCTGCAGGTCCAAAGAGAAACCCTGCAAGAACTGACTGACCTTCAGTTATAGGCTGAGATGTTGGACTGCTTACGAGCACAATAAGTTGTGTGGTATGTTAATGTTGGCTTAAGTATTATATAGTGTACTGGCAGGGAAAATGTGCTATTAAAGACCATGACATTGGGCTGAGTTTCTCTGACACTTATCAGTTGCCTGAACCCCATATTTAGCATAACGTCACTTAAGATGCCCTGGTTTATCCAAGATCAGTGTGACTGATACGATGCAGGACTTAAAGGAGACTCGTATCCTGCTGGAATGGCAGCTGGAGGCCAGATGCAATGCCCTAGGGTGTCACTGATGGAGTTGGGTGTCCTCACATAGTAACCTAATAAGGAGCAAAGCCTTAAAGAGGAACTTCTGTTTCAAAAGACGTTTACAAACACCCAGAGCACTGGATGTTTACTGAATATACAGCTGATGGCATTCTCAGCCACATGCAATATCATTTCTAAGAGAAACTGCAAGGCCAAGAGCTATTACAGGGTATTGCTGCATGAGGCGCAGCAGTGTTCAGAATGAATTCTTTTTCTGTTCTATACTCAAGGAAAACCACCGAGAATTATGATTATGAGACAACTATATGTGGAAAGTTATACGATCACACTTATTTTCTGAAAGGAAAAACGTTGCCACTCCAGGTTTTCAAAGAAAGAATAGTCGGTTTAGATGGGCTTAATATAATTGCTGGCATTTTTCCTGTGAGTTTTTTATTAAGCTTTTGATTAAATGAAGATATAACACTAAAATGCTAGGTCTAATTACTCACAATTTTGTGTAAGACCCAACGCATAGGGTTAACCAACAGTACCATGATATACAGTATTTGCAACATATTAAAAAGTGATGTTCTGCTTGTGATCTGCTCTAAAATGAAGGGCAAATTGCCTGCAAAAAGAAAAAACAAACCAAAACCCTATTTATTTTTCAGTCCAAGAATTACAGACAGACCAATTGCCAAAATATGTGGAGGATTTGCATAAAAAAGATTTTATCCATTTCACCAGTGCGAGGGCTTAACATTTCTTTTTTCCCCTAGGCATCCTTATGACCAACCCAAAACGGAATGTGTGTTCAGTGGCTAAGTTGTCCCTGGGACCTGATTATTTCGGAATCTTCTCTGCAGGTATAAAGAGGTAGCTGTAAATACAGTAATTTACTCCCTATACTATTCTCCCCTTTTCCAGTTTTATCCACTGTCTAATGAAGGTCTCATGGCTCAAATATTGCCTATTTTCTTTTATCTACAGCAGTATATATTTTATTAGTTTCATTTTTTGAATAACAGTTTTATACCTTAAATGTAACTCCAGGTGGGTTCCAATAGAGTAAAAGTGACTGGCCCCATGTTTCCCCTTAGCTGGAGGACTGGCTGCCACTGTTAGGAGAGCTGTCAATCTCTTCCTAACACATTCAAGACCTTTGGAGGAAAGCACAGACCAAAGGGGAAAACCCAGAAAGGAATACTTCTGAAGCTGATTATAAAGGAGGCTGAGTGCTAGTCAAAGGTACACTTCCAACAGAGTCTGATTAACATTCTCCTATAAAATAAGGACCAGAGAGTAAGCCATTAATTTTACGGCTATTTTTTCCCACTGCTTGGTTTTTCATAAGTTGGACTTCCTTCCAGGCTAATTAACCACTAAACATTTTACAAGCAATCCAAGTGCGGAAGCAGTGAAAGATGAATTGCACTTATGAAGTAATTGACAAAGGGTATATTGGGCCTTTTAAGCAATGATATTGTGCATCTTAATACAGGAAGAAAGGATCCTTTGTACTGCAGTTTGATAGGTCATTAGTTAATTCTCAGAACTCTGCACAAGATAATAATGACTCAAGGCTAAAATGAACCCGCCTGGATTGGGGTGGGGAACCCTACCTCAAAACATCTCCAGAGAAAACAGTTAATGTTTGTGTCTTGGCATTATCAAAATACCCCCTGTGTTATCTTAGATTAATTCCCTGGCTATTTTCTTTTCTTTTGACAGCAAAGTCAGAGCTGACAAACCAAGGCAGTTCTCAAGGAAATTCAATTACTGAAATGTCTGACAGCTTGCTTTGCTGCTTCTAACTAAAGTTTTGAAAGTTACATGCTGCATGTATAATATGGTTTTCACTACAAAGGAATAGATTTGCATTTTCTAGGGGGAAAATCGTTTTAAAGCTGTAGGAGTCTAATGATAAAAGATAAAAAATGAAATGCTGAAGTTCCTATTTTGCAAAGAGATGAAGTAAGTTGAGTGGCTGCCACATGAAACCAGGAAAACACTGTGTTTTCTTAAAAGCAGAATTTACTTGCCTTTCCATGTAAATGAGGGAATGCCAGTCAATCTGAACAGCACCTGCATAAATCATTTTCTAATTAGTCCATATGATGCGAGATGCAAAGGCTTATAAACTTTTCAGTAACCAGGAACATTTTATTTGTTCCTATCTTGGCATCAATAACCTGAGCTCTTGGTCCTGTGAAGTGGTATCTCTGTGTTTGTCATTGAATTGTTTTTAGAAATGCGAAAATGATGAAAAACGCCCTGGTCATCGCACTTGCTAAAAGCAAATCGGACTACATTTGCCCTCTGTTAAACTCGTCCTTTTCCTTTTTCTCCAGAAATTTGCAAACAGACAAAAGACACATCTATAAGCAATAAATGCTTATTTAGCATTAGACTTAGCCACCTCCAGCTGTCATACGGAAAGACCCAGACTCTGCAATAAGAGCTTGGGCTGTCTTGATGTCTCCCAGTCAAAAGTTGTGATCCAACAGCTTCAGGAACCACTTAAATTCATGGGGACTGTTCCTAACTGTTATAAATAAAATTATTACAATTTTAAATCTGAAGAAGCGCTCTGGTTTAACACCAATTCCTTGGAAATCATAATACCATTGCCTATCTCCTCAGTGCTAACCTGCTGGTTCAAATACGCTCCTGGAAGCAGTATATTCAAGTCTCCTCACTCTCCAAGCTGTTGGTTAAACTACTCATGAGGAAGAAGACAGGTGCAGTGGGAGGTGGAACCATCCATTGTGTCAAAAGGAAATGTATTTTAAAAAAGGCAAGTGAGAGTTATGAGGTCTACCATATTTTTTCCCCCCAAAGCTATTTATTCAATTCACATGCAACTGTCCTTGGATTAAAAACAAAGCAGGTTCCCCCTCCCACAACTCAGAACCGTATGGAGCAGCTGTAGTAGTAGCTGTAGTAGAAGTGGTAATCGTAGCTCTTGCACATTCTCCTGCTGCATTGAATCTTGCGTTATTGTCGCATAGCAGCTCAGATTCAACCAGAGGAGAAAAAACATCTTTCTCTAATAGTATGGCTTAGATAACGCTTACTGCATCAACACATAGCTCCTCTTGACTGGAATTAGTAGCTACAATTTACCACCGAAGAAAATAGATCAGGCTTGGTGGTTTTGACTGTGCCTGTTTAAAAACGTAGCCTTTGCTTCACTATTGTATCACTCCTGCTTTATACTGGTGAAATTCTATTACAGAAAATGGGCTTATGCCAGCATAAAATTAGAATAACACAATGATGAATCAGCCCCAGCTTTCAGCAAAAATAGGTCTGCATAAGGAAACAAGCTATAAACCTTCCCAGCATGCAAAACCACTCCAAAAATCTTTTTTTAGATTGCCTGGGTCACTAGTCCAGTTTAAATGCAGATTCATGGTTACTGAATCATTATGGAATGTTGACACTTACCGTGTGGTACCCCTGTCACTAAAGCTGAATTACAGTAACTACTCCAACAAAAGCACTCTCACATCCTTATTTGGCCAGACTGTTAATGTCAGAGGTAACCTTAAAAATGCATTATTCCAAGTGAACAAACCTGATAGAGCTCAGGACGAACATCTACCAAAGGGTCTCAGAAAAAATTAGGCTTCCAAGACCATTTTCAAAGATGGCACGAACTATTCAAGAGCCTGAGCTTTTGGGATTTAGACTTTTACATGCTGATGCATTATCTGACAGTGAAAGTAAAGCGTTTTAAATTTTACCCTAGGAGAAAAAATTACTGTCCTAGAGACAGAAATTCAGAACATAGGCACAATAACAGAGCAGGAGCCCCTAATTCATAGCATGAAAAGATTAGCTTCAGGGATCAGCTTACAATGCATGTGTATTACCTC
This sequence comes from Pluvialis apricaria, assembly GCA_017639485.1. NCBI lineage: Eukaryota > Metazoa > Chordata > Aves > Charadriiformes > Charadriidae > Pluvialis > Pluvialis apricaria. The sequence continues at coordinate 3,256,916 of CM030010.1, read as the reverse complement.
CCTCCACCATCAAGTGATGCATGTGACTATGGGGTTTAATAGAAGGACATATCTTCCTCAAGATTAGGACTTGGAGAATTTCATTCCATTTCATTTCACTCCTTTTGTTCAGGCAATTAAACAATCAGCAGACCTTTGGGCCAAATTTGAGCTAGTGACCTTCACTATCCCTGTGCTGCAGCTTAAGCGTTCAAACACAAGCTCACTTCCACCAGTTAAAACCAAAAAGTGTATCTGTGGTTTCCCAAAGATTAACCCAGTATTTTAATAGGTCCGGAGAGGTGCAGTAAACCCCACCAGAGCCTGTGCAGCGCTGGATCTGCAGCTGCCATGCAACCTGCAATTGTGATAGTTTAGAATTAGCTTGAATATACTATAAAAGCATAATCCACATCTACAACTACAGTGTGGCCAACCCCTTAGAGATGAAAAGCAATATACTCCAGTATCACCTCTGGGAGTTGTCTAGTCTCCCCTTTTTGATATTGAAAAATTATTGCTGGAAGCACATTATGTTGTAGGACTTGGACACAAGAACCAGCAATATCATTTTGGTACCAACTTTTAAAACTGTGTTTCCTTCAGACTGGCTAGATGTGACACCTAAGATCTCAAAGGATTTAGCTGTTTTATACAAATTCAATACACTATTTTAAGGTTTTGTGCTAATGATTTTGATGTATTGTTACACACGCTCAGTGTGTTTGACTGTAGCAGGGATTAAATAAATTGTGTTTTAAGGATTTAAGGTTGAGAGGAAAGGATTTGGCTATGTAAATTGAGGTCTAGGAGGTCCTTGGTTCATTACACGTCTTTGGGGTCTTGCATCACCTTCAGTCTTTGAGAAGACTGCTTTGTATATTTTCAGATACATAGGATTACAGAAAACTGAAGAGCATTATTAAACAGTCGTAAAATTACCTTTGCAATTAAATTTTAAAAATAAACATTTTTTTAGAGTCTAGACCAGCAGTTTACATAAACAGAAAATGAAAGTAAAGGTCTTACTATGGATTCAGTTAACCCTTGGCACAAATCATTTAGTTTTGACAATATGAACTCCTCTTGTGGTAATGCATGTACCCAGAAGCCCCAGAGCAAAAGTATTAAGAACTAGATTAATATATAAAAGAACATATATCAATATAAAAACATGTTTGGTCTTAAATATGCTCGGCTGAAAAGAATGCCAACCTGGCCTCCTGGCAGAGTCCTCCTCAAGTCTTATTTTCATTACTTTAGTGGGAAGAGGGAATTGGTTGTAGTTTTTTACAAGATTAAATTTCAAAGGTATAAAGTACATTAAATATTTCAATTATGTTTGTCTAGCAGAAATATTTATAAATTACCTTTATTAATAATAAGAGAAACCTGACAGTCAGAAATTAATGAATGATCTCCTTTGGGTATCAAATAGTAGTACTGTATCAATGACCTTGTTGCAGGAAAATCTCAGTGTTTTAAAGTGTTGAAACTTGATTTTGAGAAATCTAACTGAACAAAAGCCAGACCAAAGAGAAAGGACAAAAAAAATCCTGAAAAGCCTTTAGTTTTATTTTTTTCTCAAATTTTAAGACACCTGCAAATCTTGGAAGTATTAATCAAGCAACAGAAAAGAAACCGGTACTTTCCATAATGTCACATCAACAGAAAGCAATTTCTATATTATTTAAGTCCATATCAGTAGAAACATAGAACAGTTCAGACAGAAGATAGTGTCAGATTGTCATGGTACTTTGAGCAACCGTGGTTTATAGGTACTTTCTTCTGTCCTCACATGTATAGAAGAGTATCTGCCTAACCAAGTAGAGATTTCCCATAAAGAATTATCCAGAGAAACCATCTGACTTTCTGAATTTACACTTAGATGCCTGTATTTAGCTAAACAGAAATGGTAGATAACAGTTTAACTTTGGTTGGATTTTTCTTCAATAATATTTCAAGAATATCCATATACCCAATATGTAAATGTCCATTATACCTCATTTACTGTGTTTGTCAGCATTTGAAGGTTTTTCTGGTATGATTACACTAGCATGATCCTTGACTGAAAGAATCAAGAGACAAGACAGACTATGCAGTGAGTCAAAGAAAGAGTAAGATAGGAGGTAAGATTGATAACAGAAATAAAAATAGCTGAAATAATATAATACCACAGTCTGAGTTATTATGCAAGTATTGATGTTAAGGAGCTAACTAGGGTCTTTACATCTCTTTGCTTGTTCCTCAGTCCTGTCTATAAATGTAAACTTGTTTAGTGAGAGTTACGTGGGACATGATGCCTAAATTGGTTCACCACAGTATTGGGTTAAGCCCAGGTTAGCGGCAGATAATTTTGTGGGATACAGCCATAACTACTGGACTGCACACGGTCCACCAGTGCCTTGTCACTGTTCGTGCCCAGCACAATGCCTACATCCTCCCACTGTCCTCTCTGGAAAAGTCATGGAGCAGAAAGATGTAGTGACAGGCTGAAAACCAGAGAATAAGTTTCCAGAAACCCACAGAAAGAGCGGTGACATGATTTAAAAATTATTTAAGAATGCAGAAAACCCAAAAACTCTTCAGGTTTTAAATGTGTATGAAAACACCAGCCCGGACAGAGGAAATTCTGTCTGAACATAAGGAAAACCTTCTTTCCTTTGAGGGTGACAGAGCACTGGCTCAGGCTGCCCAGAATGGTTATGGACTCTCCTTCTCTGGAGATCTTCAAAACCCGCCTGGATGTTATCCTGTCCAACCTGCTGTAGATCAACCTGCTTTGGCAGGGGGGTTGAACTAGGTGGTCTCTCCAGAGGTCCCTTCCAACCTCTGCCATTGTGTCATTCTGTGAGGCTGGTTAGCTTTGCATACAGTGCAGTCACTAGACAAGAAACTTGAAAATCTGGGCTACTTCTGTGAATACATATCCTGGAGAAAATCATCTCCTTCTGACCTGTGGTGCTACAATGCGACACTCATTTGCTTTCTCAATGCATAAGCTCAAGCAAAGGCTGCAGACCACCACACAAAGTTTGCAAGGACTCCAGCACACTTGAGTCCACACGAAAGCAATGTCACCTCTCTCACTCTTCATCCTGATCAGCATGAAAGTGGGATGCAGAAATGTTGCATGTGTCCCCAGATATGGCCATATTAATACTTTTTACCTAAATCATAGAATGGTTTGGGTTGGAAAGGACCTTAAAGATCACCCAGTTCCAACCCCCCTGCCCTGGGCAGGGACACCTCCCACCAGCCCATGTTGCTCCAAGGCCTGTCCAACCTGGCCTTGAACACCTCCAGGGATGGGGCAGCCACAGCTTCTCTGGGCAACCTGGGCTGGTGTCTCACCACCCTCACAGGAAAGAAATTCTTCCTAATATCTAATTTAAATCTCCCCTATTTCAGTTTGAAACCGTTCCCCCTCATCCTATCACTCCACTCCCTGATAAGGTGTAAGCAATGTGTCCTTATTTGGGATTTCTCATTGGATGAATGTCACTGTTCATAATGAATTTAGACTCTGGAATTGCATTATCAAGCCAAAGTGTATAGGAAATGTATGTTAATCTTTTCTCTCAGTGGAATGGGAAATATGAAGTCATAAATGATCCTCATGCTTAATAAATAGTTATAGTTATTACACATGATAGGAGACCAGATTGCACCATTCTTCCTCATAATGCACGGTATCTTCAGTTTCTGGTGGCTCTACTGAAATTAATATTGCTATATGGAGACCAAATTATGGCTCAAAACGAAGAAGCCTAAAAAGTATTTCATTTTGGGTTTTGGCCAATAATCATAGTACCTCCTATAATAAACTCTACCCCTCCATCAACAAGGCTCTGCCTGGATGCATATATCAAAGGAGGGAAATGCAAGTTTATAGAAGCTCTGGATTGCATTCTGTATGCTTGCACTTGCTTTCATAGACAACTGAGTGCAAAAAGATTACCCAGGTATGTGCATTTGCAACTATTCAAAGCTCTTAGCAAGATTTAGGCATAATGGCAGTGATGAGGTATTTCTTTTATTTTTTTAGTATTAAAACCTGAAACTTTTAATATCTTTTGTTATTAAATAATATAACTTTTTAAAGCCCTCTCTCCATTTTTCTCTTTTGCTACTTTATGTGCCGTCTTCTTCATGTCTTACTGCATTTAACATTTCTTCAAACATTGCCTTTCGTCCCCAGAATCATTTGAGTGACAGGACCTGTGCTGGGTCATCTATCCATTTCATCCCTCCTGTGTTGTGTTACTTCTTTTAATATGTTTGGTGCAAAACCATCTCCAATAAATGAGTAGCTATTTCACCTTGAATATCTCTGGAGACAGTGACTCCCTAACATCCTTTGGCAGTTTGTTTCATTGTCTATCTGTTTTTATAGTTTCAAAGTTTTTCATAATATTTAACCTACATTTTCCTTGCAACAGCTCAAACATATTACTCTGTCTGGGGTGACTAATGAGAATAACTTCCCTTGTCCCTTTACGTATCTGTAGAGAGCTATCACGTTTTCCCTAAGTCTTCTTTTCTTTAGATTGAACATCCCACTTATCTTATTAACCTTTTTCTCCCCTCACAGATCTTACTTTCCAAACCTTCTATCATTTTCTTGATCTTTCTTTTCTTTATTTCATGTCCCATTGCTCAAATGATAAAAGGAGAAGACAAAAGCCAAGGAAAGCTGTAGGCAAGCTTTTGAAAACAAAGCAGAAAATAAGAATTTGTTTTAATTCACACTCAAAAATACAAGTACAAAGAATGAAATATCCAACTGAAAATCACCACTGGGGGGCTGATGTGTGCACACATGCAGGCTGTGTGTGTAATTGTACGGCTGTTCAAATCCTTTGGAAAATAGTGTGGCTGCATGTCAAGATCTAAAGCAAAAGGACTGAGATTTCAAAACAGAAATACAGACTCAAACAATCCCTTGCCTATTGAAATAATTTGTCCTTGCCTCAGCTGCAGGTCTCGTTTGATTTTTTTTAAGCGGTAGTTTTGATGTTTTTGCTTCACAGCACTACAAAACAAAGTAAAGAGAACTTTCTAAAAGTGGTGAGGAACTAATTTAGTCATGTCTGACTTGGGATATTAGGACAATACAGCTCTGCTAGCGGTCAATCTTTAAGAACACAAGAGCTGCAATACCAGGTCAGAAGAGAAGCCCACAGCAGTGTCCCTGGCACTGGCCAGCAGCCCGTGAATATAAGAAGCAGAACATGTTGTACTGACAGGGTCTGAGCGCCAAATGTTTTAACTCAGAAGAATTTAATTTAAAATGGGTTTATTGTTCAGTTTGACCTCTGTAATTGGTTTGTTCCCTGTTTCATTGAGCTCATCCCTCTCGCTCCCTTGTGCAAAACTGACTTCCACAGGAACTCTGCTGGCGCCGTATGAATCAGTTCCAATTAAAAACATTACCACTGATGATGTTTAACTTGCCAAGAGAGACGATAAGTACCAATTTGAATTGGCGTGTTTCAGTCCTGAAACAAAGGCAAGTTTTCTGTGACACAATCTGGGAGAGAAAGCAGACACGTTGCAGTTCTTTGCTCTGTTTAGGATTACTTGGGAAGATTCATTTTCCTCTTTTCTCCCTCCCCTGGCCTCCTTCAGTCCCCAGACAACTCTCGTGTCAAAGGCAGAAGAAACTGGAGTGTTATCACTACAGGGGACTCATCTAAAAAGTAATTAAACTGCTCAACCAGAACTCTTATTACCATTTTCCTTCACAACTTCATCCAGAAAACACAAAGAGTGAACTGAAAGATAAAACATCAGAAACATCTCATAATGCTGTTACATTCTTATGCTAGATATTATTCCGCTTAGATCTAAGGCATGTGTGAGGAAATACCACTGTTCAAGGATCACCACTCTTACTACAGGAGCCGTTAAAAACCATCGGGTCATTGCAACAGGGTGGTAGTTTTCTCATCAAGTGCACTGCGCTGGTGGCACAGTCCTATAGTGGATTCTTCAAGTGAGACCAGAGACTTTTCTCTGTTCTCTGGTAGCTTAGGGCTAGACTGAACTTAGCGCGCAGTGGAGACAGTGGTTCAGTTCGCATGAAAAACTGCTCCCTATGGCTTCCTAGAGGCTCATTATCTTTTCCAGAACTGTTAATGACAGGTGCATTATAATAGAAATTTCAAATAATATCTTTTTTTGAATAAAAAGTATGAACCACACACAAAAAAAATAATCATTTAATAGAATTCATTGATTTAGCTTTAAGAGAAAAACCTGATCTGAGTTATTAATGGATAGATTCCACTTTGAAAGTGTAATTCAACCTTTACAGTTGTAACTGTGCTTTATGCAGTAATATCTCTCCCTTCTTACCACCTCTGAGCTAACTGCTAGCATGGTCACTGGGATGCAATATGACTGATGAGATGAAGTGTTTTGAGTGTTTACATTTCAAAACATAAGCAAATTCAAACTTGTTACTCTGGGTTAGGGAATATTAGAGCTGTCATTTCTGTTATATCAAAGCCAGAAGAAAAGAGCATCTCTTGTTTTCTGTTTCCAATTCCAGCTCCCGAGAAATGTCTCTCTCAGGTACTCCCCATTGCTTCCTCATGGAAGCTGCAACAAAGCCAGGCACTGCTGCGTGTGTCAGTCAGGTGGCCAGAAAGTTGTGCTAACTGGGTGATGGGACAGTAGAGATGATTTACTCCTTTCCTACTCCCAGTCCACAGCCTAGCACTGCGCTCTCCCTGCACTCACCTCCACTCTTTCTTCCTCCTCCTTCTCTGCTGGGTAGAGATAAAAATTGGTTAGTTCTGCTCTGACAGGACAAAGGTAGGGATCTCACTCCTTTTCCACTCAATGTACTAATGGAAATGTACATTGAAATTGATGAAATTGACACTGTCCTGCACGACATCCTTGTCTCTAAATTGGAGATAGACAGATTTGATGTATGGACCACTCAGTGGATAAGGAATTGACTGGATGGCCATACTCAAAGACTTGCTAGACGGCTCGATGTCGAAATGGTGACCAGTGACGAGTGGTGTTCCTCAGGAGTTGGGCAGAGAGGAACCTTATGAAATTCAACAAGGGCAAGTGTCGGGTACTGCATCTGGGGAGGAATAACCCCATGCATCAGTACAGGTTGGGAGCTGACCTCCTGGAGAGCAGCTGTGTGGAAAGGGACCTGGGAGTCCTGGTGGACAACAGGGTGACCATGAGCCAGCAATGTGCCCTGGTGGCCAAGAAGGCCAATGGCATCCTGGGGTGTATCAAGAAGAGTATGGCCAGCAGGTCGAGGGAGGTCATCCTCCCCCTCTGCTCTGCCCTGGTGAGGCGGCATCTGGAGTACTGTGTCCAGTTCTGGGGTTCCTGGTTCAAGAAGGACAGGGAGCTGCTGGAGAGGGTCCAGCAAAGGGCTACCAAGATGATTAGGGGTTTGGAGCATCTTTCTTATGAGGAAAGGCTGAGGGACTTGGGGCTTTTTAGTCTGGAGAAGAGAAGACTGAGGGGGGATCTTATTAATGCTTATAAATCCTTAAAGGGAGGGTGCCAGGGGGATGGGAACAGTCTTTTTTCAGTGGTGCCCAGTGATAAGACAAGAGGTAATGGTCACTAACTTGAGCATAGGAAGTTCCATCTTAACATGAGGAGGAACTTCTTTCCTTTGAGGGTGGCAGAGCACTGGAACAGGCTGCCCAGAGAGGTTGTGGAGTCTCCCACTCTGGAGACATTCAAAACCTGCCTGGATGCCGTCCTGTGCAACTGCTGTAGGTGACCCTGCTCTGGCAGGGGGGTTGGACTAGATGATCTCCAGAGGTGTCTTCCAACCCTGACCATTCTGTGATTCTGTATTGGGACTGGTGCTGTTTAACATCTATGTTGACAACGTGGACAGTGGGATCAAGTGCACCCTCAGCAAGTTTGCTGATGCCACCAAGCTGTGTGGCACGGTCAACACACTGGAAGGAAGTGATGCCATACAGAGGGACCTGGACAGGCTTGAGAGGTGGGCTTGTGCAAACCTCATGAAGTTCAACCAGACCAAATTCAAGTTCCACCACCCGGGTCATGGCAATCCCAAGCACAAATACAAGCTGGGCAGAGAATGGATTGAGAGCAGCCCGAGGAGAAGGACTTGGGTGGATGAGAAGCTCGACAGGAGCCAACTATATGTGCTCACAGTGCAGAAAGCCAACCATATCCTGGGCTGCATCAAAAGAAGCGTGGTCAGCAGAGCAAGGGAGGTGATTCTGCACCTCTACACTGCTCTTGTGAGACCCTACCTGGAGTACTGCGTCCAGTTCTGGGGTCCCCAACATAAGAAGGACATGGACCTGTTGAAGTGGGTCCAGAGGAGGCCGTGAAGGTGATCAGAGGGCTGGAACAACTTTCCTGTGAAGACAGGTTGAGAGAGTTGGGATTGTTCAGCCTGCAGAAAAGAAGGCTCCAGGAAAGCCTTGGAGTGGCCTTCCAGTAGCTGAAGGGGGCCTACAGGAAAGATGGGGAAGGATTCTTGATCAGAGAGTGTAGTGATAGGACGTGGGGTAACAGTTTTGAACAGAAAGAGGGGAGATTTAGATTAGATATCAGGGAGAAAACCTTTACTGTGAGGGTGGTGAGACATTGGAACAGGTTGCCCAGAGAAGCTGTGGCTGCCCCATCCCTGGAGGTGTTCGAGGCCAGGCTGGACGGGGCTTGGAGCACCCTGGGCTGGTGGGAGGTGTCCCTGCCCAGGGCAGGGGGGTTGGAATTGGGTGATCTTTAAGGTCCCTTCCAACTCTAACTATTCTGTGCTCCTATTATTCTACACTAAGCTTGAAGAAGTCCTTTATAATACTTTATAACTACTGACTTATGCAAAAAGTTGATGAATAAAGCGAATGCTCACATGCATTTTGAACAAGTTAGTGTGGAAATGGCCCTTGACTCAGAAGGAGAGGATCTTTTTTACAAATTCGCTGGCTTTTCTATAAAACAGGTTGGAACAGCAAAGCAGTTGGGAAGGGGAGCTGAGGGCTTTGAAGAGAAACATTGTGGGGTGGGTGACCCAGAGCACACGAAGCAGCTAAACTGCCAGATGTGTTGCCTAAGTTTTCATTGATCCCAGATTAAAGAAGCACCCAACTCAGTAACCGAAGCTTACATTTATACCAAATCCTCAATAATTCCCTTAGACCTGCACTTTCACTGTCTCTGTCTAAACAGAAACTTGGCACATCATGGTCTCTGACCTCCAAGTTTAGGTTAAACCCTTTATAAAGAATTTAACAGATTGTCTCTTTTTCTATGTGTACAATTCCCTTCGAAGCACTTCACAGATATCAGTGTCCATTGTAATTACAAAAGTGCCATCTCTAAAAGATGTACAGCTTCATTCATTTCACAATAAGTCTGGTCTTTTTTACCTTCAAACTTTGTCTTAAATTAGATCGTTTTGTAAGTATGGGAGAAATTACTAGTGACACGTGACATGTAATGCAATTGTTTTGTCTGTTTTCCAAAAGTGAGCTTAAGTCACTCCGACATTATTCATACATACTTGTAAATGGTTTGAATGATTTTTCTTTTGAGGTGATTTGTTTGTTTATTGTTGCTTACACTTATATTTAATGAGTTCCCTTCCACCCATCCATCAGCTGAAAGGAACCGCGAAATAGGTGCTGTTCTCTGAGTTTGAGATCCTTTTGTAATGCCAGAGTGGTGAAAAGAGGTCTTAAGGTAAATGACAATAAAGTGCTACCTCTATTTGCCATTCATCATTCACTATTTCTTATTTGCATTATGTGACTTGTCAAATGTATTGTTTCTTCTCAATGAATGAGGAATTAGAAGGTTTGAAGCAGGAGAATAACAAAGGTGTCGAGTAAATAAAACACTTATGTTTTGTCACTCACGCACCCTAAACTGGAGGTGGAAATTGGCATGTTCAAAGTAAGTGCTAAACCAGAAAGGAGCAGCAGGGTAGCCCACACAACAAAGCAGAGACTGAGACATACTTTACATCAATTCCTGAAAGACAAGTGATGAGGAAAACTATACCCAACACTGGGGATAAATGAGAGACAGAACTGAAGTAATCAGGAATGAATGAGTCCCATAATTACCATGGTTAACAATCCGTTCTATTCTCCTTCTCCCTTGGTCATAGATTTAAAGTGAAAAGCTGGAAATCTGGAACCAGAGGAAATAGAGAAAGAGCTTTACCCTGTATTACTGAAGCAGTGGGAAGAAAGGAAGATTCATTCTCATTCCTTGTCCCTATTGGAATGAAAATAGACCCTTATTACTGCACTGATGACAAGCATACTGAAGAAAGAATATTGGCATAGCTCTACCACCTTTATTATAGCAAATATAAGCTTTTTTTTCTCTTCTTTTGGGAAAAAAAAATCAGTAAGTAGAACTGGAAACTCAAAACAGTAAACTAAAAGCTTAAACCTCAAATTGCCTCTTTCTACTAACACATCTTACAAGTTATAGTGCATTTGTTATTTGTAAAACAAAAAGACATCAAAAAGATTTCCAACAAAAATAGATTAGCAGTGACTCCAAACATTAAAAATTCCTCTTTCTTTTTTTCTTTTCCAAGAAAGCCATCTCAGGATTAAATTGTACCCAAAGGGCTTGCAATTTTATCAATAGCAGAGGAAGCTATACTGAAGAGATACAATTTTTATCCATTCCATACTTGTATATAATCGTTTTATTTATATAACCTTTATGGGGTAATGACACAGTCTACTTCACAACAGTTGTACTTGCATGCTAGACACTGATATAAAGCCTCCAAAAATTACATAACTACAGAGTACTTGGGAGGTACCAATGACTATCTCTACTCTTCACTTTAGAGGACTCATTATTATTAACTTCTTCTCTTATTCTTTCCTTGCTGTTATATTTTGAAGGTGGTCAAAGTACTTTTGGAACGTGTTATGCATAGCAGCATTTCTGATAAGCACAGTTTCCTTGAGAACATCCATACAGAGGGTTCAAGTGACAAACAAACAATTGCCCGTCTCAGCAAAAGACGGTCTAATAAAGTGGGTCTGGTTCAGTGGCTACGAATAGGAAGAAGTGGAACTATCCAGACTCTCTAAACTGGAATGAAGGCTCCACAATCATACAATCCTACAATCCTATCTTGTGCTGAAAGCCAAAGTAAGTTCAACACTCTGTTAGAGCAAATACCTACTGATCTAGAGGGTGGCTTTAACTCTTAGATCACAAATTTGCAGTATGTTTTCCACTTGAATAACGCTGCAATGTCATCAGTGTACTCTCTACACTGCAGCCCTGGGAAAAAAAAGAGGCAGCTACTAAGAGAAGTCTTCACTTCAGACATTGTTCTACAGCGTGGTATGAAAACACAGTGATGTCCAAAAGTATTTGTAGCTATCAAAGTAAAATCAGGCTTCCTTTTCTGTTACAGCATGAGGTTTCCAGTTCCTTTACTGATGCAGTCTTCCTCTCATTTCACATCCTGAACTCATGACCCACTTCCAGTTGGGACCTTCACCTCTGCAGCAGAGCTTGGATTGGTCCCATCTTCTCATACATGCTAGCTGAGGTAGCAGCCTTTTAATTTGGAGCCTGTGTCTTAGAAGCAAGAGCACTCTGAGGTTGGTCTCAAATGTCTGCACCTCTCCCTCGTAAATGCCAATATTGAACGATCTGCAGAAATACATCCAAACTGTGCTTTTCGCTGGTCTTTTAATATATGAACACTCAGCTACTTTAGTATTTGTAACTCAAACTAGGCAGCTTCCCTTCGCACACTTCAAAAAGAATGAGCTGAGACCTGTGTATGAACCCCTTCCAAGTGCCTGCCCTTTGGTTCTCCCACTGCAGTGAGATACAGCCTTAGAGCCTGTGTTTGTTACTACAAATTTTGGGGAAAATCTATAACAGCTGTTCAGTTCAATTTCAGTATGCTGGTGAAAATATCTGAGAAATTTGGGAGGCCAAGCACCAGTAAAAGTATAAGTTTAAAAAGCTGTTTGGACATTCCTGTTTTGATTTTGAATGAGACCTTAAAAGTCAAAGAATGTAGGATTTGGAATTTGACTTGACAAAGCCTTTCAGCACATGCATAACTTGTAGTAAGTACTTCTTATATACTTCATTAGAATAAAGTCAACTGGATGCCCTGTGCAGAGGTGCATCAAAGCTAAAGACATACGTTGTTCATCTCAGAGACTGGAGTATGCTGAGGCTTCTTTTCAGGCAATATGTCTAAATTGTGAAGAAGAAATGGAGGGGAATGGTACACACCCTGGCCACCACCCAGCAAGACCTGTGATGTACCAGGGTATACCCTTGGTCCTGAGAGCGAGGATGTGTTTCTGAACGTACCAGTTAAACAGAAAAGAAACACCTTACTGAAAATGGGCCAGCCGATTGTATTGGGATTGCATGGAAAGGTTTTGGTTGTGGTGGGGCTACAGGGGTGGCTTCTGTGAGAAGCTGCTAGACGCTTCCCCCATGTCTGACAGAGCCAATGCCAGCCGGCTCCAAGATGGACCTGCCACTGGCCAAGGCTGAGCCCATCAGCAACAGTGGTAGTGCCTTGGGGATAACATAGTTAAGAAGGTTGGGGGGAGGAAATAAACTGGGCAACTGCAGCCTGAGAGAGGAGTGAGAATATGTGAGAACAACAACTCTGCAGACCCCAAGGTCAGTGAAGAGGGGGGGGGGAGAAGGTATTGCAGGCGCTGGAGCAGAAATTCCCCTGCAGCCCACAGTGAAGACCACAGTGAGACAGGCTGTCCCCATGCAGCCCATGGAGGTCCACGATGGAGCAGAGATCCACCTGCAGCCTGTGGGAAGACCATAGTGAGGCATGGTGGGACTGTGTTGAGCTGACTGTGGCTGGATGCCAGGTGCCCACCAAGGTGCTCTATCACTCCCCTCCTCAGCAGGAGAGCGGAGGGGAGAAAATAAGATGGAAAAAACTCACGGGTCAAGATGAAGGCAGTTTAATAAAGCAAAAGCAAAGGTCGTGCATGGAAGCAAAGGAAAACAAAAGATTTATTCTCTACTTCCCATCAGCAGGTGATTTCCAGCCCCTTCCTGGGAAGCAAGGCTTCAGTACATGTAGTGGTTGCTCCAGAAGACAAAGGTCACAATAATGAATCCCCCACCTCCTCCTCCTTTCTCCTAACTTTTATTGCAGAGCAGACATCATATGGTATGGAATATCCCTTCAGTCAGTTTGGGTCAGCTGTCCTGGCTCTGTTCCTTTCCAAGATCTTGCCCACCCCCAGCTTACTGGTGAGGGGGGAATGTTGGGGAGACAGCCCTGATGCTGTGGAGCACTGCTCACAGTAGCCACAACACTGGTGTGTTACCAACGCCTTTCTAGCTACCAGTACACAGCACAGCACTATGAGGGCTGCTGTGGGGAAGATTAACTACAACTCAGTCAGATCCAATACACTGATTCAGGAAGGATCATTTGGTGTCAAACAATTCTAATATTGGAAGAAAACCATAGTGAGGGGGAAAAAAACCCAAACCACAAAAAAAAACCCCTAACCCAGAATAAATGGCTTTTGTGATAGAGCTACAGTAAAATAATCCTTGAAACTTTTTTTTAAGTCACTTTAATGAAATTGGATCAGGGGATAAGGTATGAAAATCATTCCTAATGTAAAGAGTTATTCTCTGTTGTTTATACAGACCACTAGGAATGTCAGAAGCCAGAAATGAAAAATGAGTAAACCTCATTTCAGAAGCAAACGCAAACTGACATATAGACCTCTGGCACGAGGTCAAGAGAACTATCGTTTGTTGTCTTCAGACTAAAGGAAATGCCTGCTTTCCGCTGAACAACAGGTCAGACTTCTGCTCAGTGTCCCTGTGCTGAAATGTGCTAATCATGTAGGTATTGGTGAAGAAGTGGCAATAGAATAATAAAGAACATATACCCATCGAATGAAACAAAAGCCCTTAGGCAATTGTCATTTGTTTGCAAAAAACTAATTGTACTTGGAACTGAAATGCCACCTCCAAAGAATTAAGATTTCATCTTTGCAAATTTTCACAGGTAGAAGGATCAATGCCCACACAGGCTCAGGTTTGCTGACAAATGCATTTTAGAGTTAAGTTTCTTTCCTATTTCTATAAAGGTCCACTTTTTGACATGATACTGAACATAAGATATAGCAGTGGATATAGGCATATGCATACATCTGTGCTAAAGAATCTAGTTTTAGTGACATCCACAGCTCAAATGTGGAAGAGACTTCGTGCTCTTTGTTAAAACAATTATTCAGAAGGGAATAATTGGTGCTCATTAAAAGCATTGGCCTGACTGTGCTGGAAAAAACGTAAACACAGGCGGGAGCCCTTCCAGCTTTCCACGTTTGCCCCAAAGTGCCTTTGAGCTGACCTGGAAAGCATTTCAGTCTCCTTCCTTGGCCTGTCTGCGGAGGTTGCCAGTTGGGGCACCAATTAACGCCTACTCGGCAGTGCTTTCATGTGACTTGCACACCTCTCTAGCAGGCTGGGAGCTGAGGTGGAAGAAATGTGTTTAATAAGGATACAGAGATAGGTTGAATGGAACGAGAGTAACTCCTTTCAAATGTGAGCACCTCAGCCAGTGTTGACCCCCATGGATATCTACAATAATCACCTGTCATGGCTGTTACCACCCTACAGCTAATTGCCAAAGCTTAAATTTCCATTTTTTTTTTAGGTTCTAGATAACAAACACTAATTTTCAGTTACCCATATATAGCCTGCTTCTAGCACTGTAAATATTCTTCTATGCCAGACAGTGAAAAACATAGCGGAAAAGCAGTGTGAGGAACACCCTTCCTTTTTATCTCACTCCATTTACTTCTCACCTCTAAACCTAATCTTTTTCCTGAAAGAGGACAGGAAGATGATTTTTGCTGAAATTGAATTCAGTGGCTCCTTCATTGCACAATTTAATTACTATTCACATGATTTAATAGAGACAGGACTCATAAAACTGATTTATTATATTATTATTCTGTTGTGATTACGGAAGGTGTGGGTATATTCCTGAAGTCTGAAAATTTAAGATAAGTTTGGATATCAACTCCTTTACTGAGCGTGACAAATGCAGCGAGTTTTTGTTTCAGCAGTGAAATGCTGTTCCGTGATAATATTTCTTACCTTAGTGTTTTACCCAGCCTGTGATCTTTTGCCATAATAATTTTATTACCAGCCTGTTATTTACAGCACAGTATTCATGGAGTTAACGGCACTACAAGACCTGCACATTTCACTTTTAACTCTTGAGGGAAACATGATGTGCACAAATTAATAAAAATACCGGGGTACTACGCCAACAAGTTGGTGGTCTCAGTCAAGTTGCCTGTGCAGGAGTTTCCACGTTAAACAACACCACTAGTAACAACAGCTATGTTGCAAACCCTAGCTGGGATGCCAAAGATTTAATGAATGTGGGGGAGGTTACCGTGAGACTAGGATAAGACACAATTTTCAAGGAATTAGAGGGGGGAAGTTTCCATCACTGTTGTTATCCTGTAAATAAAGACAGGGCTGGAGTGTGAAGGGCTGTCAGCTCGGCACCTTTCCTGCACTTTCCCTGGGTTCTGAATTGAGCTTGTTTATTTTTAAATCATACATGTGGCTAAGATTTCCTCACAGAATATTTCACTCAGAGTATTTTTTAAACCTAAGAGAAACAAGAGAAACCAAGCTACCTTATCCTGGTATAAACCAAGCGCAGCAGTGAAAAAAATGTGAAATTAAAAGTTACAAATATGCAGCGAGCAAGAGTTTTCAAGAAAGAAAAATCAAGAAATGAGTAATTTATAGGATTATTATTGTTAGAAGAAGCCTAAAAAGGAGAGTAGGAGGTATAAAAATGTATAAATGTTAGGTGTAAAAGTTATCAGATAAAAAAAGAAACACATCTAAAACTTAGCAGAAGATTTAGAAGAGTATATCCATGTTAACCCAGTAGAATGTTTAAGAGTGATGTAGTTTCGCAGTCAAAGAATCTTTTACAATTTTAGGAATTATTTATGTAGTTAGGGAGGCACACAGACATTGACTGTCTATAGACAAGATCACCTGAAATAGTAACCAACAAGAAAAAAAAACAAAAACAAACTTGCTTGAAAAGGGCAGATAAAAATTGGGGAACTTTCCCATTGTATTTCCAAGGTACTGTCCTATTCTTATTAGAGATATGGAGATGCTTGAAGTCTTCCTTGCCACTGCACAGCATGAAAGATTCAACATCTCTTAGGACTGCGAAACTGTAAAATTCCAAATTGGTTCTACCATCGAGTTACAGGATGGGTTCACAACTAATCACTTATGATTACAGAAAGCACAAAAATTAAGATCAGATGTAGGTCCACCAGTTCTTCCTTGTGCAATGGGCTGCTCAGATAGGCCAGATTAGCCTGTCTGGTCTGAAGCAGTCTCAGCTCAAAGTTGTGTTGGATGGGGACACATTATAGATCAGTTTATGGTCCATCTGTGCTCATTAATGAAAAGACATAGTAAGTAAATTACTCATGCTGTGAAAATGGTCTTGGTAATGGTAATCACCTCAAGTTAAATGGAAGGACTAAAATTATAATTCTGAGAATAACTAATTTTCAGTTTCCTGGTAACATATGCACACTATTTCAGTAAAACAAAAATGAAAATTGTTCAGAAAAATAAAAATATTTTTGCTTTCCTGGCAAGAAAAATGAATACAGAACAAAATAATTTAGTGTCATCCCCAATATTTCACCTCCATTTTCTTCTTTAATATCATACAGAATTGCCCTCAGAGCAGTTTAGTTTTGAAATGCTAAAATTCAAATATTCTTGACTTTTTAAAAATATTGTCAAAACCATTACCTAAATCACCACAAACTTCTGTTCAGGAAAAGAAGGACCTCAAATCTTGGAGGACAAAACTTCCATGCTTAATGGTTCCTATAGTCACATCCCTCCACCCCGGGAGACTTTAGAGGGTCTCTAAAGTGTTTCATTAAGCTTGATCATATGGCAAGTGTCTGTAACTACCACAGAACATCCTGTGCTGCCTGAGCTTTTGAATGCCCCTCTGTGCAGTTAAAGACAGTTGCAACTTACAATTTAGAATTGTAGAATAGTTTGGATTGGAAGGCACCTTTAAAGGCCATACAGTCCAACCCCCCTGCCATGAGCAGGGACATCTTCAACTAGACCAGGTTGCTCAGAGCCCCGTTCAACCTGACCTGGAACGTTTCCAGGGATGGGGCATCCACCACCTCTCCGGGCAACTTGTTCCAGTATCTCATTACCCTCAGCATAAAAAATGTCTTCCTTGTATCTAGTCTAAATCTTCCCTTTTTTAATTTAAAGCCATTACCCCTTGTCCTATCACTATATGCCCTGACCAAGAGTCCCTCCCCAGCTTTCCTGTAGCCCCTCTAGGGACTGTAAAGGGCTATAAAGTCTCCCTGGAGCCTTCTCTTCTCCAGGCTGAACAACCTCAATTCTCTCAGCCTGTCCTCGCAGGAGATGTGCTTCAGCCCTCGTAGCGTCTTTGTGGCCTTCAGCTGGACCCGCTCCAACAGGTCCATGTATTTCCTGTGCCGAGGGCCCCAGAACTGGATGCAGTACTGCAGGTGGGGTCTCACCAGAGCGGAGTAGAGGAGCAGTTTGCAATTTAAATATACTCTGTCAAGCTGTTGTTCTTTCACCTGCATGTCCTCATCAAGATCTCCTTGCATCTGTGCCCCACACACAGAAGGATGCAGAATCCTTATGAAGAGTGACACCAAAACATCCTGAGCTGAGATACTTGCACTTTCTGAGCTGTTAAAGGTAAAAAGATAACTTGGGTTGAGATAGGAGAATGCAGAGAGAGACCAACTGGATGGCAGTGAATGACTTCACCTCCAAGGTGGTGCTTTCCCTGATAGCAACAAGCTTATTTTGTAGAAGAAGATACCTTATGACTGATAAACAGAGATATGATTCATTCTTCACTGTTCCTTTTAGAATTTCAGAGACCTTCATTATGATCAGGATAGTTATGTTAGGCAGTAGTTACATGAAGAGATATGGAGGATATTCACAGAGTTTAACTTCAGCCTAATGAGCTTAATTATATGGATAAATTAGGAATCGCAGCCTAGCGAAGCTGCACTCGCTCACTCTCTCAGGGGATGACAGAGCACTCAGCAGACCCCACTTAGACAGTCAATGGGGTTTACATGCCGATTCTCTGAACAGAAGAGCTTCATGGTAAAGTCAGGGGGACTGCACACAGGTCCAGAGGCATGGATGTATCGGTCAGCATCCAAGACAAGGGTGAAGCTTAGAGGGAAACGTCAGCTAGCAGTAGGCTTTATTCCTGTTTGCAACAGGCAATACCTGCTAGAAGAAGCCTAACAGTAGAGACATGCTTTGCTCAGAAAATCAGTATGTCTTTTCCCGGCAAGAGTATTTTTTGAGAGAGGAAGCTATGTCTTTACTAGAATCATTTATTGGAAAACACTGTTCTAAATTATGAGAAAATGGGACAATAACTGAATGTAATTAATAATACAGGGGAAGGAGAAGCTTAAAGTGCTATATGAAGCCACACTGGCTAGTTACATGCACAGTTTGACTGTACTGAGATACAAATAAATAAAGAGTGGCACTTCTGCTAAAGTGAGGACTTTCAAGGCAACTGACTCTCAGTAAGCCTAGGACAGTTCAACACCCTCAAACACCTTTAAAAAATCCAGATTAAGTGAACTAGTAAACAACATTTGAAGGAAAAATCCCAATACTACTATTCTTTTCATTATTCCACTCTTAGCATCTCGTCTTTAACACATGCGCTTTTGGGTTGTGTAGAAGGGAACCACTGTCCTGAGGGAGTTGGGTGTTGTCAGGGGTACATGCAGGGGAGCTGTAAACAGAGTCAGGATAAACAGGAAAAACAGTAGTTTGTAACAGAAATACCTGGGGTCCCAATTGTAACCTGAGGAAAGCCACCTTTGTTGCATTCAGAAGTTAACACACTAGGGCTATGTATATTTACATTCACTTTGGCACTCATTTTAGCCCTGGTTTGCAAGCACAAAGAGTTACTGTTTCAGAGAGAGCTCAGTCCTGTTTTCCTGTGTGTGCAAGCACAAAATGCCACATGCAAATAGATAAATTAGTTTTTAATCACCTGGGTGGGCTTTGGCACATGTATATGTTTTATCACTAGTGCAACCAGATGACAATGCACAAAACTTACACAGGGCAGCACAGTGCACTTGGGGGCTCTGGGGTTTTGCCTTTCTCTGAAACAAACAATCCACAAAAGATATTTTTGAGTATGTTACAAGTTTTCTCTAAGGGTGTATCTGGGCTGTATTTTGCAGTAACGTAGAATCATAGAATCATGGAATGGTTAGAGTTGGAAGGGGCTTTAGAGCTCACCCAGTTCCAACCCCCTGCCCTGGGCAGGGCCACCTCCCACCAGCCCAGGGTGCTCAAAGCCCCGTCCAACCCGGCCTTGAACACCTCCAGGGATGGGGCAGCCACAGCTGCTCTGGGCAGCCTGGGCCAGGGGCTCACCACCCTCACAGTAAAGAATTTCTTCCTGATATCTAATCTAAATCTGCCCTCTTTCAGTTTGAAGCCATTCCCCCTTGCCCTATCGCTCCATCCCCTTGTAAAAAGTCCCTCCCCAGCTTTCCTGTGTGCCCCCTTTAGGGACTGGAAGGGGCTATAAGGTCTCCCCGGAGCCTTCTCCTCTGCAGGCTGAACAACCCCAACTCTCTCAGCCTGTGCTCACAGCAAAGGTGCTCCAGATCTCTAATCATCTTCATGGCCTCCTCTGGACCTGCTTCAACAGGTCCATGTCTTTTCTGTGCTGAGGGCCCCAGAGCTGGACACAGCACTGCAGTTGGGGTCTCACGAGAGCAGACTAGAGGGGCAGAATCAGATCCCACACCATGCAAGCTTGCTTTTTTTTTTTTCTTTTTTTCCTACAAGTAAATATTAAACTCACTCTGTGGTGTTATAATCTGGTCAGACGTCATGCATGGGCCTGAGCCTAAACCAGCATAACTTTGCTTCTGAACAGGATCTGATAGTTCAGGACCAACACCAGGCTAGCAGGAGCTCTACGATTGCACAATTACAGCTGGATCCCATCTGACCCACCCAGAGAAAGCCTATATCCACCTACTAAACGTCGTGTTGGCAAAGCCTAAGAAACTCAGGCTGCAAATGAATGATGTAGCCAACTCATCTTTAAGGTAGCTGGTACTAGATCAAAAATGCTGCAGCCGTGTGACAGAAAATGCTTCTCCCGCACTGTCGGCTGTGTGAGTATAAACTCACTTTGTCATCTCATATTTGCTCAAAACATTTGGGTACATACTGGCGCGCTTTTTGATGGATCACAAGACTTCCCATAGCCAGCATAAACCTGATGGAAAAGCATAAAAATGGCATACGCTGCGTTTCACGTCCTTTGACTAATCTGGCAAAACAATTGTGAGCTCACTCCTCTGCTGACTCAAATTTCTAACGCTGGACGATCCAGCAGTGCACTGTTCAGTATTAAAGGCTGCAGAGCCTTCTCTCACCCTCAGGATGAGATTTTCAAAGGGACTCAGTGTTCTCCTAATTCTGCAATAGGTGAAGGCAGTAGAAATTTTACTACTAAAATCACAGCAGATAACTTTTGCAAATTCTGAGCTTTTGCCTCCTAATATATTGGCTTCAAACCCCACTGTTAACTCTAGTGGAGTTCATTACATGCAAAATTAAGTACTCTATAAAAGGCTGCATTTTGAACAGCAGGCATCAAATATGAATATAGCCAAAAGCTGAGCTGACAGAAAAAGGCGGGTTTTTTTTCCAAATAAACTACTGTTTAGCCCTTAGTTTCTGCATTTTATGTAACAGCGTAAGCCTACACGGCAGGTAAGATGGTTGACCACGAGTAATAGAACTCACTGCACTGGTTTAGACAGCTGGGTTCCCCAGACATTGCACAGAGGGAGCTAGACCCCTCAACATTACAGCCATAACAACCAGCATGGGTGTGTAGAGAGATCTAAGCTGCAAAGAAGGAACTCAGCTGAAAGGGTATGTCTTAAACCCAGCTCAGCTCTGGGGCTTGCTGCCTTTACTACAAACACCTGCTACACAGCCTTGCATCTTCTCCTGGAGCTTAGTACCAAAGCCTAGAACAAGTGATCCTTTCTTCTCATAAGGTGGTGGCAACGGAGCTTTCACCATCCCTCCCTGGTATGGGATAGCTCAGTGGCTGGTGTGTGAACTCAGGGAGTAATAAATTCACATTCTTCCACTACCTGAGAAGACTCAGACAGCACCTATAAAGAAAATCACTGCACAGGCTATCCTCTGTGAAGGAGGTGCTTTCAAATAATTTTCACAGAATCATGGAATCATAGAATGGTTTAGGTTGGAAAGGACCTTAAAGCTCATCCAGTTCCACCCCCAGCCATTATGGGCAGGGACACCTCCCACCAGCCCAGGTTGCTCCACGCCCCATCCAACCCGGCCTTGAACACCTCCAGGGATGGGGCAGCCACAACTCCTCTGGGCAGCCTGGGCCAGGGACTCACCACCCTCACAGTGTTTTGATTCAGTTTGGAAGAACACACAAGTAGTCCCTGCTAGGGTGGGGGTGTACGAGCACAGAGCAAGCACCATAAAGGCCTCCCAGAGCAGGAAAGTCCCAAGTTATACTTCCTGCTGCATTTACATTTTCTGGTTTTGTATATTGTCTATTCTGTACTAAACAGCCTCTGAAAAGAATCACCAATCGCACAGATGTTTTTAAATGTACTCTGACTCATTTTTCTTTCTCTGGTCTCAGTTTAATAAATCTGTCACCACAGTTTGTAAGTGCTCATTCTATTTCTGTAGTTTCATTTTCTCTATTCATATTCTTTTTCACATATGTATAGTAATCTCTCGACACACACACATTGGCAGTTAATCTATAAATATTTGCTCTGGGAAAAAGTGATGAAGAATTTCTGTTTCCTTTCGGAAGCTGAGGTTGGTTTGTTATTGTTTTTGTTTTCTGTAAGCATGTATAGGAATCTCTCACAGTTTTTCAAAATCCTATTTGCTTTTCAATATAATGTCATGGGTTTGGCTGTATCTGGCAACATCAAAGCCTACAAAGCAGGGTACAGGGGAAAAGGATTTTTCTTCTTGGAGTGCTTCCCGGAAGACAAAATAAAATTCTCATTTCTAGTTTCTGCTCTTCTAAATTTCTTACCTGCCATCATTAAATAAGTCAGTGGCAAGAAATAAATGAGATCCTAACTCCTTTATCTGTGGATCTAGCTGCTGAATTTAAAAAAAAAAAAAAAGTAAACAAGACAGAATGTCTTTTGAACTGTATCCTAAATGTATGTAGC
Organism: Pluvialis apricaria; assembly: GCA_017639485.1. NCBI lineage: Eukaryota > Metazoa > Chordata > Aves > Charadriiformes > Charadriidae > Pluvialis > Pluvialis apricaria. The sequence continues at coordinate 3,234,558 of CM030010.1, read as the reverse complement.
AATATTTATCCCTGATAAATTAAAATACAGATATGAAGGCATATACATCAGCTACAATAACTGGACAATCTCTTTAGTGGTTTATAGTACCTTTACAGTGGGTCCACATTAGCATTTCAGTTCTGTTTAGGAGCACATCTTTAAGTGTGTAGCCTGAAAAACCTTCATTTTCTGTGCTTTGTTTTGCATCATGGAGCTGCCTCTGAGCACATGAATTCGAATCCGATTAGAGGAAGTCAAGCTATGGGATCTACCCAAGAATACATACCTTGTGTGCTCTGGTTGCTAATGGAGATTCAGCTAGTGGGACCAAAAACTAAAGCAGGTGTGAAGCAAAACCCCACTGAAACAAAACCCAATGTGAAACAGTGTGGACACCAGGACAAGGCCACTAACTCTTTTAACACCCTTACTGTGCTGCAGTATTTTGTAGAGCGACACAGCTTTAAGAATCTCTGAATCTCCTCTGGGAGAGGTGTTCTTTCTCCTCTGAAGAAAAATGAATAAGCCAGCTGAGGCAGCTAACTCAAACACAGAAGACTTGGGGAGGTAAGAGTATCTCCCATCATTTTCAGGTCCCACTCAACCTACATCAAGTTTTACAGCACTAGATGGGGAAGTGGTGTTTAGATACAAGACCTGACAATAATTAAAGTCCTCTCAAAACAGGTGACTCTACACTATTTCACTCATGAACAAACAATTCAATTATTCATCTCAAGATAGATGGAGGTTTCACTTCTCATTAGACTGCATGGATTTATCTGGCAGAATACATGGCAAGGAGAGCACCTGCTAGAAGGCGTCCTGAAGACGTTTTTTTAAAGGCAAGCTAATTTTATAATCAGTAGAAGGAATTTAGTTTGTCAGTTAATTAATGTTAATATTGTTGAATCATACACTTTGAGGAATAATTTATCTCCATGAAGGCTAGAATACTTCACTTCAATGTGGACTGAAACATGCCCCATGGGCTTGCTGCTACCCTTCATATTGGAGCACAGGCTAGAGGATGGCTTATCTTTTTACATAGCTGTTGTCTAAAGTCAGAGATATGATGATGAAGCTGATTGAGAAATACAGTGGGAAAAAGCTAAGATTTAAAACAGTATAATTTTTATTTGCCTCCCAACCAACATTGTTTCCTAGACCATTATCTCTTAGCTTCTGAGTTGCTTATATAGACAAATTACTATCAGCTTGTAACATTTAACATTTTACATCATTTTTCAGTTGCAACAGGGCAGCTAAGTACTCTTTTAACTGAAGAGTATACTATGGTTTTCTTTAAAGACTCAATTGGCTTCACAGCATATAGCTAATGAGCTATCTAAAACTGTATCAGTGAAAAGAGCTCATTGTGATGTGTCTTATTCTATCTGTAAAGGAGTCTTCAAAAGCTCTGATCACTATCTCTATATCATCCACGAACAAAAGGAGACATTGGCATCGGGCAACAAGCAAAGTATTAAGCTGAAACGCTAGAGGAAGAAAACCTAATTCATTGATGCATGGTTTCTCAAGGAGACGGCTGTTGCTGGAAGAAGTAAAAAATCTTCTGTCATGAAGAAAAAAAAGCTGAAAGCCATTTAAGTCCAGATAGAATGCAACGGCACTAACAGATGGAAAAAGCTTCTTTTTAGCCTCATTTCTACCCAAACAAGTGCACTTCGCACCACTCTCCTTTTAATATAGTAAAGGACAGAAAGAACTTATTCATCACGATCATGAATTTGCCAATTATAAGAAGACACAACTCCTATTGGTGAATATACATGCTTTGTGTTTGATGTTGTTCTCATTCCACTTACTCTTCTTGGTAGGCAGCTGTCTACTTCTCACCTATGGATTAGCATGGGGAATTTTACCTTTCAGATAGCAGGAACATGCTGGACAACGATTTATTTCTCATAAAACAGCTAAGGTAATTTAGAATCCCCAGATAAGGGGAGGAATTTCTTCGGTCCTTCCAGAAAGATCCTGGAGTTGTTGAAACATTGAAATAAGAATCACCAAACGTCCAGCCAGCTTGCACAGACTGTAAAAGGACGACAGACCAATATTAGAAGGTTGTCCTTGCACCTCGGTGGTTATGTATCGGAACATACAGGAAGGCTTGATATGACGTTTTTAAGAGAGTCATAAGTAGCCATCATCTCGTATTCAAATAGTACTTTGAAGCATCTTAACTCATTCTATGCCTTGCTGTTGATCATATCCCTATTTCTTTTGAGATTTTCTTGTTTATCTGTTGTCGAAGATGTGGATGGTAGACAATTCAAATCCCCAAGGTCATGGGAGTGCCCTTTTTGCTGACTCTTCCATGCATTACAAGAAATTGTTCAAAGGGTTAAGCTGAGTTTGTGTGGATCATCAGTGACATCCAGTGGCTACTTAGGTGATCACAGGTGTGCGGTGCCAATCCAGACTCCCACTGTAGTGGAGTGTTACGAACTGAAGAGGACGTTCACTAACTGCCTGCGTTCCTTGTCTGGGTTGATCCCTTTCTCTGTGAAAAATTATAATTATGCATCTATTTTGCAACATTATTACATTTAAATGCATATTTCTTTTCTGTGGGGCCCAGCTCTTCCAAGTGTACTTTGTCCATCACTTCACCACAAGTAGAAAATGGAATTGCCCAGGAGACATCTCTTATGTCAAGAGCATATAACCAAAGAAGAAGGGTAATCTCATGGAAGGGTCAAGAGGAAAGGAAAGAAAAGGGGGAAAAAAAAAAAAGGAAAATGTTTTAGACCCCTTTCTAGGACCCCGCCACTCTAAATTACGCTGTCTAAACTATGTGGTGACCTGGAACATCAGCACTGAAACAGAAAGCATGGATGGTCTCTGTTTCAATAGTTGATGAGATTTTATCCAGTCCATGTCTTAAATCTGTTCTTCTGGTCATAACCAATGAGACATCTTCCAGTTTTAGACCTAAAATAAAAACCAAAATTATCTAATCAATTCTTTACCACAGTATGACCTGGTTTTGGTTTTGGTTTGTCTTAAATAAAAAACGTCCACTTTGAAATCTGTTACTGTCTTTCCCAATTTCTGGTTCAGTCTCATTCTTCATATACTGGGCTGTCTTCTCATATCTGCATGTTATTCCCAGGTAGTCCTCACACAGTTTGAGGTTGTTGTCAGTTGTAACCATGGCTGTGTTGTCCTTGATAACTTCTCAAGCTCTGCTAGAACTTTAAAACTTTCTTCTAGCTATTCAGAACAGGTCATGATTTCCACCTGTACTGTATATATTTATGAGCTATGTGAATAGGGTGCAGGTCTCTGCCTCTCCTTGGTGGCCTGTCTGTGTACAGAGATTTATAAGTCTATTACAGACTTCAACTAAGGAACTTCCTTTTCTACCCAATAGCCTGCCAAGCCACCACCGAATAGGTACATTGCATTGTATGTACCAAGCAAAAAAAAAGACTTGTCCGGCTCACCTAACCTCTGAATAAAACCCATATTTTTTTGCCTTCTCAATCGTTCAACATCAAAAGAAAAAAGAAAACAAACCCCCACATCTTGATGCTATAAGTAACTCACTAACCAGTTCTCTAAATAATCATCCGTAACATTTATATAAATCAATCCAATGCTCAGCAGCATAAAAAAAATGCAGAGATTTGAGTTGTGACACACAAAATTATCTTCAAACCATACTAATTATTTCAACCTCATCCATGTTTAGTTATCCAAGACCATGTACATAAAAGCATAACCATTTTGTCCAAACAGGATCTCTTACAATAAAGGCCAGATGTTGGTGTTTTCATATCTGGCCAACAGTCAATGAAATACAAAGTATTGTATAATTTTGATGCAAAAACATTTATTTATTCAAACTAGAACATCATAAAGCAATGTATTTCTAATACAGCCTTTAATTAATTTTTTTCTTTCTGTGTACAAAATACTCCGAACTCTGGTCCTTACAACTTTACCCAAAAGACAACAGGCAAATGCAGAGATACAGGACAGCTAATGGAAGTTATACTGATCAGCATGAATACATTTCTTGTGACATGAATATTGATCTCTATTAATTTTCTGGTGCTGTCTGGGTACACCAAGAAGGAGTTTGTTCCCTTGGTTACAACAATGTATCTTGCCACTTCACACATACAGATTCAGTCTATAAAAAATGATTATAATGCTGAGATCTGATAAATTCTTCACCATCAGTGCAGTACATATTTCATGTATGCAACCAGATAAAGGAAAATTATTAAATGGCCACACTAAATCAGAAGGTTAGAATACCTACTAAAATGAACAAAATGTAGAAATATAGATAGAAAATAATTCTGCATTTCTGTCAAGTTCTGTGATTATTTTATTTAATATACTGACAGATAGCATTTTACTTTTAGTAGTAATGATTACCAAAATAACAGTTTAGTTCTTCTGCAGACTTACTTTTAAGGGAGACAGTAAAAATATTGACACAGCTTTTAAAATATTAAACAATACTATTTTGAAACATTGGTTTAGAAATTGTCTAAGTCATATAAATTCATCTGCAAAGCAGAACAGGCTGAGGGAAAGAAATACACATAGATCATTAAAACTAGGCACATTTTTAAATATTTGCTGTCAGGCATTTATATCATATCTCTCAAGTTCCCCTCAATATTTACTCTGAATTGATTCTAAAACCTAAACACCATCACCAGTACTGAATGAGACAAACCCGATTTTTTTTATGTAAAATAGATGGCGCAACTTCAAATCACAATTGGAAACACTCTCAAAGGCTTCCAGGGGATGAAACAGCATCAGACGAGGGAACCTCAGGGATAGTTTACAAAGATGTCTGTTCTTCAATCACTCTTTAACTCAAGTAAAGTAAAATTTTGTGACTTTAGCCAAATGTAAAACACCTCTCATCCTAACAAAAGCAAGGCAAAATTCCCTCTTGTATCCTTTTTCTTCTTTCAAACATTAAGTAAGGTTTTTTTCCCATTACAAAAGCAGTTCAAAACATGTACTTAGATGAAGTTCTCTGTAAGAATGGTACATTAGTGACAAAACCCAGATTTTCAAATGGAAAGAAAGCTAAATATATAATTACTGTCTTCTGCATTCTCCATCTTACTGGATAACAAGAGGATAAATGTTAAAATCTACTCTGAAGTTTCAGAAAAATTTTGAGGAAAATGTGATGTTTCACTAATCAAGAAAATCTATATTCAACTTTTTCTTCCCCCCCAGGAGGGTACGGGTTATTTTGCCATTGTAATTTACCAAGCATATTGAGTTTTAAACTCACAGGAGTTCCATTTGTCCATTAATCTGATCTCCTCCATACCATGGCCTGTCCCTGTCACACACGGATTTCTAAGTCTACAGTAAGTATTCATGTGTATTAAAGACCAGAAGGTGACTTCCTTACTGAGTTCATTAAAGTTACCCTGTACAAGTGACCCTCTCTGTGAGGAAAAGTGAGATGGTAATACGTGGGCTTGATTTACCATATTTCTCTAGTTTTACATTACCAAATTCCATCTATAAGGTCCTTTGTGAAAACAGAGGGCAGAATCTTCAGCCAAGAAAGGGAAAAACAATCTCTAATTTGTCTCCTATGCCTGACCCTTCTGCTGAGACACGCATTCATCTTCATTTACAGTCCAGCTTAATATACTGTAGTTTGACATCCTAGTGTCTGAGGCCACAGTGCAGTTTACTGTAATGCTAAAGTGGAAGTGAAAGAGGCAAAAATATCATTTTGTCACCAGATGGAAAGATGAGCAGAATGGGTTTTGACGGGATGCTTAATACGTGTGTTAGAGAACGCTGTTAAAATGGCAGGTCTATTCCTTAATGTGATGATTTTCTTGTAGGTATCCTCTACCTTTCAAAAGCAGACCGCAGGCCACATCCTACCATCTTTTATAAAAAACTGAATAGCAGCTAACTTTGAAACTAAACCCAGCACCTTTGTGGTGTGAGAAAGTAAATAGAATCTGGTCCTTAATAAATTTTTTACCAAAATGATATAAAACATAGTCGGAAAGTTGTTAATTGGTCAGTTGCCACCTACAGCAAGGATAATATCACATGGACCTGATTCTTTCTTTCTTTTCTTTTTTTTTTAAACTTTTTTACCCCTTATTCATTTTCACTCTTCATTTTATAAGCTCCTTATCTAGCCTCTCTATTTTCTATGTAACAGAGGAGAAGGTGAAGGTTCAACCCAATTTCTTGGTGATTATTATTTTTTGATAAAAGGCATTCTTTGGTACATAATAGAATAACCCAGACAGAGCCAATTATGTCTATCACATTGAATAAGAAAATCTGCCATTTTGGTCAAGTTTTACACATTGAATGTTAATCACATTACTTTTTGAAAATCTAGTTGAAGGGGGTTTATATATATATATACACAATTGATTCACCAGCCCTCCATTTCATTTGGTTTCTAATCTTAGAATGTATTTAGAAATTAAATAACTACCAGACAAGAGGTTTGGAAGAACAGTAGAGGCACAAATACCGATTCTGCACCTAACCCACTTTATCTGCATTGAAAGTTAAGAATTTGCTAACACTGTTGACACGGAAGTTTCTCTTTGGATGCCAGAATGGTTGTAGTCTAGCTTGCTGAACAGGGTGTAGTGAGAGTCAAAAACCTTGCGTTGGGACTGAATCTTTCTTATGTCAACATAAAGCCCACAAGAGATGAAAATACGTTCATGCTTCTTATAAACATTTTTTACAAAGATATTTGCAATACCGTGAAGCCAAACTACATTAAAAGTGTGCCTAGCCCCTTGCATAGTATAGCTACAAGGAAATACATGCTTTCATTTAAAATGTTGAACTATATTTACATATTTCATAGCTTTCCACTGCAGATATAAAAAAAGGAAACAATTACAGCCTTGTAAGTCCACTTCATTATCTAAATAAATGTTGCATTATATTATTATTACATTACAACCAAAACTAACAAAATATATTGGAAAGATTTAATCAGCCTTGCTGTCTATAGATCAGAAAGCCAATGAGTATCTATCAGGGATTAGTTTTTCAAATATTCTCTTATTCAGACAAGCAGAAATTATTCTTGATCTGTTATTCTGCTTAACGGGCAAAATCAGAGTAATGATAACACAGACTTTCAAAAACATTAAGGCACCTGGGTGTCACTGAAATCAAAGAGAGTTAAGCTGTTGTTTTTTTCTGAAGATTTGTGTTTACATCCATTTTGACTTATTACCATAGAGACATTTACACTATGATGCAATTCTTTGTAGAAGCTACCATTTTGTTTTTGTTCACAGTCTTAAAGTTGCTGCATTCACAAAAGAAAAATGTGTGGCTATAATTGACCAAAATGTAGAAAGTACCACAACGTAACTAGTATAGTCATCTGGGAAACAAACTGATTTTAAGAGTCATTAAGATACATGAGGCTTCTCCGTGGAAATAAGTCATCTCAGCTTCACTTTTAGCAAAAAATTAAAGACCCACCGGATACTGTACCCATTCAGAGGTAGCGTTGGTTCAAAACGTTCTAGCCGGAACAGAAAAAAGACGAGACAATGGTCTGATAACTCTTTAAAGTAACATGAAGATATCTTTCATGAAACTGAACTTTTCCAATGCTAACATTCCTTGGAGAAAAAAAAAAAAAACAACCAAAAAAAACCACCAATGTAAAAACAGTAAAGTCAAAGGCTGGCTGATGGCTGGCATTTCCGTAGCCATGTGAAGCACATAACATAACAATACCTAACAACTTGGTTGCTGTATAGACACGTACAGGGATTTCTGCAGTCATGTTCCCATTCAGGGTAAACTCACTGGAAGCAGCAAAAAGAACAGAAACTCTACCCAGCCACACATCAGCCAGCAGAGTTCGTTTATTGTACCCAGGGAAAAATGTCACACCCTTTAAAGAGCTGTAGCAAATTATTTCCAGAACAAATGAGGAACTCCAGGAAGTATTCTGAGAATACACTATCACTTCTTATAACAGATAAAGCCCAAAAGGCACTGTTTAGTCAAAGATATTAACTATTAAACATAATTTAAGAATTCATACAGCCATCTGAAATCATAAATGTGGGCCTAGAATTTAAGGAAATGGGAGTAGCGAAGCCAGAGTAAAAATATTGAACTTGTCCTAAAAGATGTTGCATTATGAACATGACACCATTCCACCGGTTCCTTTCCTTCAGGAAAGAAAACAGATGTTTAAAATCTGGTGTCCCTATATGCAGGCAGACTATTATGCTCTGTAAATAGGTTGAAAATGTCCTAACATTTTGGAGGCTTTCTTATCTCTTGCTCATTTACCTCACTTTAGATTGCTTTCACACTTTCCCCCTTTTCCATTAAATTATTCAAGAACTCCTGTTTATAAAGGTCACAGTCATAAAAACCAGGGAATGGGAGCACTGGCATGTGGTTCCCGGGCCCAATGAGGCAGCACACAAAGTGGATTGTGAAGGACTCATAAAGCGTAAGGCCAGAAGGAACCATTAGATCATCTAATCTGATCTCCAGTATATGACAAGTCATTATATCTCACTTATATAGCCCAGTAATGAGCTCGGAGCCAGAGAGTGAGAAGGCTTCAGTTTCTGCTGAAAATGGTAATGTTATCTCTTTGGCAGGGGCCAGTCGGCCAAACTGATTGCTAGCACCTCCCACGAAGGTGATCCTGTACTTCATGGAATTATTTCTGTGCCCTAGGAAACAGGATTCAGGGAGACCTGTTGCTCAGAGCCGAGAGAAGACAGCACTCTTTCTTCCAGCTTCGTTCTTCTACTGGCAGGAGTGCCACCCAGCCCCAGCATTGCCTTGGGGACCCAACGCAGACAGGGGTTTCGACAAGCAGAAACAACTGAAAAAAGACTCACGAGTTGCATTGTATAATTTGTTGCTTACACATCCCAGCTGAGTTAAGTTAATGAAGATGCTGCCTACTTATTTTTTGCTTTTTTTCTTCCCTTTTGCATGCCAGGGACAACAGTTGTTTCTGGCCAGTACTTATACCGGTGTCCTCGTTACTTTAATTGGTAGTTTTGTTCCAGTGGTTAATCATTTGCATTGTTAAAAACAAGAGTAAAATATTGTAAACGGTGACTAACTTCTTGTTTGAATTTATCTCGCTTCAGTTTCCTGCCGCTGCTTCTTGTTATAACTTATTCCATTTGTGAAAATAAGCCAAGTGACATCCAGTGGGACCACTAACACACTTTATTCAGGTCACCTTCCAGTCTTACTTTTGACAAATAGATGCTTTAGACAAATAGATGCCACTTCTGAAGTCTTGCATGCCAGGTCATTTTTGTGCAGTACTTGGACAATGTTTGCACTTCTTCTCTTACCTTCTTCAGTTTCCTGCGTGCACCCCAGGTCCATGTGGAGCAAAGCAGCACTGGTTTCACCAGCACTGAAGACACAGGAGAGCTCCTGCTGGCTCTGCTTACCCACTCCTACATGCCCATGGACCACACAAATCCTTTGGCCAAAGCTTGGAGTGGTTTGATTTGTCACTCCTTGAGTAGCAACATGTATGATCCCTACAGTTGTTGTTTCCAGTAAAGTTATTTCCCATTCTGTAGATCTGCTCTTACTGGTTTTATTCTTTACGCAAAACTTTGGCTGTATTAATCTGGTTGTGTATTTAAACTGCCTGGTTAGTTTACAAGACACCAATCCTCATAAATCCTTCTCTCAGAAAGGGTTATGAAGCACTGGAAGAGGCTGCCCAGGGCAGTGGTGGAGTCACCATCCCTGAAAGCATTTAAAAGATGGGCAGATGTGGTGCTGAGGGACATGGTTTAGTGGTGGACTTGGCAGTGGTAGGTTGATGGTTGGACTCGATGATCTTAAAAGTCCCTTCCAACCTAGACGATTCTATGATTCTATAATTTTACCTCTTAAGCATATTGCCAGTCTTTATGTCCTCCATAAATTCTACTGATTTTATCTATCTATATATAACTTACCAAGAAGTTATTGAGAAAGGTATTGAATAACTTTGAATTCAATATCAAAAGCTTGCAGAAACTCCCTAAGCAAACCCCCTTTAATAACAGTTTCCCATGTACGGATTATTTTTTTGATCAGCATGTTAATTAATTTTTGATTTAGCTACATGTTTCTCGCTGACATCTCACAGCATTAATCTTTTTGTCAGAGTTTTAGTTATTAAATGCATTAAAATTATACATTTGTACATTAAGGCCCCATTCATACGTGCTAAATGCCTCAGTAATAATTCAGCTATATAGTTACCTTTTTGAAGGAAATTTGTAAAAGGTTTGTTTGACAAGACTTATTTGCTATAAAACTACATTGAATGGCATTAATTATATTCCTAAACAATACTTGCAGTAAACAGCCAGTGAACAATCCATCAAATAAAATATGTTTGCACACTGTATTTGGCCTCTGTCAAGAGAAGTCAGTAGGAGTGTTTCCATCGATTCTGTGGACTTTGGATAAGGCCTTTATCAAACACTTTAAAATAATGTGCACATTAATTTCAAAAAGCAGTCTGTTCACTGACACTTCGTAAACATGTAGAGGACTAGATTTAGTGAAAAAGCTTACTCGCTACAAATGATTCATCCAGCTTTAGAGAAGATATATCTATAAAGAGTACTGAAATACTGGAGTTAACACTATTTCAAGGTCTTTCCTTTGCACTTCAAGTTTGTAATCACTGTTCATATTTCGTTGGCTTTTCACAGACAGCCCTGCTAAAAAGAAGTGGAATGCTTCAAATGCAAGTAAGCAGATAAATAGCACAAGGCTCATGGGTTGGCCTCAGTAGGAATTCTTTAGAAAATGCTAGATGAGAAAATGAATACCCTGTTGCTAAGTTACTTTTGTTTCATTTAGTGCCGTAATTATTTGTTGCTTCAAGAAAAAGCATTGACATTTCCCACTTAGTCCCTGCCATATGGAAGATAGGCTTTTAAGATTCTCTTATGAGAGGCGCGCGTTTATAATATATACCTTTATGTTCTCCAAGTGCAAGAATCAACATGCTGGGGGATAATCAAGACATTTCAAGCTTCAAAAACTTCTGCTGTGCCATTCCAAAATAATTCTAATATTCCTGACAGTTTATTTTTAGAAGCAAATACAATTCCTAACTACTTCATTATATATTTCCCTACTTTTTAATTAATCAGGAAGTGTGCAGGATAAAATTATCTGTCATACACTTTAATCACTCTGTAGAACTGTTGTTCCCTTCTGGAGGGTTAACAAAACAGATGGTGTGAGTGAATGGGCTCATATTTCAGTTTTTAATCACATTCAGCACCAGAGGCCTTATTTGGGTCCATATGATTTTTGATATATTTACCTTAAAAACAATAAGGAAATAGCGTGAATTATAAATGAAAGCAACAGCAAATGCCATCCTGAATACGTGCAGCTGAAGATATATGGAAATGCTTTCCTGAATGTTGTGGCAAGTCATTTTTACCTGAAGACCTCAAAGTATTTTGCAAACTTTGAACATCACAAAGCTGCTGGCGGGGGGATAGAAATGTGTCATGGTTTAACCCCAGCTGGCAACCAGGCCCATGCAGCTGCTCACGCAGTTGTCCCCCTTCCCCAGAAGGGCAGGGACAAGAGGGAGAAAAGGAGGGGAAAGGGAAAGGAAAAACACTTGTGGGTTGAGCTAAAGACAGTTTAATAGAATAATAACAGAAAAAGAAAAAGAAAAAAAAAAAGAGAAATAGAAAGAGAAAGATAAAGAGAAAGAGAAAGAGAAAGAGAAAGAGAAAGAGAAAGAGAAAGAGAAAGAGAAAGAGAAAGAGAAAGAGAAAGAGAAAGAGAAAGAGAAAGAAAAGGAAAAAGAGAAAGAGAAAGAGAAAGAGAAAGAGAAAGAGAAAGAGAAAGAAAAAGAAAAAGAGAAAGAAAAAGAAAAAGAAAAAGAGAAAGAAAAAGAAAAAGAAAAAGAAAAAGAAAAAGAAAAAGAAAAAGAAAAAGAAAAAGAAAAAGAAAAAGAAAAAGAAAAAGAAAAAGAAAGAGAAAAAGAAAAAGAAAAAGAAAAAGAAAAAGAAAAAGAAAAAGAAAAAGAAAAAGAAAAAGAAAAAGAAAAAGAAAAAGAAAAGGAAAAAAAAGAGAAAGAAAAAGAAAAAGAAAAAGAAAAAGAAAAAGAAAAAGAAAAAGAAAAAGAAAAAGAAAAAGAAAAAGAAAAAGAAAAAAGAGAATTAAAGTAATAGTAGTAGTGGTGGTGGTAGTGGTGGTGGTGGTAGTAGTAGTAGTAGTAGTAGCAGCAGCAGTAGTAATAACAGCAACAAGAAAAGTCACTCTCACCACCCGGTGAATTAGTACCTTCCTGAGAAGTGATCATGAATTCTCCCCGCCCCAGCCTACCCCCATTTATGTACTGAGCATGACATCTGTGGTATGGAATACTCCCTTGGCCATTCCATTGTTCTGTCTATGCTCCTCAGCTTCTATGGGAAGCTGAAAAGAGGCCACAAAAAGTATAAACATCACCTAGCAACAACTAAAACAACATGCATTTTTGACATTCCTTTCACAGCAATCATTAGGAAGAAAATTAACTCTTTCCCAGCTGAAACCAGAACAAAATGTTATTTTTTTATTCTTGAACAGAGAGATTAGTACAGAGATATTAAGTGACTCAGCCAGTGTCATGAACTGAGTAGCAGAGTTGGGATCAATACCTGGATCCAGTATTAGATTCTGAGTCTTAATAATGTATTTTATACAAAATCTGAAGACAGGATATGAAACCTTTACTGTTCTCTCTTCCTCTTCCAGTGTCAGTCACAGCCTGGCATCACCAGCCTGTGGGTACAGAAATAACCAAGAGAGCATTTTGTACCCAGCAGTGGCAGCAGGACTGTGACCACTGGGATAAAGCGTCCTGTGGCTCTCAGCGTGAAGTGGTGATGCATTTCTTCAGTGCTTATACATGGTAATACTGGAAGCCACAAAAGGATGTCAAAAAGAGCATTTCAACCCTTCCTTTCCATATTACTTTTTGACTCATGTCTACAAAATTTGCAAACATAGCTTTTAATTTTTTTTTTTCCCCCTTCTTATAGATTTATAAAATCTTTGCTTTGAGTCTGTAGTACCAACATGGTATGAACTCAGCCACCACTCAAGCCAGAAATGCATGTTTTGTGATCCAGAAAGGATTGTCCAGTAATTTTATTTTAAAAAAATTTCAGAGGAAATAAAAAAAGGATCCATAGCAACTCTGAAGTTTCTTCTCTAGTGTCGAAGGGACAATAGTTCTTCTTTCATTCAGATTGTTGACTGCATACTCCAAGCGTTAACTACCTGAGCAATGAACAAACAAGACACTGGGATAAACATGTGAAAGAAGGTACCCTATTTATTCTGCTCAATCAAATAAGTAAGATGTCCTTTCTGTTAAAGTTCTCCCTTACACAGCAATCCAGTTATCTTATTTCTTGCTTGTCTCTCTTTAAACAGCAGCTGTTTCACTGTTATTTGACAGTAGACATAGTTTTAGTCTTTGACAAGCAGTCAGAAATAAGGAGATATACCCTTGAAGAATAAACTGTGTGCTGGTACAAAAAGAATCACCAAGAGATAGAAACAAACTAAAAATATTGCATTTCTTTAATCATTTCCCTTACAAGGTTACTGAATCAAAGAGAAAGCCCTGGTTTTATTTCAGTATCATTTCACCTTGCCTTCATCGACTCCCATGCCGCATTTTTACATTTTCTACCTATTTAAGGACCCACCGAGGAACATGTTCACACATTCTTACTCATTTATCTTTGTCACTTGTAATTACCACAGTGGCCATTTTCTTGCTTGTGCATATTCCCGCTCTACTCCTCTTTCTTTCTTTCCTCTGAGGAGGAGTGTGGCACTCTTTATTCCAGGCACCCTTGGCTGTACCATCTGCAGGAAGATCAAAGACAGGGTCATATCCATCTAATAACAAGAGAGGAAACAATACTGTAGGTGAACACTCTATTAGCCTCCTTCTTCATTTTATTCAGGTCAGTGCTCAGGGACTTTCAGATGTCTTTGAACAAATGGATGTGAAAATGAAAGACAAGTTACAAAGAAATAAGTTTCTTTTCTTACGCAAGTTAGGCTGATAGGTTGAACCACGCTGGTGTTATAATAGTCTTTTCCCTGGGCAGCTCACGAAGTATCTTTTCTGAACAATCCTCACCCTTCAAAATAAAGCATAAAAATCTGCTTCCATCTTGAGACTCGCAGCTATTAAAAAATGTCCAGAGGCGATAAACTGAAGACTTTGTGTAGGATACCGAGGACATTTATTATTGACAGGAAATCAGTCTTCCATGATAGCTGAGCTACAAGATCTCTATAGAGAGAGGACTAATTTCTCCCCTGGTGTAAAAAGGCAAAGCTTTACTGACTCTGGTGGTGCTGCATTAGTTTATGCCAGCAGAAAATTTGAACTGAAATCTTTAATTTATTTTGGATGCCTGGAACTGAAAGTTTGGGTCTCTGCACTGCAAAAACACCCTTAGAATAGGGCTGCAGTGGAGGGGGATTTCTGGCTGGGCCTTGGGGATTGTCTTCTGCACCACAACTCCAGTTAGCTTCAGCTTCAGAGACTTTTTCATTTCTACCCATCCAATCTCTTTCTATGAATTTTCGGTTCAGCTGACCGCCCTAAAGACTAAAGCAACTGTTGTGATCCTCTTAGCACAGCTGAGTCCGGCTGGTATGTAACTGAGGCAGCCTGCGTGCGTCGTGTTGAAAAACGGTTATATTAACTAAAAAATGAGACACTGCATTTCTTGCTGCAGTGAGACTTACGTACATGACAATATGATGGGCAAAAGTTCCAAATGCTTTTCTCAGGTGTTTTTCTTTTTAAACATAATGTTCCTTATATATTTCAGAGAAAGTCAGTGAAAGCATGGAGAAATATTTTCAAAACAGAAGAGAGGAAAAAAACCCCACAAAGATGCAGTTATGTCAATATATGTGCATATGAGACATTTTCTAGTGCTGATAATGCTGTCTCAGACACTTTGTCTAATGCTGGTAATATTGAGTGTTGTATTAAAATCCCATAAAGAAGTGTGTCTTCAGCATGTGTAAAGTTTCACAAAATGTCATTGCTATTGACTTTTGCATCCCCTAGCTGAGGGCTTGCTCCTTTATTGGATTATTTTTTCCCAGGTGGGATTATATGAACTCAACTTTTCATCTGTGAAAAAGTCCCAGGAAATTTAATAGAAAATGTATTCCTACTGCAGTATTGTAGAGGATGTTTCAATGTTCTTTTTGGTAACAGCTTATTCTCCACTAAATTCAATAAGTTCTTAAGTGTGGTCTCAAAACTCACAAATGATTAATTTCTCAGTTCAGTAGGCCATCTAAATAAATGCCTAACTTCATGAATATGGGTGGTTTATTTGAAGTTATTGAGAGTACTTTACCACATGGCTAACTCTAAGTTAATGGTAGGAGCTTTGCTAAGTTAGGATCATTGTACATATACAATCCATAAGATTTTTCTAAATGTATTCTCTTAATATAATAAAACATATAATTCTGTTGCTACATTAACAGTGTTTAAGGAAATTAATTGATCCATTCAATGATCCTGTGTTGAAAAAGAAGAATAATTCCCATCTTTCAAGGTAAGGTTTCTTTGGGTAGTTGCTGTGGTTTGTTATATGGTTTATTAACAATTGTGCTAGTCATTTCAAAGAGGATCAGCAGGATAGAAGGCTGCATCATACAAGGCCTTCCTGGCTGAGTAGAACTTGGGTAAGAAAAAGAAAAACATCACATAACTTATTTTTTAATTCCTGTCATACTTGAGTATGTAATGCTGTTAGTTTCATGCTATACTTTTCAAAATAGGAAATAAAAGACAGCGTTCAACAAGGCATTGCTCTAATCAAGCATTGTTATACAGCTCCTTGCCACTGTTTAGAGTACCAGATGTCTCATTTTCATACATACAAATGTTGAGGTAGCAATCAGGGCCTAGGAATAGCTGTTGGGGCCAATGTTTTTGTTGTTGTTGTAGGTTTTTTTAAAGCTTGTATTCTTTGAGATAACCCACTGACATCTGGAAAACTACTGCTAAGTAAGTGCCAGCACTTCATCAGACTATCATGTGGCTACATTGGCTCAACAGACTTACTTGGAACGGAGCCATAGACAGGAGCATAGTGATCTAGACTATAGCTGCAGCACAAAATAAATAACTAAAAATAAAATGAGTTCGTTTAATATACAAATGAATTACAAGTTGAGGATAAACAGACCAACAACAGAACAATGTCCCTTGCCACATTAAAATGAGAACAAGCTGTCTTTTTCCTCCAGGATGCAGAGGAAGAGAGGCTGGGAATATGAGCCTAAGAATTGATGCTGATGCAAAATATTCCTTTCGGAGCTGAGATATTTTGAAACAGATGACAAAAGTCTATTATTTTCAGGGCAGCTCATTAAAATGTATGAAGGTGTTGCCAGTATTAGAAAGATACCACTTACAATAAAGTCAGTAAATTTCAGAGAAGGTCATACCAGAGATCCTACATCAGGTGAAAAATACCTATATGGTGCTATAATGGGACTCAAGAATGTGCTGGCAGAAATTCAGGTTTCTTAGGTCACCTGTCATCATAACAGTGACTGCTGGTTCTAAGAGAAAGATGAACGTATTTTCAGAGAGCCCTCTGTGGATTCAGCAATTGTCTTCAGCTGCACAGTGTCAGAGCCCTTTTCTGTTCCAAAATAAGTTCGGATCGGTAGCACAGAGGTGCTTTGCCAAGTGCTGTGGACCATGCAACTCAGTGGACAGTGAAATAACGTGGCCGGAGACTAACATTTTGTAGACATGCATGTTCTGACAATCTGGAGCTCAAAAATGTGTATTTATGGTCAAAGTTGTTGAAGGATTTTGTTGAATTGCTTTTGCATTCTGCCTGAAAAGTGCTGTCATTATTAATTGGTCTTTCATTTTGCTATTTTACAGGCAGTTCTCTAAATTGTCACAAATCACAGGCAAAT
Source organism: Pluvialis apricaria (assembly GCA_017639485.1). Lineage (NCBI taxonomy): Eukaryota > Metazoa > Chordata > Aves > Charadriiformes > Charadriidae > Pluvialis > Pluvialis apricaria. The sequence continues at coordinate 3,217,533 of CM030010.1, read as the reverse complement.
GTTAAATTCTTTGGGACAGGAGCTGTCATTGGCTTTCTATTTGTAAAGTGCCTAACACAGTAGTTTGCCTCTTGGTCCACCTAGAATATCAATTTGCAATAAAATAACCATCACCTATCTCAGCTAACCTTTACCCGATATAAACATAAATAATACAACATACACAGACTTGCAGTAATAAGGTAAAAATCAGTATACATTCTCCATATGAACCCTCCTTGCACAGATTTATGACCCAGGAGAGATGCTGATTAAGTTCATTCTTTGTGTAGGATGGAGAAGCACTTAATGTCTGGAATGAAATATTTTCTTAGGCCTGAATACACTGTTTTCTTAACAGTTGAAAGAAGGACCATAAGATCAAATTTTCCACGCAGCTTTGTTGTAAAATGAGCCGGAAACGTGTTTGATTGTTCAGCTTTGATAACGTATCCTTTTCTAGAAGAGGAATGAAAACAAGAGCAACCACAATGGTAATAACATGGCCCATGTAAGCTATTGCAAGTGTTTTAACAACCATATTCGCAATTCATGTTGATGTATGAACCACAGTTTCCACTGGAAATACTGTGCCCCGTAGTTTCCACTATAGACAGGCCTTCCAACCTTTGCTTAAAAATCCAGGAACCAAAGCAAATAAGTAAACTCTTTGAGACCTTGTTAAATTCTCTTAATCGTAGTTTTAATCAGCTGAGAGACTTTTGACGCAAGCTAAAATATATCAAGCTCCAAGTCAGACCATAAAAGACAGGTCTTGTTTCCAAGTGACATTCAATCCTCTGACCATGTATGGGTTTCCAGCAGCCTCTGAAGCAATGTCATCCTGTAAGTCACAACATGAGACACGGGAATATGAGAGTCCAGGATGATTGCCGGGTCCAAATGCTGGTTTTAACTTAAAGGAAATCAAGAACTCCTGGCCCTCTTTTAACTTCAATTGAAACCTTTAAAAAGTCTACTTTCAAAAGCAGCTGGAAAGCAATGTTTCTGGTTATGTCTATTAACAGGATGGGTACTACTTAAAGTATTTTTCATTGTGATTATTTTCTTAGAAAAGAATCTTTGTTAACAAAACACTGAAAAAAAAAGAACAGAATGAGCAATATTGAACTTTGGCTGAAATAAAAGCTGCCTTCTCACAAGCCTTTTCCTTTAATTTCTGAAATAAAGCATTCTTATTTTACTGTACCTCTATCTTTCATCATACTGTACTTGAGCAAACAGCTGATTAAAACAAATCGTGGGATCATTTGTGTGGCTGATTGTAATGGAATCCTGAAAAGTGAAATTCAGGTATTGAATACTGAAATATGATTAACTAATATATGTAAAAATTACTATAAAATTGGTACTGACAGTTCATAGTATTACAGAGTTCAGGCAGTCCAGCTCTCAGCCCCTGAAGCAAGCTGAATGATCAAATCCAACCATAACAATTTCAGTCATCTTGGTAGGAGTCCACCACCCTTCAGCTCCCTTAATTCTATTGTTGTCCTTGTGATCCCAGCAAATCTATACCTCTGCACTGTTTCCACTCTACTATCTTCCTCACCAAAAAACCATCACTTGGTGCCTCTCCATGAAGCTTTACTTTTCCTCACAAAGGATTCCAGCAGATAAAATTTTAAGCAGGCGGCTTGCCACCAGAAATGCTGACTCTCCAGTAAGAAAAAATCTTCTAATTTGCTGTACAAATCACACATCCTGGAGCTTCATCTGACTCCCTGATGTCTCATTTAGAGAATCTTACAGCAAATAACTAAAAGCCAAGATCCATACATAAGTAATTGCCCGTTACAGAAAAAAGAAAAAAAAAGAAAAGAAAAAAGAAACTCTTACATGGGTATTCATCAACACCATTAGAAGAGAAATTTTCTTTCCTCGTATTTGGGTATTTACTCCCAAAACAGCTAAGCTTTGGGGTTGAGTTGTATTCTGCTCGAATCAATTGGTGCATCTTGGACTCCAAAAGCCCAGGAAACAGTTTTTCTATTCCTCTCCTTATAGGCAAGGAGCTAAAGCATCTCTTTTGACCTCAGCTCATGTCATGACTTAAGGAAAGACACAGGGTTTGATTATTGTGAATAATAGTTCACAGCAATCCATCCTACCCTTATTAAAGTTATGGAGATGGGAAACTGAGACAACAGAGCAGTGAACAGCAAATTAACTTCAGTAGCTTTAGGTTCAAGGGTATTTTTCTGTGAGATGGTATAGGAAAAGAAAAGTAATGCATCAGTTGTAAGGAAAAAAGAAGACGATTCAAAATTTTGTGCTGGTGGTTTTGATAGAAAAATTACTACTTTGGTAGTGATGCAGATGTGCAAATGCAGTAGATACCATATCTTTTAACTGATTCTTCATGAAAAAGTCTTTGTTCCACTTGAAAAGTTCATTACATTCAGTCAATCAACATCATCATCAGGTAATCAAATTCCATCAGCACAACAATATTTTAAAGTTAATTTTTGCAAATCTCCAGTGTTATCCTGGCTTTCAATAACATCAAATGACAGAAGAACATTTCCCCTCATTTTGTGGATTATTTGCATTCAATATCTAAAAAGACCACGCTTAAAAAAAAAGGGGGAAAGGATGAAGTGTTTCTAACTCTGAGAGATCTCATATAATTAAGCCTCCAGCTGCATACATTTTTAATATCACAGACAACATGGTAATTGACATATGTGATTCTGGATCACACTTCAGATTTTAAATTATTTCACTCGACTGAAATGTGTTTAAGTGCACTATCCAGACACTTTCAGTAATTCAGCTTTTAATGACTATCCGTCTCTCTAGTGCTACCTTTGATGTTAAAATAGTCTAAGAAATAATGTAATTTTCCCACATTCTCATTGGGTTATATTCAGACGTTTCTTAAATATTTTATTTAGGAACTGTCCCTGACCCCAACCACAGCAAAAATGTGAAAAGGTTTTACTTACAATAATTTTATGTCTTGTAGTTTGCTAAATTCATTCAGATGATCAGGCCCTCAAAACCAGCATTGATTGCTGAATCTGAAATAATATCAAAGGAATAAATCAAGAGGTTACAGCAGACGTAAAAATACAAGATGTAGCAATAAGTTCCTAATAATTAATGTTTCCAAGATTACACTGTCTAAGACCTTAAAGATATAATCATGTTCCTATGAATCAAAATTAGTAGCTTAGAAAGTCTAGTTACCCAGTGTGCCTATGGTCCACTAGGCTAAAAAGCAGCATGTACAATCCAGTGCCAGATAATATTTAATTCACTAGCAGTTACCAGATGCATAACTGAATGCTTCAGATTAATCATACTCTGCCATAGAAATCTCTGAACTCTGTAGGCAAATAAAAATACTAAAAAGACTACATAATCAGCATAGCTAAAATAAGCAAATCCATGCTTTCTCTTATTATTTTACATTATTCCCAGCTGCAGAGAGAATCTAAGAGGTTTTTACCTGTTAAGAAAGAAAACAAAAAAGCCCAGGATGTAACCTGGGGTAATGGTCTAAAGCCCTTCGGTATAAATGCTGTTACTAATGGAAAATTCTTGAACTGTTGCTGTATTACACCTTTTTTCTTCATTAAGAAAGAAGAGACAGACTCATCACAACCTCATGTAACAACTCCAGTTTTAATTTTTCTTTTACTTCTTTGTGTTGAACTCACCTGGCAGCCAGGGCACGGTTTTAAAGGCAAAGTTTGCTTTCACTGAAAGAAGTAGTTTTCATTAAGGTGGTGGCTGGTTTTGTTAATGCTTTCAGACAATGCAGACACTAGTAATAGGGCTTCACTGAAAAATGCAGAGTTGTTATAATTTTAAAGGGATTTCTTTGATACAAGAAACAGGTTTGTACAGGCTCCGGACAGTTATTGTGTAGGAAAAATCAGCGTAGCTCTCTTACCTCCTTCTGTAAGTGTCATCTTCCCCTTTCAGGTCCCTTCCCCTCTTTAGAACCACTGAAGCCCAAGATATCCAGAAAGTTATGTTCTATCACCAGGCGTGTCTATTTTTTTTTTTAAGAATGTATTACATTTGGTTTAGAGAATCTTCTTTTTCTTTACATATTTTTAATAGAATCAGCCAGGGATCATTTCATTGATTCTTCCCTAAAGATTTTGTTTTGTTGTGGACTTAGATGCATGACCTTCTTCTGCTTCAGGCTACATTTTAATTAATCACTATGAGTAGAACTGATCCGGACAACACAGACTTCATTTGACAAGAGATTTTTTTTCATTGCATTTTGGTTTGTTTGTGTTCAGATATTTTTCTAAAGAATATTTAATGTTATCTAAGTGTCCAAGCTCAACTAACCCCCATGTCATTCCTGTTATGGACAAAGAACGCCCACGAACCTTCCCCTCAGGCAGAAAGATAACCTTTTTCAAAAAAGACAGGCTTTGTAATATGCCCTGCAGGTCAACTAAACACTTCACAGGCTGAACCTAAAGTTCCCCAAATACAACTGCAGTGTCATTCAGCAACCTGACAGAAAGTCAGTGTGAGAAGATGTCACATTTCCACTCCTCGGAATGGAAATCTTATGATAGAAATAACCAATCCAGTCCTTCCCCTGTAAGTTTCATTTGAAAAATATAAAAAAAAACATAAAAAAAAATAATCAAGTCTCCATATGTTAACACTGGTAGTGTCAGTATTCCCTTTATTACTGTCATCATCTTCATCCTCACACCCGCGATTCTCTGTTGCAGGCGATGTCTCATTACTATAGAAACCCCATGATACCACCATGATCACACAGTCCTGTTCATAACAGTTGTAGAAAATGAGAGATGACAATCGTTGCAGAAATGTTCAGAGAAAGAATGGAGGGCAAATCTGAGAAACATCAGTCAAATTTGAGGGAGCATGTAGGACCTCTCTCCTGGAGGCTGGACAGCTGAGCAGCAGTTTTTCTTCCCTAAGATCTGTGATTCCCTGGCTGCTGGTTCCTGCCACCACCGTAAGTGGAGGAATCGCTCATCAGTTCCAGACTGGTTCATGTACCGAGGGTGCAGAACGAATCTGGACGTCTGTGACTTCAGCTTGCATTTGTCATGGGTGGAGATGGCAAGAACGAATTAGTATCAAAGGTACTGAAAGCAATTCCAGAGAGAGACAGAGAATTCAGCAGAGCTTGATCCATGACATTTACTTGGCTTTATCTCACCAGAGTAATGTGCACTACTGATTTTCAAGGCACTGATATGAGAAGATGAGTTTTAAAATCCTAGAGGGTAAGTAGGACACACAACACCTTGTACATGCTGAATTTGTATAACTTCTCTAGGCAGCGGGCAAGCTATTATAACTTTATTGTTTCAGGATATAAGCCTATTATACTCCGCAAATGAATACAGTGACATTTTGCTGTATCGGTTGAAAAGATTAACAGTTCACAAAGCAAACTGCCGAGTGCGGCAAATTAAATACATTAAAATGTGCAAGCTTAAAATTCTATGCTCCCTGCGCTATAAACTTACATACAATACAGTTTAAAGGGTCTCAGTGGCTCAGTTAATAATGCACTGGCCTGTCAGCTTTCTGGATGCAATTTAAGTCGGTTGGGTTGCAGTAAGCCATGACAGGGTGTGTTTTTCTCAGCCATTAATGAATGCTGTAGGTAAATTGTGCAGTAAGAAGGTGGCCCCGAGGTATATTAGTGTCACAGTAAATGTGCTGGGATTATTTTAGACGTTGTTATTAAAAAGAAAAGAAAAAAAGAGATTTTGGATGAATCTCAAACAGCTTAAAAGTGGAGAAGGACTGGAATACGGAGATACACTCTCAGTCTAAACCAGGGAGACCTTTAACAGAGCTTCTTCTCCTGTGACTTGCCATTTTTAAATGTTTTGTCTAGTGATGCTCATCTGACAGAAGAAATAGGCCTAAACGCTGTCTGGAAATTTCAAGAAAATAAGCATTGAAAAGACCACAAATCCCAGCGAGTCCTCCAGTAACTAGAAGAAAGGGTCTCCAACATAAGAAGCACAAATACTTCAAAACAAAGGGCTTGATCTCAGCTAATATTAATTAGCATTAATATGGATAGAATTGCCCTACTTCCTGGAGTAACAGCTGCCTGACCTCCTAAGTGTTCACACAAAAGCCCTTTTGACTGAAATTCTTTACTAAAACACTATGGTATTGGGGGTCTGATTAAAAAGCTAACACAACAAATCCAAGGAGGCATATAGAAAAGTATTTAAAGCTGCATTTTAAAAGGAGACTCAGGATTTTGTTTCTACTTAGCCCTTTTAGACCAACCTGTTCATTTTACAGGTTCTGAAAAGTGTTAATATTAACAAGTAGAGGGATGGGCAGATTCTATCAAGTTGGTTTAAAAGCATCAGAGCTAGAAAATGATGCGCACAGATGTTTGCATTCATCAACTCCTACCTACAAGTTCTTACCCCAGCTGTAGGTCTAGACAACAGCTAAAAATCATGGCTATTAGCTAGAGCAAGAAGATGATAAAGTTATGAGGAGAAGTAAGTTTACAGAGCTAATTCCCATCCTCATGAAATTTCAGGTTTGGTTCCATTCCAGAACAAGGTAGAGGATTCAGCTGCAATATTTTTAGCCATGCCTGATGTTTACATATTCCCCTAAATATTACTTAATATCTCTTTGATTACGTGGATAGATCCTTTTCCTCCTTCTGACTTCCTTTGCTCTGCTTCAGAGACTGTTGACCTGTGGGAACTCACTAGTCATCTTGCCAGCATGGAGTAGAGCTCAGCCACTTTCATAGATCCTTCATTACCACTCCTGACGTTGGTGTAAAAAAATGGATTGAGATAAAAAGTTTGTTGACCACAATTTAAAATGTGTCAAATTCCAAATCACTGTAAGTCTGGTTGTCCAAACTGTGTAAAAAATGATGCTCCTGCATCATTCCTTACTCCAGCTGCTCTAGGCCGTAGGTCTGGCCCAAGCGTCTCAATTTCCTTTCCACAGAAATCAGGACAGTTGAAACATGTCACAGGAGCTATGTCCAAATTCAGGAATGTGGCACAATTCTTGGGGTTTTCAATTTAGATGTCTCATATACACAAGTAGTCTAACTCACTTTTAAGAGTGAGACAACAGGAAGAAAATGTTTTTACCATCTTGGCTTACATGTAACTTTTGTTTTTTGACGTATTCTCTGAATTGTTTGACACTGCAAGTGCTCTGGTTTCACAGCACCAATTTCTGGGCCAATTTCTGCTCTGATTAGGGTGGGTCTTTTACTGTTGTCGCTCTGCCTCACCCATGTGAACAGCACTGATGGCCATGGTGTAAATCAAAGAGTTAGTGGAAAGACCAAAATTTTCCAGACTTACTTTAAAACATACTTATAAAGTAAAAATTGTTCTAAAGTTGACAGTATTTTGGATCAATTTTGTCTTCTGTTAAAACTGAATGTTTTTATGTAGTAAAACATTTGATATTTCTCACAGAGAAAAATAGGAAATAAAAGTATTTTTTCCTCTACCACTACTTTCTTATATTTATCTTTTTCCTCTGAAATCCTAAATTTGCTGAGCCCTGTGGTACATTCTGTGTCTCTTTCCATGAGAATCTTTTTGACACTGTTTTCCAATGGTCAGCTGGATTACCTATAGTTTAAAACCTTCATCCGTCCAGTTCACTGAGAATGCCTTCCTACCACCGGTTCTGGCTGACTCCCACCAGGTCTATGATAGACAGCCTAGTCTCTGTCCAAATGCCACGTGACAAATTTCATGAAATTTAGTGTACAGAAGGCTTCTGAGAGAAGACAGAAGTTCCAGCACACAGGAATCCCTTGGAAATCAGTTCAATGCCTTTTTTTCTGTACTGGGATCAGCAATTTAAATGAAGCTTCTAAAGGATTTGCTAGGGAAGAAACTCATGGTGCTTTACAGAACTAAAATCAAGATTATTCCAAAACACACATGAAACGTGAGTTTTGCTGATTCTTGTAGTGAGTTTTTTTCATGTGACTGACCTTTGCACAAAACCCTATAAGAATGTCTTTGAAAGCTTTAATAGCTTTAATTTAATACAGAATTTCACATTCTTATTTTAAAAGATGATGGAATTATTATTTATTAATATCAAGTACCCACTACAAAATTTTACAGTTTAACATTTCTGCAGAAAGGCTGTCATTCCTTACTATGGGTCTATATCTTTTTGCGGAAAGAGGGCTTAGAATTTGACCAATTGTGGCTTTTCTTATCAGTCAGTTACCCTTATACTTCAGCATAAGAGATATGCAGGTTGTTTTTTTAAATCAAATCATTTTGTGGGAACAGTAATGGTGGTTCTTGAACCAAAGTCCTATTATAGTTTCTAAGGACCAATAATTCTCTGGTGAATTTTACACATGCTGTTTGCAAAATTCAGAAGGAAGAAACAGAAATATAAAAAAGTATCTAAGTTAAATAGTAAAAAAATCTTGCTAAAATTAAGTTATACCAATTATCATTATTCTTTTTTGAAAATCTTATTAATATCAGTAGAAAACTGTGTATCAGTACTCTGTCTATCAAGACTCTGAAGTACACAAACACCTTCAAAGGACAGTAAAGGCCTTACTCAAACAGAATTGTAATTTTACTCCAACAGTATAATGAAAGCAGAAACTGCTGGAATAACCCCAACCACATCGATTTCTGAGGATCTGACCCAGCACTTGGAAGTAAAATCAGTATAAGGCAGAAGGAAGGAAAACAGAACAAGGGAGTTGCAAGAGGAAAAGAAAGTCTGATAGCAGAAGACATAACTGGAAATCAAAATCACAAGAAGTATCTACCTGTGTAAAATTATAAAAACCTACCGTGCTCTTAGGTTGTCACCTATACCTGTAAAAACCTACCCTGATCTTAGGCTGTCAATGGTAAATCTCCTTTTGGCCTCAGGTCACTGATTTGATTCTGGTGATTTTAAATTCACTTTTATGGATTTTTCCACCTATAAATGAAAGTTGAAACATCAGTTCTTACTTCATACATTAGCAACGATCTTGGATCTTCTCCAGATACTGTCCAAGTTGTTGTAGTCTCCCATTTTACCTTTACAATGCCTCTGGTTTGATTAGGAAAGGAAACAGAATCACAAAATCACAGAACAATCAGGGTTGGAAGAGACCGCTGGAGATCATCTAGTCTAACGACCCTGCCAGAGCAGGGTCACCCAGAGCAGGTTGGACAGGAATGTATCCAGGCAGGTTTTGAAGATCTCCAGAGAAGGAGACTCCACCGCCTCTCTGGGCAGCCTGTGCCAGTGCTCTGCCACCCTCAAAGGAAAGATTTTCCTCATGTTGAGATGGAATTTCCCGTGTTCCAGTTTGTGCCCGTTGCCCCTTGTCCTGTCACTGGGCACCAGTGAAAAAGTCTGCCCCATCCTCTTGACACCTGCCCTGTCAGTATTGATAAGCATTGATGAGATCTCCTCTCAATCTTCTCTTCTCCAGGCTGAACAGACACAGGTCTCAGCCTTTCCTCATCAGAGAGGTGCTCCAGTCCCCTGATCATCTTTGTACTCCTCCGCTGGACTCTCTCCAGCAGTTCCCTGTCTTTCTTGAACCAGGGAGCCCAGAACTGGACACTCGAGATGTGGCCTCACGAGGCCAGAGTAGAGGGGGAGGATGAGCTCCCTCGCCCTGCTGGCCACACACTTCTTGATGCACCCCAGGATACCATTGACCTTCTTGGCCACAAGGGCTCATTGCTGGCTCATGAGCAACTTGCCCACCAGGACTCCCAGGTCCCTCTCAGCAGGTCAGCCCCCACCCTGTACCGGTGCATGGGGTTATATTCCTCCCTAGGTGCAGGACCCTACACTTGCCCTTGTTGAACTTCACCAGATTCCTTTCTGCCCCACACTCTGTCCTGTCCAGGTCTCGCTGTATGGTGGCACAGCCTTCTGGTGTGTCAGCCACTCCTCCCAGTTTTTTGTCATCAGCAAACTTGCTGAGGGTCCACTCTGTCCCCCCCATCCATGTCATTAATGACTATGTTGAACAAGACTGGATCCATTACTGAGTCATGCCAGCAGTTGATATTGTTTATAATTTTTAATTCTTTTTTACCCCAGCATGATTTCTATTTGGACTGCAGTTGGATGGAATTTACTCAAGAACCAAAGTGTTATTGCAAAATTCTGTTTGGGTTTGGTTTGTTGTTTTTTTTTTATTTAAACATCTTCAGGGGCTTTCTGCTCTGATAATGGAGCTTGACATCAGTGAAAATCCTGGCTCCTGCTAGAAATCACCGGCTAGCTCTTTGCCATGAATCTGACATACTGAGATTCCTGACACTAGATATCAAGCCCAGTTTCTTAGACTCATATTCTTTCAGCAAGGCAAAGCACTTCAGCTCTATTCAGATCATATTTTCCAGTTTTATCTATGGGAAATTTTGAAAAAATATTTTTCCTTTTAAGAATTTTTTTCTCTTCCAGAATTTCAACAAAAGGATATTTCCGTTTCCAAGTACATCCACCAGGTGTTTTTTATTTTCAGTGAAAATATATGTGGTACCTGAGTAAGCCAAGAGTCCTGAATTTGAATTCTCTTGAACATGGATGTCAACTTTTGAGTGTGTGGAAGAGAGAGCTGCTTCTGGTATGACTGGACAGGTTACTAAAAAAAAAAAAGAATGAATTTCATACAAATAATAAGAAAATCCTGAAGGGAGAAGAAATATGACATCACTAATTCTAATGCAACCTTTGAGCCACAGTCAATGTTACTCTAAGTTGCGTCACAAGACTTTACACAAGACTTTGTGCTATTTAAAATTTACAGCCGTAGACTTGCATACCTTGTTCTTGAAAATCACTGTATGGCAAAAAAAACCACACACTTTCTAGATCAAATACAGGATTCATAAAAGATGGCTTTTTCTATGAGCTTTAGAAGATACCTTCAAAAGTCAAGGATATGATCTTTTACCAGTCTCTCTTCCTGAAGAATATTTCAAATCTAAATTGTGTAAACCTTTTAACCGTAGTTGTAACTCTGATGGAAATGGAAATAAGTAGTTTTATTAGCTTGAGTTTAAAAACAACTTAACTTCAAGAAAAAGGCTATTTATTCATCCACATGACACAGAAAATGCCTTGGATTAAAGTACTTTCATTACAAAAATGGTGGGAAGGTAAAATACAATTAGGCTCAGCTAGATCATTTTAATGTTTGATTATAACCAACTGAGCTGGGACAAATTTTCGTGCCAGCACTAACATCCTGGTGATAATAGGGTTACATATCCTCTGTAAAATAAAATGTGAAATTTACATGCAAAGTGGTATGTTCTCTTGATGCACACATATAACTCCCATTAGTGTTAATGGAAAATATATGTGCCTATCAAGAAGAAAATATACCCCATTAAATTCCCAAACATCATGTCAGTTTCTGACGTCTTCTATTATGATCTATGCTCATACAGAAAAAAATTTAATAACTCAGCTCAGATATACTGGTTTCCATATGTAGATCTTAAAGGATTTTACAAAGAATAAGGCCACGCAACGCAAGGATACCTGTGGGGAAACTGGAACTAAGCTTTGCAGGCATACCCCAAAAAACCTTGCAACAGATACTGGAAGCAAAATTTGTATAGGAGCATAGAACTCCACACAGGTGAATATATCATAATTCAGGCCAGAAAAAGTATTGTACACACACAATTAGACTGTTTCTAAGAACCTGTGGTGGGTTCACCTTGGCTAAGCCAAACGCCCATCCAGCTGCTCGCTTGCATCTTCCCTGTTGGTGGGATGGGGGGGAAATGAGATGGGAAAACTCATTGGTTGAGACAAAGACAGGGAGATTGCTTATAAATTGCTGTCACATGCAAAACAGACTCATTTTTGGGAAAATTAGTTAAATTTGTTGCCAATTAAAATAGATTTGGATAGTGAAAAACCACGAAGATGATCCGAAGGCTGGAGTACCTCTGCTGTGAGGAAAGGCTGAGAGAGTTGGGGTTGTTCAGCCTGGAGAAGAGAAGGTTCCGGGGAGACCTTGTAGCAGCCTTCCAGCATCTGAAGGGCACCTGCAGGAAAGCTGGAGAGACTTTTTGCAAGGGCATGTAGTGATAGGATGAAGGGGAATGGCTTCAAACTAGAAGAGAGTAGATTTAGACTAGATATCAGGAAGAAATTTTTCACTCTGAGGGTGGTGAGCCCCTGGCCCAGGTTGCCCAGAGAAGTTGTGGCTGCCCCATCCCTGGAGGTGTTCAAGGCCAGGTTGGACGGGGCTTGGAGCAACCTGGGCTGGTGGGAGGTGTCCCTGCCCATGGCAGGGGGGTTGGAACTCGATAATCTTCAAGGTCCCTTCCAACCTAAACCATTCTATGATTCTATGAGAACATACCTCACATAAAGGATGGTGACACTAGAGTCTTATCCTGGACTAGTGTAATTCTGACTGGATCAACTGACTGCTATTAGAGCATGCGAGGTGTAGTGCACTGGCATTCTGGTTCAGACCACCGACAACGAAGAGAAAGGATATCTGGATGAGAGATGGAAAAAGGAACTTGGCAGGAAACATGGAAAATGAAACTGGGTGCTGTGATTTTTCAGAGACCACAGAAAATATGAGGTCATTTGTGCTACTAAATATAAAAAAGCAATCTATGAAAACGTATCCATAAGATACCACCAAAAAAATAATTCCGATTATCCAGGAAAGTCTGGTCATTCAGCAATCTTTAGCATTCTTGGTGTGGAATCCTACAGGTCTAATTCTAACCCTACTGTGAAAGCTAGGAGTGATAAGTAAACATTGGCTTCATAAATTTGATTTTATCTTAACATATTCACCTCCAGATTATTTGAGATTGTCCAAACTGAAGAATAAAAATCACAAAACCATAATTTGAAGAAGACATGTACTATTTTGTATTTTTCTCTTTTTTATTATTTTCTGTATTTTCCACATTTCATAACTTTATTACATTTTATCATTTATGGTAGAGTAAAACCCAAATGTCTTAGGCTGGACAAGAGCGTATGTGGTAACCAATATCCCAACGGTAGAGAGTTATTTCCTTTCTTCACTGCCTTAGCCCTCAAGGAATTGATTTTAGGGACATGACAAAAATAGCTCAGGAAATAGGTCCAGACTCTCAAACTGATGTAACACAGCAGTTCTGTGATTTCAGCAGAGATATGCCAATTCACACCTGCCAGGAAATCTGGCCTTCACCCTTAAAGTGGCAATTACAAGATGTATATCGCTTCATGATGAGATTTATATTATCAAGCACTTTCTGTGGAGTTTTCCTTGCTAGCTTCAGGGGAATAGTTATTTACAGATGAGTCATTGACATGTCTTGAGAGAATCATCAACCTTTTCTTCCACAGCAGCAAAGGGAAGAGGAGCAGCATTTTCAGCTCTAAAATGTCATTGGTTTATTGGAGATCATGTCTTCCACACCTCCTCAGCCCTTTGATTAACGTATATGGATAACACTTAAATTTATGCATATATATCATACTTCCATTCCAAAGTGTTTAGGTGGTCATGTTAGGATTCATAATTAATTTCCTTAAAAAAAAAAAAAAAAAGGACAAAAAATGGGTGATGTAAAATTCAGCAAAACACCATGAGACTAGTTGAGAGGATACTGTGAGGTCAGAGAAGGCAGAAGCGGAAGGTTGCTAGAAATATTGAAAGTTCTCACTCAAATGCCTACCGGTATTGAGATAATGGTCTTTTCTTATGTTTATATCTGTTTTCTGTGTAAAGATGTTCATAACCTTTTTCTCCTTTGGTAGTTCAACCTGATTAAATCCCCTACTGAAAGAAATACAGCCAAAAGTGTCAATGGAAATATGTGTGCTTTGACAACTTCCAAAGTTTAACTGAATTATGTCCTTCAGATTTCCAAGTCTGTAATAGCGGATTTGGCCTTAAAAGGTGATGTTTTTCAGGTGCAGTAATTGTTCAAGTGGCATGTGCCAGATAAAACGATTAATCCTCTACAATAGGTTCAAGTATAATATGCTCTTCTTTCCCTCTCAAGGTATAACTTTAAATGTAAATTAAACAGTGTGTTCCCAAATTTTATTCTAATAAAGTAATCTGAATTAAATGACAATTGCATATTATTTTTACCCAAAAGTACTCACTTTCCCAAATGACTAACAAAAAGAACTGTTGAAACAGGTGAAAAGCTGCTAAAAGCCCCAAAGTGATTGCCGTTTGCATGTAAAATGGAATTTTAGAGGGTCTAATGGGTCACTTCAGCAATCCTATTCTACTTGTGACAGTGGGCACTGAATGTGAAACAAGGCCTCTGCTGGTTAAAAGCAGCTTGATTCATAATTCAGAGTTATTATGAGCACAGGTCAGGTGCAGACTGGGGCCTGACCCAACCTGTCATTTGACTTTCAACTTCTTGCTTTTTTATCTGCCACTAGGCTCTAACTTTCATTGATTAAGACTAAACTGATTTTCCAGAATACTGAAGAAAAAAATAACAAAATTGAAAACTTTGCATTTTGTCATATTAATGAATGGAGTATAATTAATGGCAAGAAAGAACTGAAAGAGACACAGTCCAATAACTCAATTCATCACAATATCAGTAACTCCATTTAGTGAAGGAGAATAGAAGTGAAATTACAGACTTTAGAAATAGGGGAATTCATATGACCATCATGAGAGACTACATATTTGTATGAATAAAAATAATAACAGGTCTGGATAATGGGAGGAATAAGTAGGTAGACGCGCAGGATTAATTTATTATTTTAAATTAAAATTATTAATTTAAATAAGAGCAAAACTATGGAAAAAAATGCCAATAAGAAGTTCCACGCTCAGGTACGACTTTAAAGGTATACTGAGCTAAATTGAAGATAAAGCTAGGGAGTCACAAAATGTCTCACAAGCTTTGCAATTACAAGTAAAATACAGATAACTTATGCTATCCATTAGGAAATTAGAAAATATATTTTAAACTCCATGTCACTTCTGGATTGATGTGCTTGCCCTCATTGATGTGAAGACTCTTGAATTACATACCTAAGCATTTTCTGACAAAAAAGAAACTACCCAGGAAAGGGAGAATGAGGACTAAGAAAAGAGAACATAAATTCATTTAAAATATAGCCCTCCCTTTTATGTCTATCTGAAACCGTAGTGGTTAAAATTGTCATTTTTGAGAGGTAAGAGATGGGATTAATTTTTCCTCTGCACGAAAGGCTGTATCTGGCACCTCCTGGAAGTACCACAACAATCACACCGTGGTTGAGGTAGGATGAAAGGTGAAAATTTCTAAAACAACTTTTTCAAGGTTCTTCCATTTTGCACAACATAAAGTGAAAGATTAATTAAACAAAACCAGGAAAATGAACAGGATTCGCCTGTTCTCTGACTACCGCCTATGACACTGGAAATGGGGTTTTAGTTTCTGCTCCAGGAAGAGAGTTTCAGTTTTAAAGCAGTTTTTACAGTGAATATTTGCTTAGTTGCTGGGCAAGGACTGTCATCCTGATCTTGACTATCATGGATGATTTTAGAAACTGTGAGGCTACAAAATTCCAGCTGTATTCTTTATCGCTGTCCTTTCCTTGATCAAAAACTGCTGCTTGGGATTTCAAAGTTTTCTAGGATTAGATGAAACTAAGCAGGATTTTAATTTGCATTGAGTTACTTCTCAGGGGGAGAGGTTAGGCAGCACTTTGGCACTTGTATCTCGCTGTAGATTTAAAGTATATTTGGTATGCTGTGGCAAATGATAACTATAAAATTATGATTTCATGTGGTACAAGATTAAAACCTTACTCTTACTCCAGTAATTGTCAAAAGAAAGGATTCAAGTTGTGCCATTTAGCATTTTAATTGCAGGCTTTGTTCTTAGTGTGGATTAATTTTATGCCATATTATGTTCTTGTAATAATTTTGTTATGAAATGGAGTATCAGGGAATGGAAAATATATCGTCTTATGTACAATATTCCATGAATTAGAATAATGTACTATAGTACCTTGACCTTTTCTATATTCTGTAATTTGACTGAATGGTCATTGCACTTTTCCCTCATTAACAAACTGAATAACCAATAGCTGAATTGATGACATGGGCATGAAGTCAAGAAACAGAATAATGAAATAGTCACAGCAGCATAGTATAGTAGATGACTATGTCTAAGAGAACACATGAGCCATTAAATCTCAGAATCAGTGAGAGGGACTCGAATGAGAGTGGAAAGTGCGCAAGAAAAAATTGTTTTCATGACAATAGAGCTAGCTTAGCCTATTCTTATTAAACCCTTGTAAAATTTTATTGCAGTATAAAACATTAGAGCAAGTGAAATATTAAGGCTTAATTTAGACAATAAACACATCACTAGACTAGACAAGGCTTAAAGTTTCTTTAACAAAGAATTTAATATCAAATATTTATGAGCGGATTTAAATTCTAATGAACTGACAGTCATCATATACAGACAATAGTGCAATGATAGAAGTATTACAAATTAGCCATATGAGACCATTGTCTAGGTCTTCCCTTTCAAGCAGAATATATCGACAATGACAGCGTTCCCACAATACTGTGTTAGTGGTACCATGAAAGAATAATTCATGTAACAGAATGGAGGAAATTAAGCCACATCTTTTAAAAATAAAATAACCACAATTATTTTAAACTAGGTTTAGTGCTAAAAGGGCACTTGGACTCTACAAGGTGTGTGGATTACAAGAAGGTTCAAGAGATGTTATAGTTGTATACCGACTTTCCAATCTTGCTGGATTCAGGTTGTGATTGATTACATTTAATATTGCTTATCTGTTTCTACTCAGCTTTAAAAATATTTTCAGTCATTTTGTACCACTGATTTCTACTAAATGTCTTCTCTGACATCTAGTAAGGACCTGTCTTGATCATGGATGTCTTCTTTACCAAAGTCCTGAGAGTCATAAAAGAGGGGGGCGAGCTTGGGATAACTCTTTATCAGCATCATTTCTAGCCAGCATTGGTGTTCCGGATCACCAGAAGGAGGAATAAAATACCTTTAGTATAGGAAGAAAAGTGAGTGCTGCATATTTGCAACTAAATATGAGCTCTGGCTTCAGTAATGCTATTTTTAAACTGCTGCGTTTCACCAGTCCAACCAGAAGTAGCTTCACGGTTTTTCATGGGGTTACTTTAAGCTTGTAGTATCGTGGTCCTCCCTCACATCAGGAACAATGATTGTTTGCGCTCATTTATACAGCGAGGCAAGAACTAGACGATTGCTTACAGCGAGGTAAGTAATATTGCAAAGGTAACATTTTCAGATTGCTATCATCAAAACTCTGGGTAGAGTGAATTAGAACAAGAAATTTTACACTTTCTCCCCGTTTACATAAAACAGCTGCAAATTCAGTTTGCAGGCTTCATTATTCATTTTGATGTGCTTTCTTTTGATCCCAAGAAAGAAATATATTTATAATTTCCAGAACTGCCTCAGAGGTAAGTGGTATCCAAATATTGTTCTGCAGAGATAAAAAATGTACAGTGTCAGTGGTATTTGGTTGTGGATTGATGATGCATTGCACAAGGATATAGAGACATCATTCCTATAAAACTTGTAACATTAGAGTTTAGGATATATTTAACCTTCAATACAAATCATTTTTATTCCCTGCCCCCCCCCCCTCCCCCCCCGCCCCTTGGAATTCAAAGCACTTAATTTTTTGTATTTAGTTTGTTTTGGGCTTTTTTCCCCGTGTTTGCCTATACTGTGGCTGCTGCAATTTTTTGCTTTGGCAAAACCGGAATAGTGGACTTGATTGCAAAGAACAAGAGTAATATAAAGAACTCCAAGAGTATCAGCTTAAGTTGAATAGATTTCAGTGTAAATGAGTGTGAAATTGGGCTTTCAATAGGAAGTCTGAACTGGTGAAATGTTATTTACGTTGGAACTGTCATCCAAATCAATCTTCAGAAAAAGCTAGTTCTATAATTTAAACTCACAAAACCTCCTGGAAAATAGAGGGACACAAATACCCTGAATCTCCTGCTTCTGAATTTTCCTTGTTCTTCTTCCATACATCTCTCCCCTCCACTCAGTTTCCATACCATGGTTAGTCCCTGATTTCTTTCATGTGTATTATTTATAATCATTGGACAGAATTTGCCATCTGACAATACTTCTGAGTATTAAAAATGTACAGTGTTCTTCTGTTAGGTGGGATCTGTCACCTGCTCCGCAGTTCAAAAACCAAAGGGATCTCTGGAGACACTCCAGATTAACACTGCACTTCAGCGCCCTTTGGTAGCAAAGATAACATTTGATCTTGGGCATCCATCCTTTGCAGACCTACTGTCCACCAGTACAGGAGTTTGTCTCGAGCTATTCCTCTGATCCAGCCCCGACTCCGGCAGCAACAGGATGTGGTGGCTGGGCAGGCACCCAGCCTGCAGATCCGCCAGCCAAAATTCGGCACTCTGAGAAGCAGACCTCTTGGCTCTGAGTGATAATTGAGTCAGAACGGCAGCAAATTAGGCAAAGACCTTGAAGAATGAAGCAGTTAAAAACCCCACAACAGCTGAAAAGGTAATAAAAGGAAAGCAATTTAGCATTAGGTGCTAGCGAAAAGGAAGACAGGGAGCTATTTCTAACAATAGGTGGCTTTGAAGCCTTGATATTTCAACAGGTTTTAGTTAACTCAGGGCCGAGGATGTTAACTGTGAAACTGTATTACAGAGATTTGAAAGGTTCTACTCCAAATAAATATTAAACTTATGATATAAATATTTTTTTTATCAGAGTGTTTGAAAAGCAAACAAGAACTCGGGGTGTTTACAAATCTACCTAAGCCTATACTGAAGTGCTTCCCTTTTAGGCCACCTGTCCATGACTAAGAACTTGAACAAAACAATTTGTAAACAGCATGGAACCGTTGCCAAAGTAATAATGCTAGGGTAATTACTACTAGTTGAGCGTAGAAGTCACTAGATGAAGCTGAAAAGGGTGGCTAGTTTCATACCTGGAGAGATATTAGAGAATTCAAAATATTCCCAGCAGAAAGACGTGTGGTCAGGTCCTCTGCAGAAAGGAGCAGTGAGTCTTCTGCAGGTGGAGTTCCTCCAAAATCAGCAGACGGACAAAGCCGCAGTCTGCGGAAGCTCTCACAGTGGGCGTATGATCATGGGAGGAGGATTGGAACCAGACAATCTTTAAGGTCCCTTCCAACCCAAACCATTCTGTGATTCTGTGTGATTCTATGAACCGGTGAGCGGAGGCCTTTGCCAGAAGTCTCTAAGCACGTAGCACAGAATGAAGTAGTGCCAGCAAAAATACCCCAAAACCTCTCTGTTAATAAATCAGACTGAGAACTGGAGGACAGAGTGTCCAAGAGCACAACCATTTCTCTTAAATGTACAATGAAAATTGAAAAGTTTTGCTAAGAGTTGGGCACCACGGCTTCTTTCTTGGGTAATGTGAATCAGAGCCCTGTGACAAACTAGATAGTTAAGACTGTGACTTATTTCTGTAAATGGTGCAAGAACTGAAATGGATTATGCAGCTAAGACCAAGAGATGGTGCCCACGTGGGGTAAAATGGCTCAGTGGAATTTTTCATAGGAGCACTGGTGAGCACTGCTGAAATACAGTGTTATTCAAGGGAATAAAACCCACAAAATTACATTAATTGATCTCAAGCTGCTGCATCATTTACCAAGACACCTATACCAGTAATACTAGTGCTTGAAGAAGACACCGACAATAAAAGGTAAATAGGTGAAATGTGGCAGTTCAAATGATGCACTTATTACTTCTAAGAGACTCTACCAAGGAAATGTATAGATCAAGAACACTTTTTTTAGAAGGCATAGTTTCAAATAACATAAGAGAAAAGAATATCTGTGATTGTGTTAATTGTCACCATATTGAAGGCTGTTCAGTGGAGTGGCAGGGAATTGAAAAGGCTGAGGAAGAAATTGAGGAAAAAATGGAGGGGATAGGGAAGATCTCAACCTGACACAAAATAAAAGAACACTACTGCTTTACAGTTCATTGGGAAAATTTTCAAACCAACTCTTTTAAGCATGGACTAAAAGAGGAGTTGAGTAAGATTACAAATCACAGAACTGACAGGGTGTAATCTTTTATCAATGTAGAATAAAATCATCCTTCCCTTATGTGTAGTTTTGTTTATGTTGCCTGAAAAAAAGCAATATTTATCTGTCATAGACCATTATTCTCACTTCCTGTGGTAAGAAAACACCGTGGCTAGATGGGTGATTGTGCATATCAAATCTGCTTTTGCAGGAGATGCTTCATATTGGAATAGCTGTCAATAGACAATGATTTGTTATATTTAAATAGTAACCACTGAAGTATAGGTTTGGACATATTTCCACTTGGCCCATTACTCCCAGCTTTGTGTTTTCTTGGGAAACAATAACAAAATACTATGGCACATTTTAAAAACAGAATAATATCAAACAGGAATTTAACACTATTCAATAATAGAAAATTAACAATGAAATAACTGTAACTACCTCAATATTTTCTTCAAAATAAAACTGAAAACAAGTATTTCTTCACTTTTAAGAGCTGGCTGGGGATTTGCAGATGTATAAAGAGACACCGGTGTTAGAATAATTCTAATAACATCTGGGTTCTCAGGAACTGCCATCACCTCACGAAAAAAACATCCTACATTCCTGCGAAAGATACAAATGGTCCCTTAAAGATGTTTTCATCACAAGAAGTAAATGTGGTCATGTGCCGTTATCATGCCCAACAAACATAAATTATGGAGGAATAAGTGCGCAGAACTGAAAGACAGGAAGAGGTGAGAGACACCAAGTTGACCATTTTGGCCTGACATGATTTTTGAATGGGCAGCAAATCCCACAAATGCGTTATCCTGCTTTTTCATATACGGCCAGTGTAATTTGGTTGCATTTAGAAAAAACTAAACCTGTGTATTTGATGATATTCTTGCAATTTACAGCACCGTGCATCACTTGATTTCTCTCCTTTAGGTGTCTTCTCTCTACTACTCACCTCTATAGAGTACCAATACTAAAATACTCATGCCCTTAGAGAGGGCACATAGGCCATAAAGGTTGCGCTACTAGAGCTAGCACCCACAAGTCATGTGTCTGTCCACTATCATTCATTTACCATTTCTGGCAAGATTATAACTGCTCTGAAGTGAGGATTGTTTTCTACTATATAATCAAAACACAGCCAAACAAGACCTTGATCTCAAACCTGGCCCCAAGATACTATTGTAATGTAAACAGTTACGGTGCCAAGAGATAACTAATTTTTTTTTCCATTCTTTTTTTAGTGTTGGGCATCCATTATTCACTGTGTTTCAGAGGAAAAAGAAAGGAATAAAATCCAGTTCTCTGGATGGGAAGAAATACCAAACATAAAGCAATATAATTTCCTTTAGGAGAAATGGAAATGTATTATATTGATTTACTTTTGGTAATTTTATTTACTGTTTAGTTGAAATTGAAGGGGGGAAAAAAAAAAAAGCAAGTTTGTTGAGCACTGTGTCAGTTCCACACAGCTTGATGAAGGAATTGCAAATCTCACATGACCACATTGTAAATCTTACTGTACAAATCTCTGTTTTCTTCAGTCCAAGGATTTGAGGAGCACTTTGCAGAAAGTACTTTAATGACCTGAGGGAAGGACTTCTTGGATGCATTCTATGCTTGTTATATGTTTCATTAGATTTATTGTGAGTCTGAGTTTTGGAGATCTTTAAGGATTTTATAATATTCCCATAAAGAAAGACTAAGTTATCTGATTTCCTCTACTCCCCTGTTCAGGATATATAAGTTTTACAGCCCATTTCACATTGGAAAGTGTGAAGCTATTTCTTTACAGATATTTGGGTTTAGGACAGCAAACAGATGGACAACTGTGTCTGCACCAGTTCTGTCTTCCAAACAATCTTCAAGGATAGCCCTATGTTCAGTAGATTATGATTATAATATGAAATTTACTGGTATTTCTAATTACAGTTACATTTATCTAGTCCTTAGAAGTAGCTTCTTAAAACATCTTGAAGATTTGGGGCCTAGATTTAAAAAGCTTTGTACTTGTAGTTACAGGTGGCAGAAAAACGAGGGTTAATTTTTTTCTTCTTACAACTCTTATTTAACTACATATTGTTATGTTTTTTAATCCTGAGTATGCAAAAAAAAAAAAAAGCAAACCTTATTATTTCAGGAAAACTAGTAATACTGTAATTTAGAAGTGAAACAAAAGAGCGGCAGTCCTGTCACCATTCCCCTGGTTCACCTTTCAGCTGAACCTGAATCCCCCCCTGAGCAGCGGAGTGGAGAAGGGCAACTTCAGAGCTGGCTGGGATCATCTGTCTCCCATTTCGCGGAAGCAGGCTTCAGGATCTGATAAGTAGTGTCAGCAAACGCCTTTTAACACGTCTCTCAGCTGTGACATGCCTCTAATTTAATTGCCTAACAGAGATCAGCAGGACTGGCAGGTTCAGAAGTACTCTGATCTCAGGAATCGGGATAAGCATCATCCCAGCACACCAGTAGCCGAGTTAAAGTACAATGCAGGTAGGACGCTGCGGACAGCACAAGTTATGTGTGCGTGTATCCAACAGCCAAGGGGTTTGAGTGGTCACCTCAGATGGGGGAGACTGAATGCAGCACTGTATGCCAGAAATTAAGTATTTTGAGGGATGGAAGAATGAAGAATGGGCTTAGCTGACATTGTATATAGCAGGGGCTGTGGCAAGATGGTTTCAAGACTGTTGAATTATTAATACAAGGCAGAAAGGTTTTAGCACGAGAGAGGGTGAGAAACCATCCAGCTGTTTGGTTGTTTCAATACTCAAGCCTCATTTCTCATCCAGCAGGACAGGAATTGGAGTCTGTGTCTCCTATACCAGGGCTTTCATATCACTCCACATTTAATCCGAAAGCTATTTCGCTGGTTGTAAGTAGATATAGATAGCGAATGACAGAAGAAGGCTCATAATCCTAAGGAATAGCAGGCATTTAGTCAACCTTGAGACCTCTCCTTTGCATTTCACAGGTGCTGAGCTGGTTGCTGAGGCTCCCATTCTGAATCTAATCCAGCTCACTTTATGCACAACATG
Organism: Pluvialis apricaria; assembly: GCA_017639485.1. Classification (NCBI taxonomy): domain Eukaryota; kingdom Metazoa; phylum Chordata; class Aves; order Charadriiformes; family Charadriidae; genus Pluvialis; species Pluvialis apricaria. Next base: position 3,194,452 of record CM030010.1, on the reverse strand, counting down.
TGGCCGCAGTCACATCCCCGCGGAGTTGCCTGTTTCAGCACCTCCAACCTTCAATAATGCGTGATCAGGAGAAACTGGCAGGCTTTGCAGCCTTCCTTCTGGTTTGTTTGGAAGCCAGTCACCTTTTTTTTTTTTTTCTTTTTTTTTTTAATTTTCTGGCAAATCTGAAATTTCCTCTGAAAAAAACCCAACCAGTTCTGCTCTAAAGGGCAAAATCATATTTGCTTATACACAATATATTGTGTGCAGCACTCGGTGCTCCGTCACGCACACTGTAAGTGTGGATGCAGTCATGCATGCGTATACATAGTCAAACACCCACGTAACAAATAGCATCAGGATTTGTTACACACAGCAAGGTACATTAACTCCTACAGGGTATGAAACCCGGGGCTTTCTCTACGAGAATTTTGGTCCTAAAGGCACAAAACTAAATGTGCTGTAACATCTTATACTGTAGGGTTCTGCTTTGGATTTTTCTTTTAATTTGTGTATTTACTGAAAAATAGTTAAAGGAATGCTGCATCCCATGCGAGGAGAAAAAGATACTGCTGTCTCTGGGCAGTGTTTTTCATTGATTAAGCCAGAGAAGAGGGAGCACGTGTATCAGCTAGATCATGTTCCTTGTTCTAACAAAGCAGATGCAACTTTGGTATATGCGCTGAGTAGAAAATTAGTATGAGGTAATGCTATCATAAATAATTGCTTAAAGCACCTCGGCATTATGGAGGTTGAAATTTCAAAAAAGGAGAAAGGCCTGTAAATGTAAAAGCATGGTGAAGGGTAGCTTTTAAAGTAATTGAGGATTTTTCATTGGATGGTAGCTTTCTACAGTACATTATTTAAAATCCAAGTGTGGAGTACCCTCTAGCTGATATCTGAAGATCAAAGCTGCTATTAGATTTTTTTTAACTGCTGTAAAGGTTCAGCTATTATAAAAGAAATTAAAGGAACTAATGGAACAAATAACATAAAGTACTCTTCCATCCAACATAGCAGATCAGTATAACTTGTGAAAGGGTGTTTGTTACAAAAGCCCCCAAAGCTTTTAAATGCATTTTTGGTCTAAAAATTGAATTTCAGGTAGCACAGTTGAAAAATCAAACATTGACTTTAATGAGTGCCATTAAAGATTCACCATTGTTATTGTCAGGATTTATTCTCTCTTCTCTCTGGAAACTAAATTTGAAGCTAAAATGCAAAGGAAACAAGCTAGTGCACTCTGGACAAGAATTCTTTGATCACAGAGGCAAACACAAAATGGCTTATTAATGATTGCAGCTCAGTGCTCTGCCTGACCTGAGGGAGAGCAGCTTTTTTAAAATAAGCCACAATTACATTATATGGTTTAACCCTTGAAGGGAAGGCAATTTTTGGGTCTGCAACCGACCATAATCTGACAGGAGGCCACAGAAGCCATTCAACGTAATAGTCAAATATAAAGATTAGGGCTATGTATCGCTAAATGGGTGTAACAGTGGCTGGCTCTACTTTTGGGCTGCAGAAAGGTTGGATGGCATTATATGTTAGGCAGTAAATTAATACACAATGATTGTAGTCTGACACATTGCTCCTGGATGAGGTAAAGCACCACGCCACCTGTGAAATGGCAGTCTACATGTTTTCATTAAGTCCTTCACACTGAAGTAAGGGGAAATACTTTGGTACCTGATGAGATGAGATTATTTTTACAGATCTCTCCTTAAGGTGCAGTCATTCACTGTCATCCAGTTGATCTCTCTCTGCATTCTTCTCCTATCTCACTCCAAGTTATCTTTTTATCTTTAACATCATGGAAAACACATGTATCTCAGCTCAGGATGTTTTGGTGCCACTCTTCGTAAGGTTTCTGCATCCTTGTGTGGGGCACAGATGCAAGGAGATCTTGATGAGGACATGTAGGTGAAAGAACAACAGCTTTACAGAATATATTTAAATCTTAAACTACTTCTCTACTCCACTCAGGTGAGACCTCACCTGCAGTACTGCATCCAGCTCTGGGGCCCTCAGCACAGGAAAGACATGGACCTGTTGGAGCGAGTCTAGAGGAGGCCACAAAGATGATCACAAGGCTGGAACACCTCTCCTACGAGGACAGGCTGAGAGAGTTGTTCAGCCTGGAGAAGAGAAGGCTCCAGGGAGACCTTAGAGCCCCTTCCAGTTCCTAAAGGGGCTCCAGGAGAGCTGGGGAGGGACTGGTGATCAGAGAGCGGAGCAACACAATGAGGGGGAACGGTTTTAAACTGAAAGTCTGGAAAATTTAGATTAGATTTTAAGAATAAATTCTTTACTGGGAGGGTGGTGAGCCCCTGGCGCAGGCTGCCCCGAGAAGCTGTGGCTGCCCCATCCCTGGAGGTGTTCAAGGCCAGGTTGGACGGGGCTTGGAGCAACCTGGGCTGGTGGGAGGTGTCCCTGCCCATGGCGGAGGGGTTGGAACCAGGTGATCTTTAAGGTCCTGTCCAACCAAAACAATCTATGATTCTAGGATTCTATGATTCCGTTATTCTACAATTCTATGATTTTATGATTCTATGATCCAGATTATTTACATCAGCAGAGATTATTAATTATGTCAGCTCACAGGAAATGAGAACCAGAAGCTCAAATTCTTCATCAGGTTTTAACTAAGGCTAAAGTATGTCTTTGTAAATAAAACCATATTCATTTGTAAACAGAATTGGTTTATCCTGAATGCCATGTTCATGTTCCTTTAGCACAGAAAATATGACACTCCCAGAAGATAAACCTTTGAAAATGATACATGAAAATGATACAACCACAAGGTGGGGAAAGATAGACTAGCACACGACTTGTAGAACACAGAATAAGTGTTCCTTCAAGTGCTTTGATTTTTTTTCTTATCCCTTGCTCTTTCTTTTTTGACTTTTCTAATTCTGAACTGTGAGCTTTGTACATATGGTGTCCTGAAACAAAGACAGAACTCCCCCTCCAAGTTTCAGTGTATTTATAAACAGAACAAAACTTAGACCGAGAAACAACTTTAGGAGAAAAGAGATAAAAGTTATATTTATCCCTAGATTAACTAACACAGACACTGAATATCTAGTCATTCTGCTGCTGCTGCAATTCATTTTCTTTAAACAGATTGCATGAGTCAAACTTCTACAAAGGGGAAAGTGTATGAATAACATTTTTATTGTATTTTATACACATGTTATTACTCTGAGGTTGATGTACAATCATTCTCTAAAACCCTTAATAAGGACTGTCCAACAAATGAAGGAATCGTTAAAATATGTGGAAATGAACCACTGATTAATAAGTGATGTAGGAATTTGGAAACTTGCGGAAATTTTGGTGAGGGGACAATTGTTTGAGTTGTTTTTACGTGATAAAGAAAGCATTGCTCTGGGACGGCAGTCTGCAGAGCACTGACTTCACAGGCTAGACAGGCACAAAGAGCAATAAAAATCGAGCAATTACCTCAAACGTGAGATATTGATTACAAAATTAGCCAAGGCACTAAGGGAAGAAAAGGCAATGATACTTATTAACTATTTATATGCCACTGCTGGGAATAAATAGTAAATAAGAAGACTCAAAATTGCTCGTTTGTCAGTATACATTTGTCTTCGTTGGAATTACAGAAACCTGGAGGATTAATGACTGAAATATAAAAATCAGTGGGTATATGCTCTTACAAAAGGTATTATAGGAAAGAGAGGAGGCCTTCTTTGTCCAAAATGGTCCTTTTTTTGGGTTCTAAGTCATTGATAGATTGGATGCCATTAACTTTGAATCCAGGTAGATCAATGCTTCATCTTGTGCCTCTTCTTGTTCGATCAGTAGTTGTCATCACTTACCAACTCCCAGATTTTGGCCTCATAGACACAAAAGATTGGCTCCTGCCTGCATATATTAGTGCATATAGATAAAATACGAGTAGAAGAGGAGGAAAATGCTCTATGACATGCAGAAATGAGACTTAATAGATGGCATACGTCAGAAACCTCATGAGATTAACATAAATATATTTTGCTTGCCAGACTATATGTAGTAACTAGCTGGTTATCACTTCCACAGGGGAACATGTGATTATGATTTAATTACCTCTGTTGTATGCAAACAGGATTAAATGAATGCAGTACTATAAACTACTACACGCATACCACACAAACCCCCAAAATAATTATTTTCAAATCTGGAAAGAGAAAACTAAGCAGAAAAGTGTGAATGTTAGTAAAAATATGGTACTGACAACTTGTCTAAGACAAATTTTAAGAAAAAAAAGTTGAATATTGGTAAGAAAGTGACACTGACAATCAAGAAAGGTGGTGTCATTGATTTTGAAAAACACACATTAACTAAGGCATAAGAAAAGGGGAACTTAATAGCTAAGCTAACAACGAGTACACACATGATGTTAGGAATCATGGAAAATTCATAAGGAATGCAAAAAGGAAAATACTACATGTGGAAAAATCTATTATTAGCAGATTTAAGACTGAAAAGGAGGATTTTTCTTTCAAGCAAAATATGGAACAAAAAAGGATCCTAGCAATGATATTGTCTAGCAGCTAGATAAAAGTGTTGTCTATTTCATTATACTGTAGACAAAAAGAAATATTCATTAAATATTTCTGTTATGCATTTGGGAAAGATACTCAATACATATAATACATATGTATCATATGATGATTATGAAATACTTATTACCCCAAAACCAAGAAAATAATTTACATTTTAATATGACCAGCAATACTGTTGTTCATGAAAGAACAAAGAATGAAAATAGAAGGGGTTTCCATGCTCAGATTGTTGATTAAGCCAAAGACTCGAGATTGCTACTGAATTGCCAGTTGTACGCAAATTCTAAATCAAAAAGACTAAGGTATATCAGGGAGTATCCACAGTAGGAGTAAAGCAGTTATTTTCTCTCTTGCTTCTTCTTGTTACCATACTTAGAACACTCTGGCCATTTCTTTGGAAGTTTGTACTTCTAAGAGAACATTGAAAAATGGAAAACGTTGAAAGAGTCACAAGATCAGTAAAAACAGTAGAGAATATTGTACAGGGTGGATTCAGGGACCCTAGTATATTTAGTGAATGTGAGACTTGGTCCCAGCCTGTAGGAGTGAATATTTGTAATACAGCTTCATCTTGTAGCATTCACAACAATAGTTGATAGTATTACTAAGATTTGACTTGGTAGGACATGATAATGAATTTTAGAACATAAAAGTGGGTGTTTTGTACCCTCGTGAAGTTTTAAAAGCCTAGTTTTCCAAAGTTTCCAGACACAAATCTTCTTTAAGCCAAGGGAAGGTATAGATACTCAGCATTTTTTAAAATTGGGCCAAGGTATATCATATTTAACATAAAATGCTTGAGTTTAGGATGGCATATGTATCAATTTGTCTGATTTTTAATGGTAGTATTCACAGAAGTACTTGTGGTAAATGTTTATTTTGGATGTAACACTGAGGAAGGGGAGGTCTGGAACTGTAAGGAAGGTAACTATTCCTCAGTGCTGAATGCCTCCTGTGTTCAAGGAAGCAGGATGTGGTACATCCTTGGGCAGTGACGGGGGTTATCAGACATACTCCATTTGATAATCAGGTTCTTCTTCTGTCAGAACCTACCTGTAGATTTCAGTTCCAGGTAATCTCTGCAATGCTAGAAGCACAGAAAACATGCTGACAATTTACCCAGACCACTCGATTTTGGGGAAGCTCTGATCTCAGATATAATTGTTTCAAAGCCAAAGACTTCATGGCCTAATTTCTGTTATGTGAACAACTTGGTGCTGGTTTCTCTTGGTCCCTTTTAAGAAGGAAAAACACGTCCAGCATTTCTTGTTTCGGCTACCCTTGAAATGATCATTACTGATACAGGCCAAGAAAAGACTCTTACCATGCTCGTTTAATGTAAAGATAGATGAAGTTGTGTGAAGTTCAAGTTCTGCTCTAGTAAAGGGAGCTACAGAGGATACCTAGGCATACCTGTCTACCTTCATTGATTTGCGGTTTTACTCACAGTTCCTTTTCAGTATCCAGACTCCTGCTTTCTAAAATTTTCTCTCTCTCAGAAAGAATTTCAGTTTTAGAGGTTTTTTCCCCAGATGTTAAAATTTTTCATTAAGGACTTACACTTTCCCCATGCCTGTCACTGTTGATTATCTGCAATAAGTTTTAGGAAGGTCCAAATGTTGCAGTGTGTTTATAAAAATACTTCTCATACCATTTATGTAGAAAAATTCAGCAGCAAGTCAAATGGCACAGGAGCAAAACTAATTTTGAATGCTGCATTGTACTGAACGGGATTATTCACTTCCACAATACATATCAAGGGAATGAATCGGAAAAGTAACCTAAAATGGAGTGACATTAAAAGGGAGCAACAGACTCAGTTTGTACATTAGATAAACAGAGGAAACAATGTTCAGAATATAGACACAGCAGCGCTCTAAGCCCTCCAGAGGGAACCCAGGCATTCAGGCAATTAATCCAATAAGAGAGACAAAGACGAGTGACCAAACCCTTGGCAATTAGTGCTGTATTCATATAAATGCAATTACTCTATATGACTGTGACAAGAGAAAATGGAGTATACATTTTGTAAACAGCCAGCTCAGACAAGATAGTTTATATATCTTTCTCTCTAGAATGAAAAGGGAATTAGGTTTTTTACATCCAGGTTCGTCATGTATAGACAAATACTAATTTTTCTTTGGCAAAAGGTAAAAAAGTAGACAGTGTAATTCACTTCTGCTCTTTCTGAAATGCTGAATTGCTCCGAGCCATTAGGCTGTACAGGTGTCAAGGACTCCTTCCTGCGGTCTGTCCATTTATTTACATAACGTTTAGATGCAGAACCAATATTGTGTGACTAATTAAACAACACAAATAATGAATTCTAGGCTCTACTGGTTGCAAAAAATAGTTAGGCAAGCAACTATTCACTTTCTCCATGATTCCATAATATGCCTTTTATTGTCGTATTTCAGCTCTTGATCCAAAGAGTCTGTAGGGAAAAAAATGTTCTTCTAAACTGCTCAGCAAGACAAACTCTCTAAAATTTGCATTTATTCACAGATTGTAAACAAGAGGAAGGCTGAAATGTACCACTTCCCAACATGCTATTTAAGTAGGTCTATCTGACATTGAGTCCCTTTTTCTCCTTAGCAGTCCCAGCATCTTTCGAAGTTGTTAATTGGAAGGAGAATCCAATGCGTGCGTACTATTTTTAGATGGTTTTTCCAGCCTTGGTTGCAGGGATGAAGAGATTCTTGTTAATACACAATCAATGCTAAGGACATGCCTAGTTTGAATTTGTATTAAGAACCAGTTCAATATTCTTGGATGAGCTGTAAATCTTGGATGAGAATTTTGTTCCCTCCTACTGGATAAATGGTTTGTTGTAAACTCGAGTGCTGCTGCCACGCTTCACTGATGTGCTTGGAATGAGTTTGTGAGAAATAAGGAATAAAAGTTAACCATTTCTACCAAGTATAGATAGGAAACAGGAATGCAGTTTCCTTGGAAAGTCTTTTGCACTTATTACTCATATTACTAAGATGCTGAGCTAAACGGAGAGAAAAATAATGCAACTCATTCTCTGAAAAACAGTACAGCACCACAATGCGGTCTGTGCTAAGAAAACAATCAGTATGATATAATGCCATCATAAACCCTTTAAAAATAAATCATATAACTACTTGACTCTATTGGTGCTTTCATATTTCAGTCTTCAATGCAGAAACTTCTATTTCTGCAACATAATCTGCTGAAGGCAATCACTGTGTTACTCAAGTTAGCGATGGTTTATATTACTTCTACCCTATACAGTGAATTCAGATTGAATGCCTTTCTGTCTGTTTTCATTGGTTGTAATATTCATGCCTACTGAAAACAAAATAGAATTAGCATGAAACTTGGGGAAACAATTCCAAGCTGTATTTTAAGAGGCTTTGGATTCCAAGACCTCAGATTTGCCACTGATAAGTCTATAGAATCATAGAATCATAGAATGGTTTCTGTTGGAAGAGACCTTTAAGATCATCAAGTCCAACCATTAACCTAACACTACCAAGTTACCACTAAACCATGTCCCTCAACACCACGTCTACACGTCTTCGAAATACCTCAAGGGATGGCAATTCCACCACTGCCCTGGGCAGCCTGTTCCAGTGCTTGACAACCCTTTGGGTGAAGAAATTTTTCCTAATCTCCAATCTAAACCTCCCCTGGCGCAACTTGAGGCCATTTCCTCTTGTCTATTGCCTGTTACTTGGGAGAAGAGACCGACCCCCACCTGGCTACAATCTCCTTTCAGGGAGCTGTAGAGAGTGGTAACGTCTCCCCTCAGCCTCCTTTTCTCCAGGCTGAACACCCCCAGTTCCCTCAGCCGCTCCCCATCAGACGTGTGCTCCAGACCCCTCACCAGCTCCGTTGCCCTTCTCTGGACACGCTCCAGCACCTTAATGTCTTTCTTGTAGTGAGAGGCCCAAAACTGAACACAGTACTCGAGATGGGGCCTCACCATGCATTTCAATATTTTAATGCATGACGTTTTGTGTGTTTGAGCTCTAGGAAGGATCCTCATGTACTTTTACATACAACCTATACTGATACGTGAACATTAAAGCAACACTTGGAGGTTATAATCAAGAACATCTTTAAAATTAGAAATGTTTCACTAAAAACATAGAACTGCAAATGTTATGAGCCAAAAACTAGCACAATTATGTTAAATCTTGGCCCTTTATTGGCCAAGACACTTGTGCACAGATTTTGTGACTACCCAGCCTCTAGCTGTGTGGACCTAACAGAATCGGTGTTCGCAGGGTTTATCCAGGTGCTTTCTAGACAGTCTCCTCCCATAGGAGAACTTATGTGGCCCTGAGAATTTTGACTCAACAGATAACACGGTGTGTTTCCTTGCAATCAATGCATACCATGGAGAAGGATGTTTGAGAGAGATGTCTTTTTGAGCAGATCCTGCTGGAATAATAGCAATCCATGAGAGTGAAGTTACCTAACAGCTCGAAATGCTTGCTACCAGATTCCACAGTGGAAACAAAGTCCTACTGATCCTTATTTCACTTTACAGAATATGTGCTAATGTTTTAACAAATACTGACAGAGTTAGCAGTACAATTGTTGTCTTTAAGAAGTTGTTCTTTTTCTGCTGTTCTTTCTTAAGAGAGGTTATTATATAAATCATGTAAGTCAAGTAGGTATGACTATGATAAATACCTTCTATCAATGCAAAGTTGGCCAATAAAAGCAAATCTTGGTCAGGAGTGGAATGTGGAAGAAAGCTCCATTCAGGAAGAGTATAATAAAGAATAACAATCCTTTGATTTAAATACCTGAGTGCTCATCATTAATGCCCTGCCAGTCAAACCTGGAATTATTCAGACTGCCCATGGCAGGGACGTTTCCAGTAATTTGAACAACAAATGAACTGTATCTTTTATTTATATCAGGATAGCATTTCCATTCAGACTAACAGTATGCCTGGGAGACTGTTCTGCAGTCCTTAAAATGCCAGCTTGCCTTTTTTGTAGAGTCAGCATATTAAAAACATTCTCTTTTTAATCTTTTACAAAGAGGGATATATCATTGGTTTAATGGACTGGTTGTTTAGAGAATTTAACCTTAAATGAACAAACCTTTGAGGTCTAGTTTGGTTCTTTTGAAAACTTATATTCCCATATTCTTTAGATACTTTTGATTGTTTCTAAGGAAATGGTATTATTTTATGAAAATATATGGAAAAAATGAAGAAACAGTGGAAACTTTAAAAGAAAAATGCAGTTTCAAGCTTAAAAAGTCATAGTTTGATGATTACTTTCAGCACAGTGATCTTTTGTCTCTCTGATGTACAACATCATTTTTTTCTGCTTTGTATCTCTAGAGATACAGAGTTCTTTTATCAGCAGCACACTTAAGGTAGAACACGCTCCTATGCTGAACACGTTAAAGGACTCTTTTCTAGGTTGATTATTTCTGGCTTCCAAAACACCAGGCATTTCTCCAGTTAGTTAGAAAAGTTTCGTTTTTAAGAATGTGAAGGATTAGTGTGCATAGTTCTTCACTGTAAATGTTTTAAGAGATGAAAATTCAAATTACTCAATAAGCACCTAGATGTCAAGGTCCAGATGCATCGTAAGGCACTCACAAACAAGATTAGAAGCAGTTGGTTGTAAATCAAATAAAATTTATAACGCTGTTGTGTACAAATGCCCTTTTTTTGTTGTTTTTCCATAGATAGCTTGGGAAACAATATATTTGAGCATACTTGCTTGTATACCTGACCAACTACTGCAAGTACTGTGGCAAAGACAGAGATAGCGGGCTTTTTTTTTCCCCTGCTGAAATTCTTGCGATAATCATTTCAGGATGAAACATGATGTTGTCCACACAACAGCAGCAATGAATCACCTTTGTTTTTTTTTTTTTAAGTGAAACATCAGTTTAAAAACTCTGGATTTTTTTGACTGGTCATTGGACAATTTGTCTTGTTGCTTATTATAAAAAAGCAATACTAAATTTAATAGTTGATATATACAATCAGAAAAACTGTGGAAAACAGTGCTCCAGGTCTTGTTCTGATCTTCTGTACAATATTTGTTCACTCGTTGCACCATTTGCAACACAGACTTCTTACTGCACCCTTTATAACTCACCATTACTGCTCACACTTCTCAGGCACCATGTCAAATGCACTTCAGCTTTCCCCTCAAAGGAGGAAAGTAGATCTACCTCACCAGGTTGAAAGTGCTATATCTTAGCTCACATAAAAATCATGTAGCTGCCTGGTGAAAACGTTACTGTGTCTTAAAAAAAAATGACTTAATGCTATTCTAGGAAGTATAATGTCGTAACAAAGACCAGGAAAGACAAAAGGGACAGCATACTATTTACTGCACTACAGAATTGGATAAGTGGTGCCCACTTCAGATCTTGTTGCCCTTTTCAACCTTCCTTCTGTGTTTTCCTCAACTTTTCACTGAAAAATAACTCTCCACTTATCCCTGCTATACCCTGAGAATTCTCAGATTGTTTTCCTGGGCCCTACAGGATTATGCTTCTGAAATGAGTCTTCCTCCAGAATCCAAATGCCTGAAAACCAGAATCATTAATTTCTGAAAAAGATAAAAGTTTTGCCTGTACTGATTCCTTATGGGTTTTGGATTACATACAAGGTAAATGCCTTGTAGCATACATAGCAAGTCTTTTTTTGCAGTCACTGCAAAAAAAAAATAATAATTTCAGTTCATGCTCAGCCTCTCAGAAGGCTAAAAAATCTTTCTCCAACACAAGATATCTGTATGTTTCAAAGAAGCTTGAAAAAGTATTTGGTTGGGGTAGTGGATATGTCATGCATGAGCCCAAACTTATGGAGACAAATTCCTTTGTACTTTGTACTCTAGAGTCAGTGCCAATATTTTACATTGCTTTGTGCCATAGCACGAATTTCAGGTTAAACTGGTCAGTTGGAAAAGTTGCGTGGCTTAAGTACCACAAGATTTTTTCTGGTTTGATGCTTGACAATGCTTACTGTAGCTGTCTAGGAGTATTTTGGAAGCTACCCCCACTTAACTTGTCAGAAGAAATCGTTGCAGCTAGTGTAAGACCTGTAGAAAATAGAACCACTCTGACCTAGTGTAAGACCTGTAGAAAATAGAACAACTCTGATCTCCTTTCTTTGCTTAATCTTGTGTGTCTGATAAATGGTATAACAAATACTGCCGCCTAAGGTATCACGTGTGTTTACCTTATTAAGAAAGGTTGTTGTATGAGGCACATAAAAAGTCCTCAAACAACACACATTTATATACGCTTGGCTAAACAGGGGTGGAATTAAACTTTTGTTCCAGAAAGATAAGGAAAAAATGAAGTTAAATTGAGAGGCATTTTCCTTTACCTTAAAGATATATTTGTAGACCTAACACAGTCAACTGAAATTCTAAAAAGAGTTTCACAAGGTATAAAACTCCCTCTCCTCAAAAAGTCTGAAAGGATTTTCTTATAAGATCAAGGAGACTACGTAATTGTTGCTGGGTAACACACAATTCTTTGCAGAAAACAAATATGAAATGTTATGTTAGAACACTAGGGTAGGAAGGCAGATTAGGGAAAACTCCTATGCAGAGGCATGAGTTAAGGAGAAGGTGAGGATGAAAGGATCGATCGGTTGCATTTTACTCTGAGCAGCAGAGGAAGAGGGGCAAGGCCTGCTTCACCAAGGAAGGACCTTTGGATGCAAAGTGTCTAACCTGACTATGAGGAAGGGCCACATAAATGTATCCTTGCAGGAGGCGTGTGGGACTTGATGCAGCAATCAACAGGAGCTCATGTGGCTTTGGACCCGTAAGGCAGCACCCTGCTGAAGCAGCCCTCTGCCTTAGTCCTTAGCGCTCTGTGATTTCTCAATAAATCATGTATCAAGAGTACAAGAGCAGAAACCTGATAAAATATCTAGCTCAGCAATCTTATTGGCATTAAACACTTTATAAAAGCCAGAACTCTCTAAAATGTGAAGAACAACTGGAAAAAGGGTTTAACTGTACTTTATTCTGCAATTGCAGTGAATAGATTGCCAAAACCAGGATATTTCTGAAAGAAGCTGCTTTTGAAGAAACTTAATGTTTTAGTAGTTTTCAGTTAAATCAGGCAGAGGAAATTAACAATGAACTTCTGTGCTAATGGTCTGGAAAGTGCTGCACTCCCTGTGAAAATGAAGTATAAAGGTGATTTGCTTTCTATTCAATGGTATTTTGAAAAAAGATGACCGCAGAAGAACATTAATGATGATGATGAAGTGGCACAAAGTAGGAATGAAGGAGTTGCAGCTACTTCATTAGGAAATCAGATGGTGCTTGCACAATAAAGGAAAAGCCTGTAGGAATTGTGCTACTGGAAGACTCAGAACAAGTCTTTAGAAGTCCAGTGTGAGTTGCCATGAAGACTGCACAACATGAAGAGGGACTCACCATGGCCCACACAAAATAAGCTAATTAATTCAAAAAAGGAAATTTGTGTTAAAAAGACACAATGAGCCCAGAATTTAATTCCAAAAAACATACAAGGCACCTGCACGTTTTGTGGCAAACCCTGGCAAGAGCCAGAATTTGGGAGGGGCAATGAGACAGAAAGGACTGCACTGAATTCCATCACTCACAATGGCCAAAGGATGGTGGTCAGAAAGGACATGAAAGCCCCTTACTACAAGACAAACATTGAGGTGCTAGAGCATGACCAGAGAAGGGCAACAAAGCTGGTGAGGGGTCTGGAGCACAGTCTGATGGGGAGCGGCTGAGGGAACTGGGGGTGTTCAGCCTGGAGAAAAGGAGGCTGAGGGGAGACCTTATGGCTCTCTACAGCTCCCTGAAAGGAGATTGTAGCCAGGTGGGGGTCGGTCTCTTCTCCCAAGTAACAGGCAATAGACAAGAGGAAATGGCCTCAAGTTGCGCCAGGGGAGGTTTAGATTGGAGATTAGGAAAAATTTCTTCACCCAAAAGGTTGTCAAGCACTGGAACAGGCTGCCCAGGGCAGTGGTGGGGTCACCATCCCTGGAGGTATTTCAAAGACGTGTAGACGTGGTGTTGAGGGACATGGTTTAGTGGTAACTTGGTAGTGTTAGGTTAATGGTTGGACTTGATGATCTTAAAGGTCTTTTCCAACAAAAACCATTCTATGATTCTATGACAAAGTGGCCAACACTGCTTGCCCAGGGAAAATTTTCACAAAGCAATGCTCAGCAAAATAGGACTGCCAGACACACTGCACATGGGACAGCTTTTCTTTTTAACACTTCACACAACTTTCTAAGATTAACACAGGAAAGTCCTAAGGATACTGTCACTACTAGGTAAAGCAGAGAGAGGCAGGTGGTTAAGGTGAAACTGAAGTCTTGCAAAGATGGGGTTAGCCCCTCTCATGGAGTATGTCTGTTAAATACAAGTGTGGAGACAAATACAGAGTTGGAAAGGATACAGTCTACAGCAGTGACAGGAAAAAAAATCGCTTTTTCAGCTAAAATGGTGTTGAGTCATTGAGCTTATCAAAGAAAAACAGGAACCATAAAACGTTAAGAAAAGCCTGAAGTTGGCATTACAAGCACAGGACAACTGCTTTGGACAACTCCTAGAAAAATTCTTTCCATCTTGCAGAAGCTGATGAGGAGATGAATGCGCCTGTGCCTTGGCAGAGTCCTCAGAGGAACTAGGAGGGATATTCTCTGCCCATTTAAAAGCCCAGAGGTGATATGGAGGGAGGTAGAAAAAGGAAAAGTCTACCTGCAGATCCAAATGATCGAACTGAGGGCTTACAACACAGATCTCTTTCCAGCAAAGTGTTTAATGCCAATAAGTTTGCTGTGCTGGATGTTTCAGCAGGGCTCTGACAAGTAACAGAACACGTCTGCAGACACTTTCAACTCTGCATTGGAAATGCTGTTTCTACAGGTTATTTGAATTGTGAGCAGCGTCAAAGATATGGTCCAGAAAAGTTAATCCTTTTTCATATATACTGCAAAATACAAAGGTCTACATAGACTATATTTTGGTATTGGCGAAACATAAACCAGAACAAGAGAATGACCAGAAACTTTGAATAGCTTCAAAGACAATCAGGTACAGATCTAAATCTAAAGAAACAATAATTATGGTTTTAAAATGAAAGAGGGGATATTTAGATGAGATATCAGGAAGAAATTCTTTACTGTGAAGGTGGTGAGCCCCTGGCGCAGGTTGCCCCGAGAAGCTGTGGCTGCCCCATCCCTGGAGGTGTTCAAGGCCAGGCTGGATGGGGCTTTGAGCAACCTGGGCTGGTGGGAGGTGTCCCTGCCCATGGCAGGGGGGTGGAACTAGATGGTCTTTAAAGTCCCTTCCAACTTAAACCATTCTATGATTCTATGATTAAATCCTTGTGACATGACTTGTCGACCAGACAAGTTACCTCAACACTGTTATACAGAGCAATGAAATTCTCAGAGTAATCTTCATTAGATGAAAGATTAAGCAACTATCAAAACCGAAAATATTCTGAGATGGAAGAGCTATTGGCAAGGTACATGAAAGGAAAATTATGAAAGATAAAGAAAACTCAATTAATGGTCACTGTAAGTGAGATATAATAATAACAAGGAGAAGCATCCAGAAATTTAATGAGATGAAGAGTGAATCATTTAATGTATTCAGTGACATTTCCATAGTGATTAGAAAAAGAGGTAAAAGACCTCAAAATGCAGGAAAAGGTAGGTAAAATTTTTGACATGGATATTAAAGTCTTTTAAAAGTACCATTTTTATTATTCACAGAATAAAAGAAGGAAAAGGTCAGTCAGTTCTCCTGCCAGTTCAGGCACAGACACTTTCCAAGATTTTTAACATTTCTTTTTCTGTATAGTTTCAAGTGCTCCAGGCGATGAGTCCCACCACCTCTCTTCAGAAACTGCTCTGCAGCTTCATACATCTCGCTGTCAGAGAGCACTTCCTAATATTCCATTTAAATATTTTGTATCTTAATTTCGTTCCATTTCTCATAATTATTACACCATTTACTACTATAAATAATTACTTTCTCTCAATTTGTGCAACCTCAATTAATGCCATTGTTCTTTTCTCTAATATGTCAACAGCTTTCTGGTAAAATGGTATCCAGAAACGAACTCAATGTTCTCGGCATAATGCAACGATACACCTACACCCACTACATTTCAGTAGAGGGATCCCAAAGCTGGATCTAGATGGGTACTGACAGCTCTCTTAAAATATCACTTCTCTATTTCCTAACGTTGTTCAGAAGTAGTGTATGGATTGATCTGTTTGGTAGAGCACGGCGCCGCACTGACCTGTCCTTGGAGGTGAGCAGGTAGGTTAGACTCCCAAGACACATGAAGGCAATTCTACACACGGTCTCAGCAGCTACGTTTTCGGTGTTCTAACTTCTTTCAAGTTAAATATCTTTGCTTTCACACACAAGAGAGATGACACAAAATCAGATTCTAATAAACCAGCGTGCTCATTCTGTATTACTATAAATACTATACACAGTTTACACTGCATACCCATTCACAGTCCCAAAGAAAAGACCCTTCCCTGGATTTGGGTTTACCAATGCTTTCAAAACCAAACAGGTAGTGAGGTTTCTCTATCAAAAAGAGGCTAGAAAAGAACATAACCTTGTTTATCGCTTCTAAATTTTTGTGGTGATAATATTCACTGGATATGGACAATCAAGGTGAGAAAATCCCCTTTCAAAAGGTCTGAATCTCTAAGTTAGATCACAGGAAACTGCTACACTGGCAAGGTGTCAGTCTTGAAGAGTAACAAAGCAAACTTTCCCATGTTTTTCTCCTGAAATTGTTTTGTTTTCTTTTAAATGAATCCCAAATGGCTCCATTCAAAATAAGTACCCAGATTCCTGCTTCTGCAGAAATTTTTGGTCATTCTGCTTCTAATCAAGAAAATAAGATAAATCCCTCAAATTATATAAGGGTAATTTTGGAACACATTTGACTGAGAATTTAGTCTGTGTTTTATTTTTCATTCTGAAGAAGGTAGAATATTCAGCAAATGAAAAAAAAAAATCAATTACTAGTATCTGATCAATTTTAGATTACATCCTGTCTCCCAGACTACAGGCAGCAGATTGCCATTGAAGAGTTGTTTGAGTGCATGGTGTAGCAGGAGGTATCAGATGGAAGCCCTTTACTGACAATGTGAAAAAAATATTTCAGGAAATAGAAAGAAAAAATTAAAAGAACAGGCAAGGGAAGAGTTCAAAAAAACAGAGGGAAAAGTATGCAATCCAAAGCTGAATAATCACCTGAAGGGTCACTAAGGTCACGATACTATATTTTAAACACTCAAAACAAACTAAAAGGCGTATTTCACAAAAAGCAGTTGAGTTTGAAAGCACAGGCTCTGGAGTTCCCTGTACTACTGTGACCTTCTATTGTTCCAACATTCAACTCTTTCTCAGACGTCAAACCCATAACAATCTGCTGCCCGAAGCCTGGAGGACAGGAGTAAAAGTAAAATATTCCCACTTCAGTCCACCGGATAACATCATATTCTTACGAATGCTTTAACCCAGAGCATCCTCTTCAATCTTACAGTAAATCTATAGTGTTTAAACTACTTAACGTAATTACTTAATCTATGCTAACATGGATAGCTAAGTGATTTCTCATCACTTCACTCTAAAATGGTCTGTTTGGCTAGCTTTTGGGGTTTTGCAATGTAAGTGTTTACTTTTGGTTTTGCACTTTTAAAAGTGTTTAGGAGACTTTCCTGTAACAGCAGAAGTTGTCTCAGCACTTGAGAAGTACTCAGAAGTTATCTCAGTACTACCTTACACACAGCTAAAAGACATGACACCGGAAAGAACTGGCTAGCTCATCCCAATCCAGGAAAGTTAAAAAAGAAGTCAAAAGAAATTAAATATCAATGCAATATGAACACTAAATAAAATTTATAATCATGTTACAGAGAGGAAAGCTGGACTTTTATATAAAAATCAGGGAAAAAAATCTTTTCTACTGAAAAAATAAATACAAATCCTTGACCTAAACAAGAGGCAAGGAAATTAATTAAAATACTAAAATCATGGGATAAAGTTCCAAGCAACTTCCTTGGAAAGAGTTAAATTAGTAAATGCGCATCATGTTCATATTAGTAAGAGAAAGTATTTTGCATACTGGTTTTATTGAACAGTATGAAAATGTGTAAGGTCACTAGACAATAAGGAAAAAATGCTATCACTTTATAAAATACGAGGCTATTAGATACGCAAATTAATATAATAGATTACCAGATAGTTTTAACTTTGTTCCTGTATTTTTACATAGTACAGACCTTTGTGCGTAAAGAGGACTCCTTATGTACTCACAAGTTATTGCATGCTTAGGTGTGTTGCTGGAGCAGGTCTAGGTTTCTCAGCGTTTTTGTGGACAAAGAGAAAGATTTTGGCTTCTTCAAAAGCAGTGGCAGTTCGCACTCTGACTTCAGTGGAGCCACAATTTCATGACTATTTTTATGTGATGAAAGGGAGAAAGATTCTTGAGTTGATCTGCAATAAAAAAATAAAGGTATCACTCTTGAGGAAACGTCTGCGCAGTTTATATGAGGCTACAGGGATGTAGCTGGGAAACCATTACAAGGTTGGCTCCAGAAATCAAGTTTCTAAGTCCAGGTTGTAAAGACACAATGTGTAAGGGATTAGCTTGCAACTTCCAGGCTTCAAGTGGTGTTTGCCAAGACCGGGAGTCAGATCAAAAGGGCTATCAATATCTGAAAGCTTCCTTCCATATAATGGCATTATCAGGCAGTTTCTTTCAGGAACAAAGAAAAAACAGACTCTCTTCTGCAGGCTCTGCAGCAACTAAACTAACTAACTAAACACTCCAAATGGAGTGTTTACTACACTGTAAGTATGACAGGTATGCATATAGGTTTATTATTTTTTTAACCTTCTTTATTTTTTTACATGTTATTGTGCAGTTTATTTCTAGCTTTAAGATTAAACGCTATGTTTATGAAATTGCAAGTTGTTATTTTCACCTTGGCTACTTGTCCTTAAAAGAAAAGTAGCAAATATGGAACCAATCTAGTCAACAGATGGGACACAGTAACTAAAGTCTATTGTAAAAAAAATGCAGAAATCCACTCCATAAACAGTAAGTCATAATTTCCTGCTGGCTACATACCAGGTGTTAGAAAAGTTCTTGGACCAGGCACACAAAAGGTCACTTAAGGTCAATAACGTGCAACTGTGTAAACAGTGAAATCATTTAAATATTTAGGTCAGCAACTAGGAAGTCAAGCAAGCAATTTAATCCTACACCTAAGGACCTACACCTGGGTCCGGGCAATCCCAAGCACAAATACAGGCTCGGTGGGGGAGGGCTGGAGAGTAGCCCTGAGGAGAAGGACCTGGGGGTGCTGATTGATGGGAAGCTCAATATGTGCCAGCAATGTGTGATTGCAGCCCAGAAGGCCAACTGCATCAGAAGAAGCATGGCCAGCAGGCCAAGGTAGGGGTTTCTGCCCCTCTGCTCTGGTGAGACCCCCACCTGGAGTACTGTGCCTAGTTCTGGTTTCCACAACATAGGAAAGACATGGGCCTGTTGGAGTGGGTCCAGAGGGGGGCCACAAAGATGATCAGAGGGCTGGAGCACCTCTTCTATGAGGACAGATTGAGAGAGTTGGGGTTGTTCAGCCTGCAGAGGAGAAGGCTCTGGGGAGACCTTATGATGGCCTTTCAGTATCTAAAGGGACCTATAGCAAAGTGTGTGTGGGGGACTTCTTACAAGGGTGTGTAGTGATAAGGTGAGGGGTAATGGTTTTAAACTGGAAGAGGGGAGATTTAGATGAGATATCAGGAAGAAATTCTTTATTCTGAGAGTGGTGAGTCCCTGGTGCAGGTTGCCCCGAGAAGCTGTGGCTGCCCCATCCCTGGAGGTGCCCAAGGCCAGGTTAGATGGGGCTTGGAGCAACCTGGGCTGGTGGGAGGTGTCCCTGCCCAGGGCAGGGGTGGTGGAACTAGGTGATTTTTAAAGTCTGTTCCAACCTAAACCACTGTATGAATCACAGCTTGGTGGTCTGGTGAGGAGATAATCATGCATGCAATATCTGCTTAACATCTCAATCTCTAGAGTGTAACTTCTCACTTGGAAGTTACACTATCTGCTTTTAAACTTCTATGACATACCTTAAGCTTAAAACACACAGCAGTTAGGGTTATGGACTTTTACAGGGCACATGTTTCTCAATGACAAGCAATACAGTATTTTGTTGGTTCTTTTTTATTTGGTGTGTACAGCCATGCATACAATTTTTCTCCTGGATTTCTCAAAAAGGCATGGCTCCTTAAAATGTCTGCTGAAATAATGCATTGACAGGTTCTCAGTTCTGTTTTCTCTTTACAATACTTTGTTTAACTACTTTATTTTGATTTCTCTGACAGCAAAACACTATTTTGGCTCTGAAAAATGCAGTGCAACCCATACAGGCTTCTCTTATTTATGTTGACTTATACTATGCTATCTATAAATATTTTAAAAGATGAAGTAGATGGATTACAGCCCACCTACTCCTTTTTTTTTTTAAGATACGCACACATTTAAAATTGCAGGAATATCTGTTGAGTGAGGCTTGAAAGTCTCTCTGGATCTCTATCACCTATTCAGAAAGACCAGGGAAAAGTCAGAAGTGAGCCTATCTGTGTAACCATGACGACAAGCACTTGTATATAATGCTTATCTATATAGTATAGTTCCTGATTCCTTCAAGAGTTCATGCAGTCATAGGCTGAATTCTTTGGGAAGCAATCTGAGCTGTGTCAAATGGTTCAGACAAATCAGGTAAGTAGTGCCAGGCATTGTAAATGCTGTTTACACTGAAGAATGAATGAGAAAATGGGCTGAATGGTGGAACAGAGACAGGGCTGTTTCTGGAAGGGGGGAGAAAGAGGAAAAAAAAGAGGTGTCAATACTCTTCCAGTGTTTAATATTTGATGGATTGATTTGGAGTTGAGAGAGAACTTCTTTTGCTATTCCCCATCAAGTCAGTGCCTAGCAGGTCGTATATATGGATTTTTGGGGATCTGAGATTTTGTGGCTATAGCATACAGTGAGAGGCATTATGCCAGCTGAGTGTAAAAGGCTAGTTGATCAATAATTAAAAGAAACATATTGAATTGAGGTTAATGTTAAGTTATTTGGGGAATGATGAATTCTCAGTTCTGTGACTTCCTATCTTTTTTTTAATAAACTGTTTATTTTTTGTGTAAAACAAAGATGAATGCTGATAAGATTTTTGAAGTAATACATAAAATTAACAATGATTGCAAGCTCAAAAGTTACTTTGTTTTTAGTATTGTTAAAATTTATTTTTATTCCAGAGAAAATGTTATGTTCCTTTGACACAGAGAGATTTATTCTCAATCAAATATTTATGTTCTATTACAATCTACCATAGCATTATGTTACTAATATCCTCCCTGTCTGGGACTTGAGGAGATAGTCTCCAAAACTTTGTCTGCTTCAAATTTCAAGTGCTGGGATGTTACAGTAGTGAGAACTCTGCTCTCCCACTCCCATACAAATGCTAAAGAATACAGTACAATATAAAAGATGACTTTTCAGTATAAGACTATTGCTTTTTCTTCTTCCTCCTTTTTCTTTTTTCTTCCAAAAAGTCTAGCCAAATTAACTTTTAGCTCTTGCAGAATTCCCCTTTAAAGAGCCATGGGCAGACAGGTTTTGCCTTACAGGATTTAAGCAGAATATATAGGTCAAAATCAGGCTAATAAGTACAAAGTTAATAATAACCTTAAAAAAACATGTGCTACTGCTTCCCAATAGCAGAATAATTCTCATGGCTGTAGGTAAAAAAAAAATAAAAAAAACCCCAAGAAATGCAGATAAAGAAAGCAGATTTTTTTTTTCCTGCTTTTAGCAAAATACAATAAATATTGACAAAAATCATGTAACAACTAAAGGGTAAAGGAATTATTACAAAATATAAACCTCTTGTGTTTCTTCCTTCATTTCACAGAAGCAAACCAAATATCTTTAAATAATTACCTTGGGACTATTTTTCTTATACTTTTGATGTGAAAAAATATATTTGGTTTTAATGCATAAAGCATTTGTAGGTTTGAAACCACTTTTCGCTGAAGACCATATAAAACTCTAACACAACTTAGGTTTTCAGGAAAAAAAAAATCTGCTAGGCTAACAAAATGCCTTCAGAAAGGACAAATATATACTATAACACTCGAAGCAGCTATCCACTTTTTTCAGAAAATACAGCAATTAAAGGAGAAAAATCTACTCACTTATATATTATGCTAATGGTAACTTGGATAATATGTCACTCACTAGGCCAAGCAATTGCTGAGCTTGAGTGAAAGGATGAATGACCTTCTTGGGTCTCTAGAGATTCTTAGTTTGATTCCCAATGTGAGCATAAGGAAAGACAAATACGTGGCAGAAATTGAATTGGCAGAACTGTTTTCTCCGTTTTCCCTCCTTCTCTGTTTGACATAATCTGGTGTTCTGAATGCAAGTCATCAAGGCAACCTCATTTCACCCAGCTCCTACACACGAAGTATCAGTCCAGTCAGATCACAAACCTACCTGGTCAAACATCACTATTCAATTAATTATACTATAATGTCCTGCAACTCTTCTAGTAATCAGGCTTAAAAAGTTACTAGTGTTGAACCTGCCTGTAGGAAGCAGGTGAAACTTTTATAAATGTTACAGTAGCTTGCAAAAAACTCATATTGGCAGAAATGCCAAAAGTAGAAGATAATTTGATGCAAATCGTGTGACTTACTGTTGCTATGTAGACTGTGTTACTTTCAGGCACAGCAAAGAGTGGTAAGACATATAATTATGATTTTAATAGACCAGAACTACTATTTTAAAAGTTAAACTAACTTAGTGAGAAAATGGCCCATTCTACTCATCTAGCCTTTTGTGATACACAAGGGGCCAAAACAAGTGAAACATTTCCTGGACAATCTCATGGAGAAAATTAATTTGGTTTTACTTTTTTTGCAACTGCTGCCCTGGCCTTTGGTGGCTGGGATGCATAGAAACTCAGGGTGCTTTTCACTTTTACCACCAAACCAGCATGATCCCCTCCCGTTTTATCCCCTTTTCTGTGACTCTCCTCTGCATTTCTTTTCCTTGTTCTGCATTTTTTTACTCCTGTCTTCAAAATTATTCCCACAGGTGAGCAGGTAGACTGTCTACCTCTGCAATGCCTGAGAATGACCAGTTGAAGAAGGACCAACCAGACCAGCCAGAAAACACACTAGACAAAGGAAGCGCATCAGGTGCTGGAGGAATAGCTGTGAGAGACAGCTTGCCAGATCTAAGTATCCACCTGTGACTGATAAGCCATCTTAAATTCTGAGAACATCAACCAAAAGGTACATTTTTCTCAATTTATTATCCTGCCTCTGCTCCTCTTCCTGGCTATCTATTTTGTCAAATTTGGAAAAGTAACTGCTGTGCTTGGAGGCTGTTTCAGGGCTAAAATGAACTTCTTTCCTGCTCATATGGCTTGCTTAGCAAAGCTAGAACCTTATCAAGTGGCTCCTCTATGGCCAACAGGGTTTGACTACATTTGTTCTGCATAATCCCTCAATTTCCTTTGCCGCCCCCCCCCCTCTTTTCATGGTATGCTTTACATTTCTCAGGTTTGAATTTGGGTTTTTTTCCTTCTACCTTCCACAGGAGCAAGCAGTGAGAGGCCTCAAATCAAAAGCTTGAACATGTTTAACTGGTTCATATTAGATAGTGAAAAGGTTGTGATAATACTTTTGACCTTTCTGAATCCATTTAGTTCTTCTGAAGTAAGAAAGGATCATTTTTCCAACACTACCAAGTTCAAGATTTTCACAACATCCTCAGGAATGAATCACAGACTGGTGGGGGTTGGAAGGGCCCTCTGGAGCTCACCCAGCCCAACCCCCCTGCCAGAGCAGGGTCACCTCCAGCAGTGGCACAGGATGGCGTCCAGGCGGGTTTGGGATGGCTCCAGAGTGGGAGACTCCCCCACCTCTCTGGGCAGCCTGTGCCAGTGCTCTGCCACTCTCAAAGGAAAGAAGTTCCTCATCATGTTTAGATGGAACTTCCTATGCTCAAGTTTGTGCCCGTTACCTCTTGTTCTATAACTGGGCACTGCTGAAAAAAGACTCTTCTCATCTACCTGGCACCCTCCCCTTAAGTACTTATAATTATTGATAAGATCCTCCCTGAGTCTTCTTTTTTCTAGGCTAAAAAGACCCAAGATCCTCAGCCTTTCCTCATAAGAGAGATGCTCCAATCCTCTCATCAACTCAGTAGCCCTTTGCTGGACCCTCTCCAACAGTTCCCTGTCCTTCTTGAACCGGGGAGCCCAGAACTGGACACAGTGCTCCAGATGTGGCCTCCCCAGGGCAGAGTAGAGGGGGAGGATGACCTCAGTCTTGGTTTGAGGGAAATTTCAGGACATATTCGAACTCCCAGTTATATCAAGGCAAGATTTGGAATCTTGAGTTGCAATGTGATGAGGCCAAAGATAATTCAACGCAGATAGCTCTATAGGTTTAATAGAATGGTGTCTTTGGTTTTAGTGCAAAGGCTGAAATATAGCAGAGGTTCTGCATATGTATTTGCTTATAAAACATGAGCTTACTCTCCTGTAGCTAGTTCTCATCTTCTGTAGCCACTAGCCTTAATGCCTTACTCTGATACTTTCTTATTTTAAGTTAAATCATTCCACATGGGATGAAATATGTATGCTTGGCACCATAACCTAAGGGTGAGCTCAGAGCAGAATCCTCTAAACATCTACCTTTTGATTACCCTGGCATTTTCCTGACTTCTGTCCAGCATTTCCATGCCCGTTTGATCAATATCCAGCTGCCGTAACAGAAGCTGACATGCCCCTCAACTGTATTTTATTTGCCTATGAATTTTTGTTTTGTGGATCCGATCCTCTGTACCGGGAGTATTGTGGAAGATGTTGTATTCAAGGAGTTAGTAATCTTGAGCAAGCCATGTCACTTCTGTGAGGCTCTGTACCTAGGGCTTGAAAAGCCCATGTGTCAGTATGAGTGACCACAATATAGTCCCATATATATCTATAACAATCTAAGGGAATGTGCTGGAATACCCTGGATACGTACTGTTCCTGGGTAGAGTTCCTAGATGCTTGTAGATGGATATGCTCTGATGGGCATTAAGAAAGAGATAAAACTTCTACATCTCCAGACAAGATATATAGTTTTGTTTGTTACACTAGATACAAGAGCAATAGAGAGTGTAGGGGGAGGATGAACCTCTCCACAGATGGGACCTGCACAGCGCACCATGGCTGTCTCTCTGGGTTCCACCCAGTGCTGCACAAAAGTTCGGTTCCATCATCTGCCAGGTTATAAGGTTTACTTTGAGTATACTTCTCTTCCTATTTCTCTCTTATTATTAAAGCAACTTTACTATGCTATTTACTGCCCGTTACAAAACAGTTCTGGATTTGGAGTTTACACTGTTTGTGTGGTGTTCTGAAATGAAACAGGGACAACAGCATTTAGATCACTCAAACCCCTCTTCTCTGATTTATTTTCTGGGTTTATGTTGTTTTTTGACAAATAACAACATTCCAGATACCCTTTGTGTCACTTAATACTAAGACCGTACTAAGACAGCTATGCACTAGTAGTTAGACGGGTGGGAAATTTAGAATGGCCATAGGTCCATGACACATTAACATAATCCCTTCTACTTACGTAAAAGCAAAGTCTTGCCCTACTAAACTGCAGAGCTTTTACTTCAGTGCCTCATGCTCGTTTATTTACACACAGAGATATTGCAACCTGCAGCCTAGCCACACTCTCTTCTCCAGGCATTGAGGGTTCTTAAGTGAGAAACACTGAGCTCTAAATTTAGTCCTTCCTCTTCTTGGAAACTCAAAGGGCTACATAAAAAATATAGAGAAGGCTGAACAGAAGGTAAGAAAGGTCATCCTGGCAATACATTTCTCCTCTTCCTCCTTGGATCACTACAGCTTAATCTATCAGAGTGAAAAAAATATCTATACAACTGGCAAGGGTGCTTCTGAATTAACCCTATCTTCACACAAAGGAGCAATCACACGGACTTCCCCTTGACTTTCAGAACATCTACACTTTCATAGCCTTTGCCTTTGTCTCCATTTACCCCAGAAGTGCACATATTCCACAGTGCAAGGGATCTTTGATTCACCTGCATTGGTGAGGAGAAGGAACTGGTGAGTTGTGCTCCCTAGATACAGAGGCCAGAATGGACACTGGAGCACCAGGACTAGGGACATTGACAGCTGCAATCCATGACACACGTGTCCTACACAGGAGACCATGTACTCCTCTCTGGCTTTCCTTTGCTTTATATCAGAACATACCTGTCTCCCTGTAACTCCCCTAGTACAAAGCCCACTTCCCTAAATATTTTTTTAAGGAAAAAAAAAACCCAACCCACATACCAAAAATCAAACTCCTAATATTCCATCTTGATATAATTCAGGTTACAGCAATGGTTAAATTTTTATTCAGTTTCAGGTATGTTAGAGTTTTACTTTTGCTGCCTTGACTTGTCACTAATATTACAGCAGTATTACAACATATATGCTACAACTTTTTGTCTTGAACAACATTCATCAAAACATGCTTAAACACAATTTCACAAGGCTTGAAGTTAACAGGCCTTGGGTCTAAAATTGTCAATCTATTTTCAGTCATTGTGAAAACACAGGCAAAATGTTGTTCTCGTGTGTTTAATTTTGTTTCTTTTGTTGCTTTGCTTTTTTTTTTTAAGGCACTTACAGTGCTGTAAAATGTTGTCTCTGATTTCCTTTGAAGACAAGTAACTGGGTGCTGACCTCTCCTATGTTAGGTCTGGGGCTGGACTAATCTTCTGCATAACCCTTCTTGATTATAGCTGTCTGGAGCAAAGGCAATGAATGTTTTGCCCTTCAGAATCAGGCTTTAACTGAGATTTTTGATATGCAATGGGTATCACTGCTTTGCCAGTCTTCTGCTTCAAAAATTCTTCTCCCAATCCTTAACCATGCAATGACTGTTACAAGTTGTCTGGAATATATCACATAGGTTTAGATAATTTAGGTTTAGGCTTTTTTTTAAAAAAAAATCGGTAGAAAAAATAGCATTATTAGTAGTATTTATTTCACAGTACTGAAATATATTACTTCCTAATCAAAGGGCTTATGTTTTGCTTTCTGGGACATTTTTGTAATATTAAATTGATCTTTTATGTAAAAACACATTTTAGAGCGTGTAAAATGGCAATATAGAAACCAAATATTCAGTTGCATCAAAGAAAAGCTTCTCTTGATCCTGTAATGGCATGTAGCAATGCCAGTATTTCCCATTTTGTCTTTATTACGGTCAAAAAATGCTATCATCAAACCTTCCATGGAAAGAAAATTCAGGTTCCAGTGTTTGATACGTACAAAGCACATAACTGGCTATGACCGCAGGTTTCTATAGGTATAGTGAAATCAGGTTTCATTAAAAGAAAAAAAAATCATTAGATGTGTATGTTCCTACTGTTACTGCTAAGTTGAATTCTGTGGCTGATTTTGGCCTGCAGACATTATACATTCCAAGTCCCAGTCATCTCAAACCTGACTGTCTCATGCTCTTTTTTTTTAGGCAAACTCACGGTTCTGGTGGTTTCAATGGAAAGAGAAACTGCTGGGTATTTGAGTATTTGAACTTGACCTGCCATTAGCACGGGGGGTGCAGTGGGAAGCCAAAATCAATTGTTTTATCGAAGAGTAAACCAGTGTGATGAGGGTCCCAGCTCTCTGCAAAACAATTCTAGCTCCACAAAACTATTGCAATTACTTTTTTTCTTAATCTGCAGCTCCATTTCTAGATAAGGAGTCCCTAATCAAGCTTCTAACCAATTCGGAGCTTAACAGAATTGGTTTCAATCTGTTGCCTAATGACAGGCACAAACAGAGATTGTTTGCTTTCATGACTATCTGGGTCATCTCATTACCATGTAAAAATCCAAAGGAGACACGGGGTTTGTGGGCAAGGTTTTCCCTGCTGCAGTATAACGCCTTCTGCCTGCAGTAACCAGCATGAGGTGGTGGCACTGGTGCCATAACAAAAATAACAGGCAGGGCTGAAAAAGCATGGACAGACCTCCTTGAAAATAGCCACCTTCCCCTATTATATAGCAACAGCCACAGCCTACTGAATCTGAATAGAGAAAGGTTCAATTTCTTGCTCTGAGTGAGGGTTTTGCAGTCCTGGAGATTGATTTAATTACCAAGCTGGGCTGGGCAGGGATGTTTTCCTCCCATGTTCCTGAAAGTGTGCCAAGGTAGAAGAGAGGCATTTCTTTCCATTTATAGCCATAATAAAAGGAAAACAGAATTATTTCTCATAAAGAAGAGAAAACAGTTGATAAAAATCCATTTTATCGCTAAAGCAAAATGTTGCTAAGTTTGTATAGCATATTTTACCTAAAAATATTGACTGAGAGGAAAAACAGGTCATATTGATCACAGGAAACTTTTTACTTTAAAAGAAGGGACAGCATACCTCATTTATAGCAATATAGCAGAAATTACGGGGAAAAATTTAGCAACTTGAAATGAAAAGGAAAACACTTAAATTTTACATTACATTTGTGAAAGCAAGCTGAGTTTGGTTTGGGTAAGACCTGAAGGCTTTTGCCAGAGTATTTCCCCTCAGAAGGAAAAAAAACAGGAAAACTTAGCAGTAAACATAAGAGCTAGAAAATATAGATATGCCCACAGAAGAAGAAGAAAACCTGAAATAATAATAATAAAGAAAAACTGAAAGACCTTTCTGAGGAATGAAGGAAATAAATCAAAAATAATTAAGACCCTTGCTTGGGGCTAGATAGTATAAATCAAAAAAGCCTTAGGTTGCAAAGAAAATTTAATTTAAAAAAGCCCTTCCTTGTGCCAAAGATTTATCATTGTTAAAGCCCAGTGGGGCCAGAGTACGGATTTTTTTTTTATTCACTCCGAAGAGGCGCACTACTGCTTCTATTGATAAATCCATTTGACTTGTATGTTGCTAAGTCTTCTGAAATGTTTGATTATCTCATTTTTCTTTCATCTTTAAGAAAAGGAAACAATTATCTGAATGTCTTAACATCTTGCATTTGACTGTTTTCTGTGAAGAATAATTAGAGTCAGAAAAGTAAAATTTAAAGTTGCTTGTTCCAAGGTATTTTCAGTTGTTCTTCATTGTGGCTATTACCCACTCACATCTCACTTTGCCACAGTCAGTGTCAAATGCTTTTACAGAACAGAGTCTTGCAATCAGGCAGCATTCCCAGCTGATAAGTACAATTCTGTACTTATTACGCAGTCCATTTTTTTAATGTTAAAACTCCAAGTGAAGGAGATCAAAACTCTGTTATTATCCTGCAAGGAAATCTGCTTTGACTGCATGAGGCAGAATTTCAGTGAAGTCAAGGACTGCCCTGACCAGGGTTGTGGCTGGGAAATGCTATGTGCAAAAGACACAAGGTCATAAACAAAAGCATGATTAGAAAAATCTGTAATAACTTGATATTTGAGCTTCAGACAGTCATCTCTACCTAACAAGTTACAAATGAAATAGCATGCCAGAAAGCACAAAAGGAATGAGAATCAAAGAGTGTAAGAAAGTAATAGCATATGCACAAGGGACTAAAGATTATGGTCATAGAATCACAGAAGAGTTTAGGTTGGCAGGCACCTTTAAAGCCCATCTGGTCCAACCCCCCTGCCATGCGCAGGGACATCTTCAATTAGATCAGGTCGCTCAGAGCCCCATCCAACCTGATCTGGAATGTTTACAGGGATGAAGCATCCACCACCTCTCTGGGCAAACTGGGCCAGGGTTTTATCACCCTCAGGATAAAAAAAGTTTTCCTTCTATCTAATCTAAATCTCCCTTCTTTTAGTTTAAAACTGTTACCCCTTGTCCTATTGCTCCACTCCCTGATCAAGAGTCCCTCCCCAGCTTTCCTGTAGCCCCGTTAGGGACTGGAAGACCACTATAAGGTGTTGCTGGAGCCTTCTCTTCTCCAGTTTGAACAATCCCAACTCTCTCAGCCTGTCCTCACAGCAGAGGGGGTCCAGCCCTCCGATCATTTTTGTTGCCCTCATCTGTGGTCTTCCTGCTTGTTTCTGTAAGCCAGGCTGTCACTATAACAAAACTGCACAAGAATTCGGCAAGAAACAGCTAGGGAATATGAAGGAGAAAAGAGAACTATCATACAAAGGAGAAGGTGGGCACAGGGGGAAGAGGGAAACCATCAGGTATGCGTGTCTGAGAGACGAGATGAGTCTGATTATCTGAGGCATGACCAGCCAGCTGAGAAAGGCAGAAAAGCTGAAGTCAGAGAGAGGTCTTGATTATTCTTTATGATTAAGTACTTGAATTATAAGACTGTTTAGTGGGAGAAAACAATGAACAATTCAATATGTCTGGGCCCAGAATAACTTCTATGATCCCTGGACACTAACTCATATCACCCCCATTGTCAGACAACTCCACTGGCTCCTCATTAATTTCAGAACCCAGTGCAAAATGAACTTCTTGATTATAAAACTCTCCATGGGCTTGCTCTGGTCTCTCTCTACTTCCTCTGCACATCTAGCACTGGCTTTCTCTTTTTCCCTCCAGACAACACTGTTGGTGTGATTAAAAGCTCTTGTTTCTACTGTGCCACCACATCACTTACTTTCCTGGTTTGCCAGTGGCTGTATGAACACAGATTATTAATAGAGCTCGCGCTGTCAGAGCAGGAAAACAAACCACTGCTAAGAAACTGTAATGTGTTGGATTTTGAACAAAGAACAACTCATGCCTGAAGATGCATTTTCAATCCTGTGGCTGGATGTGCAAGGGTTTAACAAATGTAAAAGTTTGTGGCCATGATCTGGCTGCTATTGTGCGTGACGCCCAGTGACATTGTAATTCATCCCTTGTCTCTAACCAGTGAAGAACACCCGATAAGAGGGAGTGGAGAAGTGCTAATGCCTGAGAATTAGCTCAGGGCTTAATTTAGTGCACCAGAAAACAAGAATCTCTAAACTAGGCATTGAAAAACATTTAAGGATGAACCATCTTTTAATTTGTGAAAGCCTGTCAGATCCCTGCTACTTTCATTGCATATGTGTTGCTTAATTGTTATAATTCTTATTAGCTATCATGCCTTGTTAAGCAGCAGCATCTCTGCTGTACATTTGTTTGACTTTTGGAACTGCTTTTGCACCAACACCTGGATTGAGTTTTAAGAGTATTTTCTTATTTATTTTTGATTTGCAAAAAAATCTGCAAAAGACACAAACATAAATAGAGTACCTCAGGAATAAGAGGTTAATTTTCTTTAAAGGCAACGCAGCCCATTACACGTTGTGCTTACAGCCAGAAGCAGGCCTGGGTGAGAGAGGTTCCAAGTGAATGAAGACGTATTAATGGGCTTTGCTTTTTGTATCTCATGTCACGAGGAGACAGGTGCCAGCACCTGCCCAAGGGATCTTTCAGTGAATATAATCCTTCTCTAAAGAAAGCAGAAGAACAGAACTTGGACATACTGTTCTACTTCAAAAATGTTTTATTGCTGATTCTTTATAGTCTTTATTATTACAAATGCTCATACGCCATTCTTTGGGTATCAGTCATGAAAACATCCACAACCAATCACTCAAGGCCTCTGTCCAGCCCATCATTCTTGAAGCCCTAAAGAGTTTGAGCTTGAAACAACCAATTAAAATATACTTCTAGTCTCTAAGACTGCACAAGAAGTGAAGATTAAAAATGACCTTTTTTTCCCCACTTCTTCACATTCACAGGAGCGCATATGAAGTAAAATTATTTTATTTCCATCTGCCCAAGATCACAAAAGAGTTGGGGTCCAAACTAAAGAGGGGATCCAAAATAACTTCTTTGTTCCACTCTCTGCCACTGATGGCTTCAGAAACATGTGGAGAAACACAAGTAGGATCTCAGAGAAATGCGAGCCCCGGAGAGGCAATATCCCAGCCAGAACTCTCCATGTGGCAGAAGAAAATGACTGAACCAGATTTTAATTCTCCACCCACACAAATGAACCATAGCTGCTGGTTTAAGTGCTAAGGACATGTGAAGGAATGGCTGTTTGCACATCATGGAGAGCCGTGCCTTTCAGAGCTGTTTGAAAACCAGCCAAACCCAGCTGTTATATTGGTACAAATTCATGTCACCAATGGGCTGAGAGGTAGATGCTGGATGAAGAAAACACCTGCAATATGACTCGGTCCTAAGGAAGTTCTCAATAAAACATGAAACGGAAGAGCTCAGTTATCGTTGTCCCTCCTTCTCATTATGCCACCACTACCTGTGGAGCATCATTAGCGCACCCCTTGAATGGAATGTTCTCTTTGAGTAGAACAACCGTTTTCTACCAGATAGGCCATTGACTAGTAATGACTTTCTCTTCAGAGATGAGTCAAAATACGTAAGGAAATAATCTGGAAAGACCCTACTGAAATCACAGGGGTAGGAGAGAAGTCAGATTTTTCCTGCAAAATATAGATATGTCCTAACAAAATCTGTTGACAGAATGAAGCAGAGAGGTATTACGAACAGAGGATAGGGTGCACAGAAAGGGCATAAGCATCACCTTCAAGCTGAAATAAAAATGGGGTGAAAGGTACAGAATAGTAGAATAGAATAGTACAGAAATAGTACAAAATGCAAGGCCTCACACTGAGAGAATAAAATAATGCTGATTTCTGCAATAAGCCTGGAGATAGTGGACTGGGATGACTGAATAAAATAAATTGGTGCTTGTTTTGATCTCATTATGTATTTAATTCATCAATGTGGTGCCTGTGAAAAGGCAGTGAAAGCTTAAAATGCAGCCATCAAGCTGTTTTCAGGTAAACTTAGGAAATCTTAAGTCTATTGTGCAGAAAGCTGGTAAGAGTTCAGTGGAACTCTGTGCAGAGCCATTGCCACAAAAGATGTATTTGGATTGAAATTGGTGCAGACATGTAAGAATGATTAAGGGACTGTATGGCATGTCTTACTAAGGCACGCTTGAAGACTGGGCTTGTCCAACAGTCTAAAATGTGGAACGAAAAGGAGATGACTGATTTGTCTTTGTGCATCAGGAAGAGAACATCAAACACTAACATTAAAGACAAGGGCAGTGCTGAAACAAGGGCAAACAGAGATAAAATTCCTGTGCATATATATGTCATACATCAGAGAAGGGTTTTAACCTGCAAAGCAATTGCGGGGTGAAAGACTAACACATCCAAAGATAGCGCTTGGCACATTTTCAGAAGGTTTCTCCAGCCTCTAGTGCAGAATCACATCATTGCTGACTCTGGTATTTTACAGCATCCTGCTAAACCCCATGGGACAGTCTCTGGTATCTTTGCTTTTGTTTGTCAGGATAACAGCCTTGCTTCTGTTATAAATTTTGCTGTACTCTTATCTGACCAACCTGAAGAAGCCCCCATATACTGCTGTCCAGTCTGTGTGTGTCACAGGACCTCAGCAGAAAGAGAACAGCCAATAACTCACAGGGTTACAGTATAATCTATCCAACTACCTCAAGGAAATCATAGGTGAAGAGCAAGGTGCTGCCAAAAGTGAGCAAAGGGTTTGATCCTGTAAGACTACTTAATATAGACAGATCGGGCAAATTCAGGCTATCCGTGAAGATAGATAGACATTAAAAGGAAGAAAGCAGAGGGAAGTCAGTGCACTTACAAAGAAAGGAAATAAGATAATTGTTTTCCAGGTTGAGAGTCAGGGCCAGAGTAATGATAGAGTATAGCTAATGACTGGGGTCTGATGTTAAAAGGGGATACTTTTAGCCCTTCCTTGATTTTCTGAAGTGATCAGAAACTTTTTGTCTCTGCACAGAAAACGTTCAAACCACGCAACGTGCAATTTATGGCTGAATTATACATGTATACATATATATATTTACTTATATTTAAAGAGAGAGAAAAATGTAAATACGAAAGCATAAAATAAAAAAAAGCAAATAGAAATATATATGCCAGGCGCCACTAGTATTTATGCACATTCATTACATTAGCAGTTTTATAAGATTTTTCCTTTTGTTCTCCTACACAGAAGCATTAGTAACACGTAATAAAATGTGTCCATTATTTATTATTGACAAACAAATTATGCACATGCTCCCCTAGAGTGAGAAAACCAGAGATCAACAATCTGCAAAGACAGAGGAAACATAGGAAAAAAACTAGTCAAACAAGAGCGGAATCCTTTAGCGATAAGAGAAACATACTGATACAAGATAAACAGCCACTCGGGAGTTAGACAGATATTTGGAGATAAATTAAATAGCTTCCCAAGAGAGATCAAGTGTTGGTACATATTTGCCAGTAGCCATTCAGAAGTGATGGGGAACTCTCAACGGCCATCTGTAAACGGCTCTAGCTAGCCTGGCCTGCTTGATTTTATTAGCTGCACAATCTCATTTTTGTTTGATTGCTTTGTATCTGTATATGCATTAGGGGAGAGAGCATTTGGTGTTTTCTCAGGTCTGCTGTTTACTCCTCTATACTACACTATTCTCCCTTTTTAAAGTCACTACAAACTTTCTTCCCCCTAAGATAAGGCTTCCTTGGTTCTTCTTTTGCTCCATTCTTCATACAGAGATTTCAAAGAAGCATTGCCCCTGGAAAAGGGCGGAGGGGGAAAAGGAGTGGGATTTCTCGTTTCTCCTGAGGATATAAAGCAGAGGGCAAGTTTGGTATGCAGTGCTGAAAAGCCCTTCCCAGTGCAGTTGTGGAAGATCCTGCCTCTTAACTTGTGCACTGCAGAGTTTACACTTATTTCTTGCCCCAGAGAGTCTCACATTTGAAGATTCTGTGCTTGGGCATGGAGGGTGGGATTTGGCATTTCATGGAAGATGCGATATAAGAGACACTATGATGTTGAATAGCAGGGAAGACCATCTAATACTTGGATAAAGTTTCGCAATACTCCTCCATTTAATTAGGCCTCTAACATTTTGTAAATCCATTCTCCTTGTACGTTCCCTCAGCGATTGTAATCTTAATTCCAAGACACATGTTAAACACCTCAGAGTGTTGTCAATAGCATCCCTGTTCTCACAGCAATAAGCTGTAAAACGTACATTTGAATTTACTGGTTAGAGTTAACAATCCTGCTGAAGAGGGAAGGAGGAAAGAAAAGGAGACCAGATGAATAGTTTGGATAATATTTTTTATTATTTTAGTTCACTAAAGCAGATGTAGTAGGAGTGATCAGTGGGGATATATACAAATTGAAACAGGCTGTAAAGTTACAAGACTAAACAGCATGGATGACACATTTACATTTTTCAGAAATAAATATTTGGCAAAAATATGCTCAGGAGGGTTCTTTAAAATATGGCGGTGCTTTTTTTACTAGACAAATAACTATTATTCTATGTATAGGACAGAAGCGGTGACAGTTATAGTGCTTTTTGCATATATTCATTAAAAGGGCTGCAAAAATTACTTTAAAAAAAATTATTATGAAGCATCACATGGAGGCAAAGTAGAAGGACTGAGAATACAGCCGTTATGGTTGGAAATACAATGGATAACTTGTTTTGTAAGTATGCTTACGGTAGACTCACTGCCGTGGTAGCTAAGGGCATCTGAGTGCCAGACATTTGACAGCAAAAGCAATCTTAGGGAAACTGAGATGGCAGTTGGTAATGCTGATACTGAAATAACATAAGTGCCCGTTTCCAAGCAGTTTGGGTATTCAGCCAAAGACGTGAATGTTGGGTGTTTCAATCTTTTGAGGAACTAGGCTATCTATTTAGCTCTCTTGATCAGTCTCTTTGGAAAATTTTGGTCTTAATGGTTTTTTTTTAGGGTCAGTTCATGCCTGAATTTGTGCCTTACTCCATCTTCCCAGGTTTTAGGTTGAAGAGGCGTGAGAAAGCCCTGAGCTGGGCCAGAAGGAGAATGTGGAGACAAGTCTAGACTTCTTGCACCCTGGCTCCATCCCAGCCCACCAACCTTCCATCCTGCACAGAGGGGGTTCTCACCACCCCGAGCAGGTTAGTAGGGCTGGAAAGAGCTCAGCCTCTCTTAAAAACCAGGCAATTTTTAATTAGGAACCAGCCTTTAAGCACCCTGGTGTGACAGGGCCATTAATGCTTTCTAAGAGTCTGATCCAATTTCCACTGGCACAAAAGCCACTTATGAGTATGCTTAACTACAAGCCTTAAGTCAGCTATAAATAAGCTTAATTATGGGCCCTAAATCAGTAATGAGCATGCTTAATTATTTTATTTGTGTTAAGCCTTGTTTTCTTTAGGGTAATTTTAAACTTTCTTGGCCTGTGTTCAAAAACATTAAATAGTCAGTGTAACTTTCTATTTTTGTTTCTGATTCTACTAATAAAAAGAGCAGCAATTAACATACTTAACATCCAAGACAGCACAAGAAATCCCAATGTGTTATGTTGGTTTGTTATGATTAATTATCACTTACATGTCATTTTAATAACCTTATCTTAAACATCAGCTGTTAAAACTGATGTAAAGATATTCCCATTCCAAACAACTTTATACAGTACTTCAAATTTCAGATTTTATTAAAGTACTGAAAATATTGATAGCTTGAACTGCTTTTCACTGTATAACTACCTTAATCAACCATACCCATCCATAATCAAGTATATCCATCTTTTCAGGGTGAAAAGGAAATTTCTGCTGACTGCAGACAGATCTTTTTGCTTGAATATAGTACATCTGACATTTATTTAAATAACAGAAAATATTCAGTGGGCTAGCTCAATTCTTTCCAGGGACAGGGAGAATTTTTGCATTTTAAAGTGTTAACTGGGTCGTCTTTCACATGAAACATCTGCTGTCTACAAATTTCACTTGCCAATCTAGGTCACAGTGCCTTCTATCCTTTCCACAACTGTTTTTCAGGCATTATGTTTCCTTCATGGCTTAAGTTTGCAACCATTGTCCCTAAAAACTCTCAGCGCTGATCATTTTCAAAGAAGGTTATGAAAAAGCTGTTTGTAATGGATAATCATTTTAAGCATAATCCATAAATTTAATACACAAATATTTTTCTTCCCCTTTCACATTGTTTTTAAGAATTAAGGAATGGCAGTAGACTCAGAGAAGATACTGGCAGAAAGACTGGAGAATTCCACAGCTAGCATCATAAATACACCACTTTATTGCATATAATATGAAGATTTCACTTCTGAATTTGTTAGCAAGACAAAAATGGGAAATCTGGACAATAGAAATAATTCCTTGATAATTCTTTTTCAGTTCACCTGTCCACATCTTGTTTAGTGTCTATGGTCCTAAACAAATGGCCCTGTGGGATGTAAATAGACATTTTTGTGTGGATTAATTCAGCCGCTCTCTCACTTTTGCTGAGTTTTCTTAGTGATTTCATGCAACACATTAGTTGAGATTATGTTATCTTGAATAACTCTCGTTATAGAAAAGCTATGCCTGACTTGTGCTGTTTGCTGGCTACTGGGGGCTTGGCAGATGGGGTGGCAGACACTCCAGGGCTATCAAAGACATAAAGGTAACTGATTGGGAAAGACTTCTTGTTCCACAGACTCTTCAAAAGGTAATTTCTTTTGGTTGTTTCTGAAATAGATTAAATGTGAAGTTTTGTACTCGAGCAGAGACATGGGTTTTCAGCTACACATTTTCAGAGAGATAGTAAAGACAATAGTAAAGAAAGACACACTATTAAATAGGTATTCAGTGATAACTGTGAAGAGAGGAGGTTGGTTTTGTTCATTTTTGCATACTCATTACAAGGCAAACTGCCCTGGCAGAAGGCCACCACCAACCTTTGGAGCTTTCTTATATTCTCAGCAAATGCTGCTGCCTGGTACTTGAGCTACAGAGGCAACATGGACGTTAATCACCCTGAGAACCATCTGCCTGTCGTTAGGAAGCACTGTAGATTCAAAGCAGCCACACCAGTATTCGTCTGAAGAAATATTTTTAAAAGTGCCTCATTGAAGACCGTAGGTTAGAGAAAGATCTTAAAACATAAAGAAGACAGGGCAGTTAAGGGATGTGCAGTGATTTATATCACCCAGAAACCAGTGAACAACTAGAAATACCCTCTGCCAAGGCTATTATTGCAGTTAAAATGATACCTCATCAACCATCTTTCTGTTTTCATAAGGGATGAAAAAAATATAACTTCTTTCACTAAGGCCCCCCAATCTCTTAGAAAACTTTCTGCATATGCCTACACTGCTGTCACTCGGCACGGCCAAGTGAAACATCCATCTGTACACCGGCAGCAAAGGGCACGGGAACCTGACAGGCTGACCAACATCTACCCAGTGACAGCCTGATCTGGAGCTCATGTATCATATCTTCCTATATATTACTGCTCACACAAGGTGGTTTAACGGTTGGCCCTAATTACACTGTAGTTTCACCTTTGGTTGAAGTACAGATTTGGTCCTTTTCTTCTCTAGGACTGGTGAGCCAAATGTTTCCTCTGGGATAAGTAGTTTCCCAGACTCTCAGTCATGTCTAAACAGGTAACCTTTACTTTAATCTCTGATGGCATGTAAAGACTACATTTTTCAAATCTGGAAAAAAGTAATGAGTTTGCCCATTTTTTTGCACATACAGCCATGAGCTTACATTTGAAATCCTGCCCATTATGCCTACTGGTTGAACGGGCAATTTGCCTATTTTCCCAAGCTAACCTACTGTCGGCAGGCTAACCTACTACAGCTAGTCTCAACAACTGAGTCCTGTGAGGATGTTTGCTTGGCCAATTCTTGACCACAGCATCTTATAACTTACACCTCTAATGTATGTTATAGAGCAGTAGTTTTCAGAGGTTATGCAAGCTTCACTGCATCATAGGTCTCATGATGTTTAGGATCACCAAAAATCCTTCAAAAAAGATACGGCTATTTTACATCCTGTTGGGTTTGTTTGGAGAAATTGCTCATCAATGTAAAGTTCCTCTGTTAGCATATCCCTTTTTTACCTAAGGACTTATCTAAAGTTCTGACCTTTGCACATTTCATCTTTGGGAAGGGAAAAAGGATATTGAATGTGTCTGTTACACATTCCTATTTACTTGTAAAGAACCTGAAACAAACATTTCCCTAATTGTAAAAGGAATCCAATAGGATGAGGGATCTTTATTCTGAAGCTTCAACTCCCTTTTAGCCAGCATTAAACTCAAAAGTTCTCTCTCTTCTCAGAGCCACACTACAGGTCTTTGCTAATCCAGTGCTATCTCTTGCAAGTCTTGTCTTCTTGTCATGGCCCTCAGAGATGTACAGGTTCACATACGAAAACCCTTCTGAAAAAGCATTTGGGAATGTGTGCAAGTGCTTTTTTTTTTGACCAATGGCAGATGCCGGCATTCAGGATGGAACAATTTCCATTTCATCTCCTTCTCTGCATAATAGCGATCCTTGCAATTTCTTATCACTATCCTTAAAGCAGTCTCTCTTCCATCCTCTTTCAAATAATCATGCCGTAATCCAGAATTTCAATTGAGCAGGAGAGAGTTCTTAATGGTTAAAGGCACTAATGTAATTCCCTTCAGTGCTTATTATCAGTACTAGGTGTTTTAGTAACTAGGTTTATTTGACTACAGAAATGAGTGCAGCCAGTGTTAAGATCTTATACTGTAACTGAAAAGGCAGTGAATTATTATGCTCACATATAGGGGAAACACTATAATGGGTCATGTTTGAGATTGGTCTTCCATCTGCATGATGTACTGAGAATGATCAATGAGAAAATATGCGGGTCCTAATGAAAAGTATGATTGCTATGCTTTCTACACAACTTAGCTTTCACCCCTGCTGACTCTGGCAGTCACAAAGATCAAATCTTTGCAAATTTCTTTCACTGCGGTGTCAGAAAAAACTAATTTATATTTTGAATCTCTGCAAAATTGTTCATTATGCAAATCCTATTTTGTGAAATAGATATGAGAGTGACAGAAGTGGTTGAGGCGGAAAGGCAAAAGAGGCTATAAGTTATGGGAGGAAAAAAAAAAGCACAAAGGTGAAAAGAAGAATACTTCTATTCAGGGGCTGCTGGAAAAGTGTTTAAAAGTCCAACTTCATGTTTTTGTTTCTCAGCTTTGTGCCTAACTTGTCTTGAAATAAAGCGGCATAGAGAATCTTTTTATACTACACACAGCTATTAAAAACACTTTCAGCTGTAGGGAGGCACCAAACTCTGCTGTCTGCAGTACCTCTACACTCAGCTTCATAGTGTAGGGCTGTAGTGCAGCACTGCTACTCCATAACTCTTTTTTTGGATCATCTCTTGTCAGTCAATTTGCTCCAAACGCTAGTGTAAATTTGCTGATACAAGGGCTGCCTTCCTTCATCAGATAAAACTCCTATTAACAAAAGATGGCAGCACGGCTCATTTTATTGCTAGGCGCCTACTACATATGTTCATATTTCCTCGAGTATGGCAACTCATTGACCTTGGCAGTCGGGATTGATTCATCCAGTTCAAGGATCACTTAGCTTCTGTGGTGAGTGATGGTTGCTTGGCTCACCACAATCTTTTTCATTTCCTGTTGATTTAATAGTGTTTCTTATTTTATAGATTATAGTAGCTTTGAATTATAAGTTTGGATCCTAATTCAATTTCGGCCTCTCTCGAATCCTTTTCTAGAACACCGTTAATCAAGGAGAATCTCTAACCCCTGGTCTATTTCCCAACATACCCATAAATACAAGTATTAAAAAAGACATGCATACACACATTAGAGGGAAAGAGAAGTCATATATAATATAAAAATATTAACCTTCTCACTAACTTTCATTTATTTTTTTACAGACAAGAAAACTTCTGCTTCCTCAGCACTTTCAGAAATTTTGGCTACATAGAAATTTTTAAAATATACCGGAATCCAAACCCAAAATTTAAAATTTGACACGAGGTAAATTTCATAAAATCTTGTCATGGATATAGTTATGAGAACAGAATCAGGAAATGAGAGCCAAATGTAAATTTAGACAATATGTTCCAATCTTTTTTCACTGATTTATTTCATCATCTGGGATTTTTTCGCATGATTATTTTCTGATGTTACAGGACTTAAAAATTAGCATCAGGGAAACAAAACTGAGAAATGCTTTACAAATACAAATAGCTCTT
The DNA here is from genome assembly GCA_017639485.1 of Pluvialis apricaria. Lineage (NCBI taxonomy): Eukaryota > Metazoa > Chordata > Aves > Charadriiformes > Charadriidae > Pluvialis > Pluvialis apricaria. The sequence continues at coordinate 3,153,752 of CM030010.1, read as the reverse complement.
TTCCTAAGACATAACAATCTAATTCCAAGCATAAACTCTAATAACAGGACAAGCACAGGAAGATTGGTAGGATAATAGAAAAATCTCATGCAGCTACTCAGTGAAGAATCTGTCTGTACCAATATTCTGGAATGAATATTAACCTCTTACCAATTTTCTGAGTTCTGAATACAGCTTTTGGATGCTAAAAAAGATACAGGATGCAACTACAATGCAGCTATTGCTCTTCCATAATTAAATCTCCATCATAGCTTTCAGTGCAAGGCAGTCATACCTGAACAACATGCAAGCAAAGCTATATGTGAACGCAATAGTTCTGGCGCTCACTGCAGAATAGCTGCAGCAGCACGCGGCTCCTTGCAGGCTAATTTATTCCATTTCTTGGCATGGACGCGGAGCTGAATGCAGAGGGGGAGTTGGCAGAGTGCACTCTGCAGCACTGTGACCTCCCAAAGAGCGGGGCACCGCACAAGGTACAAATCTACTCAAGACACCGAGCTTCAATATCCATCTACCAAGTGCTTTCCCAGCCCACCCAGCTCAACATGACTTGTCCGTGACAGAGTGAGGTCTGAATGACCAGAATCACCGTGGCTCAGCACGCTACAACCACTTATGAAAATAAGAGTGATTTTTTTTCTCCCTGGTCTGTCGTTTCTGCCCTGGCACAGAACGTGTGTTTTAACCTCTTGGCTAAATTGAGTGATATTTAGGTTTCAAAGTTTACTTTGGCTGACCTGCTCGGGCAAAGCAGTGGCTGTGCTCTGCTAATCAAGCTTTTGGAAAGCTCACCTGCTCCATACATCAGTGGCTCCTAGCACTTGCCTTTTGCTCCAGTGGGCTTCTGCGTTTGGCTTTTTTTCTCTGACAGACTCAGCCTACCGGTTCTCTCAAATCAGCCATTTTACAGATTTCTGTCCTTTATCGGTCGTCCCATCCATCTGTCTTCCTCTAGTAATTTTCAGACTACGGTACTTTAGTAACATTTTCTAGCATATCATCGCTCCCTGGAGCCTCTTAGGCTACTCCATAAAACTGTCTTCCTTATGTCTCACACCAGTACCTCCAGCTTCACGCCATGCACCAGTGGCCTCCAGCTCATTGCTCTGCATCACTAGCCTGCTAGCCTACGCTCATGGATATTGGCCCACATTTTAATTAGGATAAAACTGAAACTAAACAAGAAATGTATCAAGTAAAAATGTAAATTAGGATCAGCTAGTTGCAGGTGCTATCATTTTTTCTTAATGAGCATTTGGTATAAAGAGGACTTTACAAAGCGTAAACGATTCTGCATCACAAATTCTTGGGTTTTTTATTAAGTTTTTGACAACAGCGTAATTTTGAACCTAAAGAGAACAGACATCCTGTCATCCAAGACTGCTTTCCCAAGCCAGTAATATGGTCTTGTTCTGAATGACAACTCAGTGTCATGCCAGTGTTTTTCAACACCTCCTATCCTGTTCACAATAAAATATGATCAGCTAAAGTGAGAAACACACAAGGATGCTTTCTCAGTCTCTGGTGCTGAATGAAATTAGTAAGGTATTATTAGACAGAATCATACCTAATAATTTTGTGGTACTGACTGGCAAGGGAAAGGAAAAAAAGCTGGAAGGTCATCATAAAACTAAAACATCTAGAGAAAAAAACATTAGATTCATAACCCTGGAAAGTCAAGATGCTCTATACATGTTAAGCGATGTCTCATTTCTTTGGGGTATTTAAATTTCTGTCAGTCCTTATGTATGTGGTTAATTGTTCTCAAAATTTATGTCATTTTGACATCACTGCTCTCTGCTTCAGCAAAACGCTAACTGTACATTCTTTTTATTTGCTTTCTAGCAGGTCTATAAAGCCATATATTAGTTATTAGGTAGCTATATAGTCTTTGCCTGTTTTATAGACAAGGGAGGAAAATGATATGGAGTCCTTGGTACCGGTCGAAGGTCTGGTAGTTGTCTTATTCGCATTATTCTTACATACGTAAAACAGAAGTAATTTCTGTAGTGGCTTCAGTAATAATTCTAGAATAAAATCTGTAGAAGTGAGAAGAAACATCTTTAATGTTAAAAAAATAATTTAAATTTTTGGGGATGTTTTCAATATTTAAAATATTTAGCTAAATGAAAGCAGGAATACTCAAAAGCTAAGAAGAATTATTATTTTAAGTCATGTCTTGTACACAAATATAACTTCAGTCCCGAATTTAACATAATCACGCTGCAGCTACCTGGCCCACTAGTGTGAGCAGGCTAAAATTCAAATCAACTCAAGTCATGAGCTGCTGTCTTAATGGATCTGCAGTCTGCCAATCCCATCTCGCAATCTACATGTTGTACCCTAACGAGTCGATGAACAGCTCAGGGGGAAAGAGTCCTGTGGGGCTCTCCCTGCTGCAGCACAAGGGACCAGGAGCCCTGTCTCCAGAACCTTACGTGTTCACACATGAGTGAGGGCAAGGCCAGGCTGGATGGGGCTTTGAGCAGCCTGGTCTAGTGGAAGGTGTCCCTGCCCATGGCAGGGGGGTTGGAACTAGGTGATCTTCGAGGTCCCTTCCAACCCAAACCATTTTGTGATTCTATGAAGGTCAGCTCAGCTACAGCCACTCAAGTAGGATTTTGCAGCATTTTCCGTCTCTGTAGAGCTAAGCTAACTAACGAGACTGAAAAATAGCCACATAATTTTAAGCCAAAGAAGGAGGAAATACTCAAAGATTTCTTTGCTGTGACTGCATCAGGTCTGAAATGAAAGACATCTGTGGTGCTAACTCGCTTTATGCACGGGGTACTGAAAACAAATTGGTCCTACATGATGAGAGCCCACACAGTTTTCAATGCCCGTTTGGGGGAAAGAGGTCAGGAGGAATGGAGTGATATGTACCAGACACTACTTTTTAAAGCTTGGGTCACTTTTCTGACATTAATTAGGAAGAAAAATCTTTTTTATTTCACATCAGCTTCTAGATCACGTCATTCTGGATGTAGCAATTCAAGTCTGCTTTTTAAAGACATAAGACAGTCCAGGCTTTAAACTTAAAAAAAAAAAAAAATCAGAGGAAAAATAATGTTCCAAAGGAAGTTAAAATGTCAAACATGCACTTGATCTTTTCATCACCCTTTTAGATTCAGAAAAGCATTGAAATGAGTGACATAAAAATGTAAAAATTGAGAGGGTGGTGTACAGAAGTTAAGCAAGCCAGAGTACTTCATTTTAGTCACCTCAGTCACACCACACAGGACAGTTAAAAAAGGTTTATACCTCATCAGAGCAGAGAATAGTCATCTTCAACTGAAGGATCTACTGCAGGTAAGCAAGAGACTTGGATAACTAGGTCTTTTTATTTCAGATTTATTTCAAAACTTTCTGTGAGATCTACATGCAAGGTTTCCCCACCATCCGGTGAGTGATAAGAAGGAAAAAAAAAAGGTGCTTAGCATTGACTTTCAGATGTTGCCCTGCTTTGTAGACTGGGATTCTAACCAGGACCATGTGGTCAACATACATCCTAAACATGTGCAAACTGAGAGGCAAAAAACATAGCTAGCATAATACTTTTTTTACAATGCCGATGATTTGTGTCAACTTCTCAAATTTCACATTGTTTTGTTCTTCTTTGTTTCTATCTTTTTGACCTTCTTTGATTCTCATTCTTTCTAACTTCTTTCTCAAATTTCCTTGTTTGCTCTCTGCAGTGAATAACATATTCTTCTCACTCAGCACCTAGCCACATCATCTCCTGCCAACTCTAACCCCCTCCTCAATCAGCCTACATGGAGAAAACGGTGTCTCTCTTGCTCTAATGGTCTTCAGTATCATTAGCCAGGCATCATTCATTACTCAAATCCAACCTTATTTTCTGCTTCAGTGATGGTAGTTCTCAATTAATTTAGCAGCTTTTAGACAAAATAGATGATATTTTAATGCATCTTCTTTTTTTTTTTTTCCTGCCAGCATAAACTAGCATCTGTCTGAATAGTAATTGTAGAGAAAAATATAATTTTAGACTAAAAACAAAATCTTTGATGTAAGAAAGCAAAACACACAAGGCAAAACAAATGGAAATTACCACATTCTCTTTTAAAAACTGTTATGGAATTTCACACGGATTGCTTAATTTTTAAAGAAGGAAGGAATGACAAATAGCCTTGAAGTCACACATAACAGAGTGTAACGTTAACGTGACTGGGAGACCATCAGATCGAACGTTGTGTTTACATGAGAGATGCAGCGGATTCCACATCCTCTGTCTGACAGAGACACCTAAGGAAAATGCACAAACGGGGTACACGTCCAGGGAGACTTCCCCAGTACATCCTCCCAGCCCTCAGCAGTCTGCGCTTCCTGGGCTGGATGGGGTTCTCTTGTGTTTTTGGAGATTTAAATGATTTTCCTTCCCTCATTGGTTTTTTTGAACACACATTTTTTTTTTTAGCATCTGCAGTGTCCTGAGTCACAACACTTTGCAACTGGCTGTCACTGCGCTTATCTGTGCACTGTGTGGAATACTGCCTTACGTTGGGTTTGAGTCTGCTGTCTGATGGTTTCATTTTGTACCTTTATTTCTCAAATTAAAAGAAATCATCGTTTCTAATCATTCTCTCTCTATTGCTTATGATTTTATAGACTTTTAGCATACCTCCCTTCAGTCATTTATTTTCCAGACTGACGATCTCTGAACATTTCTCAGCAGAAACCTCCCATATCTTTCAATCATCTCCATCATGTCCCTCTGCATCCTTTCTAGTCCTTTTGTTTCATTTTTGATGCTGCAAGAACAGCAAACTCATTAGTCCAAGGTGGGCAGAAATCATGGAGTCATGCATGGTAACATGGCCATAATAATGTTTTCTATTCCTCTCCTAGCAAATGCTAAATTTTGCTTTGTTAAATATTACCCAGCACCAAACTGATCTTTTCATAGAACAGAAAAATATAAATGCTAGAGAACTTTTCTGAGTGCACTGACTGGAACAGTTTTTCCCACAGATTTCATTTCTATCTGTGGACACTGAATGTCACCTGCCATTCTATTGTCTAGTCTCTCGGTGTCATGAATAAATCAACAATTCCACACAGTCTTTTGTTGCAATTTATTATTATTGGCACAGTTGGTCACTTCTTCCCATTTATTCCAGCTCATTTACAAATATGCCAAACAACACAAGCCCTGACACTGAACCTTGTCAGTCTCCAGTGGCAGTCCGCCTCCCTTGAAATAATTTGTTTCCTGCCTATTTTTACCCTTTAACCAGTTATTCAATAATAATAACACTTCTCGGCCCAGCTTAGCTCTTTAAGACCTTTCAGTGAGTGACCTTGCGAAATGCCTTTTGGACATTCAGGTAGACTATATCAAGCAGCTTTGCTCTGCTCAAATGCTAGGCACAACTTCCCTTAAAAAAGCACTGACAACTCTTCATAAATACATGATACCGTGTATTAAATTCATATATGCGATACACAGGGTGAGAACGGATACTCTGAACCACCTACCTAGTGGCTGGTGGTGAGCTTGCGCATGGAAGAGGGCGGATGGCTATAACTGTATGTTCTTTGCAGTGTTTTCTTTCTCAGACTAAGAGCTGAAGTGTAAAGACCTTCCAGATGTAGTGGATATAGGTGGACACACAATGCAGGAATTCCTAACCGGGATCTACAATAAAATAAAGGCAGCGAGGAATGCAAGTTGAAATATTCCCACCTGGCCACCTTGAACCTCTTTGCTCAGGGGAATACAAAACACATATAATGGCATTTGGGATCAAGCATAAAATACAGCTTCAGTAGAGAAATATATAATACATAATCAATTCTGATTTTAAAAATAATATGTGTATGCACACATTTTAATTTTAACTTTGAACCACAAAACTATGCTCAAATATTTCACTTGAGTCAGCCTTAAATTTAAAAAAAAAAGAAACAAATTTATGTGTCATTTAACAGAAAGGTAAAAAGCACAGGTTGTGCAGAGGGTGATAAAAGAATTAGGAGCTGATAAAACAAATTTTTAATATATAAACTTAATTCTGTACTTTGTGTGCATATATTACAGTGGAGACTTTCTTAATGCCAATGTATTGTATACATATACACATATAGAAGAAAATATAAAATCATTCAAAACTTCATTTTTTTGTTTAGGAAAATGCTTTCGGTTTTCAATTATATTAGTTACTTTGAGATCAGCATAATAACATGGATAAGTATTATAAATAAGAAAATGTCAACAGAAAAATATCAAATACCCTTGCTTTGTATGAAAAGCATCAACAACACAGAAATAAAATATAAAGACAATTTGAGGTTCAACAAGGCCAAGTGTCGGGTCCTGCACTTGGGTCACAACAACCCCATGCAGTGCTACAGACTGGGGGCGGAGTGGCTCGAAAGCTGCCTGGCAGAGAAGGATCTGGGGGTGTTGGTGGACAGCCGGCTGAGTATGAGCCAGCAGTGTGCCCAGGCAGCCAAGAGGGCCAACAACATCCTGGCCTGCATCAGGAATAGTGTAGTGAGCCGGAGTAGGGAAGTAATCATCCCCCTGTACTCGGCACTGGTGAGGCCTCACCTCGAGTACTGTGTTCAGTTTTGGGCCCCTCACTACAAGAAGGACATTGAGGTGCTGGAGCGTGTCCAGAGAAGGGCTACCAGGCTGGTGAGGGGTCTGGAGGACAAGCCTTATGAGGAACGACTGAGGGAGCTGGGGTTGTTTAGCCTGGAGAAGAGGAGGCTGAGGGGTGACCTTATCACCCTCTACAACTACCTGAAGGGAGGTTTTAGAGAGATGGGGGCTGACCTCTTCTCCTACGTGGCAAGTGATAGGACAAGAGGAAACGGGTTCAAGTTATGTCAGGGCAGGTTTAGATTGGATATTAGGAAGCATTTTTTCACTCAAAGGGTTATTAAACATTGGAATGGGCTGCCCAGAGAGGTGGTGGATTCACCATCCCTGGAGGTGTTTAAGAAAAGGGTAGATGAGGTGCTTAGGGACATGGTTTAGAAGTGGGTGTTTTTAAATCAGGGTAGGTTAACGGTTGGACTTGATGATCTTAATGGTCCCTTCCAACCTCACTTATTCTATGATTCTATGATTCTATGATTCTATCAAGATATAACCTAAAATAGTCTAATTACCAAAACCATTAGTTATTCTGGGGAAAATGTACTAATATAAATGTATACAATGTACTAGCTATTGTCAGACAAATTGAATTTCATCTGTTCTATCATCAGCCTCATTAGATAAAATCCAAATATAGAGGACAGTTTTATGGTAAATCATGCTCCAAACATCATTAAGGTAAATCCTCTTAGAAAAACAAAAAAAAAAAACACAAACAAAATTTACCTGATGTAAAGGCTGTCTGTCAAGACAGCTCTGTCACCAGTACCTTCAGAGACCTCATCACGGCACTTTTAGCAAAAACCCTCTGGTGATTTCACCTGGTTTTATAAAAGATAAATGGAGAATGAGTCTGAGGTGGTTTCTAAGGAAACCAAGGTAGTAACCATAGAGGTCTTTATAAATATAAAATAATACAACAATAGATAATAATAATCATAATCATATATATATTTATAAAAATCTGCCCCTGGAAGGAAAATCAGGGTTTGGAGCATACACCGGGTGAACTGATGAATGTATGTATTCCTTCATATCATGCTGACAATTAAAGGTTTGTTTGTACCTGTTAGTGGGGACTAAGGCTAGGAGAGAGAGGTGCAACATGAAATGCGTTGTTTGGGATGCAAAATACTTTCTGTGGACATTTCATTCTCTTCTCAGGACCTGCTTATTCTCTCTCATACAGTAAACTAGCTTTAAAAGCATCTCCTCAGAGACCTCCTAACCACTTTCTCTGTCAGCAGGCCCACAAGGTGTGAGCTGCTGCAGATGCACCTGGGTTTACCATCCAGCTCAGAGAAAAGAAGCAAGGAACCAAGTTGCAGAAGGAAAATAGGTGAAGCCAAGTATTAATTCCATACTGGTGGAAGAATTATTCTCTAGGGACAGAAAGATCATTTGTCCAAGCCTACTGTCTGATAGCTTACAAAGGAAGTTCAAAATTGCAGAAAATCATTCATTTCCACTTCATTAATATTGTGCTTACAAGGAAATTACCGATATAAAGCCAGCAACGGTCAACAATATGAAAATCTGTGCACAGCCCAAGAAAATTGAGCATTGACAGCATCTGTGAAAAAAACACAAATATCCTAACAGCACCGGCTTCATATATCGTGCTCAGAATCAGGCTGAAGATAAGCCAGGCAGTGGGGAAAAAAAAAAGTGAGTGTGAATAAGCTCCTAATTATGTGAGGTTTTTCCCCCAGTCATTATATGTTGTTCAGTTTATGGATTTACCTATGTTAGATCTTCTCGCTCTCTAACAAGACACAAGAATATTTCTTTAATGATAAGTAAGTAAACTATATTGGTAGTATTTACATATTTAACCATTAAACTAAGATAAACTTTTTAATGAGGATACAGTGTTTATTACAAAACTTGAGAGCCCTAATCTGGAAAACGTACCTCTTACCGTGTCCTTTGTAAATCCTTTCAACCATCATAATTAAAATGTTCTAAAATTTAATCTAAATACCTGCTTTCAATTGTGAAACCCATGTTCATCCAATTTAATTAGCTGAAGAAATATGAATATTTAGCACTCGGTTCTTACAGCTCAATCAACAGAAATTACAGGTTTGTGTTATCCTGTTGTACACTAAGTATCTCACGACACAACAGCACATTTATGAGTCCAGTGCTTCTCTCCTGTCCTAGGAATCACACAGCCATTTGCCTCTGGTTCCTGTACCAATTAGGCACTCAGTAAAAATCCATATAAATCGGTGTTAAATAACAAATTCAGGGTGTACATACATGAGTTTGCTTATCCACTTTACAGATACAGTTTATATTTCTTTCCACAGAAAAACGAAACACACGTTTTGGAGCTTCTCATAAATCTTCTGAATGCTGCAGTTTTTTACAACTTATTACTTCTGGCTTGTAGCAGGACCCTCTACTTTTTGCTAGCAAAAGTGAATATTTTATAATGCGGTTACCTATAAAGTGGCATAAATATGATTTTAAAAAGCAATAATTGCATAAGGAGTCATCTGTCTCAGGAACTAAAGGTCATTGAAAATAGTGGTAAGTGTTTAAGGTTAGTTCTTAACCAATTCTGTCAGCTAGGGATGTGGCCCCCAAAACTGGATCTGAGATTTGATTGTACAAAAATATCCTGAAGAGCTGGTTGAAATAAAAATTGAGAAGGATAGGAAGGAATTGAGAGAGAACCCAAATAATTTACAAATGAAATAATGCATTGATGTAACCTCTTGAATGTTGTAAAGTTGAGAGATGTGCTATTTTTCAGCTTCACCCCCATTCCAGTTTTGCTGGATAACATCAGTGGGATAAGCAGGCTGAGACAGGAGGTCCTCCAAAATTCTACCCACTGTCCTAACAGGGGTCCGAAGATCTGGGTGAAAATGAGGAGAAAGTGATAGGGTCAGAGCAAGCTGAGCATTTCTGTTAGTTTCCATATTACATAAGGAAGAAATTATTTTGGAAATAGTTACAACTTCTTGTGGAGAAGTAAAATGTAAAATGGAGAAATTTCTTACCTCTGACTCTTTAGGCAATCCTAAAGCAACCGTAGTTGATGCTGTTGCAGAGATGCCGCTGAAATAAACTCTGCAATAGAAAGGAACGATGATGCTGTTCGTTCCTCTCTCCTGGTCTTGTTCTCCGAGCCCATCAGCAGCAGAAGATGGTTTTCTATTAAGAGTAACTAAATGACAGCTTAATTGTTCATTTAATGTTGCTACTATACATGATAACCAAGCTACCATAGCATCCATTTTTTTCTCACCAAACTAGGCTCACAATTTTACAAAGAGAAAACAGGAAAATGTAAATATGTGGTTGAAGTTTTGTCTCAATTTGAAGGTTGAATGTCTCAGTAAAAACCTTTCAACTGACGTGAATGAGCATGAGATCAAGTCCTACCTACTTATATTTGATTAGCATGAAGGAATTACTTTGCCCCACCAAAAACTGTATTAGATCCATCCAAAAATAATTCTGTGGATTTTTCATTACATATATATGAATTTTAAAAAATGATGTTTCCATCCCATTTTATTACTGTATTAATTCATTTAGATTTAAAATAATAAAGAAGTCCTTTCAGAGGATCTAGATGATCTATTATAACATTCATAATATAAAAATTCAGAAGCACTTTAAAGCAATAATTCCAAAAAGAATTCAACATGTATATTTCAACTCCCTTCTCTTTCACCTCCGAATGTCCTCTCGTCCTTCTCTCTCTGTACTCTCTACTTCATGAGGCATTATCCTTTACCTAAGTATTTTCAGCCTTTCCAGAATCCAAATATAAAATTATTTTAGAGTGACCTTGATAATTTTGTGCTGATAAAGGTCATTGTTATAAGCTATAAGCTTTTTCTTTTTCTTTTTGGGCGGATGGAAGACAAGGAAAAGGAATAATATTTGAAGAATTTGTTTTTTTTTATCTGACACTACCTGCTTTTAACTTTCACTAAAGCAAAAGGATGAAGAGAGTTCCCAAGTGAGAAATAAGTGGGATCTCAGAATATCCACACTTTCAAAATTGCTCTGTTTTAGTCAGTTAGAAAAATGTTTTTAGACACGTTGAATGGAAAAAAGGTAATCAAAGAAGGAGCATTTTGACAAACAAGTAATTTTGTATTAGTTATTGTGTACGCATTCAGAACAATGAGAACAGAAAGAGCAGGTGAAAGTGCCAAACAAAGGCATTTAATACAGTAGTTAACATAATGTATATCCTTCCCTCTCTTTCATTCACTTTTTTAAAACAAGTAATTCCTTTGTGAAACAGAGCAAGAGAAGTAATTCCAAAATCCTATTTAAAAAAAAAAACAACATAGAATAATATGTATTTTGTGCACTTTAAATGGTAACATGGTCTTGCAGACTGTGCATTGTATGATCTTTCCATCCACTCGTCCAGCAGTCATTTTGCATTTCATCTTTTCTGAGAAGGAGATAGGAAAATGGTTATCACTTTTTTTTTGAGAAAAGCTAGAGAACCCTGGGTGAATTGCACATTTATACTATATGATTATCAACCCCATCATTTTCCGAAGATTGACTCTTCTGCAGCCCTCCTGTTCTTTTCTCATTCCAGAAATGCAGACACGTTGTGTCATGATTACTATCATATTCAAGGTATTTCAGTAAATCTTATTATAGTCCTTGTCGCCAAATATCAGGAAATGGAAACCGAGGGTAAAAACAAGTATCATTCTCTACTACCAGTATTCAGAAACAAAGCATACAAGAGCTTCTTCAAACGCATTTTATTTCTAACAACCACATTTAAAAAAAAAAATAAAAGCAATACCCTCTCTTCCTACAGATAATAGTTAGAGTTTCATCATAAAACATCCCTGTAAAAACTATTTAATTTTCCACTACAGGGAGGGAGGATTTGATCTCTTATTAAACATTTTATGGAAAAGTCTAAAAGTGCTTTCAATTATTTATCTGAATTGAAATCTAGGCCTTGGAAACTGCTGGCATTACACACACACACACATAATATTATCAGCCCACTGAGTGCTATTAGGTCATAAAATGCTGCTGTAGCAACATCTCTGTTACAGCTGCTGGTGCTCATGCAACTTTTACTACAGTTATAAAGCCATTTATTACATTTTCTTTATGATGCTAATGCATTGCGGTCTGTTATTTTATTGTTCCCACTGTGATAAAGACTGAAATGTATGATATTGTGCAAAAAAATACAAACTTAATAACATACCCCGCTGCATTAAAAATCTCTTAGATAAGCTTAAGAGGCTCATAAAAATATTAACAGGGGATACCAAAAGGGAAATATTTGGTGGGACATTTTCTTTCATTTATTTTATTGTTCCCCACAGAAAGTTTTTTAATTGTGCTTTGTCAAAATATACAAAGGATAATATGAATGTGACTTCTTTTCTTAATTATAATGTCATCATTGTGGAAGAATATAATTTGCAGTATGCTATGAGGAAAGATGACTAAATAATATCTAAATAATCACTGAAAAGGAGAAAAGTCATTAAAAATAATCATTCACTCATACCCAGAGGTACATAGCAGTAGATAATTACAATTTGTTCAAATTGTCTAAATTTACTTTCCCCTTTAACATAATTTTGTTTTAAGAAAATGCAGTTTCTTTTGAGGGACAATCAATTCACTTAATTAACTACTACCTTGTGCTAAGGCTCATTTAGAGACTCGCCCACCAACAGTAGTATAATTCAAATAAAAATTCATTACTGTTTAACTACGGTGGAATCTCCAGGTTATGACTTGGATACTCTTCTGGATGTGGATTATGGCTAGTTTTGTCTTCAACAATAAGCGTTGAAGAGGAAGAATGACTTGAATATTTTGATAGTTATAAGACTGCATAAGGAAGGCAATACCTTTTAAGAGTATTCTGACAGGAAAAATTCCTGTGTTTACAAAGTCTAATTCCTTTTTCCTTGAAGAAACCACAGATGACACTGAAACAACACTGTTTCCCAGAAATAACACTGTTACTTCTTAAAGTATATATGTAAAAAAAGCGAAAAGATGATTGTGACATGGATTTTAAAATCTGTCTTTCTGACAAGAATATAAACCTGCAGATAATATTTGTATTTTTGAAATAAATATTATTCTCACAATGTTAGGAAAATAGGATGGGCTTTTTTCTTTTTTTTTTTTCTGTTGCATTTTCCAATCTGTTTATAAACTTTTGATTTTAAACTACTCTGTATCCAACCAGTACACTGGTACTACTTAATACTTTTGGAAGCTGTGCAGAAGGAGTCAAAACATTTGGGGGATTTTACAAAGGAGAGGTCAGAAATTATCATAAAGCTGATAAAGTAAAGAGACTGAGCCCTCTCATAACGCTTTTTCAGAGAAGAAATTCCTGCAAAGCACCGGGTCCCGTCCCCATGGAGCTTCGCTATCTGGTTCACTGGCTCCACCAGCTCAACTCCACCAGTGCAAACAACAAGTAGTTAATTTTATTTTAGAAAATATCATGGTGGAACTGGCCAAAGACTGATGATATCACAGTTGCAAAGACTTTTGAAACTCAGGTTTTGTGACCTCATAGAATAAAGTCCAAATTGTTAGGAAGGTCCTATGTATTGCTGAAAAATACATTTGCTGAGTGAAAAATCTCTCATTTTAACTATTGCAGCTCTCCCTTTCTCTTACTGCTCTTTACTTTCAGCCTGCTTTTCCCCTTTTTCATTCCCCACTTCTCACACCTGAATGCCTCCTCTGTCTGGCCCTATGTGACCAAGGAGCTCTGCATCTCAGAAATCTTCCCAGCCGTGCCACAATCAGTATGCTCATAAAATCCTTTTGCTCTGAAAAAAAGACATTGGTCTGGGTCATTTTGAAGTAGGGTGGAATGGGATATAAGGCATTATTCCCATAAAACCTGCAATACAGAATTCAAACTTACGATGACTAAATCAAAATGTCTGAGTAACAGCTCCCCAGATCCCTTCAGAATAGAGACTGCACTATAAAAATACACTTAGTGTATAAATAGGTACATTTTATCAGAAATATTTAAAGCATAAATTGAAACAATCTTAAGAAACTTAAAGAAGAGACGCTCTTCCTTCCTACTCAGTCTTCTTTACAGAATATACCTTTTTCTGTAAATTTATCTATGGGTTTGATTATGTTGCCAAGTTTGCTAAAGATCTTACGATTAGCTACATCCCCAACCAGCCTTGAGTCTTAAATAAAAATATCTCTCCCCAATGACTTATACAAGGCACAAATAGAGATAAAGCTTGAGCTCAGTTTTCACTTTCATTTAGAGCTGCAGGGTACATCCCTCCATAGTTGACAGTACTCACTCTTCTCACATCTCTTCTGGTGTGTCAATGATACTCAGTGGCTTAAATTTTTCACCAAGAAAAAGAATCAAAGAACTGCTCATCTTACAGCAGCAGAGTGAAACGCAGACCATGCACCCAAAGTTTTTGCAGGGCCGTGTAACATCAGGACACAGCTACTGGCTTAGACACAACTTCGGCATCCGGCTCATCCCAATGGGCTAAAATAATCCAGGCTCTGATCTGGAAGTGCCAATCGCCTGGATTAATCTTATACTCCTGAAATTTTGCATATGACACTGGAGTCAAGTTGTCCTTCTACAGTGTACGCAGCCCATGTGCAAACAAACGTAGTCTCAGATGAAAAGGTTCTCATTAGTGTATCTGTTTAGCTAAGAACCCTCAGTTCTTTCCTAATTGTTTACTTATTCTCCTCACTCTCTTTGCTTAAACTGGACAGCAGCAGTCAAGCAATAAAAGTTTTAAACTCTAGCCCTGAAAACATCTGATTTTGCTCTCCCGTTCTTGGCTGCGTCAGCTGACACAGAAAAAGTAACAGTATTCCACATAGCTTTGGGACAAAAGCCACACATTGACAAACACACCCTTCTTTTATTTCTATGAATATCCAGCTGAAAGTCATCTTTTTCAATAGATGCACCCAAACATCCTCTATGCTGTTACAACTTCATTATTTTACAATGAATCTAATCATTAAAAGTGCCAGACATAGACTAGGATGCCTCACACAATAAAATAAGGCAAGAGGAAAGCTTTTTGAACTTGTGAAAAAAATTAAGTGGTGATGCAAGAGCAAACACATTAAAGATTAAATATTAATTGGTGCTGCTTAGAAGATGAACAACATGAAATAGAGGGCTCTATAGCACGGAACTTGGTGTATGCATATTTCAAATTAATTTTTAAGAAAAATTATGACGAAAAATTACAATTAATTTAATAAATAACTCTGTTTTACAGCTGTAGTCTTAGCTCATAAAGTCAGAGATATTTAGTTCTTTGTGGTTACATTCCTTAGAAAAACGTGATTTGTGATCTGCTATTAGGCTCTGGCTTTAGGTTAATTGTACAACAAAACTTCCAAGAGATCTTGTACCTAGAAGCAAGAATCCTGCACATCTAAGACATCATTGTCAACATAGTGAAGTAGAATAAAATAAAAAAGGTAATTCATAAAGATGTTGCTTTGAATATGTAGCCTGACAGGCTTTATCATGCTACTGAAGTGGGACTCGCTCATCACCAAGTAGCTATAGAAACATCAAAAGACTGTGTGTTGCTGCTGGCAACAGTACTAAAGCAATATTTTGCAAATGTAGGTGGTCATTCTTGGGAACAAAAACAATAAGAGGAAAGAGAAAAGATATAATCACAATCTGATAAAGAAAATATTTCTATGCTAAGCAAAATAGCAGAAGGACATTTTATATGTTGTGAAGTACTCAAGCTGTGAAACTGTTAATGTATTACCTGAAAGTATGACTGATAAAAAGTTATAAATTAGCAAGAGTCGGCGTAGGGTGTAGTCCTGACTATAAAGGAGTATTAGAGAATGTTGTAGGAAATAAACAAATCAGTCACCAAAAAAACATCAGTGGGAAGCTCCAGTGGCTGAAATAAAAGATAGACAATAAAGAAGAAAGTGACAGGTCAGTCATAATATATCTAAAAAAGAAAAAAACCTGAAACTTCCTACTGTAGTGTCACAGAAGTTGAGTAGAGCCGAAGCTATCGAGATGACCAGCAGAACTAAAGAAAAACGGAGCATCAGCAGTATTTGGAAATGATCTTTGGATACTTTTCAGCCATTTGATAAAGACGACTGATAATATGGCAACTAACTTTTTTAAAGTACTGAAGTAAAAGTAGAGCTTTTATCGTACTTCGGGAAGTGAATGGGAAAGAAGGAATGCTCATTAGAATGAACACAGGAAAGGAGCCAACGGAAGCGAAAAGCTTAAAACCCAGAAATTATTTGTGTATGATCTGAAAGAACTTTCTGAGACTCATCAGTGAGTTTTTTGAACACAGTGTTGTTTATTCAGTACTGAAATTATAAGAAGAATGTTAAAGGGTTGTCAGAGAGTGGGAAATGGTGAAGAATTATTTTATAGTGACAAAGATGTATTGAAGAAAGTGAAAAACTTTCACATCTGTTGGGTAGCTTATATAAAGCTGTATATTAGTGTGTCATGAGTGAATTTGAAGAGTGCCTGAAATGATGAAGATTTATGGAACGTTCATGGTATTTATATGTAATTGCCAAGATATGCCTTTGCTTTGAGTATAATGGTAAAATGCTAGATAAAGGAAGATAAAAGCATAGAATTTCCCAAGCTGATTCCTTGTCATTCTGGTTCTTTGTTGCCTCTCTTTTTCAGGTGTATACAGTGTTGAGACATTCAAAGGAAAGCTACCTAACGACTGTTAATGGGAAGCTTATATCACTTTTCGTGTAGACAGACAGAAATTACGATGAATTTATATTAATTCAATGGTCAAATTTTTATCCATTTTTGAAAGAGAAAGGAGTAACCTTCAGGTTGAACCACGTACACATCTTACGATGCTCAAAGGAACTGTACAAATGTTACAGCAGTAGAAACACAAAAAGGAGTACTGGAACATCAATTTGGGAACTGAAAGCTTTTAAGAGTTCTTGAGAAGCAAAAGGTTCATAATGAGGGAGGGAAAGACTCCAGAAAGAATGCTTTAGGAGTTATAAAGTCTGTTGAAAGCAAAGTTGAACTAGCAAATACATTTCAGTCAATCAATGTACGTTTGAACCCAGGTTCCCATCCAGTTCTGGTATTTAAGGTAAGATATACAGACAGCAAGCTAGGAACAGGCGTTGTACAAAGAACTGGCCTGGTAACTATCAAGGATGTTGTGGAACAAAAGTATGTAACTGTAGAAAGGCATATGAGAGAGAAGATCTTGGATCCGGTTCCAAAACTACATGAGGAATATAGTCCTACTGAGAACAAGTCATTAGACAGAGAGCCAGAAGATATACATGGACATAAATTGATGGAAAAAGAACTACATGGGGTTTTGGAAAAAATCACAAAGAGATTGTGGCTAATTATAAGTGGGCTGTCAGAGGAGGACTGAGAAGAGAAATGGAGAGTTTTATGGCTGTGCAGAAAAAAGGATATTCTCCCAGAATCATGTTATAACGAAGATAGATGGTGGCAAAGTTGTCAGTCCAGAGTGCAGGATATGTGGCCAAGCCCCAGGGACAATTAGTCTTATTGTAATTGGATTTACTGAATTAGCCATAAGTGACTATAAATTAGTGCATGTAAAAACTGGCTATAGCATGTCTTGGTTGCTCTACAAGAAGTGAAGAGTATAAGAGAACTCAGGCAAAACTGTAATGAACAGTAATGTAAAAATACTGGAGGATCTTTCAGATGTCCTTGTCTCTGAAAAACACACTAAAATGCACAGTAATGTGATTATGAAAGAGAAAGGAAACTGCTGTACCAGGCACTTCCTGAGAACCTTGAAAAACATCATCGGAAATAAAAGTTTGACACTATGACTAGTTTAGCTGGACCTATAGAGCTTCTGGGGAATTGAAAGTTAATGAAAGTCCAGTTGCTTTTAATGCATTGAGAGCTAATTAAGCAATATTACAAGATGACAGAACAAATTTGCACTGAGTTCTTCAGGAAGCAAAAGTAAAGGACACCAAGAAAATACTGAAAAAAATTACAACTCTCTCGTGTCACATCAGACATGTAGTTGACATTAGAACCACATAAGCAGTGTATTCTCTTTCCCAAAACCCCTCATTTCCACAGAAATCCTAGTTTGGGAACAACCTTAAAAGTTTAAACATAGTTTTCCTAAAAAATTTTAATTGATATTGACCAGGGCGCTGTTCTGTCATGGGACAGAGATCAGTGTATAACTGCTCCACTGGTTGTAGCTGGAATGAAGTCAGAGTAACAGCTCTTATTAGAATATTAGAATCATAGAAAGGTTTGGGTTGGAAGGGACCTTAAAGATCATCTAGTTCTAACCCCCTGCCCTGGGCAGGGACACCTCCCACCAGCCCAGGGTGCTCCAAGCCCATCCAGCCTGGCCTTAAACACCTCTAGGGATGGGGCAGCCACAGTTTCTCTGGGCAACCTGGGCCAGGGGCTCACCGCCCTCAGAGGAAAGAATTTCTTCCTAATACCTCATCTAAATCTCCCCTCTTCCAGTTTGAAGCCATCACCCCTCGTCCTATCACTACATGCCCTTGCAAAAAGTCCCTCTCCAGCCTTCTTGTAGTTGCCTGTGGAACTTGGATAATGAGGTAAAGTCTCTGTGCTCTAAGAATAATTAAGACTGGCCTTGCTATCTCTTGTTCAACCCAGGGGAGTGGAGATTCCCCCGGCTGTAATGGGATGCAGATAAGGATGGAGTCCTGTGTAGACAGGACAGCCCTGCTTTTCGTCAACAAAGGCAAGAGAACAGACACTGTGTCGTTCTTTGTTTCTTTGGAAGGCTACTATGCCCAGTGATGACCTTTGCCTCATTATCTGCAAAATGCATATTAAAGTTGACACCCCTGAATATCCTAATGAAGATTATAGAGATCATGCTAAACATATATGACTATTGCACTCATCTCTCCACCCAAATCATACTACATGTCACCTGGGGGAGGAACCTTGTAATTTGGGGGATAAAAGGAGAAAATGACTGTTAAATTGAGAGAGAAGAATCTCGATACCTGTCAGACCAGTCAATGGGCTGTGTTCTCTTTCTCCACCCCAGGCAGGAACACCTTTCTGGGGAAGCACTGTGCCTTTCACCTTCTGGTGAATGTTATCCCCAGGTTGTTGTATTATTATTATTATTTTTGCTAGCAATATTAACCTTAATTAGTAGCACTATTCTAGTCAGTTAATTTATCAACAGCAATCTCAAATCTATTCTTTCACTCTCAATAACTAATTTCAGTTTTTGTGAATCTGACTCAGTGAAAGTCCTTTGCTGGGACTCTGATAGACAAATATCAAAACTACACTCCTTTTAACGTGACAGTGCCCTTCAGATACTGGAAAGCTGCTATAAGATCTCCCTGGAGCCTTCTCTTCTCCAGGCTGAACAACCCCAACTCTGTCAGCCTGTCCTCCCAGCAGAGGTGCTCCAGCCCTCAGAGCATCTTCATGGCCTCCTCTGGACTTGGTCCCACGGGTCCATGTCCTTCTGTTGTTGGGGGCTCCAGAGCTGGATGCAGTACTCCAGGTGGGGTCTCACCAGAGCAGAGTAGAGGGGAAGAATCACCTCCCATCTTTGATGCTATTTTTAACTTGAACAGCATATGTTCTTCTCTTTTCCACTGACACATTATTTATTTTTCAGGAACAATGTACAAAACCTCTGTCCCAGTTTTCATATGGAAAAATCTTAAACTATTGCACTTTGTTTAGAATTACATTATTTATTTATTTATTTATTACAATCTGGTATCTAACATCTGACTGATGTTTTTTTTCATGTCTGGAAACTATACAATACTTCATATCCTGCAGGTCCTAAACATCTCCATTACCATTTCCACCTGACAGAGGTTTCTGTTAGCTGCCCGCCACACACGTCCTAATTCCTGGTCTTGCCACTAGGAACTACCGCCTTTTGTGATTGCTAAAGGTAAAGAGAAGCAGGCCTTAGGACAGTTTTTCCATTTCTCAGATTAATTGGGAGATAAAGCCAACTCCATTTTTATATATATGTGTCCTATAGAAGAAGTGGGAAGAAACCCCAGAATTTTCTCTGTGGTTGTGATACTATCTACAACCATATGCTATACTTCATATTGGTTAAATTATATGAATTTCTAGGAGGACTATATAAGTTTTGAAATTTAGCAATGAGTAACATGGAGAAGTGAAAATATGTTCCCACATTAAAAAAAAAAAATTAATTGGTTATAACCTTGAGAGAATAATACACAAAAAATATCACCCTGGATTTTACAAAATCCCAGAATTTAACAGAATCCACCACGTAACAGAGCTAATGACAAAAAAAATATACTACACAGCCTAAATGGTCATTTTATAAAAATCAAAGTCATCTAATCCATGAGTTGGGACTTTCAGAAACACTCCAACAGTGACATTCACAAGTGGGTTCCTATGACCCTAGAAAAAACAGATGCTTATACCCAATTGGACAGAAACACCCAGAACAATCCTAAACCTGAGTTGTCAAAGAACAACGTGTTCTAACAAATGAAGCTTTCTTGCCCAACCTAAGCATTCTCATATTTTTGCAAAAAGCTAAGAAATATTCCCATCTCTTTTAAAGTATCTGACCAGTGAGAGAGTCAGTATCCAGTCCCTTCTTTTCCTTTCCAAAGGCTTGATCGTCCCTAAGCACGTCACCCCACAGTAGCCATGGTACGGTCCTGTTGAGTCTTTTCTGCTGAAGCTGTTCCATTTTGTGTAAGGCTGTCACGGGAGAAAGAAGTGGAACTGAGAATAACAAGTGCAATACCTTGCCTAACATCTAATTAGCTTGCATTGCAGCATTAGCTCATTTCTCTGGCTGATGAATTGTAGTAGTCTCCCATTACCCAACAAAAATTTGTGCACTTTATACAATATAAAGCGAAATCAATAAAAAAAGTTGAAAGAGAGTTATATGGCAGGATACCCACTTGTTTCTAGGGTGTCCTCAAAGGTGGCATGCTCAAGCTGAAACCTTTGCTTCACAGCAGGGGTCGAGTCTGGCTCTCCTGTGGCCCAGACAAGCCATTTAATTGTTGCCTTTGGAGAGAAGCGTATCTGTCCTCACACACTTCTTCCTTTTCCCTCACAGCATTTTCCAGCTCTTTTTCTATTTCTTAGCCATTGCCTTCTAAGGCATGAAATCACAAGTACACGCACAGTACACTCTGATCACACCTCCTGGCTCATGCAGTCCAAGATAGATAAAATGAGAAAATGCCTTATTTTTACATCCCTCACAGGATGTAAGGATACAGCAAAAGCCAGGTAATTAAAGATTTAGGCAGCTCTATACATGTCCTGGCAGAAAATTCAGCGTTGAGGGACTTTAGGCATCACAAAGGAAATGCAGCAGCTGAAAGGAGATTTTTTGAATGCCAGTGACGCTTAATTTGGACTTAGTAGCCTAATTGCCACTTTAAGAATCTAAGTCTCGGTAGTGAACCTTCCCCAAATATGATGTTGTTCACAATAAAGTCAACAGCCCTGTGGTAAGTCCCATTTTACTTTCACAGGACTATCTTGAATGCTTTAATATATGGGGCTTTAATGGGTTTTCCTGCTGGTCTAACAAGTTGGAGCTGGTATCACAGCAGTAATAGTTCGGTGTAGCAGATACCACGGTTGGCTCCACTGGCTTTTTCTAACACCTGATCTCTCATCTACCAGCCTTTAACAACATTATGTTTTATGCTATTATTATCACATATTATGTATCACATTCAGCAGCGAGCTTATTATTTAATCAGGAAGTCAGCACTTTTCTGAGCACTAGTGGCACAATTTATTTCTCATGCAAAATCTTCAACTTGTAACTATACCTGTGCCATACAGAAGAGCAGGGCTCACCAGTTGAGATGAGGAAAGACAGGAGTAAGCTCTATGTTGTTAACAATGCCCTACACACTTAATATTCAACTGCATACTCAAAAAAAAAAAGAGCATTTTCAGTTTCCTGTACAGAAGAGCGTCGCCAAGGCTTAAATCCCTTATATGAAACTAATTTCAGAAGCAGATGGTTGTATACAAATTTGATGGCCCTTCAGTTTCCTTATTGCAAATAAAATACTTGCTAGGTTTGGTAAAACAAAAGTAGAGCACAGCTGTCTTATTTGTGTATATTTTGACTAAGCACACATAATCAGTCTATAAATGATGCAACACTGTTAAAATAAAAAAAAAATTATTTACGCCGTGTTTGTCATTCAAAGTCATTACTGAACATATGCACCCAAATGAGTAGGCACCAGGTACCTGTCCTCTAGGGGCAATTCATCAAAGCAAAATAAAAGTAAACTACAGTATACTTCTTTCTAATAAGAGGACCAAGCCTTCTGACATATAAAGGAGCCTAAAGCATGGTGGTATAATCAAAATTATAATTAACTGTCACAAGCCTCGAGCAAATGTAAAGCACTATCTGTTTTATGAAACTTTGATCAGATTGTGATTAAATTACTTTGAGAGATATGCAGTATGTGTCAGATCTCAATTATCCAGAGCTATCTTACCTGCAGGGAAGTCTGTTTGTTCATTTCATACAACAATTTTTGTATGGAGTGGCTCTATAAAGAGCATTTTTTGTAGGTTTCTTTTACAAAGATTCATTTTTCCCAAGCGGCCAGCAGTCTGATGATCTCATCTTATCTTGTTTGTTGTTCCTGGAGATACATGAAAGAAAAACCACTATAACAAATGCTGTCTACTGGTTTTCTGAATTGGGAGAGATAAAAGTGCCTTTTAGAGAGGAAAACAAATGAGTTCAACCTGCAAGTCCTGATTGCCTGCCCTGTCTTTATTACCGAAAGCATGAGCGACAGCCATCTCTTGCATGGGTAGAGGGGCTGAAAAGGAAGCTGTGGGGCAGAAAGGTCAGGAGCTACCACCTTAGATTAGCTAATACCCACCTTGCTCAATGATGTAACGCTGACCTCTTACCATGTCTGTCATCACTGTTTAGACCTGGGACAGTCAAAGTGTACAGAATAAATAAATTCGTCACACACCACCTCAGACTTGTTTCACCACCTCCTTCCTTCTTCATCACTTGACGTTACCCAGGGCTATATGCCCACCTTTCTGACAGCAATAACATCCCTGTTCCTCCTTTCCCTGCTTCTGGTCTGGGAGCGTGCTAGCTTTGCTCTAGTGCTCCAGGCAAATTCTTACAATTCTGTTGAGTGAATTTCACGCAATACAGGCTGGATTGAGAGCAGCCCTGAGCAGAAGGACTTGGGAGTGTTGGTGGATGAGAAGTTCAACGTGAGCCGGCAATGCGCACTCACAGCAAAGCAAGCCAACCATATCCCGGGCTGCATCCCCAACAGCGTGGCCAGCAGGGTGAGGGAGGGGATTTTGTCCCACTCCACCTGCAGTGCTGCCTCCAGCTCGGGGGGTCCCAACAGCAGAAGGACATGGACCTGTTGGAGTGGGTCCAGAGGGGGCCATGAAGATGATCAGAGATCTAGAGCACCTCTGCTGTGAGGACAGGCTGAGAGTGTTGGGGTGGTTCAGCCTGGAGAAGAGAAGGCTCAGGGGAAACCTTATAGCTCCTTCCAGTGCCTAAAGGGGCTCCAGGAAAGCTGGGGAGCAACTTTTGATCAGGGAGTGGCGTGATAGGACAAAGGATAATAGTTCTAAACTGAAAGAGGGGAGATTAAGATTTAGATTAGATATCAGGAAGAAATTCTTTCCTGTGAGGGTGGTGAGGCACTGGCCCAGGTTGCCGAGAGAAGTTGTTGAGGCCCCGTCCCTGGAGGTGTTCGAGGCCAGGCTGGACGGGGCTTGGAGCACCCTGGACTGGTGGGAGGTGTCCCTGCCCATGGCAGGGGGGTTGGAACTAGATGATCTTTAAGGTCCCTTCCAACCCAAACCTTTCTATGATTCTATAATACAATTCTATGATTTCTGCTAAAGTTACTTTGAATGAAAAGAACAGAAAAAGATTAACTCATGGGAAAAGTTGCAGAGGACATTGTTGTATTACCAAGGCTCATCCTGAAGGGACTTATATTTATTTTAATTTCAAATGTCAATTTTTTTTTAAATCTTTTTAAGTGACAATATTACTTTTGAGGAAAATATCATTAACTTTTTAGCTTTATAAAGTAACACCTTTTTCAAGTGTAAATTATGAGCGGGCTGAATGATGTCAACTCAGGAGTTAGGCTTATGCAGAACAGACATACAGAAGAGACTGCTATTCCCATAACCTCCCACTCAGCAGAAAAGAAAGTTTGCGACTTCAGGTGAAGAGCACTTACTACATAACACTCTACCAGTATTTCTGCATTGTTCTATCTAGGAATAACACTGTAGTGAGGAGTAAAGTAATAAGAGAGATGATCTTTACTCATGGGGAGAAGCAGAGTCAGAATTTCTGAGAGAAGATAACATCAGATATGAGACCTGATTGTGTAGTAGTCCCAGTACATTGAAGTGTATTACATATCAACTTATCCCAAAAGGAGAAATGACCCTTCCTCTTTGAAAAAAAATCCTGTTGCCTGATCAAATACATTAAATATTTAGGTTTTTGAAGGACAGCTTGCAAGGGGAAGTCCAGCTGCCAGGGTGCCCGCAATTTTTAAATGCTTTTTTGTATTCACAGCACAAAACCAAAGTTTTCTTCTTTGCTCAGAACTACTTCTCCAAGACTTTTAGCTTCTAACGTGAAGTTTACTTTATCTTTTCAACACATGACAGGCACGTTTTTACACATTTTAGTTTTTACGTGGCTGGTTTTTCTATCAGTTCTACTGCTACATGCCATTATAAATACATGAAACAGCTGCTGAGGAAAAAGAAAAAAAAAGGATAAAGACCATTTGCAACAATCTATACTACTTTCCTGTTTCTCTTGCATCTTCCCCAAACCCCAACTCCCTACCTACTTATTTTTCGTGGTGGATTGTCTGTGCCTCCACTTGTCGACGTTTAAGAGTTTAGTTGATTTAATTTTACTACCACAGCTCTGCCTCTAAAACTGTCCTCATGTTGATATAGTTATATTTGAAAATAAGTGCTTTTGTTAGTATCTCTTATTTCAATAAGCAATATATGCTAAAGTGTCAAGAGCTGGTATATCTACAACTCTGCGAGGGCTTTGTTGGCCTGACTGTGACATAAAGTAACTGGGAAATAATCAAAGTAGCTGAGACAGCAAAAGCTACTATGGTAGACCCAGTATGTCTTCTTTTCTCTTTATCTAGTTATTGGTAACTAATCATAAACTCCTTCTCCATTATCTTCTCTGTGTTTTCGTCTTTTACGAGCAAGTGCATTCATTGCCAGCTGGGAAAACAACGTAGGAGACTTTGGTGCTCATTTTTCATAACATCAGTTAAGCTTTCGACATTTCCAATACCATTTATTTTTGGGAAACTGGAGATTGCAGGGCTGGAATCACATGGGAAAAGGAGAAAGGAGAGCTGACCAGCCTCACAAAGCAAGCCACATCATGAGGCCAGGGATGGTGCCAGTATCAAACATGGTCATTTAGCAGATGCCAGAAGCCAGAGCCTACCCACATCGTTCTCCACTTACATGTGCATCCACCCTTTGATAATTTTCTTTCTGTTCTTATTGGCTTATCAACAGTAGGTCTTAGAGGTTTTGATGCCACATTTCCTTTCAAAGGCAATTTCTTTGCTTTCAAAGTGCAGGAATCATTAATTAAGCATAGTACCCTCTTGGACACCTTTGTCATTAATTATGAATGTGAACAGTCAAATATTCTATCCTCATAATAATGCTAAGATTAGATTAATACCAACTCTGAACTCTACGATGCCCTCCAAAGTTCAGAAACAAAAAAGCGAGTAAGAAACAAGAAGTTTTAATAAAAAGGAAGATCCTTTCTGTGAGTTGGCCTGAGGTGGACAACGACAAAATTGTCACAGCTCCATCTGCGTCAAAATTTGCTCTGGCACCAAGTGAGCTGCACTAGTTCATACGGGAGGAGCACTGAGCCAAAACTCTGCCTCTCATCCTCCTCTTGCCAGCCATTGCACACATAAATGCAAGAATATCATCTGAATAATTATTAATATAGGATGACAATATTCATTAAACTAATACCTATTTTGTGACCTCCTGGCTTTAGTTTTTCTCCCTGGGTTTTCTTTTGCCTACAGACAAAGGATCTGATCACAGATCTACAGAACTACACCCAAGAATATGTAACCTTGCTCTTTTAATATATTGTTGTATAAGCAACCGTAATTTGTGGCTTATCCATAATGCAGAATCATAGAATCATAGAATAGTTTGGGTTGGAAAAGACCTTGAAGATCATCTAGTTCCAACCCCCCTGCCATTGGCAGGGACACCTCCCACCAGCCCAGGTTGCTCCAAGGCACGTCCAACCTGGCCTTGAACACCTCCAGGGATGGGGCAATAGATGGAGTTTCTATGGAAAACACTGGACTTCTCTGATGAAAAATTAAGCAGTTTTCCAAAACTATTTACAAGTAATATAAACAAATATTGAGAATTACGGGAACACATTCTATTTTTCAATAGTAGGCTCTGTCTTGTTCTGGTAGGCCTCACTGTCCTGTCTTGGCCTTACTATCCGCACCAGGTCTGCACTGACAGAGAATAGGAGACAGCATAAATGGAGAGGGAGAGAGAAAATCCCTGTGCACGCTTGATGTGCTAACTCTGATCTTCGTAACATTGGCTACATTAATGGCACCAGATGCGCAGTCCTATTAGCTTCAGTTAGAAAGCCTAAAATGGTGGTTTTCAGGGTCAACTGACTCACCTTGGACATATTAATAAACTATTTTAATAAATATGAATTATGTATATAAGTCCCAGATAAAATATATATTAAGATGCTACATGCAATAACCTTATCTCAGCTTTATAGTGACATGAGGTAATAACCATACGGTTATGAAAAATACATTTTAAAGTTTGAAACTCCAGATTAGATTTAGCTGGTTTTTAATGGCATATTTTTTATTATATAGATAAATTTTTCCTCACTAGGTATCACTGCTGGACCAAATTAAGACTGTGTGGTAGCTTTAATCTCACACTTCTGATTTTAAAATTATTAGAATTCTTGTAAGGGTAAATTAATTTTAATTTGGAAGCCTTGAATCCTTACTATGGAAGTAATTGCAAAATTTCTATGAAGTTTTACTTCTTTAAATTATTGATAAATATCCTGCCTTAGCACTCTTTTTTTCCTTCCCTAAGGAATTAAAAGGAAATTGAGAATGGGTGCTAATATATGCAATCCATAACTGAGTGAAAATGTAAATTATTAAAAGTAAGTATTGTTTATTATTACTGTGTATTTTAAGGACAGAATCACAGGTCTGGCCCGTGGAAAGCAAGCACGTTGCTCTGTTGCATGAGCTGGGCTGCCTAACCAGAGAGAAGAGAAATCAACCTGATCCTTAGCTTGCCAGGCTCTGTTTCCCCATTTGAAGCTGAAAGCACAAAGAACCGGAGTCCTGGGCTTGCTGGGCTTCCTTTCCACGTCCCCACCAGACCGCTGCAATCGATGAGCGATGCAGGGCAGCAGAGCCACCAGCAGCCAGTCTGGAGGGGATGTGGTGAGTCCACCCCAGGGAATGCCTCGCCTGTGGGGCCGGGTTGCTTTCCACATGGCAGGCAAGGGGTTGTTCGCTTTAATTCTGCTGTCACGATAGCTCTGTTTAACGATTTGCTGAGCTGCTGTTCAGAATATCTGTTGCCTGTACAATTACCGCGAACACAATAATAATTAATAAGCTAATATGATTACCTTGTAGGCAGAATTTAGATGAGATTTCAACCCATTTTAACTCTATAGATACACAGAAAAATTCTCTATTGCTTTGCTGTTTTCTATAGCAACAAAGAAAGGATGGACACAGATGCTAAATTTCCTAAAGGACCCAGTGTGTAATTAACATAAGTTAATTAATGACTTCAGCTCTTTGCCCGAAGACTAAATTTTGTAATTTTGTGAAGAATATGTAGTATGGCTCAAAGAAAGCAAAGAAGTTCAATACCTGATTTAAATGCAAAATCGAATTCCTTAACTCAGGAGTCACAACAAGGCTCTCCATAATAGCAAGAAAGAAATTAAATTGATATATCAGTAGTTAGCATATTGCCATGTAGAAATAAATCACTGTTTATACTATATTGCACTTTACAGTATTAGAAGAGTTGAGAGGAATTTGATTAATGGAATAAGGCAGCAGGCACATTGCTCGTGGCACTGGTAGAGCATGTCTCAGAATTTTTGCTCCATATCTGTGATTTTTCATAACCTGTGTTTGATGATTCTTGATTGGTATAAAAGGTTTACAAAATGTCCCAGTCCTTCTCAACCACTGCTAAACCAACCTTCTCTCACTTTCTCCAAGGTTCTGACACTAAATAATTTGATGATTATTTTTGTGATCAAACTAAGTGATGTCGTCATTATCACCAGACCACCTAGTACACATTGTAAAGCGTAAGGCACAAACAAAAAGGCAAAACTACATTTGTGGATGAAAGGAGAGAGAAATAGAATCATAGAATCAGAATGGTTTAGGTTGGAAAGGACTTTGAAGACCATCTAGTTCCACCCCCCCCCTGCCATGGGCAGGGACACCTCCCACCAGACCAGGTTGCTCAAAGCCCCATCCAACCTGGCCTTGAACACCTCCAGGGATAGAGGTGTCACTCTGTTTCTGTACAAAAGACAGCTGCAGTGCAGCCACTGAGAAAAAATGCATACTATCCAGGTGATATCAAGCTTTTACAGTGGTTACAAGAACATTCAGATTGAAACCAAATCTGACACAAACTTGAATCCAAATTCCAGACAAAGTGCTCTCTGCATTATAAGAGTGTATAGAAATCTCAACCAAGAATAGCAGTTCATTTCCTCAAAGAGCGGAGAGCCACAAGACTTACCAAACAGAAGCGTGAGACAGGGAACTGAGGCACAGAGTGATGGAGTGAGTTGGTCACAGTCACATGGAAAAATTCTGCCAAATGCATCGCTGCGCAGCGATCTACAGCATCTTGTCCCAAATATCAACAGTCCTATCTTCTACTATTCATTTTGTCTTCAGATGATAGAATGGTTTTAAAGACTAAAGAGAAAGGACAAAACCACTTTTCAGAAGTCTCTGCAAACTCAAACTCAGTTACTAGTCTAGTTCCCATAATTTAGTTCACCATCTTGCTGCATTAGAAACATTGAGTAATCTTCTTGCACCTTTCCAGACTGGTCCAGACTCATAACCAATTTGTAGATATTTGAAAATAATTACTAAGGCATATTTAGTAAAATTATAGTGTAGAAATAATATATTTATGCATGCCTCTAACAAAGATTAAAATTGTTTTGTTGCAAAGAATCATTTGAAATTGTAATCAGTCCAGGCTGAGATGTCCAAATTCCAGAATTACTCTTGTGAAATTTATGACACCAAACAAATCAATAGTTTCTCAATATCATCATAATAGGATTTACAACTAAGTTCCCAAAATAAGACTCTCTTGCCTGTGTTTACTGTAGTAATTATATAGAATACCTTCATACGAAGGACTTAACACCTTTTATAAAAATATTACCAAGATTTGGATGGTTAGAACTGATAAGAGAGCAACAGATTTGAGTTCCGTTCATGGGATATTTCAATGCAGCTTGTACTCTAGAGATAGCTGGTACCAGAACTGACCTATCATTTTGAAGTAGAGCATAAATCTAAGCATAAGCACAAGTACTTATTATATGTACTTTACTTAAAACCGATAAGGTTATAAGCTCTTTTGACAGTTGTAGGCTGTGATTTCGTATAAGTATTTATGCGCAGCATCACATGAACTGCCAATATTATAAGCACTTGTAAAGACATTAATGTGAAACATTCTAATAATGCATGTATTTATACACATCATATCGAACTGCTAGCATAGTATGCAGCTTTAAAAATTGTTTCCTAGTGTGTCTTTTTCAATAGTAGACGTATTACTCTTCTTCCCTTCTTTAAATTTCACAAAATACTGTTTTGCAATAGTGCATAATTGAATAATTGGCAGGTCTTTAATTTCCTGTGTTTAATTCTTCAAGAGAACGCATTAAAGTGAGTAGATTTTATGCAGTGTATGATGTTGTTATGTTTAGCTGATTTGTTTCTTCCTCAAAATGTAGCATTAAGTTTATAGGCCTACCAAAAAATCACAACTATGACAACAGCCAAAGTTGTCTCTTCCCTTGCATTTTGAGATTCCGTTCTTACAGATTCCTACCACTTAGTTTAAGATATTCGTGAGGAGTTTGCGACTTTATGCGTAAGTTATGAGTTTTCATTATGAATGGATCAGCTGATGCAGCTAAAATGGTTTAGTGGGTATGTAAGAAAAGACCAAAGATATGAGAGATTAGCCAGCTTGAGAATATCACACTCACCCTGTATAATGGAGTCTCTTATTACTGGAAACATTCACGTGTCTCTTTTTATCCCGGTTATACTTTTTAGTATTTCTTCACTGTGTAAGTATGTTCCACACATTTTGCTGGGCTTTCTTCCAGAACACGCACAGGAGGCTACATCATTTGAGGATTTGATTTCATTCCATAATGTTGTCCTAATGCTGCCTTTTCGCATACTTATCAGTTCCTTTCCTTACTTTTTGGTCAGGAGTTTTATTGTGCGTTATTTTGTGTGCTCATGGTATTTTGCAACTGAGCTAATTATGATTTGTTTATAGCCAATACAATAATAAAGAGCAAGCAAGATTTTTCCTTAGTGGCAAAAATTGGGGTCCCGGCGCTAAGTTGATGAGCAAGTCTATCTGCTATTGGTCTCAAAGGAAATCTATCTGCAGCTTAAGGGTTGAAAGTTGAAACCTTCATGTATATTTCAAGCCCGTTAGCCGAGAATATCTTGATACAGAGTCCACAAACATTTGTCTTGAGGATCCCGACAGCCAGGAATTAGTCACCCTATTCATTCAGTTATTATTGCTACTTATTTGTTATGAGCTAATAAGGTTAAAAAAAAAAAAAAAAAGGGGAGAGAGAAATGACTAATTGAGCTGCACAAAGAACATAACTAAAGGAGTGATGCTGAAGACTTTTTTAAAATCTGGTGCGAATATCCAGGGATGTTACACCCAAAAGTCCAAAGAATCAGTTTTTGTGATCGCTTAAATAAAGTAACTTAAAACCAGACTAGTGTGGCCAGGCATCCCATCTGAGTTTTAACTTCAGATTCAGAGGATAGTCCATCAACAGCTCCCCCTTTTCCACTACATGCCTTCTGGATTCTTCTAGTATATTGCAATTGTCCTTTTCTTCAGCAGCCCTGGTCAAACTTGCAGAAATATGGAAATCTCATGAGAATCATTGCACATTCAAATTGCTCCCCTACATCCTACCTGTTGTGAGTCCTCAAGACACTGCTTGTAAAGGTAGCAAGATAAATTTCACATGCCCAGTTGATCCAACATATCTCACACCAGACTTATTGTCTTCAAATCTGCCAGTGCGGGTAGATGCCCATCCTCTCAGGAAGAAGGAGAAACATGGACCTGCTCTCTCTCACTTCTGACATAACGCTGTAATCACTGAAGTTGTATAAGAGAAGGAATTCACCTCCATTTTAAAAGAAAACACTGACGCTACAGAATTTTGTAGAGACCATGTGTCTAAACGAAATATGGTTTCAGAAACCCGCTAGCATTTCAGGTCAAAGGGATGAATATATTCAGCTCTTTTCCATTACAACACACTTTTGCATCTTTTCAGATGCAGGGAACTTATTGCCAAAAAAATGAGGTACCCAATGAGTTCAGTTCACAACATGAGAAAACAAGAACGGCTGAAAGGATTTTGACCAAGGGTCTGGTTAGTACCATGGTCTCCTTCTGTGGCTCTAAAGTGTTGCTCAAGGAGGAGTAAAAAGGAGAAGCATGCATGAGTCTTCCATCCACCATCGCTTCCCAGAGTCCAAATATGTTTAGCTTGAATGATTTTCTGAGCTTATTGTTCTTTGCCCTTCAGCAACACTCAACATACTTCTCTTCCAAGTCCTTTTCCACACTTCCTTTGAAACTGCCTGCATGCACAATGTCTTGCAGCAAGAAGTTCTATAGGTCTCCTGCGCACTGAGTGAAAAACACCTACTTTTATATATATTTAAACTGGCTTTCAGAGGCCCCTTATTCTTGTGTTGGAAGGGAGAATGAATCATAGAATCACAGAATGGTTTGGGTTGGAAGGGACCTTTAAAGGCCATCCAGTCCAAACCCCCTGCAATGAGCAGAGGCATCTTCAACTAGACCAGGTTGCTCAGACCCCCATCCAACCTGACCTTTACTATTTCCAGGGATGGGACATCTACAACCTCTCTAGGAAACCTGTTCCCTCATTGTAAAAAATGTCTTCCTTATATCTAGTCTGAATCTACCCTTTTAGTTTAAAACCATTACCGCTTGTCCTAACATGGAATAAATCATCCATTTCTCCTTGTCACTCAAAATTCGATATATTTCTAACATGTCCCCTCTAAATGACCTTTTTTTCTAAATGAAGAGTCCTAGCCTAGTTAGTTGTTCTTCAAAGGGAAGTCATTCTATATTTTTTGTTACTCCGGTTCTGTCCTTGTTTTCCTGACTTTCAAATTGCAAAATAATCTATCTCAGAAGAGGGGTCTATTACAGACTGCAGTATTTAGGGTGTGGTCAGCAGCATGCTAAGGTTCTTTGATTGACTTTCTATTTCTTTTTCAGTGATTGATAGTATTTAGTATGCTTTTTTGAATGCTATTGAGCACAGAGGTGATATTGTCATGAGACAATGTAGTATTGTCGCCACAAGATCTGAATCTTGAGTGGTAATAGTCACCTCAGAGTTCATTATTTGGTATGTGAAATTAAGACACTTTTTCCCCATGTGCGTCACTTGATATTTACGTGCGATGGATTTTATATGCCATTTTGTTAGTCATTCACTCAGCTTCATAATGTTCTTCTGTAATTATTCAGTGTTCTCTCACCGTCACTGCTGTGAATAACTTTGTATCATCAGCAAATATTCCCCTCTCACTGCTCATCTTCCTTTCCTAGGTCATTTATGACCGTTCTGAACAACACAGGTTCCAGTATACACCCCTTGAAAAACTGCACTGTGATCTCCCTCCTTGCAAGAAGCTGTATTCCGGTCATTTAGCCATTTTTTAAAAAATTTGAGTAGTAAATTTAAATAATGATTAACCTATGGGGGGGGAATCTTTTGCAATGACTGCCTAGGTTCCTTAAAAGTCTTTGGTGAGGGATGTTTCTGGAAGCATAGAAGAAATCCAGTATGCTTTATAAACGAGACCACTTTTACACATATTTGTTGACCCTTTCAAAATCTGCAAGAAGCAGATTTTCCCTTTACAGAAGTCACATTGACTCCCTTCAAGTAGGTTATATATTTATTGATATACTTTTTACATATACATGTCAACTAAATTGGTTCCCTTTTTATTGATTCTATTAATTTTCTTCGAGTTATTCAGGGACCTTTCAGTGTTGAGTATAGTGTGTGCATGTCAACTTTATCTTACTTCAGACGTCAAAGGCCTTTTGTTCGCCTGTCTCTCTGACCGCAGTTGATTCAACCTAAACTTTGTGGATCAGTCTAATATAATGTGTCAGATTTCTTTACTTTTATATACTTAAAATCCTCTTTTGAAAACTACTGACTAAAGTAGCATTAAGTAATTCGCATTGTATTTATCTGACTGTTATTACCAGTATTAGTCACATAACCATAACACTGCCAATTTTGCAAAATTAAGTTTTAAAACTGTGCAGTTTTTACTGAGCAGTTTTGGTCCAGAAGATAGAAGTGCTTTGAAACACAAGCACAGAAAGGTTATCAGCATGCTCAGTTCAAACAAAAAAATCCACCCCTGATATTGAAGAATAGCAGTATTTTGTTCTTACTCATTGCTCATCTCTAATCCACATCTAGCTCATATGTATTCTGGCCAGCAATAACATATGCAGTCTATCCCTTTATCCTGGCAGACATCAAACTCAGCATTTAAAGTAAGCATTTAGATTACAAGCAATTATTTTTAGTCAGCTCCTTAAAAGCTCCTAAATTTCACAGAAGGCCATTGATAAGCTTCCCATATGTTTAGTGATGTTTTTGCCCGGCTTCTGACACAATTGTGTAGCGATATTAACAAATCGAGAACTAACAGTTTTGTGGGGGTGATCTGATAGGCTAACTAATTAATTAATATTCCTGTTCATGAGAGGAAACTGCCTGTACTGCAGACACATGCTGAGTGGGATTCCACACAGGCTTGCTAATTCACCTGCCTCGTGACCCATGTCTGTTCTGGTCTTGGGGTCAAAGGCTGACGTTTGTGACAAACTGTGCGTTGATCTGTGCTGCAAATATCTCTGATAGCTAAAATTAAGCTACAGCTACAATGCTCATTTTTCATCATTGTGACCAAAAGTAGACTGAGGATAAGAGCAGAGTGCACTCACTCGCTGCACTGTTTATAACAAGGATGAGCAATCTCAGACAAGTCTGACCTTATACCTCTGTCGTAATGTTAATAATGGACGACACATATGATTTAAGTAAATCATGTACATATGAAAAAATAATAACTGCTCAAACTCTGGTTATTAAAGCTAGGATAAAAAAAAGATACTAAAAATGAAGATTCCATCTTTGATGTAGTAGGGTGCCAGTCAAGGGTGTGGAATGTCATAAGATATCCTCATCGTAGAGGAATCAAGATATATTGTAAACCTAAGTAAGCCTAAGTCTTGTGAGAATTCTAATCATGATTTATGGATTAAATTGGCCTGGATGTATTAGGATGAATGTACAATTTTTCATGCTTTATCCTACGAAGCTCAACTTCAAAATATTTTTAAGTTAACCCATCTCTAACTGGGAAACAAAAAAGTGATTTCCTTTCTCAAGACAAATGGGAAGCACTCCCAAACAAGACAGGAGAACTTTGAATCCATCTTCCAAAGTTGTCTATATTGCGTGTTCCGTTAAAATAAATATTCATGTTATAAAGGTTTGTACCTTCTATAGGGTTTTTTTTTACTGTATTTCAAAATATTATTGTCAGGATGACAGAATGTCTATCTTTCACCTCCTCCTTACTTTTGTTAAAAATTCCATGATGAAGCTTTGCAAAAAACATATGCAGAATTTGGTATCGGGGATCTGTCTGAAGAATAATGGCAAAGTATCCTTGTGACCACACAGACAAGCTCTGCAAGTCCTATATCATTCACTTAGCATGAAAAAAATGTCTTCCGTGACTACCAGATAATTGCATAGCTGATGACTCCCACTTACAAAAGGCACTTAAATGCATCAGCAGCGCTGGTGTTGACATCCGCGAAGGTCGCTTTGATGCAGTCTTTTATAATTACTCATTTTCATGAAACACACACAGACTCAAAACAAAGTGTGCCTTACTTTCCTTAGAGACAGCGATAACGGCAACCTAACAGCATTTTGAAATGCTTACATTGTCACAATGGAAGTTGTTCTGGAATTAGTATGGGTGTCAAGGGAAAGGGACAGGATGCTACACCTGAATTGCAACCATGCTGTGACTCCCTGGACTTCTGTGCATATATGCTGAACTGTGCATGCTATTTAACTGTCTCCTAAACGCACAAATGATGCATTTCCCAGATAACCACATCCATCTTAAAAATGGAGGCTCAGAATGGATCTCTAGACATCTTAGGAAGATCAAATGATTGAAGAGGTGAATAAAGACATGAGGAAAAAGATAATTAATCTTAAAGTTCAGAATGTACTACTTGAGCAGCGAGCTCTAAAATGCTTCTGAGACAAATGAGCGAGGATACAACTGACTTCTTCTGAATTTTCTGAAGCAGATCTGGAACTTGACCAAACAGATGCTGAAGCCTTGCTTAAAATATTTGAGAACCACTGACTACCGATCAGATCAATCTTTTCCACCTGTCAGCCAGTCACCTACTTCTATTAGACCTTAATGATTTACTTGATACATGAGAAAAAAAAGGCAAAAATATGACTATTCCTAAAGGAACCATCCTGACAATAAGACTACCTTTCAAAAATTCTATGACTATTTATCATATCAGAAACTAAAATTGCTTAATTGTTTTTAGATAACAACTCAAAGAAGATGGAAAGAGAAGGAAGGAAAGAGGGAGGGAGGCAGAGAGGGAAGGCAGGCAAATATCTCAAGAAAAGAAGTGATACCCTGCCAAAGAGAATTTTGATGATGTAGGGAATTGTGTCCGACCATTTCAATGAAGATTAAAGTTGAAGAATTTAATGTTCTTGGAAAACTGTTCTTTTTTTTTCTCTGAGTCATAGAAACCAGCTCAGCTTTATTGTTTCTTACCTGTATTAAATAGAATTTTGAGCAATGCTGAAGTGTTAGAATGGAAAAATATAGTTAGCGCAACATGGGAGGTTGCTCTCACCAAGAACATGGCCATTGTTACGAAGCTACTAGTCAACAGCAGTTATCCCATCTAATCAAAGGATACAGGTACATACACTAGTTAGAACAAGTATAGTTATAATCTGCTACTTTGAGTGGCAAAACCAGCTGAAATTTCAGGGACTAATATTCACAGTATTCACACATTTGGTTTGTACTGTAAAAGGTGAACACGTGATGGGGATAAAAGTATAAGAAAGTAAAACAAGATCTTGATTTTCCATTTGGTTTGTGTTATACCTATGTCTGTTACACAGACTGCTAAACACTCTGTGTTTTACAGGACAAAACAATGGCCAGAAGATGCCAGCTTTGGTCCCTTCATTCAGCAGCTGAGCCTGCAGGCAACCCTCTATAAATGGCTGCACTAAGTCTGAAGGCAAAGATCCGTTAAAATACATTAGTTTTTTGCTTACCTGTGGCTTAAGAACATATCTTTCTTCATATACTGAAAAAAAGCGTAAGGCAGAGCATAAACTAAATTATATTCCATTGCTCTGCACAGAGGCATGTTTTATAAGAGTAACGGTGGATGACACTATTGGCTGTGATAGTGAATCTGAAGTATTTTTCTTGTGTCAGTAAAACCATGAAAGAAAAATATTGTTACGCTTTTATAACTTCTGCAGTTTGTGTGTACATAAATTGTAATATTTTACAATATGTGGGAACCCACAAACACATACAACCTGAATGTCAACTTCACAATATTATCCAACAATTTAAAATACTTATTGCCTGTGAATCCCTCTTTATTTGATTTAGCTCCTGCACATTTCTTTTTATGATTAGCTGTAACAAAAATAAATCTGGAGTACTTAAGAAAACACTTTGCTGCAGCATAGTAATTGTTTCTGACATCTTCTGTCTGAAGCAGATGGCTGATCTCAAAGAAAGAAACTGAAGAAAGAGCTTATAGGACAGATCCTCCTCTAGCATAAAATGAAGACACTCAACTGACTTTAGAAAATATAGATATAGTGATTCATTAGCAGTATCGTGAAAAGAATGGTTATTTCACATTATTTCTGGTATCAAACTCTCATCCATGTTTACTGAAAATAAATTCTAGTCAAAATATTGCCAAATATTACCAAAATATGTGCTATCATTACATGTTCATACTAATGATTATCCCATTGTTTTGAAAATATTAGAATGCAAACCAACAGCATTGGCTTTGTCAATTGATTACACACTGTATGAAAAAGGGGAGCAATGTGTTGTCCACAAAGCCACAGGCTAAAATGTATTTACACAAATCATCCGGTAAATGCTTAGCTAATAATTATTTAAACTCAGAGGCACTGTGATTGTTTCCTCAATTTGTGGAACGAAGATGTAGAGAATTACTCAGGTAATGTGTTTGCAATTACTACATCAACCCCATCTATACAGCAGTGTTGCTAGCTGCCCCCCAGCTCTGGGAATCTAGTGACGGTGATTGTGTAAAAGCAAAGAAAAAAAATGTTTGTTTGAACAACTACAGTTGAATCTGCATGGCTGAGAGTTAGAAGGAGATTTTGAACCTCAAGCTTGGCTGGTGAGCCAAGTCCCACCACGGAGCTGTTGGAGTGGGTCCAGAGGAGGGCACGGAGATGCTCTGAGGGCTGGAGCCCCTCTGCGGGGAGGACAGGCTGAGAGAGTTGGGGGTGTTCAGCCTGGGGAAGAGAAGGCTCCAGGGAGACCTTAGAGCCCCTTCCAGTCCCTAAAGGGGCTACAGGAAAGCTGGGGAGGGACTCTGGGTCAGGGAA
Source organism: Pluvialis apricaria (assembly GCA_017639485.1). NCBI lineage: Eukaryota > Metazoa > Chordata > Aves > Charadriiformes > Charadriidae > Pluvialis > Pluvialis apricaria. The sequence continues at coordinate 3,115,820 of CM030010.1, read as the reverse complement.
GGGAGCGATAGGACGAGGGGGAACAGTTTTAAACTGAAAGAGGGGAGATTTACATTCGATATTAGGAAGAAATTCTTCGCTGTGAGGGTGGTGAGCCCCGGATTGCCCAGAGAAACTGTGGCTGCCCCATCCCTGGAGGTGTTCAAGGCCAGGCTGGACGGGGCTTGGAGCACCCTGGGCTGGTGGGAGGTGTCCCTGCCCAGGGCAGGGGGGTGGAACTCGATGATCTTTAAGGTCCCTTCCAACTCTAACTGTGCTATGATTCTATGACTCGGAGAACTGCCAGCAAAGGTCTGAGTCTTGGCTTGTCCAGCAGCTGCGAGAAGGGGCTACAGTGGGACAGGGACATGCCAGCTATAGTCAGCAGCTTGTCATGGAGGTAAAAGTGTTTCCCAGAACTGTCATTTAAACTCTTTCAAAACACACGCCTACTTGCGTAAATCCAGATTACCCTCCCAATTACACAGAACACAGCCTGCACAGTAGTTCTTCAAGCGTACAGCATTAATCCCACAGATTAGAAATGGATAGGAAATTAAGAACAGATGTTCGGTAGCAGTGCTGTATTAGAGATGACTGAAATAGTGCCAAGACTACTAATATATCCACATGATATCCAATAGTGCCGAGCCTGGGTCCTCAATTACCTTACACATGACATAATATTTCCAGCTCCAAAACCATCTCATTCAGAGCTCTGGGATTTCTTCACAGCGATGCACTGCACTTTATGGACATACTCCAGTGTCTCTTGAGATTATGATCTGTTTCCCCGATTCCACCATCTGCACAGTGCCTGGTCTGCTACATCAGGAACCATTTCAGCAAGCAAGGTTAGTTCTATCATTATGAACTCAACTAACACCAAAAAGCACACCTTGCAAACAGCAGTTAACACCTTAATTTAAAAGGTGGTTTTAGTTCACTGAAACTAAGTACACATAAAAAATCTACAATGTAATAGAACCAACAACCATTGCAAGTTGTTTGACTTGCAAATATGCTCAAAAGAAAATAAGGATAAAAAATACATTAAACAATCTTTCTGTTTATTAAAAGTAAGATAGAATACACTGGGCAGTCAGCGACTGTATAGAAAGGGAATTAAAATCTTCAACTAGCTTTAAATCAGACGGTGAGATGGCAAACCATGACACAACATTGATGTGCTTAAGAGAAACATTATTTTTCACAGGGTGTTAAAACCAGGATTGTCAGCATAGTGAGATTATACTTTTTTTAAAAAAAGGGAGCAAAACAGAGGGAGGGAGGGAGGGAGGGAGGGAAGTACTGCTGCTAGGAATATATTTGAGACATAAATAAATGATGTGTGAACAGTAATCCATACCAATGATCCGTACCAAAGAAAGCGTCAAATAAGTTTAAGGAGAGCAATGGAACGGATGTATACTTTGAAAGGGGTGAAATGGAAACGGGACTGTTTCAGAGACAAAATACTGAATGTTTGTCTCTACAGTGACAAGAGCTTTATGCTCCATTTGGAAAACAGCAAGTGACGATTGCCATGACTGGTTAGTCTAAGAAGTAATGCTGGAGAGAGAAAATAAACCACTAACCATTGTCTAGGGCACATTCCTACACAGAATAGGAAAAGGTCTCTGCATCCCCTTCATTTTGAAAAAAATGGGCCTGGTGAAAATATTTCTAACATCAACATTTTTCTTATTTTGTTTTTCAGGAAACAATGTCACATGTGCTCCTATTAAATTTTTTTTTATTATTGTACTTGCTTCACATTTTGTGACAGCTTCACTTGCAGAAAAGAAAATGGTGTTGAAATTCAATTTTTGGAATTTCCAGCAGAAAGGGTTTTGAAATAATACTGCAGAAAGCTTTACAATCTGGAAATCAGTAAATCTTATAGCAGAACACTTTGCAGCAAAGTTAACACAAAAACTCAATGGAATACATCTCCCAGAGATAGTGCAAAATAAATTCAGCAGAAATATGAAACAAAGTAGTTTTTCAGCAGCATTACTGAACATGTATTGGAATTAATAACAGTGCTCACATGAGAGACTCGTATAGTGATCTCAAACTTCAGCTGTGTAATACCAAAGAGTGATACTGAATCTCTACATGCATCTTTAATACATTTTGAAATATCACAGTCTTTCTGAAACAAGACTGCTTCTTCTTTAGATAGGGGTTTTTTTTCTCATTAGATGGGTCTCCATACCAAACTCAATATAAATTCCCATTTACCTCTTTTAAAGTGATTAGAAGAGCATTGTCCAAAGAATAACGGGCAGCAGGTCAGTACCTATTTCCTTAGCACTGGGATGCATTGCAATATGAGAATCGTCAGGTTCCAGTGAATTGTGAAGCAAGTTTATCGAAGGTTACCATAGCATTTTATATCGCTAAGTATCATCTGGCATAAATGCGTAACGCAAACAGTAGAAGACATATATTTTGCTAACTGTATGTGTCTTTATTAGATCTACTTACCACTATTGGTTATTAGGATCAGGTGAAACCTACATCAGATTAAGTCTTTATGGACTGAGATTGTAGATGTTTCAAAGTGCAAACTATTGTAGTTACAGAAATCTATTACAATTCCTCAACAAAGAAAGGGCAAGTAGACTATAAACTGACTGAGCAAATAAAAGAAAAGTATAAAAAGGCCAAAGTACTAATAAGAAAAGGGAGATTTTTATTACCTAGGTAAAGCCTGGAGTACATTAAGTGTGGTAATGAGAATGGAAGAACGGGTAGATGCACGCATATAATACCAAATAGCATTCACATTCAACTTTGCAAATAAATAACACCACAGTGGTTTTCTCGGTATAAAGTAATACATAGGATGTGTTTGAAGACATAAAAGTAAAAGAGAATCTGTGAAAGGAGGTAATATTCCTGCACTTGTAATCAAAGTAAAAATACAATAAAAATAAAACTTCCTTAAGACAACCTGATAGGTACAAGATACACTTAGTAAAGACAAATGATGCATACGTAATAATGCTACTTAGTAAAAATATATCAGGTATAAAGCAGAGTGTAGGCATAAATAACACAAATCAAAGTGTTTAGAGAAAAAGATATGCTTTATCAAACACCTAAAGGTCCAGGGAAAGAAAATAATGACTAGTCTATAGAAAAGCATTAAAGGCTGTAGAAAATTAATAAGGAGGGTTGAGGCAAAGCCACTATTACAATAAAGATAACTGGATAAATCAACATATACAGTAAAAAGGTCTTCTACTTAGTTATGGAACGGAGAGAAAGGGAAGGAATGGGATAATCTGGTGTTGGAGACTGAGAATGTTAATGTGACTGGAAAAAAAAAAAAAAGAGTAAAAAAGGGAAAGAAACCAACATCCAGACAGAGGAAGGAAAATGTTAAAATTCTTCCCCATTGTGCACTGAACAGGTAATTAGGCAATTAGAGCTATACAAAGCAGTGAGAGCTCCAGGCTCAGAGGAATTAGGTTTTAGAGTTCTGCAGAAGGCAGGCAGAGAAATGGGAAAACTATCGGCCAAATTTAATAGCACACTAAGGGCAAGGAGTACCAGAGGGCTGGAGGGCACAGAACGCTGCGCCAGTGTTGAGGAACAGAATGAAGAGGATGTGTAAAAAACTTAATACCCACAGGAGAGGTACCGGAGACATGAAGACACCTGAAAGAGCCAGGCTTATAAAACCACTCATGCTAGCTAGTCAGTGGCAGCCAAAGTGGTTTCATACACCAAAGTTCATAGCTAGATTCATAAACAAAGGTAAAATAGTAAACATGAAGCCTCCATATTAAATACAAAAAAATATTTCCGTGCCTCAGAAGAGCTTGAATTAAAGACATACTTTAGACTGTGATTTCAGTCTCTCTAGGATCCTTTTGTGTGATTGATCTTCTTGCAATATTGTTTTTCAATACAAAATAAGAGAGTTTTCACATGTGAATTTCACTCGTTTGTGTACTTCTCACATACGTAAATTCATCATTAGAGAGGTTTTTATGGTAAAGGCTGAATTAGCAATCATAGAAATGAAATTCGGCTCGTGGGTCAAGTATGTATCATAAACCATTCGGGCTCAGGCTCAGCAGTGCAGTTGTAAGTATACCTTAAGCTCATGAATATTTCTTTTTGTATATAGAAGGGTTTACTACTGAAAAGAACAGAATTCTGAAAAGCATTAAAACTTGTGAATTACTTCATTCATTTAGATGCTGAGAACATATTTGTATAAGCTTCCGGAATAGCAATTAGATCAAGTGTTTACTTAAAAGTAACTATGTGCCTAACTTAGCACCTTATTGAAATAGAGTGAAATTTTCTGTGCTTAAGCTCAGTCACTATGAGCAGAAATAATAATTCCATTTTTTCCTTGCTGTGTTTGCATGCAGCACAAGTGCAGTGGGTAAGCCCATGGGCCAAGCACTTGGCTTTGGATTGCAAATTTCTAGAAACAGCAGTTGTGTGTATAAAGCACCTGCACCACGGGCCCCTCATCTAATTCAGGGCCCGGAGATACGACTAAAATATACACAGGAGCTTCCAAACATTAGAGACTGAGGATATAACTTTGCACAACCAGGGACTGAATGGGGGACACAAGCTTGAAAACCAAGGGAAAATGGATTCAGGGCACTTAAAGCAAATGACATTTCCAGAAAATAGGATTTGTTTGGAAGGAGGAAGTTCAGGACCCTGATACAAAACTGCTTTCTCTTTGGATTAAACTGCGTAAAAGAGATTGAAGAAACGTGCCAATCACTCATTGCTTTTGCATACATTGTAAATTTAAGCATGGGCTCTTGTGGGGTTTAAAAGCTGTGTAAAATTAATGCCAATACTGTTGAGAAAATACTGAGAAGCAGAACAAATTAATTAATTTTTAATAGTTCTAGTTTATGGACTCTTGCAGTTTATTGCCCAGAGTACATGGTAATGATGAGACTGGAGACAGAATATTATCACAAAGACTCAACTAAAAGCAGTCACAAAGCAGAACGCAGATGAGCAAAAAGATGTCAGGACAGTATGGGTAGTACTTAAAAGACTGAAAGTCCCTATGTAATATTACACACCATTTATGTAGATAAATACTACAGGATACTGCTAGGCAAAATCTACAACTCAGTGGTGGACAGACCAATTAATGCAACAAATACACTTTTGCATATATGCAGCTTTTAAAAATTAACCACAGCTGGTAGCCTTTCTGCAAGAGTTAACTGCTGTTAGTCTAGTTAAAAAGAACTTGTGGCAGAACTGTCAGTGATGAAGCCATCTGGCTTCATCACAAGAGTTTTTACAAGCCTGTGCGATAAACAGCAATGTAGATACATAATTAAAAAAATCATTATTTCCTTCCACAACTTTAACAGTGAAAAGATAGCTCTTGAGTTGTAGGAGAAGGAAGGTGATGAGGCTCTCTAAGAATTTCCTTCCTCTTCTTACTAACTCTTCAGAAGAGCTTAGCCTGTACATGGCCTTGGGAGGGAGGTGAAATAGAGGTCTTTATTTGATTGAGTGAACAGAAGGTTTCATTGGAATTTTCTCATTTTTAACAGACCCAGGGGTGGCACATCACCCTTTTTCCGTACGTGGCATGCTTCTTGCAAGCAGCTGGGGCTGGCTGCTCCTTTTCCACCAGAGCTTACAGCATTTGATTGCACGCCTTGTTATGCACAGTGTTCTGCTTATGTTTTAGGATAAGGAGAGGTTTTTTCACCTCCCACTTAGAACAGCCTGAACAGAGCAGGGAGATTTCAGCCTTTTATAAATCTATGAGGATGTCAGAGATTCAGGTCACCAGAATTTATGAGATTCATGGTGCTGGCATTTTTCCCTTTTCCTCAGCCCTCATAAAGTAAGGGAACTGGACATACACCTATACACAGGTATATGTCTCTTTTGCAGTCTCTTTCCAGGTTTAGGCACAGCCACCATTCAGCTCAGCCCACCCATGAAGGTTATCCACACATCCATGAGAGCTAAAGGTTTTTCTTGTGAATGAAATTCTAACTGTGAAACATAAATGACATTTGAAAATTGCATATTGCTCTGATATGCACAGGAATGTTGAAGATCTGGACATGTACCGGGATATACTTGAACTGTAGGAGGCTTCTGACTTTGAGCAAATTTGTGGGAAAAAGGAAAATATTATGGTTACAGAGACAGCAATAAAAGAGTCAAGTTCTTCCTTCCCTAAGGGAAGCAATACAAATAAAAGACTTGTCACTTGCAACTAAAGAATCTGTGCACAGACACTAGACAGGATGATACATACCAATAAAAATAAAATAAGAAGGGTAATGACCAAGATGTGAAACCTTGAGGGAAAATTTTAATAAAGATACAGAAGGTTTAAATCATACATCAATAAAAGGAGAAGTTTAGAAAAGAGTGGCCAAACTAGAGTTCACCACAGCAAATCACACAGCTTTGCCCACACTACCTTTGTGGTGTGGCTATGGGCATGCACTCATACACAACTGGTCGTGTCAGAGTCCTACATCGCTTACTGACTGCGTATCACAGTATCGTCAGGGTTGGAAGGGACCTCTGGAGATCATCTAAGTCCAACCCCCCTGCCACAGCAGGGAACAAGCAGTATCACTGCTTGAAAATAGAAATTGCTCTTAATAACACTTGGCGCACTTGGGATCTTGACTGACTTGACTGATCTTTGAGCTGCTTTCTTCCCTAAATATATGCCATAACAAAAATTGTTAAAAAAACAAACAAAAATTGTTGGACAAAAAAAACTTTTCAGTGATAAACCCACCTGGAGTACTGCATCCAGCTCTGGAGTCCCCAACAGCAGAAGGACATGGACCTGCTGGAGCAGGTCCAGAGGAGGGGCACAAGGATGATCCAAGGGCTGGAACACCTCTCCTATGAGGAAAGGCTGAGAGAGTTGGGGTTGTTCAGCCTGGGGGAGAGAAGGCTCTGGGGAGACCTTATAGCCCCTTCCAGTATCTAAAGGGGGCCTACAGGAGAGCTGGGGCAGGACTTTTTACAAGGGCATGGAGTGATAGGACGAGGGGGAATGCCTTCAAACTGGAAGAGGGCAGGTTTAGATTAAACATTAGGAAGAAGTTTTTCACTTTAAGGGTGGTGAGGCACTGGAACAGGTTGCCCAGAGAAGCTGTGGCTGCCCCGTCCCTGGAGGTGTTTAAGTCCAGGTTGGATGGGGCTTTGAGCAACCTGGTCTAGTGGGAGGTGTCCCTGTCTATGGCAGGAGGGTTGGAGCTTGGTGATCTTCAAGGTCTCTTGCAACCTAAGCCATTCTATGATTCTATGATAAACCAAGTCGCAGAGATTTATTAAAACTTTTATATTAATGTCTCTCTTGGCAAGTTCAAACTAATTCTACCCCTTAGGAGGAATGAGTTTCTCAGGGAAGCAAGGAATGCGTGAAGGTATTACCTGCACTTGTGTGTGTGTATGTCTGTCTTTTGTTAGACTGCAGTAATTTTTCAGTCCACTGACTGATTTCAGGCAAGCACAAGAAGGGGAGAGGGCTATCTGATCAGTAAGTTGCACATAACAGTCTATAAAAATTTGTTAAGAATAAGTGATTTGTGTGGATAAAGTCTGTAGTATCCCTTACTGGGGATCTTGTTCATCACTAGGTTCCTTTCACAGGAAAACCTCTGGACGAGGTCAGGACTCAGCTACAAGACACAAACCCCCATGAAACCATGGTCCCTTAGTTCCAACCTTCATGTACCGCCACTTGTCAGTCATTTCACCTCCCATGTTTCTTCACATTGGGATGTTAGAAGCAGTATACGAGTGAAAGGAGAATTAAGAAGAAAGCCAATCTCATTTTAAAAATACTTTTATGCTTTCATTTGGAGTTAAACGCCCTACCACACAACTAGAGAATTAAAAGTTTTCTTCTGAACTGTTTCACAAGACGCCATTATAATTTAGAGCAATGTATTTTTATATCTGCCTGTCTGACGGTTTATCTAGGTGTCATCGATATTTGTATGCCCACGTGAAATGTTGTGATACTTGGGTTTCCATTACAAAGTCAACCACCATAATAGCCAGCCATTATTGGCCATCTCAACTGCCCAAAAAGTTAGAACTGTGTTAAAAAGTGAGAACTACCCCTACAATGGGCTCTCACAGGGCACTAAGTGTTAGGTTGAGATAACAGATAAAAGCGCAGTGGTCTGTTCTGTAGAGAAAACTTCCACCAATTCCCCAGTTTTCTTGGACGCAATACAATGTGTATATGGCTTTTTGTAGTCATAATCCCAGGAGTGGGTATTTTCAGCTTGTTTCCTGCAATTCTTTGTGTTTCTCCAAGCACACTAGACTAATACTGAAGATAATAGATTTAGCTATCCCACGCACTACAGTACAGTGTAGATATGCCCATGCTAGAACTTAATGCTAGCACCAGTGTTGTACCTAAACATATTAGACTTTAATGTGGCATTATACTTTAATAGTTTTATGTGAATATATCAAATTTGCTCTGCTACTCAAAGATCTCTACATTGTGCCATGCACACATGTACTGTTATTCTCAAATCTTGCCTTGAGCAAAAAGGAAACACATCTTAAATGCAATGCCAATAATTGACTGTTAAAATTATAGAAATCTTAACTGTCTAATAAAGGAATAACTCGTTCAGATCAAATTACAGAGAAAAAATTCATTACAGAAAAAGTCTTAATAATCAATAATACAACTAAAATTGTTATACACTGACTCTCTGACAATACATTCACCCTCCTGGGAGGAGTATGAGGTTTATGGTTTCCTCCTTCTCACTCTAGAACCCACCTGGGTTTTTTCCACAACTGCTAACATAATCTACATCTGTTCTTTCTTCTCTGACCCTGCACCCAGAATTACTGTATGTCATGCATTTTATATTTGTTAGGTACTTGCCCATCTCACACTTTTCCATCTCACTCCTGTACACCACACCCTACGGTGCACCCCATCGCCCCATTTTCAGGGCCCCTGCTGCTATCCTATTCCCCTGTTCTTCTACACTCTATCATTAGATTGGAGCCATAAATAAATCATTCTTCATAACATAGGTAGCTATGACTGCTACCAATATAAAATCCTAATTATACCAAAAATTAATCAAAAGTAAAACAAACCAGGCATAACCACCAGGCCATTAGAAAAAATCCAGTTAAACCCCCAAAAAGCCCCAAAACTTCAAGCAGGGTAAGGAAAGTTTAGACAAAGTAAGCCTGACAAAACTCATCCATGAGGCATTGCAAAGTCAGTATAAAGACCGAGACCTGTTACTGGCAATAACAAAATTGTATTCACATGGCACAGTTCCCTGTGCAGCAAAAATCCCAAGAGAAAGCACAAACTTCTTGCAAACTTGACAGGACCTTTCAAAATGTGACAAGCATGATCCACAGCGATGGACAGAGCTGAAACATTTGATCTTGTTATCTATCATCACCAGATGAAGACAAATCAGAGAAGGGTACCCAGTTCCTCAGGTTTGGTACCCTCCACTTACCTAATTCCCCCTCTTTGTGCCGAGTACCCTCTCACCAGCTGTTTGCATAACATGTGCTAATTTAAAACCAAAACCAGCTGAATGGAACACGCTTCACAACCTCTTTATCCAGTATTTTTAATGTGCCCTACTTGGAAACCTATCAATAATATCTTTTTTTAGAAACACGTTTTCATACAAAAAGTAGGATCTTAAAAAGTCAAGTTAACTGAAAGGAGCAGATGTTTACATTGGTGCCCGAGGGTGCCATACCACTTCAGTATTATGTTATTATTGCCTGCAATCTACTTCAGACACTTACATAGTACCGAGGAATTCCCTGATGGTTGTAACAGTCAACATCATGGTTTGATAACATAACCAAGTGCAGTTACATTTCTGATCTACCACTCTGAAACATGCAGCACGGTTATTTCATTTTGTTACAATAGTTCTGAATCGTCGAGCCTAATATAAAAGGAGATCAAATTAACAGAAATTGGAGTTGACATCATCATTACACATGGGTTCTGATTGTCGGTAAAGATGATAAAATCTACGATACATTTCTTTGAATCATAATCAGTTCTTTTTTGAGTTTTCCCTCATTACATATTTTATTTAACCATACAAATATAAATGTCAGTTTTCAGCGAGGAAGCTTATGGCAAGGTCATTAGCTTATTAGGCTGTTGCAGTAAGTAAGTAATGTAAGCCTTCAGGAAATGAGTAACCCTCCTATGTATCTGAGCAAGAAAACTTCACCTTGAGCAAATTGCTTCTTACATAAAGATTTCTGTAAGTAAAACCTCAGGTTGCCAAAGCGGATGCAGCCACAGCAGAAATATGCTTTCTTAAGTTCAAGTTCTGCAGATGTATTTCTTTGCTATTAGTTTAAATGTGACTTGAAATATATTCTTTTAAATGCCATCTGGAAATAAATCCATTTTTAGATGCTGTAATAACTGCTTTGTTATAAAGTAAAGTCACGGTATCTAAGAGACTGATTGAAAGGAAACTGCAGCTTCCTTAAGGGAGTACATGGTCATTTAATTTAATTATCTTATTCCAACTGGTGATAATATCCAAAGGGAAACTATTTCTAAATTTACTTTTTATTAAAACTTAATTCAAGCACAGCTCGCCAAATTTATATATACTGCAAATGTATTTTAGCTTCAGTGCCACTGTCACACTCATTACCCATCACTTCAGAAATTGAATGAGGCAAAAGTCCCGTTATTCTAAAATACCAGCAGATAGACAAATACAAAATACTGAGGCTGTAAAAAGGAAACTATTTAACACAGTGAATCGGCAATTACATGAGTGATACTTTTTTCTTCTTTTCTTAATACTTAGACATTTTTGTGAACTCTCAGAAGAGAAATAAACTCCCAGAGGGAGTCTTCTGATGAGTCTTCTCCTTCCTAACCATTTCCAGTGCCATATTGTTAGCAATTCCCTAACATTTATCCCCATTTTAGTCCTAGTTGTGCACAACGGGTACCCAGCAATGATTTTCTAAGACATATGAATACACACATTTGAAGGGAAAAAAACCCTTCTGAGGGCAGTTGGTACATATTGTAGGGCAAGAAGAGATCATTATGTATAGTATTGTATTGCTTTTCCACTGCCGCTCTTGAGCTTGACCCTGTACTATAATCATCGTTAGTCACAAACACTATCCACTTGAGAATGGACACTTAGTTTGGCAAACCATTAAAAAATAAAAGTGAACAGGGCCGCTAGGAATTGTTGGCAGTGAAACTATTCCAAGCCCTTATACCTTAACTACACCGGGCTTAATTGGGAAATGTCCACTTTGCACTGCTGCGGCAAAGACTTATTTCCTGCTCTTCTGGAAAGTAAATAGCTGTTTTCTTCCTACCTTCAAGGTGACATCTCCCATGCTACAGAGCAATTCAAAGATAAGAGATATTTTTAGCTCTCCTTGTAGCTCTTAATACAGTTATGGCCATTACACAGCACATTAGTTTTTCACAGGGATGTTCTTAGCGATAAAGTAGGCTTGGGGCCTATCACACTCTATGATTTTATTCTTCCAGCACATCCCATTTTTTTTGTACTTCACATAACTGTGATCTTGTACTGACTTTTTAGTGCATTTTCTCTGATTTTTATTCCATTACTTTTTTGATTCCTCTTCCAAATATTTTTTCCAATACTTTTTCTGTTGCTTAATTATTATACAGATTTTATGCAGTTGAGGTTCAATATTTTGAAGTTAAGGGTCATTTTTGCTGGAACAGTAATATTGGAAAACTAATGCCTACGACATTCAAAAATCCTTATAAAAACATGTAACCTGTTGGAACATTCAACAGTTGGAAACAGGAATAAACCTGTGCTCTGACTTCTTTGAGTTGGAGGCCATTTAATCCACCTTGTTAAATCTGTGTTCAGTCTGTCTTGTTTGGGTGAGATGTCTTTTCAGAAAAGGCATACCATCTTGTTCTGCTGGCACCCCAAAATATATAATCCATCAATCTTTTTCCAGGGGTGAGCTGTTATCACGATTAAAAATATGTTTCTAATTTTTATTTGTATTCTTGTTCATCTTCCAGCCTTATTTTTGCTATGTGTTTCTTTGCTGCACTCTTGCAGTTTTTGATACTTTTCTCCCCCCGTAAACAAGTTCTTGCAGCTTCCCTTGTCATCTTCATCATGCTCTTCAAGGTGTCTTTTGTAGCTTTTGACTTATTATTTAGCTGCTTTGTGTATTTTTCCAGTTTTCCAACATTCTTTTAAAAGTGACAACACAACAGGATACGGTATTCTTCAATCCCATATATAGTCGTAACATTTCCCCTGGTTTCTCTTCCCTTCTATGTTTTCAAGTCATGATACCATACAGGAAGCAAATATTAAAATGCTTGTATATTAGCCTGCCAAAATCCTTTCAGAGTTGCTATGCCACCCATCATTCCACAGGCAGGGACTTTCTTCCTTTTTTTTCCTATGGATACAGTTTTGTATTTGGATGCCACAAGATCAATACTGATCCTGCTCTTGACAGTACTCCCAAATATTTTTTGTCTTCAAATTTTAACAAAAATGACTTAATATTTTCCTCCAGATTATCCCTGAAGCTATTTTGTACCATTAAACCCCACTGCAAACTCATCCATGCATTGCTGACTCTTCACTGACATCACTGTGCCAGGTTATGTCAGCAGTGTTTCAACTTCCTTCGAGTTTTTCATCCAATTTATATCACCTAATTCTTAAACAGTTATTCAGCAGTGTCAAATGTACAACAGAAATCTCAGATTATCCACAGCTAATTTTATCAACAAAGCACATGAACCTGTAAAATACAGAATCGATCTGTTTGAGAGGTCCCAATTTCCATAAAATCATACCCCTTCCTACTGCCTATATAAGTATTCTTCCATTTAAAAATCAAACCCTATATCACTTTTGCCTGTTAGTACTATCAGACTGGACAACCCAGTTTTCTACTTGCCTTCTTTGAACAGTAGCGCAGTATTCTCATTCTTTTGGCATCCTACACTACAGCCAGTATTCAATGTATATTATTAATTATCACCAGCAGGCCACAGATGTACCTGTCACACTATTTTAGGACTCTTGACTGCGAGTTATGGAGACCTGTAGATTTTAAAAGGTTGGCCTGTAGTTCATTTTATTCTTTCCAGTTACTAATGGAGCAGAAAGTACTTTATGTGAGTGTATTATCCCCGTTCTTCCAAGTAAAGAAAGGAATATTTATTCAGCACTTCTGCATTTTCTACATCATCGCTAACAATTTTACCATCTCCACCTATTATATTGCTCATATCAAGCCTAAGATTCATTTTGTGTCTAATATACTATAAAAACGGACTCATATTATCCTTAGCAATACCAACTATGGATTTTTCCCTGATATCTTTAGGTATTTTTCCTTACAAATCTTCCCATTTATAACAGTCATTAACTTATTTCATCTTACCTTAAAACCCTCGAGGGTTTTCTTTCTTTCTAATTGCTGTCATTATCAGTCCCTAGCATAGGCTTTTAACAAAAGCTGTCCTCCTTTTCACTGTAGTTGTATAGACATCAGATATATAAACTTTTCTTAAAGAATTCCCCGTTTTTATTCCCATTCTTTCTCTCTCCTTTTTTGCCAGTCACAGTCATTCACACTTTTCTGATTTTGGATCAATTTATTATTTAGACTTAAATGTATGTTATATATATGCATATATGTATGTACACTGATGGGCACTTTCCCTTGCTTGTTTGCACTGTAAGTAATCAGGTCATAAAAACTAGTCTCTAGGCAATCACTAAAATCCAGGTGATTTATTTACCTCCAGATTTATCTCATGTTGAGTGCAATACCTTCTGCATATCAAAGTATTTAACTATATTCACAATAGTGAATCAACGCAGAACCATTGCATATGAAGGGTAGAGGTTCAAATGTGCACACAGACTTGCGAGTCTAACACTTTTGCTCCTTAGATGTTTTCATTTAAGCTGTGTTTTCATTTAAGATGTGTTTTTCCTATTAAAGCTTTATAGATATTTCATTAGTGATAGTCTTTGTCTTTCTTCTTTTTTTCTGTAGTACCAGTACTCATTTATCTTTATAATTTGCATTCTTGATATTTAGCTATTATGCAATACAGGTTTTTAAATGATCGCTACAGCTTTTTTAATGGTGGAATTTAGACAACCTAGCATTTGGAGAGAATTTTATTTAATGCAAACCCTGTTTTAGTTATATATACATATTAATTTGTTTACTCTGAGCGCATGTTGTTGAAATATTATTACCACCATTTCAAGTTCATCTCCAACTAACCAATTATTTGTGACAGAGATGGCTGGGATTAAGGAACAGGGCTCCCAACTTGTGTCTTGAGTGCAGAAGCGTAACTGTGTGCTACTCAAGCTCCATTGTGGTTTTCCCTGGATCGGCCGCAATATCCTGCGCCATGGTGTTCTGCAAATGGGATCATAGAATCATAGAATCGTTTAGGTTGGAAGGGACCTTTAAGATCATCAAGTCCAACCATTAACCTAACACTACCAAACCCACCACTAAACCATGTCCGTCAGCACCACGTCTACACGTCTTTTAACCACCTCCAGGGATGGTGACTCCACCACTGCCCTGGGCAGTCTCTTCCAGTGCTTGATAACCCTTTGGGTGAAGAAATTTTTCCTAATATCCAACCTAAACCTCCCCTGGTGCAACTTGAGGCCATTTCCTCTTGTCCTATCGCCTGTTACTTGGGAGAAGAGCCCGACCCCCACCTGGCTACCCCCCCCTTTCAGGGAGCTGTAGAGAGCAATAAGGTCTCCCCTCAGCCTCCTTTTCTCCAGGCTGAACACCCCCAGTTCCTTCAGCTGCTGCTCATCAGACTGTGCTCCAGACCCCTCACCAGCTCCATTGCCCTTCTGTGGGCCATGCCACATTTCACAGTCAAAGGGAGTTGGATGCCCTCTGTAGGGATTTTCCCATAAAGGTTTCCTTCCCAGGCAAAAGAAAAAATGGCGCTTTTTTTTTTGCCCCCCCCCCCCTTTTTTTTTTTTTTTTTTTAAGGACTTAAGTGACCTGACTTAAGGACTTAAGTGACTGGGAGCATGCGGGAAAGAAATCTTTTGCTTATGTTACTACGGTACTGAACCAAAAGCGTTGTTTGGTGTCCTCTTGAGCCCTATGTACATTTCCAAGCACAATGCAACAGCCACGGGTCTGAAGTCTTGGCTACAGCAAAACCATGCTGATTGACAGGCACAATTTTTCTTTCCTGAAGTAACTTTGATAGCTGAATCGACTAATAATTGTAGATATTTCCACAGGAAAGGTCAATTTTGACAAATGGCTCCTTGAAAAACACTGAACATACTTCTGCCTTGTCGTCTTGCATCTTTATTATAAATTATCTTAGAGTAAAAAACATAACCTGACTGCAGTTAGTGTAAATCTGCCCTTGGAAAATACTTAACTTATTCATCCAGTCTGCCAGGTTTTTATCTGTATTAAATCTGTATTATTGGTTTTCACCAGCTGAGAATCTGGCATGCCATTTTTAATAGCAGAGATGTGGGCGACTAATTAGAGCTCTATTTGAAGAAAAACAGGAATTAGTAGCCTTTCAAAGCTTGTGTGTCTTCCCCAAAGTACTCGCCTAAACATGCAGCAAGTACTTCTGTACTCATTCTCTCAATAGCTCAGACATAAATCCATTCTGTTATCCTGGAAAAACCCATGGAAAACAGATTAACAGAGAAGCTTAAAATTACTGCCAGTATTTTGAAGACTTTCTGCATATGGGGAATCTATGTGTGAAAAAAAGAGAAACCTCAAAGGCCAGGGAGCACCCACAATAACAAAGGTGGATTGCCAAAGATGAACTTCTGCCCAGCCCAGGCTGTAGGAGGAGAAAGACAGGAGTTCACAAGCTCTCCTCCTGGAGCTATGTATCCAATCTCTTTCTCAAAGAGTTCAACCAGACATGATTTTATTTGGTTGCCTAGCAGTCAGGCTTACTGCTCTGTATAGCCTAGGGATAAAGGAAGAACAGCACAATGTTTCTAATCTGTTGCTCTTGGTATCTTATATCATATATTAATTGCAGCCAAAGCTAGAAATGCTAAGCCATAACTTCATATGCTTGTTTGCTTGCTATGTCTGTCTCATGTTTTCACCCAATGAATCTTCAATCATTTTTACAAGGAACGTGTCTCCAAAAAAAATCAAAACATTTTCCTATATTAAAATATGGTTTTCTGGTGAGTTCACTGCATTAAGTTTCTTTAGATACATGATGGGAGCAAAGCTAAGTCTCTCTCATCTTCAACCAGAACCTTATTTGTTCTGACTCATACAGTACAGGACGGGGAAGAAAGACGCTTCTTGATCAAAAGGCAAGGAGAAAAAAAAAATACTTCCTTTACTTGCACTTTTTCATGGCCCATTGCAGTAAACATGCCTATATGACTGGAACTCAAACACAAAATGGGTACAACAAATGTCCACGCTGATTCCCAACAGGGTTTAGGCTTGAGCTCAAAGCTGACAAAATTTATGTGCTTGCAGGTGTGCCCAGAAGCTGATATTTATGTGCCCTGGAAGACTCATGGGAGATCACAAAGCACCAGGAAACTTTTGGTGTCAAGGGTCTTAATTTTGAATGTAGATTCCTAGAGTGACACACAGGGAAGCAAAGTGTTGTTTTACAAAGGGTTTCTTCTGAAACACAACTTCCCATTAAACTAAGAACATGAAGATGACTTCTGAGAGTCCTGCTAACACCAATACTCAGAGATGACGTCTTTCAACCTCTAAATAAATGTTTTCCCCTAGAAACAATGAACCAAACTCATATGCCTAGGCATTTCTTTCATTTATTTTTAACAAGCTTCCCTGTCCTTTCCTGGACTTGCCAGTCTTAACTAGACACCTTTAAAGCATTTCAGACCAAGGGAGTTATGATGAGTGCGCAACAGATGATGGAACAGCACTTTGGCCTCCCTATAACTATTTCTGGAAGCATGAAGAACAAGAGACCGAAGAGGGTAAATTCAGGAAATAAATACTATGCTACAAATCCTTAAAAGGATCTGAGTCATTACCTTACCATCAGAAAGCACATGTAAGGTCCATTGGCACTATATGAAATGCATAATAAGAAGGATTTTCTTTTCCAAGATCTATCTGGAATCCTGTCTACCTCCTCCTACTCTATTAAGTCCTTAAAGGTAGCATTCTCATTGCACTTACAAAGCAAAATCAGAAAATTCTATTTGAAATCCATAGAAAAGAACTCTACCTCCCCTTTATTTCAGATTTTCATTATGATCCTCAACTCATACAATTAATACTAAAGAACATAGAATCCCCAGCTAGATTCCCCATAGATTTCAGCTGCAATCTGTTTTTTATTTTGAAAGAAACCATCACCTTCAAATTATGTCTTTTAAAAAAAGTCTTTGTCTATGCAATCGATATCACCTACTGCTGCAAAAACTCAAGCATTTTATAAGTCCATTTGCTTTCCCCTTTGTTAATTCATCGCTTTTATCTCAACTTCAAAACAAAAAAGAATGAAATCACTTCTGTGTGTATAAAGATTCCATTTTACCCTCAAGCGCTCAGTGTTGCAATATTCAGCCTGCACAGGGAATGAGGAATTAAAGATAAATGCACAAACAAAAGCAATTGCTAGTTTTGGATATTTTTTTTAATACTGGAAATATTTTCATTCATTGTCAGCTTCATAATTGCCTCTGGATTTTCTCTGGCTGTTAAGATTTTTCACCTCAATGAATTGACCAAGAGATTTTGTTCCTGACACACATCTGTGAATTAGCTGTATCATTATTGAGTGCTGTTTACCTAATATAACTGCTATTATTATAATAAAAAAAAAAAGTAATCAGCTCTTTGATTGACTGGGCACATATTGTATGTATATGTCCTATCTATCATTCGGATGCCAAAATAAAGGCCTGTTCTCTTACACGTCTTTATTTTATAATGCAACTAACTCTAGTTATTCTTTCTCCATAAACAGTGATAGCATCAAACCCATTTTATGGTGTTTCTGTGACTGTACTGCTCAGTCATACTTTGATCGCATGTGTCACCAATCCATATGCTACCAATCCATACAGTGTCTGAGGCTATGTGCTCATCTTAACCTGCCAGGTGCAGGTGCCTTGAGGTCTAGAATATTCTTAGGTTATGACATTCTTTCTGCAAATATGAGTTGTACAAAGACTGACCTGCACTCTCGTCTTACCAGATTTGTGAGGACTCCACACTGCCTTTCCTATCTACCTGCTCATGGTCAAGTGGTATTACTACCAAGAGAGATGAAGTATGAGACAATGTTATGACAGCCGGAGCCCATCCTTAGGACAAGTGTACACCAGATTATCTGAGAATGCAAGAACAGTCAGAGCAGGCCAGACCAGAGGTCCACCTTGCCCCGTTTCCAGCAGATGGGTCCCTGCCAACACCCTGGGGCCACAGAGCTCCTTGTCAGCCTCTGCCGACAGACTTCCTCCACCACCCCACACACACAGGGCGAGCAGGCTCCAGCCAGCTTACCTCTAAAACAAACCACAGGAATCTCCTCACACTCGTCCCTTCCATTTTCTTGCCTGTGCCTCACCACACCTTTGTCTAAGGGGAGACGGCAAAGGACCCCAGCAAGCTGCCCTGCACTCAGAGCTGATCCCACCGCACACTAGGGGTGTAAGGTGGCGACTCTTCGTGGAGCAGTGGGCTCCCCACGTTCAGGGTTCACAGGGTTCTTTAGAAAGTGGCTCTAGCGCATGTGTGTTGAATAGGCCACAGACCATCTGTAGGATCCACCAGAACCCTTTACTGAGGTATGGCTGTGTTTTGCCATCAATCATTTTAATGTCATCCCCAAGGAATACCTAGTAGTAACTAAAGTTTTCTGTTATTCACCCTAAATGCTTGTCAGATCTTTGTAAACATATCACAGCCAGCATCAGCCTTCCAAACAGAAGGTCAATAACTACCTCATTTCAGAGCTCAAATTCCATTCTTCACAGATCTTATGTTATCTTTGAGACAGTCAATCAGTTGATTTGGTTAGACTGGATGTTCTCTCTTTGCCAAAGACCTCATCAACATTCCATTTTTCTTGTGTGCTTTTTATCCTGGTATTGCAATGCCCCACCAATTGTCTTCTTTCCACAAGGTTTCCACCAGGCTTCAGCTCGCTTCCGGATTTTTCTTTTCGGAACACACATCCCAGTTCCCCCATCTTATTTCTTAGAATCACAACATTCATGTAAAAGCATATACATCGCTATGTAGACTCTTTTTTTGATAACCTATGGATGACAATCAGCTCGTCTTCCATTCCCTATTTTTTTATTTCCATCCTCTTCACTTGAGGATAGAGGTCTTCATCCACAACAGAAACATCATCCCAACAAATGATCTCCTCTGTACCAGTTGTCTCCTTGACCTTTCAGTTTGAACTCTCAGCTTTGTCCCCTCACGCCTCTGCGGAAGTCTATCCTTTCTGAGCACATCCTGATTATCTGAAAAATATTTCCAGTTCCTGATGAATCTGAGCCCTTGGTGCTCACACTGAGTAAGCTTTCAGCACCCAATAGGTGTAACTAAAATAATAGCTACCAGCACATGAAAATGAAATTTCACAGAAAACGTTTTGCATGCCAATACAGGGCACTGTTGAGCAGAGAAGCAGTAGTGGAAGCCTGGGCCCAATCAAACATTTCATTAAAACTAAGGGATGTGCCTAGGGCTCCTTGAAAGGAGTCAAAAACCCCACAATTTTTTGGATAAGCAAATAATGGTCTTCAGTTGCCTAACATGAGTTGTCAAAAAAATCAAGGTTAAAGTAAAGCTGAAGTTTCCTGCTTAATCAAAGGTGATAGAGTTGTAGCAAGACCTTTAAAAAAATTCAGGAGACATGCTCTTCTGCATAGGGTGGCTGGAAGTTTAAAATAACAAAACAATGGATGCTTTCCCCCCTTTGCCCTACACATTCAGGGAAGTAGAACTTTGTAAGTAGTTTCAGCAAATAAACAAGGTTATATCAAAAACATATCTGGTTCAGGCCCTGTTTCTTATTTAAAGAAAAGCTTTTGGCCCACCATTTGAATCAATAGAACAGCAACACACAGTTGAAGTTCACAAAACTTAATTGGGTCTAAAATCAAAATATATCTAAAATGCAGTCTCTCAGACCATTAACATTTCCCACCCCCTTTTTTTTTTTAGTGCAATTAGTACAAATAATAGCCTGCCATGTTAAACTGTATAAGCGGAGCCCTCTTCTCTCTTTTTTTTCAGACAATAACAATGTTAACTGAAATCTACACAATCTTATTGCAATCGTCATTACAATAACTCTCTGACAGGCTGTCATATTAAGGTATCCCCCATGAACAGGAAACCATCTATTCTTGAATAAATATTTGACAACTTCTAGTGAATATGACTCCTACACTATTTAATACAAAGGATTTACAAAGGTTTCGTATCTTTTCTGTCAAAACTGTAATGGAATGAAATTATCGTACGTTTTCAGAGAGAGTACAAGAAATGTTTCTCTTGTCAAAATTCTTCTTTTAATCATTATCTACTGCATGCTATACGAGTGGATATGTGGGCCTTGAACAAAATTTCAGCGAAGATTACTGTATTTAGATATTGAAAAAGAACATAAAACAACTCACATTCACTAAGCTCCTGAACTATTTGCTGTTCAGTCTTATTGTGAATATTGTTACTAAATTTGTCATTTAAGTGCATGCAGCTGCTGAATTTATATCGCAGATATTTATAGGTATTTGATATTCAGGTTATAAGAGCAAGATAGTTAAAAAAAAATTCTAATTTATGCATGAAAGCCTATATCACCTCGATATTATTTCTGAATTTTTTATTGTACCAACCACATGAACATAAATAATGTATCCATTCAGAATCATAAATAAATTCCAAGCGTGTAGATTTTTTTTTTTTATTTAAACGATAAAACATGGTGAACATTGTAGATACTGTAAATTAGTTCTGCTTTCCAGACTCATACTGTTGATTAATGGTAATTTTTTATTAACTGCATTGATAACAGTTTTCTTACTTTCTGATTAGTTTGGATTTCATTAGTGTAAATACATAGGAATATATATTATAAACCTAGATTAAGCTATCATGGCCTTATTTTATATTATATTAGAAACTTGTATTAAAAACTTAGAAACTTAGTAACTACCTTATTTTCAGGGGAAGGGAAGTAATTACTTAAATATTCTTTTGAAATAAAGATGCATAGAAAAAATAGATAGCTAGTCAAAAGCTAACATTCATCCTCTTTTGGTCTTATTGGTAAGCAAAGTTTCAGAAGTCATTATAGCTATGTATTTAAAAAAAGGGTAATTTCAGTAGAAGAGTTCACAAGAGTTATGACTTTGCTACATAAAAGTTTATTTTTTAACATTTAAACTGAGAAATCCATGTGAGGACTGGCACCTCATCTGGATAACCAAGCAAATATTTCATTTTTACTGTTTCAGAATACCTCTGAAGTTTTCAGAAGAGCAAAGCAGCTCTTTGTCTTCATCTTTAACCTTAATACAAATCCTTGGTCTTTAAAGTCTTTTTCCTGACTCCTTGGCTTACTGGAGTATCAATCTGATCAATAGGAGGATCGATTTGAATCTAGATCATTTGTTTCTTCTCTGCATTTTCTTTGGATTTAAACTGCTATTTTGTTAACTGTCTCAAGGATAGGTACCATTTGTCTCCGTTAGTGCTGCCTTTTTCTTTTCCCCTCCTACATAACATCCTTGCTTTTTCCCTTTCTGTCTTTTAAGCTTGGGAAACACACCCCAGCAAACCATTCTGTTCGCCTGCCCCACAATATACCTTTGGCATGAGACACCCAAGAGCCCGACCTTTGGCATGGAGAGAGACGCTGTGAGCTGGGATCACTTATCTCCCTGTCCTAAGTAATATTCCCTGTAGCTGGAAACCTTCTCATTTAGCCGTACAGGGGGCACATAAGCTCTGTGACACCTATTCATTACCTATCTTGATCACAATTTCATGGACTAATCGGTCCATTTGTGTTTATTATTTAATATTGTATTTTTTTAACAGTTGAGGCTTGGCCAGAATTCAGAGTAAATTTGTACAGAGAGTAAGAAGTTCATACTCCAATGATAATACAGGTTAAAGGTTTTGGTTGGTTGGGGTTTTTTTTAATTAAGTGGACTGTACCCACCACAAGTGATTTATTACACTGCACCAGACATACATCGGAATGCCATCTCAGCAGGGCTTTTCTTGGAAAAGCCAAATAAATACTCAGTATTCTGGACTAACGCATGCCTGCTCAGTCACAAGGAAAACCAGGAGACCTTCAGAGCCACATTCAGGCTCCTCATGGGAAGAAACCACCAACCAGACTTTCTGAACCTTTCCCCCACATCTGATTTCACCTGGGGGAAGGCAGGCTGGGACACGGAGGGGTGAGAACCACCAAGAGGGCTGCACAGAAGAGAGCTGAGGGTCCACCAGTGCAGAGAGAGGGTCCTGAGGAAATGATGTACCATTTAGTGAGGTTAAAAATACTAGGAAAGGCTGCAGTAAGATCAGGTGAATGATAAGCTTCACACGAATGATTAAATGGATCTCATGTAATGCACTAGTTATATTCTGCAATTGTGGGGACAGAATAATTTGTAGTGAGGCACATTGTGCCTCTTCTTTCCAAAGGCGAAGCACATGTGCCACCATTAGGCACACATACCAGAGGGTGGCGGTCAATAGCGCCTTCTTAAACTGGCAACCTGTCACAAGTGGGGTCCACCAGGAATCAATACTGGGCCCAATGCTGTTTAATATCTTCATAAGTGATCTGGATGATGGGATTAAGGGTTCCCTGATAAAGTTTGCTGATGACACCAAACTGAGTGGGGAAGTGGACACTTCAGAAGACAGAGCCGCCCAGCAGGAAGACCTGGATAGTCTGGAAGAGTGGGCTAACAGGAACCTCATGAAGTTCAGCAAGGACATTGGTAAGGTCTTGGACCCAGGAAAACAAAATCCAGCAGTGCAGCACAGGCTGGGATCTGCCTGGCTGGAAAGCAGCTCTGTGGAAAGGGACCTGGGGGTTCTGGTGGACAACAAGCTCAATAGGAGTGAACAGTGTGCTGCTGCAGCAAGGAAAGCCAACAGGACGCTGGGCTGCACCAACAAAAGCATCACCAGCAGAGACAAAGAAGTCATTATGCCACTCTACTCAGTGCTGATTAGGCCACACCTGGAATCCTGTGTTCAGTTTTGGTGCCCGCTACACAAGAGAGATGTGGACAGTCTGGAAAGGGTCCAGATAAGGGCCACCAAGATGATCCAAGGACTGGGAAGCACTGCTGTATGAGGAAAGGCTGAGAGAACTGGGCTTGTTCAGCCTTGAGAAAAGAAGGCTTAGGGGAGACCTTATAACCACATTCCAGTATTTCAAGGATGCCTACAAAGATAGGGACCCTGTTTTTACAAGGAGTCACATTGAAAAGACAAGAGGTAACGGGTACAAGTTACTCCAGGGGAGATTCTGATTGGACACAAGAGGACAATTTTCCACATTGAGAACAATCAGCCCTTGAAATACTCTCCCCAGGGAAGCGGTGGATTCCCCAACATGGGACACTTTTAAGGTTCAGCTGGGCAGGGCGCTGGGCTGTCTTGTCTTGACCGTGCTTGTGCCAAGAAAGGTTGGACCAGATGACCCTTGAAGTCCCTTCCAACCTGGGATTCCATGATTCTATGATTCATACAGCCAAACTGACAGCTGCTGAGAAGGAGTTGCCTTTGTGCAAATGGATTTGGGGGTTCTATTTCTTTTTAATCATAGGAACGGCAATTGATAGCACGCAGTATTAAGTGCTGTTTCCTCTCCTTCTTTCTCCGCTCCTGTATAATAACTTCAGCTTGTGGCAGGGTGGGGTATAGATCAACATTAAATTAAAAGGTTCAGCCAGAATCATTTCTAGAGTCAAATGTTATATCCATGAAAATAAAGAGTTGGCAGTGGAAGTGCTGACATAATTATAGCAAAGTAAGCAAACACTTCCATACTTAGAAGTGTGTAAACTGATACCTTTAAAACTGCTTGTCTCCCTCTGGGAGACCAAGGTGGCAGGGGTTCATATTAAACACAGAAATCAGGACTTTGGAGGCTCAGCTGTCATTACTTTTGTGCAGAATCCTGACTTTTTCTTACTCTAGTTTCATATTTACAGCACTGCAGGGTATGTAGTGACACTCAAACCCAAAATAAATATATATGTATTTTTTAATCCCAAGCTGAATGGGAAAACAGCATGTATAGAAAGTAATAAGGTGTAGCTCAAGTCTAGTGTGAAAACGAACAAATCACAGGCGAGCATTTTTTTCAAGCTTGGTTTCTGATGTGTTTGTGTTTTCTGATGAAAGCTGACAGGTAGAACAGTTTGCTTTTTCAGAGACTGATGGAGTCCCAGGAAGACAGGTGACAGGAGTAAATGAAAACAATAGAAACATCAGCTCTACCTGCCCTACTTTAAAGAAGTTTTATCATAGGTCATGATTCTTTTCTATTGGGGTTTTTTTTTTTTAGCTTATGAGACAGTGATGGAGGAAATAAGTCCCATGTTCATTTTCTGATTCAAATTGTGAGTTTCTTTAGTTGCATTTCTTAATTAAGGAGGAAAATCTAATGGCATGTTTTGTGAGTGTGGTGGGACAGAGACACATGTTATAGGCACGTAAGAGCATGACCGTGAGTCTAAACTCCCAGCACTAAGAAAGCAGAAAGGATTTCAATGTAGGCCTAACTAATAAGAGGAAATGAACAAGCTGCCTTTTGTTCTGACACCCTTATAAGACGCTTCAGTAATAACTCTTCTTTAGAAAGGCTTCACTTTCATCCCACGGAGACTTTGACACAAGGGAGAAAGACGCTATTCCTGAAAGCTCTATGTGACTTACTTGAAAATAGATAGAAGAGGGAACAAAGCTTTCTCCTTTAAACTCATCGAAGAATGTTAAGTAGCTTATTACAGATACACAGAAGAGAGGGAGAACTGTGCCTAAAAAGGCCTCTTTACCTGGCCCCAAAGGTTCAGACCCATGGCTTGAGAACTCTTCCTTCCCTCCCCAAATCACAAGAGGCAGGTTTAAGATATCATGAGAATATTGTTTTAATTAAAAAAGTGGTAGGAAGAGTGAAATAGTTTCTTGAGATGCCTCTGAGCCAGCCTCAGGCTTTCCTTTGCAGCATAAAAGGCACACATATGGTTATAAAAGGTTGAAGTTCTCAACCTTTGGTGCAATAACAACAGTTCTAAAAGTGAGACTTAAAACATATACAACCATCTGACATTACAAGGACTGATAGTTTTGAATGTAAGCAGGGAATTTTATTTATGAGTATTCATTTGCACTATACAGATAGGTCCTCAGAACAACAGATCATTTAGACAGGTACCTGGTAAAGCAAATAAGAAAATTAAAAAAAGATTTACTAGTCAATCGCCTGTATCAATAACAAGCCCCATGTTTGGAGGATTACGTGGTCTGTCATCTCAGAGCTCCTACAGGAATTAAATACTACTTCAAAGCAGGGAGGAAGAATTTGGAGAGAAAAGGAAAGATGGGGAAAGGAAAACAAATAACTCATTAAAGATGGTGTTCAAGAAGCATAGATCAGTCCACAAATACAAATGTGAGACAAAGAGTTAATGCAAGACTTGCTTTAGGCCAAATACCGGGAGATTTATAGCTGGTATTATTACTCTTGGCCTCAAATGGTTTAGACATAAAGCACCAGACCTATACTGGGAAGGACATGACTCCTCAGTGTCTGAGACTATCCCGATACAAATGCAAGAGCACATATTAACAAATCTTGTTCACATCTTACTGCCATTTAATAGACTCTAATGTTTTATTCTCCACCTTATTTAGTCATTCTTTATTTTTAAATGCTTTTACATCCCTATTCAGGACATGTCATCTAAACTGAAGTACTGCAAGTCCCACAAAAATTATATTCTGAAATTAATTCATTGCACACTAGATGCCCACAAAGTTTTAATACCGGTAACAACTGCAACATCTGTCTTCAACATTTGGAATGAATTTTCATATTCTTACCAGTACTACTGAATTCTCAAGGAAAAACTTATGACCCTAGTTGACCCCCTCCAGGGCCCCCCCCACCCTCAACGAATCTTGTGTGAATTGCGCTATCAGGAGTTTATTTCCAACGCAGCACAAAATGGGAGGGAGTCTATCGGATCAGCGAAACTCTTGGTCTAAGAATAAAGACATTAAGGTTTAAATTCCTTTTCTGTGAATTAAAGGGTTCAGCCCTGCTCCCTTGCATCTTGCCAACATAGTGCCAGGGCCTCCTGTCCAAAATAGAACCAGAATCTGCAGTGCTGTGTCTAAATGTGTTCCAAGACTGAATCAAGTCATTGTAGCTGTTGAGTTACAAGCAGCTTGTGTCCAGAGACCCTATGGTTGGTATGCTAAATGAATTAATTATTCACATTGATTATATTGATCCACATGACCTCCCTGATCTGTCTCTGCAAAACAAAAAAAAAACAAAAAAAAAAGCTCTTTCTGAATCTGATCTAAATTTAGAAGGGTATCATTTATATCATCTTAATTTTCTTAGTTCTTTTCAAATAGCATTCTAAAAAGAAGGGGTTTAACTTTTGTTTAATCTGAAAATGTCTTCCTTTAAAATGTAAATTAATCTGACAAAAGAACTTCAACTTTTCAGATCCAAGATACAGTGTATACTTGCTGTCTATAGCCTAACATAGGATTGTCACTGATAAGTAATCTCTTACCCATCTCCTAGTCTAAAATCCTTCTACCCCCCTGTCCTGGTTTCAGCTGGGAAAGAGTTAATTTTCTTCCCAGTGCTTGCTGTAATAGGAATGTCAATAATGCATATAGTTTTAGTTGTTGCTAAGTGATGTTTATACTTTTCGAGGACTTTTCCCATAGAAGCTGAGAAGGAGCATAGACAAAACACCATAATGGCCAATGGAATATTCTGTACCATAGACATCATGCTCATTACATAAATGGGAGTTTACCAGAGAGAAGGGAATCCATGATCACTGCTCGGGACGGTGCCAATTCACCAGGTGGTGAGAGTGACTTGTGTCATTATTTTTATTGTTATTATTGTTATTATTACTGTTATTTTCCTTTTCTGTTATTATTCTAGTAAACTGTCTTTATCTTAACCCACCTTTTTCTTTCCCTTTCCCTTTCCCCTCCTTTTCTCCCTCTTGTTCCTGCCGTTCTTGGGGAAGGGGGAGAACTGCATGAGCAGCTGCGTGGTCCTGGTTGCTGGCTGGGGTTAAACCATGACACACCCTCACACAAAACCTTTACGAACATGTTACGTGGCTTTTGAACCCAGGACATCTCAAATGTTCATATGGATCATGCCAAGTTTTGCTTTAAGGCGGTTTTCAAACCATTCCTTTTACAGTGGAAATATAGCTGGGACCAAAATATTAAATTTATTTTCCTCTCCAGTGTCATTTCACAATTGCCCAGGTTTCTATTTTCTGTTTGTACCGCTTATTTTCTGAGCTCCAATGCCCTGGAGGCCACCCGTGGGTTCATAGACAGCTGGTTAATCATTCTGTTCAGCCAGCTCAATTTCGATGGTCCTCACCTCGCCGTATATAAAGATCTGCCTCAGTGCGCCGTTACCTTGCCAGAGGATCCCAGCCACATTGTCATGCCAGTTCAGCAAACACGACTGTGGGAAATGCACTCTTCAGCGAGGTTTAAATGGACAGCCACACTGAGAAAAGAGCATTTTATAAACCTCAGGATGCCTGTACAGCGGCGAGCCCTGGCATGCTTCGCCTCCACCCCTCTTCAGTGAGGACTTCAAACGCGTGCTGGCCCCAGCGTTCGGCTTGAAGCTAATTGTTGTGCATGGCAGCCCCTCCAGCAGGGCTAGTCAGATGCTTTGCACAACAGGCAGAAGGTACAGACAGCACCAAAGGGGAAGCCCATTTAAAAAAAAAAATTGGGTAGAGGAAGGACACAACCCCTGGAAGAGATCACTCCGCTGAAACTGGGACAAGGAGCCTTGAGGCCATAATCCAAGAGTCTGATTAGGGAACAACAGGCGCAAAGAGAAAGCCATAGCAAAATCAAACCAACAGCTGAAACTACAGCTCAGTAAGGAGCCAACGCCACCACATCATTTCCATAAGGTATACTGGGGGAGAACATTAGTAGCGGGAAACTAAAGAAACTCAAGGCAACTGATGAGAACAAACTCTAAACAGCCTGGCCTGTAGCACTTCTCTCCACTCCTCAGCAAGCCATCAATCTGAATCTCCTCTCCATGGATAGATAACAGTCCTCCCTACACTACAAGATTTGACCCTTTTTCTGCTGAGGGTGAGCTGCAGAGGATTTGTCCCTGATGTTATTATGCCAGCCCCTAAAATAACAACCCTGGTTTTAGCCCATTCCCTCCATCCCTCTGGTCAAGCCTGCGGTTTTTGACCTAATGAAATCTGAAATTCCTCCTGAAGTGCACGCAGGTCAGCAGCCTCACCAGGAGCAGCTCAGAAAAAGCCAATGCTTAGTAATGAAATACAGATATCATAGAGAGCAAACATTTATCCTGTCTAGCGAATCACACTATGAATTTTAAAAAAGGACAGCAAATGCTCTGCTCTGTCTTCTGCCTATTGGACTCCTGGAAAAAGTATACAGCAGGGAAAGAAAACCAAAGACTAATAATCACAATTAGTCTTTAAAGAAGTAATAGGAAACTAACAAATGTATACAATAAAACAGCTCACAGCATTGCATTCCCTGAGGCGTACCTGGAAAGCAAGAAAACATCCCCACAAGACACTTGTCATTTTCCTTGTGCACTGAGGACTAGCCACAGGATGACAAGGACATCTCATAATGACTCGTACAAGGGCAGAAAAATCCTCTGTGCTTTAATGCCGTAATTGGAAAAAAAAATAATCTCATTCTCACAGACCCTGTGAAGTAATGCTCTCAATAACATTGCTCTACCTACACCCATGTGGTCACGTAGGCAGTGCCATCTTCCAGGCTGTCAAAAATATAGGCTACGACCACCCTGCAAAACTGCAGTTTCTTCTACCAGGAGCTCTGAAGCCCGTATATGGATGGCTATGGCAGCCTACATTTGGGCTTAGATGATCTCCCTCATTTGAATGCTGTGTAACTACAGGATCTGAGCACACATGACAGATCTGTTTCCAGCAAAAGACGTCCTGGTCATGCTAGAATTAAATATGTAACATCAAAATGTACACTGCAGATACCATGCCCACGATAACCAGCACCATGCAACAACTGTCTTTATTTTCACTCTCAATCTACTGTGCCTAGTTTCCTTCCTGATGTCCTATTCTGCCTGCAGAAATCATTGATGAAATATCCTCCCTACCATCTCCCACGGCCTTTGTGAGCATCCTACTCACCACCTGTGCTGGTCCAGATACTGACCAGTTGATGTTGGTGAGAATGATCAGAAGCACAGCGTGTTCAGAAAACATAAAATATCTTACAATGTCTTTAGCAAGCCATGAGTATTTGCACACAGAAAGACAGGAAAGTTTTCTCTCAGACTGAACAAATCAGCATCCACAGAACTAACAGTGCAGAAGTTAACCATGACAGGGACAGAGCGCCCCACGCAAGCTTTTTGCAAGCATGAAGGTACATGTACAGACCCAGGTAGACTCTGTAATATAGACACGCTTTCTTTTCTTTTAGAAAAGCTTGTAGAGACAACAGAAGCAGTAGTTAGAATGACACAGAGTGGAGAAAAACACAGGTTTTTAACACTTCTGTATGCATTGTGATGATAATATACTCAATTACACGCCTTTCCATCACCTGAGAGAAGAGCTGTTTTTATTTTTCTAAAGCTCATAAAACCTCTCATTTCTCTCTGGATACAGTGCAGTGATAAACAGCTATTTTAGCCGCTACTTCTACAAAACCAGTCCTTAGAAAGTATCAAGAAAGGGACGGTTTTCAGTAAGCGTCCAATGCCTTCTGGATATTTTTCCTCTCCCTTCCTTCTACTCTCACTTTGACTTTTCATGCGTGATGTGGCTTTAAAGAAGTCAGTGGTGAAGCTGGGGATGGACTGTACCAGCAGAGATAGAATCATCTAGCCACGATTACCCAGTATGACTGGATAAAAAAATATTTATGCTCAGGAAAACATAAGCAAAGCCCACATTATTTTGTGCAGGCTTAAGGCCACGGCAGGTACCTTTTGTTTATTTTTTTACTTCCCTCCATATGCTTTTTCTTTCCTGAATCACTCCTTAGCCTTCTCTCTCATTGAACATGATTTGAACTGAAGGATTGAAACTATAATAATGTGATTATACTGGCTTTAATTTCCCAGATTTTCTTCTCCCTTAGAGGTGTGCCAGTGCACCCAGCATAGAAGATGGATAGCGGAACATGGACTGAGTGAGTAACTCTTGAGTAACAGTCTTTAGGACTTGGACACATAACACATCAGTACTGGAATATTTCTGACAATGGTGTGACTACCATGATGACCATGAGCCTGTCAAAGACAAATCACTTCCTGCTTTCTCCCATATCCATTTTGACATAATTCCTTTTTATATTAATTTGATATTAATCCCGAGTTTGATTTGGAACCCTATTCTGTAATCAGATTCACCTAGATATATACAGATCAGAGCTCCATATATTGAAATTAGACCAAATTTTACATTCATATGAATGCAATTCCAGTAATTATTCTATGGCTGGAATTCCCTTAATGGCACTGAATTAGGAGGTGCATATTAATTGTGCCACTTAGAAGTCAGCAGCAATGTCAGGGAAATCTCAGACTTGAAATTTTGGCAATTGTAACCATATTTTCCATGCTTCTTTCTTCTCTGTCTGGCAGTGAGCAGAGGTCAAGGAAAATCTTCCGTGTGCAGTAAATACCAGCTTCCCACACGAGGAAAGAAATGGTCAACATCATCTCCCTTGTCAGATGATCCCCACTCAACCTGAACATTATCTTTGGAGCACCTTCCCGGCACCAGTTCACACTACATTTCTCCTCTCTTAGTGAATAATAAGTGAGAACACAAAATGAGGGGAAAAATGCACTGAAAATTGCCAAAGTAGGATCCTTCTTTGACATCAATCACTGTTTACTTGGGGAAAATATTGTTGTTGCTTCAATCTAACCTATTATGAATTGAAGCTGTTACTTTGAACACTTGATCTGCAAAATGAATGCAGTAGACAGAGCTAGCAGATGCCAGCTATGTGATCTGTGCTCTGCTTTCGAGTACACAGGTGACTGTAGCTCACCATCAAGATAAATCAGAGCAAGCCGGGGCTGCTCAAGAGAGAAACATCTTCGAAACTGACATTTTGCTTGGAGTAAGGCTAATTCTGTGACTGAACCCTCTGGAACAGCACACTGGAACCTTTTCTGCCTGTCAGCTCTGCTATTTGCAATTTTTATGTTTTACCATCCTAGTACCGTGTTTTGGCACCTTTTCCCATGCAAAATAAACCCTGCTTCGAGTCAGCAGGAATGGAGTCTAAGATTAAAGTGCATTATGTATTTTTGGATACCGCATCAAATACCTAGGAACACAATCTGCACAAGGCCAATGTGGCAACTGTGCGAAAGACCAGAATGTTGCTGCAATATATAGGGTGATTGGCTCACTGCTATGGGAGGTCTCAATCAGGCAACTAGAATGCTACAAAATAAACATGGAACTCATGTCTCAGAATGTCACTAAGAGCAGGAAATCTTTGCTAAGCAGCTTTACTTTTAGTTGTGTTTCTAGAGATCCTTTCTTGGTGTATATTCTTTGTTCCCTGCTATTTAACATCATTATCAGTCTCCTGGAAGGCAGGGACCTGGATCTGATGGTATTCTGGAGGCATGAACGTCTCATTTCAACTTTCAGTTCATTTCAACGAGGCCAAACGTAAAGTCAGACGTGGTAACAGCAAAAATCCTCCATGCTACTATAGTCTGTTCTGCCAGATAGCGACTCTAAAAGATTAAAGAGTTACAGCGACTAATAGGCTGCATGTGAGCTTTTAATATGATGCTCTGTCCAATAGAATAGCACAACCCTTTAGATGTAAAAGTAGGTGAACACCAAATAAGAGCACACCTACCTAACACTAGTCTGATTGCTGTCATGTCTAGTCTTATATCCCCAGATCAAGAAAAATGTTGAAAAGGAGTTACCAAAGGAGCAGAGAATGACTGGAGGATGAAAAATACGTACAGACCAAAAGTCTCCAAGCGGTAAGTGTATTTATCTCAAAGAGAAGCAAAGAAGTAAGTTGATCACAACCTGTTCGTGGATACACAGAGAACAGAGCACCTCAGTCTAGCAGATGTAGGTTAACGCGCTTCAATGGCTAGAAGCTGAAACCAGACAATTTCAACCTAGAAAGCGGGTAACATCTGAAAGTAATTAATGATTAAGTTTCTAAGAATTGTGGAAGGGCTTTCATTCAATATGGGATTTTTTTTTTTTTTTTCAAAAGGTGTGCTCTAGTTCAAATGCAGCTATCTAGGTTTCAGCCGGAATGAACACTGCCAAGTCCTACAGCTTTGTTATGAAAAAGGTTAGATTAAATAATCACAGCGGGTTTGGGAAACCTTTAAACATATTAAGCCTACCGTGAGGAGTTTGAGATTATTTATGACAGGATAGCATAGACAGCATGGAACACGATGAACAATGCAGAAACTTTTCTTTAGGAAATAGAAATGACTTGAGTGAACTACAGAAATAGTTTGTGTCAGAATTAATACTTAGAACCGACACAGGGCAGATAACCCCCATCGTTAAGGGCACATCTCTATGAAATATTCCTGGAAGGGGATTATTCTTATTAAAATAGTTATCTAATGGACTCCCACGATGAGGTTCAACATCTTAACATGCAGCTGGTGTGTTATCATGCTCTGCTTGCTGAAAAATGCTGGTATGCGCAGTCATGGCAATAGGTTACCAAGCATGATACAGGAGTCGCCCTCACCCCTCTTACTAAAGGAATCTGCACAGATGGCTCTAACCCACCAGGGTTCTCCGCTTCCTGACACATGTCAGCCTTTCAGCATAATAAGAGACATTAATCATTTGAAGACATCTATACAATTTCCCACATTTAGAATACAAAAACCGAGTTCTGGAATATAGAGCCGGGACTGCGGCATTTGCAACCCGCTCCTCTCAAAGTCAGTCTCTACAGAGCTCAGATAAGGCCGACTGTGTTGCCCAGCACTCTGCGTCAGTCTCATCTGAATTCCAAGTCAGGGCAACACAAAGTATCTGATATCAAACTAAATAGTATCAAAAGCATAAATCCATGCAAAGCCATCAATTAAGAAATATGAGGAACATTAGAGGTGAATTCCTACAGAAGCCTAAGAGTCGAGTCCCCACAGGATTACATACAAGCTCCTTAACATCTTCCATTCTGACTGGTCAAGAGGAGCCTAATGATAGAGAATTTTTTATCAAAAACCTCTTCCCTTTCTCCTTCTCAGCTCCTCTTTCTCCCTCCCTCAAAATATTGACAATTTTCATTTATGTTTTGAACCAAGTCAAAACAAGCTATTTCCCTCTGGAAATTGGAAATTAAGTATTTTGTTTCTGGAATGACTTGAAGTGTTCTCATTTTTTATTAAATAAATGTGGAAAAAAAAATGTCCACTGTCTTATGGGAGATGCCATCTCTGTGTCCATTCCCTCCTATCACCAGACTAGAGGAAAAAAAGAATTGACCAGCACCCCCTGTATCATTTAACAGCAGCTACTTTAGAGCACATTTAAGACAGTCTCCTTGCTGAGAGTTTCTATAGATGTACCATTCTTACTTTTTTTGCCTTTCCCAGAAAGTTGATAAAAAAGCTGACAGTTGAGCTTGACTTTTAGGTCTACAGTTACTTTTAGGTGGCCCCTCCAACAGTTAATGAGAAAAACCTGGTTCACAAAAATTATAAATAATGGAAACAAGAGCTCATTCCTATTTGTTACCTTATCTGTATCGAGATTAGAAGCATTTTCCATTACTATTAGCAGCTACTGTTTACAGAGAGATTTGCCTGCATTCAGCACAAGTTAAACAAGCTCTAATTTTTATGTCTACTTAGTGTGTGGTCAGCCCACTTCAAAGGCACTTTGCTAAACTAGAGGCAAAGCTATAAACCCTTTCTTGCATGCCCATGTCCTCTAGATAGATATCTAGCCTTAAGTTAAGCACCACAGACATGTAATTTAAGCTTGTAATAGAGAGCTGAACAAGTGAATAATTTTCAATCTTTTTCTTTTCCTTTTTGCATATTCGTCTTCCTGAATGAGCAAGACATGCTCAAGTGTGGAAGAAAGAAAGAAAATACAGAAGGAAAACCTAAAACTGAAATTTAGGAGATTCAGGGGATGCTTAGGCTTCACTTAGGCAAAACACAAAACACCTACCGAAATCTTTGCATCTGCAGTAACACACACATATGGACTCCATAATACCATGAATCTTTTTCTTAGTGGCTGTGGCCACCTGCATGGGATTCACTCCCCAGCTCCATTCTTGGAAAGCCATTCCCACCAGCGCATTAACTGTACAATCTGTAAACCCTTTTGTGAACTGACTTTAGGAAACCTGCTATTATTTTTCCTGCAAGACTATTTTTAACCCAGGTCATTCACTGCATTCTGTTCACAGTGTGGTCCCATGAACACTTTTGACAGAGCTGAGGGAAAAGAGTGGAGAAAGGAAAAAAAAGACCAGAGATAAAGGAGGTCAGAATCTGTTTAAGCTGCCATTGTCACTGGACAAAAAAAAATATAAAATAAAATTTAAAAAAGTTACCTAGAACCATCCTCTAGTCATGAAACCCTTTTCCCACTCAAATGTTTTTCCAAATCCTTTTTTTGTCCTTTCTTTTCCAAGACAAGCAGGAAAAGTAGTATTATACTGCCTTTTACCAGCTCAAAAAACTCAGAGAATCAGAGAGGAAGGATTTCCAGACCAGCATACTAAGTGCATAATATTTTGCGCTAACAGCATTTAGGAAGTCTGCATACCGTGATCAGTTTTATTTAACGAGAACCCAGATTTGGACACAATGTTATCCATGGGAAATAAGCTGTGCCTCCTGAAGAGAATTACTATTCTTCTTCTTCAGAAGAGAATTACTGAGCAACTATGTTTGCACCTTCTCACACGCATTTAGCCAGCTATCAGCTGTGGGGCAGATGCAGAATCGGCGGCGAGTCCTCTCCATCTCTTTATGTGTGGGTACCTGACCAGAGCGGGACTGGGATTTTGCCCACAGGCATGCTCTTTGCATTCTTCCTGCTCCGAGTGTTCACAGGGCAGCCAGAAGGAGCCTGGACTTCATTCTCCATGCCTTAATTACAGACGCTACTAAGACATGACACAGGTATTCCCACAGACTATTATAGGGTTGAAAAGAAATTAATTATTTGAGCTCTGGTACAAAACTCTACTGTATACTCTAGATTTGAATACCATTCCTAAAAAAATGTACCGATTAAAACCACTTTCTCAGTAAGTAGTGATGTGGAACATAATGTTAATTAAAATGCATTTCAAGAACTTTAAATGCAAATTAAACTACAAGATTTTTGCAGAATCACCGTTTTTCATTCCATCTAACAATAATCAGGATGATGCAAACACCATGCTTTGAATGTTTAAGATTAAATTTAAAAACCTGCTGAGAGTTAAAACTGCAAGGTTTGGATTTTTACCAAATGACTCAGTAGAGCTTACTACAATATCCTCGCTTTCTGGAATTCCTAGAGCAACAACACTTGCTTTTGTTGTGTGATAAGCAGGTAGTAATCAATGGTTTCAAAATGGTTATTTACTCTAGAAGGAGGCGCTGCATACTCTGGCAACAAGTTTTGCATTTCTGATGACGCAAACGTTACCTGCCAAAAAGATTTGCCAAAAAGAGGCTCTTTGAGCCTCTTTCAGTTTTTGTTAAAATTTAACCTCATGTAACAAAGGATGATAACGACAAACAAAGATGCCACCTGATCCTTTTCCTTAACTCTTCTTACAATCGATTTCCAAAAGAATTGAAAGACTCCATAGGTATGTGGTGGAACACAAGTACTTTGAATTCAGTGTTTTCAGCTCAGACTTCACCCGGGTCAAACAGGAAAGAGCGAGCAAATCATGTTGCTATCAGATAGGTGCTAACGTGTCTTCAGTAAGGAGCACGGAGCATTCAACTCAGTTCCCAAAGGCCAAACACATGCAGGCTCAGAAACATCACTGCCACATCGGATACTAATTGGCTATAAGCTGGGCCTCTCTCACAACAGGGAGCTAAGGAAATGATAAGTCAAGGAGACAGAACAAACCTGTCATTATTTGAGATAAAGGCATAAGCATGGCACCTTGGTGATACAAGCGATGTCACTGCCCCAGGTAGACGGTTCTGTAGATAAAAGGGTCTTCACAGTTGTCAATATAGGACCATTC
This sequence comes from Pluvialis apricaria, assembly GCA_017639485.1. Taxonomy (NCBI): domain Eukaryota; kingdom Metazoa; phylum Chordata; class Aves; order Charadriiformes; family Charadriidae; genus Pluvialis; species Pluvialis apricaria. The sequence continues at coordinate 3,079,214 of CM030010.1, read as the reverse complement.
AGAAACACCGTATTCATTAAAACTAAACAAAAAGAACACTTTTCAAGCAAAACCACAGATTTTTCACAGGGACCAATTAAGGAGAAAATGATGCTTTTACATTACAGGAAAAAGTGATTTGTCATGACTTTTGCATTCTTACTCAAGCAGTTTTGCAATGCAGAAGCTAGACGCACTTCTTATTGAAAGTACTCGCTGGTAGGTCGGTAGTTTGTGTTGATCTTTTTTACTCCCTATCTCTTCTCTCTTAACAGGCAAAAGAAAATGCTTGCATCGTAACTTTCTATGCCTTTTTTTTAACTAGACTTCTAACTTGGCAGTTATGCATCTTCTGTTGGAATGCTTTCATTAAAAATCACTGCACATACACATTTCCAGAAACAGAAAAATACAACTTGATTCGTGTATTTCTGCAACACCTAGAATAATTTAGTGGATTCATTTCACTTTTTTTTCCTGTTTCACCTTTCCCATAACTCCACATGAGGACATCTCAGCATTGTCAAATTGTGGAGCAGTGGAGCCTTTCATTAGAACTATTGAGTCCATACACGCTGTAACACCTGGTTATGAATTTGAAACATCAGCGTCTCCTGAAATGAAGAAGCTCACTTCCTTCTATAACCAGACCGCGTTTGATTCAAACATAAACTAATTCTATTCATTTAAAAATTCCTTTAAGTTAATGTTTTGCAGACCATTATATAAAGGAAGATATTTCACAATAAGGAATTACCTCCAACGTAATTAGTAACAAATATGTATGAGCTAAATCCAACCTGCTTTGTCTACAGAGAAGCATAAGGCAAACTGCAGCTGTGTTAGCTCAGCTACATCCATAGTCCTGGAAACGACGCAGAGCTTTTAGCTTTTAGACACTTTTAGCCACAGAAGCTACTTTTCCATTTTGAACACCACAATGTTATGCAGATATTTGGATTTTCAGAGCAAGTAATAAACCAAGTAATACAAGTAATAATACAAGTAATAAACCAAGAGTCTCGGAGATTGAGTAACCATTATCTTGTAGTGCCCAATATCTATTTGCCCTCATATATTAATATGCAAAGGTAAGATTTTTCTCCTCCATTTGCAACTGTGTACACTGCTGTACAGAATGCGGAGTTTTACTCTGTTAACACTCCTGGGAGTATGTTGGTGAGTGGTACGCTAAATCATTTTGCTCTGATTGTTTCAGGGTAACTGGCCACCTGGTCATTTTCTCTCTTGCAGAAAATGTATTTGTTCTTCATTGTTTTGTTCTGAATATAAATTTACAAAGTCATCATCCAGACTGAAAAATAAATACTCTGCATTGTACACCTAAGGAAACACAAACAAATTCAAGTGGCATTTCTAATTAAGCAAAGGTGACTTTTTAGGTGATTGCACAAAGGTGGAAAAGAAATCTACGGAGGTGAGAGAGAAAGACAGAGGGAAAAGGAGATATTTGAAGAAGTTTCACTAACATATTTAGGAAAATAAGTTTAATTTTGTTTCACATAAAAGCTGAATACCAGTAAAAGCAAATGTCCCATTATATTTTTGCACCTACTTTAATGTGCTGAGTCTTCTAACATTTTGCAGCTCAGAACTAGGTTAACTACTTTAAGTTCCTTAAATGCTACTAAATATTTCCATTATGTTTCCATATAATTAACATAAACTTGATATATGTTAGTAATTAAAAACATATATAAAAAAAACAAAAACAAACAAAAAAAAAAAACAACAACCCCACAACAAACAATCTTAGGCAGCATTAAAACTGCTGATTTGCGGTTTGCTCCTAAGGATACACAAGCTTATTCTTACATACCCCTGGAGGAGCAAGTTTAGGATGATTCAATAAATCCACCATTTAGAATCTGTAAAAGGAAACCATTAGCTATTAATGTTAATGTCTAAATGGAGTTAGATGTACTGTTTCATAAGTGATATGCAAAAAAACTTCACTCTCTAGGGAAAAGAGTCTAGTATTATTCAAATAACGAATTTCTATCCTTCACGTTCCTGCTGATACCAGTTGAAAAACTTAGCTGCTATTTTGACATGCAATTGAAATACCACAGTTTTCAGCCCTGTCTACATGATGACAGAATAATATTCTAAAATCACAATGTTCACATGAAAAAAAGGATTTCCTCCCTTGCATTTCTATATTTGTACTCGTTCAAGGACCCCAGAAGATTTGGTTTCCAGCCTTGCTTCTGCTTGATCTAAAATTTAACTTTCATCTTTTTATACTAGCTCAGCCTATCATTTCTGGGGATATATAATGTTATTTGGGCTTGGGACACTGTCTATGCCATTTTCAAACCTATCTTTTTGTACATCAGTGTGTCCTTTTTGATTCAGGACTGAACATGTCCATAAGCTTCAACGTGGCCTTTTTGTCTGGGCAAGTCAAAAGATTGGCATGCTCGATCGTTTCCACAGAAAACGCTCTAATCTCCTATTTCACATAATCCAAACATCTAGAGAAAACCAGACAAATGAAACAGACCTTCCAACAGAGAAAACACCACGTCACAACAGATCATTTCCATTCTAAAATTTAAAGCACTGCCCTAGAACGGAGGCAAACAGGCCCCATGATTTCAGTAAAAGCTGCACATACACTTAGTCAGACACTAACAAACACTATTTTTTAAAGTCCTAATATTATTCATATTCTTTTAAACCTTTCATACACTCACAGACACGTACATGTGTGTAACGTATACTAGAAATAATGCAAAGACATACATATGCATATTTATCTAGGTCATGGAGTAAAATATTAACAGATATTTTCCCCTCGGTCATCTTCAATTTTCTTCACTCTGTGCCATTATAGTATTAATCATTTAGAAATACTGGTATTACCGCTCATAGTCAAAAAACTACTTGCAAATTTCAAGAGCCTCATGTTTGTACTGGAGTGCCATTCCTTGTTGTTTATTCATCATTGTTTATGCTCAAATTAATAATTTTTAGGTGTCTATTCCATGAGAAGAAACTGTGATATGCAACAAACAACACAATGTGACTGAGCAATAGATAAAATGAGCACTGAATGGCAACAACTGAGGAATGAGAATTATCTGCACATCTTATTAGGCAAGCATTAATAAATGTTTAATCAATTTTCAGAACACACGACTGGACAACAAATACTACACCAAACAAAAAAGCCCCTCAATTGATTTTTTTTTTTTTAATAAATGCTGTTCAACTGGTTCTTGTATTCATTGTCTTATAAGGGTCTTGTATAAACCGGCTATCAACAGGAACATCTTCAGTGACTTTAAACTGACTTTAGATCAATTTCTGAGACTACATAAGGGCTGCCTAAAATCAGTCTTTTACACTGATGCTGCCAGAAAGACAGCACAGGTTTGGTGGTCCCACTGAAGGTTTGGTGGGGTGGGGTGGGTCGGTTGGGTTTTTTTTCCAGCAAATGTGTGCTCTAACTTGGTGACACCAACACTTGCAAGCCTGACTGCACTTACTTGAGACATTCAAATTAGAAACTAGTTACCTGGTTTCCAGAAAGTGACCTTTAGAAAGCAATCCAACTCACCTAAGATCTGAAACACTTTCTGGAGGTGCCTTTCTCTGCACACAAACCTTGGGGACAGCCTAGAGCAATTACACCCTTAAGCATCTCCACCGAATGATAAAGTTCAGGTGGGATGTGTTTGTGTGATAACAATTCTCTTTACCACAGCTGTTCCAAATAAGAGAGTACATAACTTTTTAAAAATAATACATCTTTCCTTGACCAATATAATGTTCTCAAGGCTTGATAATTCATTAATTAATAGCTATTATTATATTTAGAGAGAGAAGTTGGAAAACGTTGCAAAAGAGAAGTCAGAAATCATAGTTTCTCTTTAAGAGTCAATATAAAGAAAAGCAAAAGTTTAATTTTATTGTTTCATTCCTTTCCATGAAATCTTCAATGACCTATATGAAGACGGGATCATAAGTTAGCAACATCAGCTCAGCAGAACTGACAACAGGGCACACGAGGCCTCGGCTCTATGCGCCACAGTGCAGCAAAGCAAACAAATTGTTTGGATGCACACAGAATGGAAAAGATTCTACTGCAGAAAATGTGCCAATGCCATTGCGTAGACGGCAATGCTGTAGGTTTGTCTGTGAAACAGTGCTCATTCTGCTTCCTCCACTTTGTGAACAGAGGAGCTGCATGTGGCGGTGAGAAGAACGACGATGGTCTCAGTAAAGTTCTAATCTGAAGGGGAAAGAGGAAGAGCAGGACATGTTAATTCAGTGAGAAGAAAGAAAAAACAAAGAAAACCACAGGGAAATAAGGAAAATATATAGAAAATAGTAGACAAAAATTGGATAGGGATATTTTTTCTCTGCAGAAAAAGAAACTCATGATGGTAAAAAGTGGTAAACAATAAGAGAAAACTTTTCTACAAAAAACCCCAACAACTATCCTATGAGATTTATTGCTACAAAATACACTTGAAGCCATGAATTTAGAAAGATTTAGGAACAGGCAAAGAAAAATCATAAGACAGAAGCTACTTTAAAATAAGTGAGAGAGATGTAAACCCTTATATTTCAGCCATACAATGACTTCGGCCTATTGGGAACTTTTAAAAAAATGTTGCCAGCAAGCAGCTTATCCTACCTTTCTCTGAAACAGCTGTTGCTTGTTGCTCACAGAGATAGTGAGTGGAATACATCTGTTCCTTTATATCTTTTTTCAAACATCATCTGTGAACCTGGGTGAAGGATGCTTTTACTTAAAAATACTGAGTGTCAGCTTAAAGCTATAGGCAAAGCTAGTTCTGCACCAGACTTTTGTCTAGTTTTCTTCTCTAGATCATCAGCATCGAGTTACCATGCGTACTACCTTTAATCTAGAATATATGTATGGAAGAAGAGGGCAAGTAGTTATCATCTCTCCCACTGAAGAGGAACAAGTTGTATTCATACACACAAGGCTTCTGTTTCAGTAGCTCTCATCCTTAGCTTTCAAAAACTTCTGAGTCCAGCCTTCTGGACCTTTTCCTTAGTGGTATGATGATAAGAGATGACTTATTTACAGTCTTGATTTTTTTCTGTTGCCTCAGGTCCATAAGGGTTTGCATTGGCTTCACACCAATTCAGCAGAAGCTCAGGGGTGTGCAATTTCAGGAACCTTCTGACCTTAACAAGCAAAATGGCAAGTCTAAACAAATATTTCAGAGTCACAAACCACGTGCTACAATGGCGTATGGTTGGAGAACGGAGCAGTTCACTCATTTCTGGTCTGGAATAAAAGAAAAAGAAAAAGAGGAGTACAAGAGTACACACACACAAAAAAACCCAAATGAGGCCAAGGAACCGGCAAAGCTCCCAAGCTCTGGGAGACCATCAGGACTGGAGCAGTTTCTTGAGGAGTTAATGCAACCTGCAGTAATTCAGACATCAGCAACACTCTTAGTTTATCTTCCACATAATGATGAGTCAGATTGAATTGTCAGCAATAGCGCTTGTATACTATGGGCTTTTGACTGCCGACAACTATTTGGTTAATAGCAACGCTTCTGTTTCAATTCCAGCTAACTTGTTGCAAAAATAGCCATTGCATAGTTCAAAGCTCACCATCCTGAGAGAAAGCATTTTGCATGACGATAAGCAAGAAGTGTACAAACTCCGCAATTACCAGTCCGGTTTAAACAGAATTAAAGTACAACTGAATATACCCAGAAGGATGACATGCTACCTCAAATACCCTGGTAGAGAAAATAATTAGTCCTTAAAAGTTACCCAAATTAATCAAGAATAATAGGAGAGAGGCCACATCAGATCCTCCTTCCTCCCTCCTTCTTTAATTGCCTTCATTTTGTATGCAGATACAAATTAGCCTTAGATCACACTTGTAAAATATTAAAATTCCAGTGGGAATACCATTGGACTCACTCATAGTCTGAAATGGATTGTACATTGGATGTTTCTTTTTAAATATAGACAGCAAAAAAAAGAGCAAAATTTGCTTATTTTATTTGAGGTTTTAAGAAGATGTTTGTATTCATTTCCTACTGCTTGGAGCAAATTTGCACAATTTGAACACCTTTCTGGAATCTGAAGACAAAGGTGTTTTTTCACAAAAAAAAAACCCAAGACCTGATTATGTCGTCCAGATAACCTCCTTCCAGTACCAGATAAAAGATTGTTGTTATTTAGTATTTCCTTTGTCATTATAAGCCGGAACACTGTCAGGGACCCATTATACAAATAACGCTATGATATTACCTGCCTGGCGGAATCCCACTCTCTGGGATTTAAAACACAGAAAAAATACCGAGGCCATGATAACAATAGAGACAGGTATAATTGGATATGTTGGAAATCGTAGTGGGCGCCATAATCACGAGCGATTGCCAGGCTAACTACTTTTCTGTTTGCTTCTGCTTAAGCACTTCTACGTACGTTCAGCCTTGAAAATCCCATCCGCGGAGCAGGCATTGCTATGCTAAAGCCCCGTGAGGGTGAATTAATAGTGCTCTTGTAATTCACACTTCCAGGAGTGCTTTTTTCATCAGTGTAAGCCACAGCGTTAATGCCACGTCTTTGTACTTGTATTTCAATGCCGAAAACACCTTGGTTTGTACTACTTCATTTTGGCTATGATTCAACAAAGCACTTAAATATGAGCTTAACTTTAAAGCATGAGGAGTCTCTCTGATTATAATGAGACTACTCATGTGTTTAAGGTTAAGTATGTGCTTAAGTGTTTTGCTGGATTAGGACCTCAGATATTATTAACACTGATTTATTGGGGAATGTGGGGGCGGGGGTGAAAGAGAGAAAATGCGTGTTTCCAGCTGTAATGTCTGACTCTTTCTATATTAATATTGCCTGAGATGAAATATATACCTGAAATGCAGGGAAAAGGTGAGAATGTTTTTGTTCTGCGTCTTGCAAGTCCCAATAAATGTGTGATTGGGAAGATGGATTTTACATACACTATCTTCCTGTTTCGTTAGAAAGCCCCAAACACTGCATTTTTTTCACAAGAATTATTATTCCTGTTTGATTTATCAATAATGCTCTTGCTGTAATTATGGCAGGAATAATGAATGGATCTTCTGTCTGCCATGAATTATGCTGCCTGGTGCACAGCTAGCCTGGTGGGCTTTAACGATGGCTCAGACAAATGAAACATATTAATGTTTGTTATGCACAGCCACTTTCAGTGTAACAGAACTACAGGTCCGTTCCTGAGCCAAATCGTTACACAAACTATCACTTCAAAAAGATAAAAGAAAGGTGCTTCTAATTCCTCCCTTTGTCAGAAGAGTGGGTGGCACAGGTTTGAGGAAGGGTTGGTGGTTGCCATCGAGTCTCATTGCCCTAGAGCTGGTGGCCACCCTTTCCCACTCTGCACAGCATCTTGCGGTCCAGGAGGCCAAGCTGACATCCAACCACGAGTGATGGGGGTACTATGCAGTGAGGATGGGGGTAGCAGAATCTGGCCCTAAGTCCATCATCAGCTGCATCCTTCTTTGGATGGAAGGAACGTGCCACAATTTTTATCAGGCAAGAGGTAACCTTCAAAGGACCTTAGTCTTAATTTCAGAGCCATTTTCTTTCTAAAAATTTCCTGATGGAGAAATAACTTGGCTACACTGATGGCTTTCGACTGAAGGATTTCCCAGCCTCACTTTGCATTTTGCCTGGCCATTTGGAGCGGTTACGCCTGTCACCCCATCTCTAAACCCAGTAATGAAAATGGACCTTTTAATGAGTTACATACAATGCATAATTGCTGTAAAACTCTAACATCTTTTATGCAAATGATTCTTTGGAGATCATTAATTAGTTTTTGAGGAATATTAATTTCTGCAAACCAAAAAAAATATATATTACTACAGGGAAATGGGCTTGAATTAGTTTTAACTATGATAAAATTACACTCTGTGACAATTAATCAAGTGGAGCACAAGAGAGCCTGGTTTAAAATGAAAAGTATACTGTTAATACTGCTTCCCATGGTTACAACTAATTAGTATGCATGAATAGTATTTTAAGAAGAATATAAGTTATCTGCACTTCAGAATATTTCCTGCTTGCACCTTGATGTGAAAATAGCACAGACCAACAGTTCAGAGGTACTCTTGTGCCAACATCATTATAGGAACATATTTCTAAAACATACAAATTTTAATCAGTGCCCCAAGAGTGCATCTACTTGTATCATAGGGCAGCTACAAAACAGCTTGAGTTCAGGCGATTAAAAAAAAAAAAAGGAAAATAAAGCCAAGTGATTCTACCCTAACAAAACTGTGATCGAGATACTTCAGTACAAACAGAGCTACCCTTGGGGCATCACATAAACTTATTATAAAGCATTGAAATAACACTACAAAGTTAATTTTATTAAAATTAACAATGCCTTCCTCTCCATCGTTCTCACATTAAATGGAGCACCGAGGAAGAGAACAGTTGATCCAGTTTGCAAGATTATAAATAGCCACAGAATGTTTTCTGAATACCTGAAGGATACAGTTCAATGAAAGACAACAAACCCAAACCAATTGTGTTACACTGCCACTAAGTGAAGCCTTTATTTCTGGAAAGCTGAGGCAAACAATTTTTTTGCATACAAATGTGGAGCCAAATCCCGCCCCCAGATACACTCCCATAACTCCAGGCTATCTTTTGTGAATTCTGTGGAGTTGCTCCACCTTACAGCTAGCATAACGCAGATCTGAATTTGAGAATTAATGACTCCTCAATTCCCATTGATCCCAAACATTGAATTCTGCAGCTGAAGGACCCCAACTCTGCCTTGGTACTGTGCTGGAGGGAGGCTGGGCTTCTCCCACCTTTCACAGAGTCACAGAATCACGAACGGTCAGGGTTGGAAGAGACCTTTGGAGATCATCTAAGTCCAACTCCCCTGCCAGAGCAGGCTCACCCAGAGCAGGTTGGACAGGAACGCATCCAGGCGGGTTTTGAAGATCTCCAGAGAAGGAGACTTCTTTCTCCTGGTTCACATAACTGTACAGCCAGCATGTCTCTGTGGACATCGCCATACAGCAGTAGAGGTATAAAACACCCTCCAGGAAACTGAAATATACTCAGAAAATTAAAATTCCCTTTTTTATGTGCTGTGGTGAAGTGGTAGTGGTAGCAGCAGTGGCTGTGTCTTTGTCCGAGAGACGACATCCCCAGCTCCAGGAGCGGTGCTGACCTTGACAGCATTCAATGATCGTGTTTTCTTCCTCTCACCCACAGCGCGGGCAGGTCTTTCCCCCTCTGAGGCTAGATGCAGTTTGTCCAGCAGATGCGCTCTGCAGTACGTCCTGAGATCCGCAGAGGCAGGATGGTGATGGACAGCCATGGGAAGCAAGATGTGCTCCCAGCTCTTGAGTTCTAGACACAGCACGGGCATCTCACAGCTTCTTCTGAGGGTTCTCTAGGCTGGAAGTCCCCAGGGCACAATGCTCTTGTCTCCGTCCCTGACACTTCTTCACCTATCCATAAATGTATACTTATCCATAAACCTGTACTCCCCTTGATTTTGTATGAATAACAATGATGAATTATAATGACAGATAGTTTATTGGGCTTTTCTCAGAGGGCAGCCTGAGACATCTGATTACTCAACATTACCCTTTATGCTAAGGGATTTCAGATCTAAGCAACCTATCTGTGATACCGAGATGGAATGCTGTGGCCTTGGGCAATCATGACTTTTTCTACTAAGAATATTTATCCTTCTGTTAAACTTTTAATATTCATGAAGACGCTCAGAGACAGGATAGATCTTTCTGAATAGTTCACAATAAATAAGTAAATAAATAAATGGGTTTTGCACATTGTTTGCTGCTAACTCTAATGCCTTCCCTTCTAAACAAATGCTTTTAGTGCTCTAAGCAAGTACAATACACTATAAATGGGAGCAGGCACTGCTTTTCCGTAGACAGGTGTAATATGTTTATACCATGTTTCAGACTTCCCACAGGAATGAAAAAAGCTTTTCTCTTCTAATGATTTCTTTTTTTTGGTACATGAAAAAAATTATTAAAAAACACAGTAATGACCAAATCTAAATGAATATATCTCTGGATCTGTTGCTGGTCTTCTCAGGTATTTTTTTTAATTACAAGAAAGAAACATCCCAAATTATTTGTAGTTACTTGTGCTTCAGTGTAATTTAAGAGCCTCACAAATATATTTAAATCACCACAATTGAATTAAATGATATTTCCTTGTAATACAGATTACATGTTTGCCTATATTGGACATAAACTGCACTTAACACCATAATAAAGGGAAAGTAAGATGTGCACAAAACTATACGGCAGAATTCAGGTTCAATAATTAGGCCTTTCCTTCAATGCAATACAGTCAATACAAAATCCTGGATAATTTATTCAGCAAAGGCAGAAATAGAAGCAAGGAGCAAGAAAATAAATGGTTTACAAAAGGCAGCATTTTAAACTCCAAAGCTAGGTTATGTACTTCATATATTTTGACAGCTTATATAAATGTCACTGAGACAGAACTATAATGATAAATTAGAAACTGAAATTTGAGCACCACCCCATTTCTTGCCAAATGTTACAGGTATTTTAGAGTAAAACCAAGTTTTAATCGATTCTGTTGTCTGAATTCCTGGAACTTACTTATCAAGTATGTTTGGATGCAAACAGAGAAATTTCCCAAAAGTAATGAATTTTGAACCAATACTAAAAAACGTCAACACTTTGCAAATATTCAGTGTCAACGCAACCAAATCCTTAACTTGGATGGAATGTGTTCAAAGCAGAAGTGTTTCCACTTGCGTGCTCAGTTGAATCTTGTCCAAACAGGATGATATTGAGTGTTTTTATTTTTAATACATCTGGAAGAATGTGTAATTAACATGCAACAAAACAGAAAGAGGATGAGAAGCTAGAAGAAGTTGTTACATGATCTGCTTTGGAAGGAAACATCAATGCTAGGTTTCAGGTGTGTGTTAAAACAATATAAGTGTCTACGTACCAGCAGCGGCATGTGACTGGGCGACTAAAACGTCCTTACACTCGGTGTCAGCCTCTCCGGGGCTCAGAAGAATATGCAGCTGTCATTGGGGATTCACCCCAGTTGTCTGGACACAGGCAGCCAGTACTCTTGCAGGTCTCCATGGACATCCTTTCCACAAGCCAGATGCAGGTGCAGAAGGTCTCCCTCCATCAGATCCTGCATTTGCCCACCTGAGATGGGTGTCCCAGCCTGCGGCACTGCAAATGGCTCCAGATGCCAATCTTTAGGCAACTCAGTCAAGCCCTGTTTTAAGGTGTGTTTTGTGAGATTGGATTAAGAAATTATCAGCTCTCCTTTTTGAATGCCTTCATGGAGCTGTTTTCTCCTACGGACCTTCAGCACTGCTTACCATGAACCGGGACATCGACTCCAATACAGATACTTGCTGTTTTCCAGGACAAAAATTCCATTTTCTTCCTCACATATAATAGCACTTATGGGATACCCTCCCTTTGTCACCTGAATTTATCAGACCAATAAATCAGCATAACAGAGCTAGCTTTGGAAACCGCAGATCCCAATTTAAAATTATTCTTCAAAGCTAACTTGCAAACTTACTAAACTACCTTGTGATCTCTTGGCCGTTAGATCAGCACTGTCAGCATCCAATAATGAAATAAAACTTACATAATGCGTTTTTTAAAAGTCTCTAAAAGTCTTTGTAAAAAAAAGTCATTGTAAAAGTTACTACAATTCTGAACAATAACAACTGGAATGTGGGATTCCTGTAGGAATAAAGTGAGTATAGGATCCTGACATCTGTGAGAAGTGTTCATTTTTCAAAACATGCTGTCAATATGTCATTAATATTAAGAGAAATAAGGTTAGTAAAGTTCAATATATATTGAAGAGTTTCCTTGACATTTAACACATCATATTAAAAGCTTCTTCAAGAGGAAAGAAATATCAACTTGTCACCTAGAGATTGAAATTGAACTGCTCTGAGACAAACTGCTGTTTCTTCCCCATGATGAAATTCACAGGATGGGCAAAATGTCAAGATAAAAATAAACTATCTGGGAAAGAAACATCAAAAGAAATATAGCCATTGTTACAGTTACTGCCAAAATAATCTAGAAAATCCAGTTGCTCCCCGGTAATAATATGTGGCAGAAATCCCCACACATTCAGATCTGCTCTTGAAACACGGTGGAAAGTAATACTGAAGGTATAGTCTCCTGCTCCATGTATTTTGTTAAATTCCCTGGGAAGAAAATAGCTCCATTTTTTAAGAGAGATCATATTTTCAAATCATAAAGCATAAAAAATTATTTTCTGATTTTTGAAAAAAATATTGTGAGCAGAGAAGAAACCCTATAGCTCTACGAAACACTGTGCAGTGAAGCTGATTGCCAAATCACGGGTAATGTTAGTAGGACAATTTTACATTGAAGGACTGCTGAATAATTTTTCTGAGTATATTCATTGGCAAAAACGATTGTGAAGATATTTAAATACATTGCTGAATGAGCAACATCAAGTACAAAAGCCTTAGTCATGAAAACTAAGTAAAGAGATATTAATAGGAAGGCTATTATATAATAAGACATTATTTTTCAAAACAGATTTTGATGTCTGAAACTACCATAGATACATTTGCTTTACTGCAGCTCAGTCTTTTGCTTTTCTTGGCCATGATTCTTGAAGAAAAAAAAAAAAATACTCTTAATTCTTCTTTGCAGTAGCCAACAAAATGTATGTGCTCACTTAGAGTTTATAAGTGTAAACACTGGTTGCCAATTAAGGACAAGATGTTACACCAAAGCTTGCCACAAATCTAAACAGTTTCCATGATAAGTGTCTCATGTTATCTAACATATCAAGCACCTCCTCAGAATTTTGGAAATATATAGAAACTTTATTTATTCTTAGCCTTTATCTTCAATTCTTTACATATTTATTAGTGGCATCGCATATTTTTGTGTCATCTTTTTCTTGCTCTTTTCCATCCAAAAACTGAGCATACGTTTCTCTTCAATGAAGATGCATGCTCCAGAATTTGAGTTTCAATTTAAAATCCACACAAACACTTCACAACTCTCCATCTTCCAAGTGCCTTTAAAACGTCCGTTGTCAAATGAAAGCTCCAAAACTTATATTCACCATGTTTTCAAAGATGTCATCTGACGACGTCTCCCCTAGACCTAGTGACAGAGAAACCAGTAACTGCTTAAAAGGATCACCCATTTTTATGAGAAAAAACAGTGTACAGGAATTTCTTAAACTGGTATCACAAACGTAGGTGGGACTATGCATTATAAATCCTCTATTATCTGATAAAAAGTGAATTCTAGCTGCTTGTTTGGAACCTAATTTTGTTTGAAGCGTCCCTTTTTTTTTTTGCCACTGCACCTAACTCTTTACTTGAAAGGTAATCTTTGACAGGGAATGGTTCTTTCTAGATTGGCATTTTCAGAATGTAGCCAGATTAATCCATCAGCCACGAAGAGAAGATGTGGAAAAAATATTGTAAGAATAATTTGAAGAAAACTCATTTTCCCTGTGCCCTGAAAACTTCAAGTGCTGATCTTAAACAAGCTCAAGGAAAAAGGTGTGAACTACTCGAAATGCACAGAATGCATTTTTCGTCTTATTATTTATTTTTAAAATTCTCCTTGAAAAGGCCAGATACAACAGATATGACTGAATGTTCATTTGGGATTCATCATGTCAGCTCTCAATAGTTCATGCATTTCAAAGCAATGGGAAATTTCTTTCGCGCACATACACATAAGGCAAATACATGCATAAAAATCCAAATGATGTTGAAAAAAACCTAAAATACTCTCGAGGAAAGCTTTCATATGTTAAGAAATGCTCATTTTTAATTTTCCTGTGCATCCTTCGTTCAGCCCTCTTTGTGCATAAGCTTCATGACAAAATCTAATTACGTGATCACTTTTCCACAGGACCTCTGCTTCTTTCAGTGCACAGAATGTTCACATAATGAGCAACTACTCAATATTTTGTTTTCTCCTCATTTTTCAATGTGTGACCCGAGGCCTTATTTACTGCACACTAGTCAAACCCTTCTCTCAAGACAGAATTGTTAATTTCCTCATGAGTTTCTCTGGTGCTCTTCACCACAGTACCTAAACAATTAAAAATATTAATTAACCAGTGTTCACAACACTCCTGCAAGATTATAGAGAACTGGAGAGCAAAGAAATTAAGGTCAAGAAGGTCTACTAATTTGGTGTCTGCAGACAATAATCTCCTTCAGTGCATATTTCTTTCCTCTTGTACAATGACTTGGACCCTTTATTAAAAACATGTATATACTACCCAATTAAAGCCTGTAGCATAGTACATATGCAGAAGGCAAAAGTATGATTAGAAAAGTAAAGCAAATTCTGAAATGCCCTGGCTATGAAATGATTTTCCTTCTTGATGCTAATAAAATTCCTATAAGGGAGCTTTTTCATGAAATTATCTAAAATTTTTATGAAAAAATCCAGTTCTGTCACGTGGTACAAAAAAACAGAGCAACAAGGTTTTATGTCAGGACGAGAAAAAGAAAAAGTAGCTGACAGCAGCAGTAATCCATCAGCTCTTGTGTGGAGCAGGAGCAGGAAGGACCAGGACACAGGGTGACATTCGTAGATGCTTGCTGGTACCAGGGGAATGGCATAAAGTGGGAATCCTAAATTCCACTTCAGGTTTTTCAGGGCAACACATTCTTTGGGAAAGATGATGTTTTCTTTCTGCATCCTTCTTCCCCCACAAGAGGGATCCAAACCTCTCCCTAGTCAATCCCTTCTCCACATCTTTTCTTGTGATAATCCCATTCTGTCTAGCAGGAACTTCATGTTATAAGACATGCAACCTGATCTAATTGAAGGCGTCCCTGCTCATTGCAGGGGGGTTGGACTAGATGGCCTTTAAAGGTTCCCTCCCACCCAAACTATTCTACAATTCTGTGAAGGACAACATCATATAGCCATGAAAGTGTTTAGGTAAAGCCATTTAAAGCAATCATAACTAACAATAGATAATATTAGTTTTTCCAACAGAGCTAAAGGCAGATAGCCAAAAGTTCTTTCATTTATTTTCATCTCATGGCTAAAATCTTTGTAACATTTCTCCCTTTGGTAGGGTTTTTTTGGTACTGATACATCTTGTGAAACATTTCCCATCAAAGACAGAAGGTCTTTGAAAATGATACAGCTGTTAAGATTCAAGGCATCAGTATGCAATAATGTCTGACCTTTCCTCTGCAATTTAACCTATGACTTGGACTCTGAATTAAAGGTTATTTTTCTAAAGGAATTTAAGTTTTCCAAGTCACCCTCTCTCACATGGGCATAATCACCTACTTGTCTGAAAACCTAGCTAATTTCCTTATATCGTGCTTGGATTAAAAAGGCAAGTTGGAGCAAAAGTGAAATAAAGCAATATATCCTTTCCTCTTCCTACTTACCACTCACCAGTGAGGCACGGATTCCTGCGTTAGGAGAGATGGTCTCAGCTGAGCAGTTGCACTGTCGCCACCCTCTCCATTTTATACCCAGGAGCAGACGGCTTCTCACCTACTGCTGTCTCTTGAGGGCTTTAACCGTAGTAATGTAAATGAGGTGTTCAGTTTAAAAAAAAAAAAAAAAAGAAAAAAGAAAAAAAAAAGTTAGAGCAGTTTATAGACCCTTTGAAATTGTTGTGTTTAGTGACCTCTAGTGCTAAGGGTGTGAGTTTATTTTCCCACTATATTTTCTCCCAGGATAAAACACATATAGAAATATATGCTGTAATCAGCCACAGTTGTGTTCAAGGATGCATATGAACATTATTTTCCTCTCCTATCCTTCTCTTCAACTATCTATTCTTGTTTAAAAGAAAGTTATTACCATGTGCTTGCCCAAACCTGCCATAGTGTTAAGCACGTTAGTGCTCTCTCGGAGCAAAAGTGTTAAGGCTCAGTCTCTTCTATGTTCAAGAATACAGGGAATATGAGACGAGTTAGGGAAGGGTCTGTAGTTCTAGAAATTAGTCTGCTCATGAGAGAATGAAATTAACTCTTTGTATCTGCCTTTACTGAACACACACTACCTGATACTCCACGACTGTGATCCTGAAAGAACCATGGAAGAAGCACTGTATGCCAAGTCAAACACTGGCATGCTCAGAGTAACGGAGAAGAGATTTGCATTGGGTTTCATGCATTGTATTTAAGGAAAAGACTGAGTTTTTAACCAAGCAAATGATATTTTAGAATAATAGAATACGCTCATAGAGAACCTCAAAATAAATTAGCTCCCTTTTCTGTTCATTAATTATCCTGAACAGATCTGCACACCTGGGTGTACCCAATTTTTTCCTGAAACAGATTTAGGAGCTCTTCCCCAGAGAATCTAAACACTGGTATCGAACATGCCATAACTGTAGATTAATGGTAGAATAAGGATGGAGTTTTACTGATGCTGTTTCCCTATTAAAGACTAATTTTTGACGGTTTTGATGGGACTGTAGTTTTTATGAAATTAGATCTTAGGTATTCAACACCTTATGCAGAAACTTGAAATAGAAGGCTAGAGGCTTACAGTTCAGATAAAGAAAATGGTTCCAAATCAAGGGAATATTAGGAAATGCTAAAAAATTACAAAAGGAAATAGAAAAAAATGCAAGCACCTCTGGTAGAGTAGAAGAGAGAGGAAAACAACAAGGCTGTGGAATGCAAGGCCAAGTGAACAGGGACCTAACTTCTTAAATTCTTAACAATGAAAACAAAACACCAAAAAAAAAAAAAAGACATTATAATAGCAAAAATAGGAGTTCAGAGAGCAATATGACAACAATGGGCCAAGTTTTAATGGCAGTGATCTGACTGAAGCACTTGGGAGGGGTTGGGGAAGGATGAGATCATGTGGAATGAGAGTTGCCAAAGCGATCACAGCCAGCGAGAAAATTGAAGAAGCCGGGGAAAAATTTAGCTGCCTCAGCAAGTAAAAAATCATTGAATCTTCAGCACTACTTTGAGTAGAGAGAATTTGTAGATAGCCTAGATGTGAAGGATAAGCAGCAAAGACAAATGAGTGGAAGTGACACAAGGTTTTCAGGGAATATGGTGGTACTGTAAATACGCTAGACAATGGGGAAAACAAAGAAACTTTTCTAGAAAAGCAGGGATTGACAAGCTGAAATATTTGCCAGGCTGGAAGAAAATAGCTTGAGATTTAGAACAAGAGTTTGTTAGCCAGTGACATATTTTTTAGTGCAAGATTCTCTAGGACTGATAGGAAAAAAAGCACATTAAAATGTAAAAGATCAACTAAAGTTGTAAGGTGAAGGGTACTGAGAAACTTGAAAAAATTAAGAACGCTGAAGGAGGATGCAGCCCCAGCAGTGGACAAGCCCTCCAAAAAAGTCAAGGTAGGAAGATATGAGCACCTTTGTCAAAAGCAGAAAAGAGAAACTTCTTATCTGTTCCCTGACACCAAAGCAGTTTTCATAAACTCACTTGAAAGCGTTGTAATTCTTTTTCACTCAAACACTAAAAAGGCAAACAATGAAAAGAGCTTCCTCTCAAGTGTGGGATGTTAATGACAAGGGAATGCACTGGGAAAAGCACTGGAAGAATGTGGCTAATAGCTCATTGTTGTTATCCATCCATCAACCAGACGGTGCAGAAAAGCAAAGGGAAAAAGGAATTGGAAATGACATTTCTGCAACTCCACACTTTGGACATAGTAAAGCAGGCCTAAATCTTTATTTCTCACTTAATTGCAAAGAAATTTACTCCAATGTATTGCCTTAAAAACATCATGCAGTTAAACTAATGTCATTATAAATACTACGCTTCTCTTGGTTTGAGTTCATTTTCATATTATTTGCATTCCTCATTAGCCTGTTTGTGACATAATTAACGTGCCTTCATTTCTATGTACAGCTCATATATAGCGGAAAAAATCTCCCACACCAGGGAAACTCAAAGAGGACTTCTAAATAAGAAAATGGAGAAGAGCCAATACAGCTAATCAATAGCCTAAATATTTTTTAAATAAAAACAATGGGCAAGAGCCTCAGACTTAATTAAACGTGTTTTAACTCCGGTAGCACAATGGGCACTTAACAACGCTTTAGACAAGCAGCTTAAGAGTTTCTCAGAGCAGGGAGTCCTTGAACAGCATCAAGCTAGGGCAACCAGTTTATATTTCCTATTTTAAACTCTTGGATGCAGAAAATGAAGAGGGAAGGAAGAACCACTCCAGGAGTGTGGGGGAGGAGGGTGGCTCTGGTGCTATTCTTGCTGCAGTAGCTTACCTCGCAAAGCCAACTGAACCGAGACCACCATTAAGTCACAGCTTCGCTACCTCACAACTGGGTAATGAAGTCGTCAGTAGAAAAAATCACTTTCCTTTCCACAGTCTGCATCTTTTCCCATCACTCCAAGATGATTCAGATTGATACCTTTCACAAACTCACTGGATGCAAACACATACCCAGTGCAAAACTCAACTGCAAGTGGTGTTCCTCAGGGGTCGGTACTGGGACCGGTGCTGTTTAACATCTTTGTTGGTGACGTGGATGTTGGGATGGAGCACACCCTCAGCAAGTTTGCCAACAACATGAAGCTGTGTGGAGCGGTCGACACGCTGGAGGGAAGGGATGCCATCAAGAGGGACCTGGCCAGGCTGGAGAGGTGGGCCTGTGCAAACCTTCATTATTTTTGTGGGAAAAAACTACAGTGTGAGATTTAAACTGAAGTCACATGATTTTATACAAAAATAATTATTACATTGTCTTTTTCAAACATACTATGTTCAAATTTCTGAGGTTTTATTTTTATCCTTAGGGAATGTCATGACAATTGTCTTAAGTTCAATTGGACCAATGAGATTTAGCCACCTTTTTTTCCAACAAAGCTTTAATTTCCAGTGTTAGAGAACAAAAGAAACAAAACAGTCAACATGAGCAAAAATATGCAATATTACAGTCCAGTAAGAACATAAATAATCTCTGATATCTTATAAATACATTTGTCCCCAGACATTCATAATTGATATTACATTATAAAAGAACTATAGAACTCTTCCTATGATTGAAATTTGCATGTAAAGCACGGATGGAAATTTATTTACAGCACTTTTTCCTCTGCTTATTGCAATGGACCCTTAACTTAAGAACAAAATGAATATTCAAGTAAATGTAAATCACTTAGAGTGATATTTTAAAGATGTCTTTAACCTAGTCATTCACAGAACAATTACAGAAAATAATTTTGGATTTCTAATGTACTCAAACTTATTCACTTCTACAGATGCATTAAAATGAGAGGTCCAAACTCTGAGAATAAGACAAGCACTAAGTGACAAGTGCTGTTGGATTCGATCATTTCTATCTACCTCAGCTGAATGGTAATTAATATTTTATCAAAGACTAAAGAGCCATTGTGGTGATTTGTTGTTGATGCATGTTCCACTAGTCAGGGTTTTAAATAGCGTCCTAGTTCTGTATTGAAAAAGAACAAAAGATAAGAATAGAATGTTTTTCTTATACCTGCAAACAGTCAAAGAGAGTACCTCCAGTGCCAAAAAAAGGTTATTTGGCTTCTGAGCTGCCTTGAGGACTGATACCAGGATTTTCAGAAGGAAGCTGTCATAGTATGTAATGGTACCCTAATGTTGATGTGTTCACCTCTCCCAAATAATTTCCAAGAGGCAGCAAGTTGCCACAGACACAAAGTATGGTGCTGAGAATTTCTGTCCATTGGGACACACGGCAAATCTGCACGGAGCCAGGAAACCTGCACTAGCTGTGTCACGGATGGAGCGATGCACTTCATTCGTAGAGAGAAGCAGCAATTCATTTATTGATATAAAACAGGGATTTAACAAAGTTTGATCGTAAATGCAACAGTGATTTAAAAAAATCGACAGCGAGGCACACTTGGTTATTTACCGCATGGAGGAGAGGGTCAGACAGAGCTGTCAGGGAGACCCTCCCGTTGAGTGGAGGTTCAGAAAGAACCCCCTTTGCTTTCTCAGCTCCTTCTCAGAGAGGAGTCCGGGTGCGGCTGGGTCCACTCCCAGTCCCAGACTCGGTCAATGGTTTATGGCTAAAGGATTACATACGTGCAGTCAATCCTTTACGTCACTCAGCTAAGATTTCACAGTTTAGCACGCTGTCAGTCACTTACCGAGGGTCTGTTGGGGCAAGGAGTCTCTGAATCTCGAGGAGTAACCTTGAGCGGTGTCCCTGCGCGAGGGGAGATCCTGGCGTGCAGCCGCTGCCGGGCAGGAGAGCTCCAAGGGCCCTTGGGCTGGTCACTATTTATGGGGTGAGACGATTGACCTACAGTCATATTTGCATATCGACAACAGTGCCGGTACTGTGGTGGGGCGGGCGCGTGGCTCAGTCAGCCCTCGGCTGTTGTGTTGGTGTCTCTCAGGTGCAGCCATCACGACGAGACGCACCCATGGTGACCACCACGGGCGGTTATTGCTTTGGCAGGGTTACGGGAGATGAAGGTAAGTTTGGCAGGGGAGCACATCGTCACAAGCTGCCGATGCTCACTTGCCTGAGCAGGGCCAGTCCCGACCTTAAGCAGAGCAGGTGCTCCCAGCCCACGATGGCACATCTTCAGTAGAACACAAGATGCCTTTCAGCTCTACATGGGTGTTGCCCAAAGCATCAGCTGGTGTGCATAGGTTGCCTGGCACAAACCAGGAACTCCTTCCATCTCCAGAGCTGGTATCCCAAAAAAATGGGTGAGGAACACCTCACTTTGTATTAGAATTGCTGACTAGCTGCAGAAAGCACGTGAGCAATTGTCATGTGCTCGATGCATATTTGCAGGGTTATTGGCCCTGTGTGGACTATTCATAGTCTTGAAAAGTATCACCTTACGTGAATTCAAGGATGGGTACTAGTTTATAAGGGAGTATTGACATACCGGTCTGCTGTCGAGCTGGGTTTCAGAATGCCGATCTATAACATGGAAAGAGCAGCAGCGGTGAGATCCTCTAACGAGCACAGAGTCCAATCAATAAAATTGAAAGAGCAGCGCAGTACCATGCTGACTTGCCAGTTCAGGCCATCAGCCTACATACCCTGAGGAGGACCACATTTTCAAAAGAACATACCTCCTATTCTTGAAAATTTTCCATAGCTCTGGAGTACTGTATTCATATTCTCTTCTGTACAGCCTAATCACACCTTTGCAAATGCATCTATAATTCTCAGTACTTCTGTTTCTCCATCTGTCAAATGTGGATAAAAATACTCTGAAATTACAGAGCTGCTGTGAGGCTTAATTTATTAATGCATGTACCCTGAGATTCAGAATTGAAAGGAATCATACACATGAATTATTATTATTATTACTGTTCCATTTCAAAAATATTTTGAAACAATAAAAGAACCAGCAAAAGATGGTATTTTGAAAACATCGGTTGTTAAATCCTTTTGAATTTTCCTGTGCTGAAGCTATCAAACAAATCCATTTTATCATACAGCAACAGAACATGTAAAATAATTACAACTGATGCTTAGTTTAAAAGAACCAGAGTTTTCTGCAGTCATGAGTAAGTCTTTTTCTTAGCTGTATGAAAAACTTCAGACAGTGGAAGCAGGCAAGGTAACCATGATTTCTCTTGAGAATTCTTGATAATAATACCACTATCTATTATACAGTGTATGTGTATGACAGTTTGGGGTCTATCAGAATTTCTGAAACAACTCTTTTTGCATGAACTCTCATAAGTTGGCTGAACATTGCACCAGAAATGATAAACTATGGTTCTGCGAGCAGCTAAGTCAAAATAGTCAAATTTAAGAGCCTGAAGCAAATCACAAAAGCTATATTTAGGACCCTAAATCGGGGGCCTTATTCCACAGATACTTAGCATTTCTAGTTGCCCTACATGCCATAAGCAATCTCATCATGGCAGAAGTGCCACCACCAAATAAACGCCTTACGCATTTGCATGCTGCTGTTCTCGTCCTCCGAAGCCCGGAATCCTGTGCACTCACAGGTGAGCAGAACAGCACTGCATTCCACCAAATCAGTTTCCACAGCTGACTAGGACTTGCTATTTATATCTTATAGCAGGATATTAGCTTTATAGGATCCTACTCACAATTACTGTAAAAGACAGGCTGTTACATACATCACATTACAATTCTATTCTATATATGAACTTTTTTTTCCAGAGGAAATATATTCCAAGAGGAACGTGCCACAAGATTAGCCTATAGAGGCATAAAACTGAATATTCGTAGTAAATCCATTAATGTGAAAGTTTTAGGATCAGCACACAGTAATTCCCAGGAAAACTTTCAGAAGAGCTCCACTTCCACAAGACTTGCACTGCACTCGGTTTATATGGTAAACCTGAACAGCACTATTAACAGACTTGATTGATTAGGAAAATTGAGTGGCAGAGTTTAAGCAGATTCAGGAAGCGTACTATAGATCTGTATAAATTTTCATAATATTTTGTTTTCTCTTTTCTCAGCCGGTAATAGAAATTCTTTCAAGCAGGGATAGCCACAGCTGTTGTCCTTAAATATCTGGCAGTTTTGCTTACAGTAAGATTAAGTTACCTCAGAATCTGCAGTATTGGCTTTTACTTTGTACATTTGAAATAAGAAATGCTCTAAATACTGCAAATAATACAGTTGGTTTTCTGAAAATCCTTAGGGCATAGACATATGTTGTGAATGTAGCTGGAGCAGTTTGAGAAATTACCACCCCCAGCTGTTTACTGCCACCCCACAGCTGGAAATTACACCCCACACGCAGCTGGAGCACCATAATTGTCCATATGGGCAGCCGTAGTTAGTTCCTGTGAAAAACAGGCAGCTTTGCTCCAGTCACCTTCAGAGGAACAGAAGAAATCCTGGCAACAGAATAGAATAATGCGGAGATGGTAAAATGCTTAATAATAGAGCAGAAAAGGTGAAAATTATCAACATTTTGCTGGAAACAAACAGGACCCTCACCCTCCCTCCTTTGCTAGGGAGCTTTATTTTACCCAAGGCACTCACCCTTCATCCTTGCCTGAGCTATATCCATGTTTATATCGATAAACTGTGGCAATAGTTCCAAAGCCCCAAAAATCATGGAATCACAGAATCACAGAATGGTTAGAGTTGGAAGGGACCTTAAAGATCATCGAGTTCCAACCCCCTGCCCTGGGCAGGGACACCTCCCACCAGCCCAGGGTGCTCCCAGCCCCATCCAGCCTGGCCTTGGACACCTCCAGGGATGGGGCAGCCACAGCTTCTCTGGGCATCCTGGGCCAGGGGCTCACCACCTGCACAGGAAAGAATTTCTTCCTAATACTTCATCTAAATCTCCCCTCTTTCAGTTTAAAACCATTTCCCCTCATCCTATGGCTCCACTCCCTGATCCAGAGTCCCTCCCCAGCTCTCCTGGAGCCCCTTTAGGCACTGGAAGGGGCTCTAAGGTCTCCCCGGAGCCTTCTCTTCTCCAGGCTGAACCCCCCCCTCTCCCAGCCTGTCCTCCCCGCAGAGGGGCTCAGCCCTCGCAGCATCTTTGTGGCCTCCACTGGACCCGCTCCAACAGCTCCATGTCCTTCTTATGTTCCAGAGCTGGACACAGTAAGAAATCCTAGCCAAGGAGAAATCTCACCTGCAGCACTGTGCAAGGTGGGCAATAGAAAGGAAACAGGGAAAGACACTTATACCCACAGCCTGCAGGGAGAGCACCCCTTCCCAGCCTGGCTCTGGGTAGCTCTCGCAGCCTTACTGGCCACTGTGCATTTCTTCCACTTGGAATGGCATTTACCCTCCAGCTCCAGCCACCTCACGGAAACTTCTCAATGGTTTTTCAAGTGTTTACTGCCTGGGAGAGAGGAAAATATAAAGCAGAGGCATAATTAGCCCTGTGGAGAGTGGGACTCAGCAGAACTTTTACACTGGAAAGAGGGCTTCTTATATCAGCTCACAGGAAATGCTGAGGAGCTGGGGAAGGAGAACAAGCTCTAAAAAAATCTGGTGGAATAAAACCTTTTCTCCCATTTACCTTCCACTGCCAGGAATCCTTCTTGGATCAAATGTCCTAAGCATTGCTTTTCCAAAAATTTAGAAGCAGATGAAACACAGGCACTGGCATCCAATGCATGAAGGTTACAGTGTTCATATAGGCTATAAAAAACATACCTTGAAATTGAATTTTAGAATCCTAGAATGGTTTTGGTTGGACGGTAGCTTTAAAAGTCATCTAGTCCAACACTCCCGCAATGAGCAGGAACATTACTGGCATGGATGAAAACAAATATCCACATTTCCCTTTTTCTGAGACAAGGAGATGTCCCGTAAACAGGATCCCTCAACCTCCCTTTCTGAAACTGTTTCACTGCATTTAAAATACAGACATAAATATGTGAGCCTGCAGAGTGAGAAGGATCTGAGAGTCTTGCGGGTACTAACTTCTCCTGGGAAACCTCTGTTTCAGTCAGTGCTCCCATGAATATTTACACAAAGAGGAAAAGCTCCTAGAGGAGAGATTAAAACAGACTCCACTGAGAATGCCCTGTTTGGGATTAAGCGCCAGAAAGGCACTTACGCACTGCTCATTGCTGTCAAGAGTCTACAGAACGCTGGCTTCAGAGAGGAAGCCAGCCGAAGAAGTTCCCATGCTCTCTTCTTCCCCCTCTCATTCTGTCCCACATTCACACATCTTCAGGTATGGGGCAATATTACTGTGAGGCCACACTGCTATAAAATAGTCAATTAAATTATTACCACATAAGATGAAGAAGAAGAAGACAGTGAAGAAGAAGCTGAAGAAAAAGGAGAAGATGATGACAATGATGAAGAAAGATGAAGAGGAAGACAAAGAAGAAATAGAAGAAGAAAATGAAGAAGGAGAAGGAGAAGGAGAAAGAGGAGGAGGAGGAGGAGGAAGAGAAAAACAACAACAGTGCTCCCAAAGGTGGTGTTTTGACCAGAATCATTTCACTAATCTGACAAACAACACAGTCTCAATCAGCTGTGAGAACATGGAGAAAGGTTCAGAGATTTGCAGTACACAGGTGGGAACAAGTAGGACAGTACTTTTTAGCACAGAGAAATTAGACAGGAGGGAGAGAGAGAAATGTTTATTGGCCTCCACTATAACGGGACTGAGCTGCCTCCGGGCAAACTCTGAGCCTAGGTATCTGAAGATTTTATCAGAAGGAACTTGAGTGAGATTAGTTTCATTTGTAGCCACATAAGTTCCAGACACGCAGTATAGCAGTAGGTTACAGTATGCCTAAGTTCCCTATACAGTATACGGAGAAATGAAGAGCGTTGTATTTCACCTACCTCAGACATCTCTTCGGGAAGGAATGAATCACACTCTGGAAGAGCATGGCGGTCTACACTGGTTATAAAAGGAGAAAAAAAATATATTTAAACTAGACATTAATACTTGTATTAGCAAAGATGTCTCCTACTCCTAGGAACTCACACAACTGCCACAGTAGATGGCAGCTGAGAAAACATTTCATATGTGCCAGTCTTGTTTTCAAGATGGTCTCTCTTCCTTCAGATGCCTTTTTACTTTGTGCAGGTGGCCCCGATCTTGCTTGCTATCAACTTCTAATGAAGAGGATGGTAAAAATCAGTGTTTTGCAATAACGGTACGCTACTGGAAACCCTGCCTATACCTCCTTTGTAAGTGGTAACAGCTGATGTAAACCCAAACATTATTGGGCACCTTTACTCACAGTTGATTTTCCCCATGTAAATCACATGACACATAATTACCCATATTGGACTTCAACTACTCTTTCACTGTTCGGTCACTTAATACTGTGGGATGCCTCTGCAAGCTCTCTGGCACTGCCTTTCATATTTATTATTTTACATATTGTAGTGCTGCCAACAAATTTTGTCAATTCACTTCCTTCTTCTTGTCTTCGTTGTTTATGGACATGCAAAATAGCAAAGGTGTCAGTAAAGGCTCCTGTGGGTCTCCACTGATAACTTTTTACCACGGTAGAAGAGCTCATTTGAGTCCTACCCTCTCATTTCTTTATCTACCAGATAGCTATCCACAAAAGGACTCTTCCCTCTTGCCATAGGGACAACTTTGATTCATACACGCTTTCAGCACAGGGCCTTTGTTGAACACATTTTGAAAATCCAAGTATAGCATATGTACTTGGCTAGAGCAAGCTGAATCACCCTTAGCTATAGTACAGCTGTGAAATTACTCCCATGTTTTATAAACTCCATACTATCAGTGTGCCTAAGAATGTTGTGGAGAATGTATTTATGGTTAATTCATCTATAATACAGAATTATTCATTCACTAATACAACTTGACACCCAGTTTTTTCTTTTTTTAATAAAAATGTCCCGTAATACTTCTTATATTTTAATAAAATAGAGATTGTGCAAGTAATCTTGTCCCTCCCAAAGTCAAAATGGGCCTCATAAAAATTGGCATTTAGATGTAGATTATACATTATGTCAGAGATAACAGATGAGGTTATCAGTTGTTTTACAATTACAAAGGAAATTTATTGATAAAAACTAAACAACACAAGTTAAACTGATTCTTGCCTATAACACCTGACCATGACAGGTCTCTGTCTGCCCACCTGTTTATATTAATCTTTTAGGCAGGATTAAATTAACAGCCTGTGTTCCACTTGTAAAATAATGTTATTGAAAGAATGTGCTTTGAAAGGTTTAAATTTCTGGTTTGCTTCTATTTTTTAAAGAGGACCTCCAAAGGATTAATATTTTAGCAAAAATTCTCTCTTCTAACAGTATGACCTTAAGCAAACCATACAGCAACGTGTGCCTATTGTGCCATCTTCAGGATATTTTTGGAATAAAGTTATCCTGGATTTTGCAGTCTTTCTAAACTAGAGGAGACTCATGGGCATTTTTTAGTTTTGTTTTGGGTTTTTTTTTGCATGACTCAAGTTAAGACTAAGAGGTTCAATTGAGAACGTTTAGAAAAAAAGAATGGTTTTACCACAACGTAAGACGTCTTCTTTTTCTTCATCCTGAGAAAAATGTCCTCAGATGGCTGCTTTGTTAGTTGAACTTTCAGTTTGTTCCCTAACATGATGAGGAGATTTGACTGTTGTATTTCTCTGTTTCAGTAGAATTTATTTGTTGGAAATCCACAGTACTGTTTTCTGACCTGGAGTAGATGAAGTATTACGCTGCAACTCTTGCTTTTTTTCTTTATTCTTCTCTGATTTTGCAGCACTGAGCATGGTGGAAAACGATATTACACTACAATCTTCTGGTGAACGGCTTCAATTTTATCATGACCTTCTGATTCGGTAGTGGATTATTGCTTGGGACTGAGCTGAAGCTTGCTATCTGCTGGTTTTGACTTGTGTTCACTCTTTATTGTCAGCATCACCAAGGCTTGCCTGGAGCAAACGTGACTTCCACAAAATGTATTTCTAAATTCACCTTGGCTACAGCAGGGAGCTTTTCCTTCTCATGTAAGGAGTATGAACAACCCGTACCTTAAGACTCGGCACAGCTCTTGTGACCTGGAACATAGGACTGCCTGTCGTTCTTGTGCAAACTGGTGTGAATTCAGTTAACAGCCTCTGTATGAACGGGAGCTATGAATACAGCAGGACGGAGTGAGCTGTAGATTAGGGTGAGCCTAAGCTCCATGGAAAGGAAATGCACTGAACCCCAGTTGTTTTTGCACTAAGAAATTGATATTGTTCATGAACCGCCACATCCATCTGCATGTAAATGCACTGACATTGTACTTCCCTGGCTCTCCCACATGCCAACATGAATCAAACGTGTCCTTTCCTGCAAGAGGAAATCTATTCCTTCTGAGGAGGCTGAAGTCAGTCTCTGTAACTTGCAGCCTCACACCTGCTTAGAGAGACAAAAATGTTAATTTCTTAATAAATACAGTGAAGGCAGGAAGCTCAGAAGGAACCACGAGGTTGTTAGTGGGGCTATGCCATGACAACAAAACCATGATATGACACGACACAAATTTCACCTTATATGGCTCAAGGAAATAAATAGAAAAGAAATCCAGTCCGTGTTGGAAAGGTCTATTGTTTCTCCCCCAACAGATTAATGATCACACCTGGGACTTCTGTGTAACCTCTCCTAACATACAGCAAAGTACAAGCTCTTCTGAGATGATCCTAAACCAGTTCTATGATCAAACTAAACCACACCACCCTTTTCTACCTATGATGTAAACTATATCTTCACACTTTCTCTGAAGAAAACCCACCATGCCCTTTGAGAAGAAAAGCTGCGTATTAGATGTGAAACCTGTTCAACTGAAAATGAAGGTGCTCAGAAGCATGAATAGTCACAAAGCACACATCAATTTTCTTCATTCGATGAATTATGGCCATACTGCCAAACTAAAGCTTTGTTTCAACACATGGAAGTAAAGTAGTCAAGCCACATCGACCTTCCTCGCTGGTTCAGAGTAGGGAAAGACAAACAGATGAAATGGTATTGTTTGTTCCCAAATAGAGGGCATTAGAGGTCTTTCAGTCTTCCTTTCTATTCTTCCCACCCCCCAGCTACTAAATGTGCTTTCAGTGGATTATTATCTTCACAGTACAGAAAAGAGCACTCTACATTAGTTACACAAAACTAAGCCAGACTACTCCTCCCTTTTTTCCCATAATTTACAGTATCCATTGTGGATTTGCTTGAGAACTGGTTTGTCTTCAAAGACCTGAGTGATTGTTTGTCTGAATTCACATGTGAGGCCACTGATGACATTGTGTGGGATGCACTGGGAACAGTGTACCACAGAATCCCAGAATGGTCAGGGTTGGAAGGGACGTCTGGAGATCATCTAGTCCGACCCCCCTGCCAGAGCAGGGTCACCTCCAGCAGTGGCACAGGACGGCGTCCAGGCAGGTTTGGGATGGCTCCAGAGTGGGAGACTCCCCCCCCTCTCTGGGCAGCTGTGCCACTGCTCTGCCACCCGCACAGGGAAGAAGTTCCTCCTCATGTTTAGATGGAACTTCCTATGCTCAAGTTTGTGCCCATTACCTCTTGTCCTATCACTGGGCACCACTGGTATCATCCCGCTGAATCAAGTTTTATCATCCTTTTCATACCAAATGAGTGATAGTGCTTTAAAGTTGATGAGAAAGAAAATCTTATCACATCCCAAACATGCAGGTCTTCTGAATTGGATTTTACTAATACTTCTGGCGTTATATTTCAAACAGTCCAGAAAGAGATACGTAGAGGTAGGGTTTCAAAGTCTTGAGAGATTCTGGGAGACTGGTTTGATGAAATGGAGAACACTTCAAATCATTGTCTTATCTCATCCAGAAAATATAGGGGATTATCTCCTCACTCGGCTTCACCAGGTTTCCTGGTTTTCACAATGAAATATAACGGACTCAATTCTCCAGTCATACCAACGTAAATCTGGAATAAGTCCACTACAAATACCTGAACTATAAAAGTATTAAACTAAAGTAAAAACAGTATCAGAACCCAATTGTTGTAAGTGAATCTTAAATCTCAGGGGTTTTTTTATTGTAAACAAGTTGCCCTGGTTTCAGCTGGGATAGAGTTAATTTTCTTCCTAGTAGCTGCTGTGTTTTGCATTTAGTATGAGAATAATGTCGATAACACATATTGTTTTAGTTGTTGCTATATAATGTTTACATTAGCCAAGGGCTTTTTTTAGTTTCCTATAGAAGCTGAGAGGGAGCACAGACAGGACAAGCTGGCCAAAGGAATATTCCGTACCATAGACGTCACGCTCAATATATAAATGAGGGTTGGCTGAGGGGCAGACATCATGGAATCATGGAATCATAGAATAGTTCGGGTTGGAAGGGCCCTATAAAGGTCACGTAGTATAACCCCAATCTGCGCTCGCTGCACAGGACGGGTTGGGCAATTGATCATCAGGTCGGGCTTACTATCACCCATGAATTCTACAGGTCTCAAAAGCAGACCACCTTTTGTTGAAAGCAATCGACACTTCATTTTTCCTTACAATCACTTTCCTTGCAGAAAATACAGTGCCCACTTTAACTGTTTAACTTAAACCAACTTCAGTGAACCTCACTGTTCACTGTAAGTATTGAATTATCAGATCATACACTGGCCATCATATTTTTTACAAATCCCAGCTGTTAAAAAAAAAAAAAAAGCTTTGTAAAAACAATTGTCTACCTTCTATGTATTCAAACAGTTTAGATTTCTGACTGTAAGATTTGATTATCTGCATTTATAACGGACATCTTCATCTGCATGATGGATGCAATCAGGAACAGCTAAAACACCTCATCAACTCTTACCTTAAAACAAGGAGTCTTCACTTTATTACCCACATTCATAATGTTCATGAACTCCATAGATGAGAGCGTAAAAATAGATGACGGTATAACATATGCACAATGGTTCAGGCTGAGAGCAAAGATGGGAGAGCATTTCTCATGCCAGAAAAGTGCATGAGTGTGTGTAAGAGCATGTGTGCATCGACTGAGATTCTATTAATCAAAATATCCACACATTAGTCACTGTCACCATCCACCAACCACTGTTTTTTGATTTATTACACTGATTTGTTTTTCTTAACTCTGAGAACATTGACAGCTTACACACACTGATGCCGGCAGAACTCCCACAGAACTTTGTTTCATGTACATTCATCCAGGTCTGACTGCCTCCCTGACAGACACTAAAAAACACAGGAAAAATCTCACCCTATTAACTGACTACTATTTCTTAAATTAATAATATTTTGCAACCCCCATTTCCCTCACTGTTGTCATACTCTCTCCTTGCATATAAACACACATACTCTTCATAAGTATATTACTTTCTGAACAGTAAGGGAAAGGAAAAACTTGGAGGAATTTATAGCCTAGAAAGCAAGAAAATAAACTAGGAAGCTGTATAGTAGATGGCTGCTATAAGACTGTTCCTAGTCACCTCCGTCAACTTTAAAGGTTTGCCTATCAGAAAGCAAGTGAGGAAAATCTTCTTTTTAAATGGGTGACCCTGGAGCTAGAAACTTGAATATTAATGGTGAATGTGACAGAGTGGTACTTTGGGATAAGAGACTAAATTCTTTTTTCCTTTTCTGGAGATCAAAACTATCTTATTGAAATATATCATGAAGTTGCAGTCTCCCATCTGGAATAGTTAGTGAATGTCAGGAAACACTAATCTAATTTTGATTTATTTATTTTTTTACATCAGGCTTTTATAGTTTTCAAATGAACAGCATCAAATGAATAGATACTGCTCTTTCAAATAGAATTTTATTTTTATTTTTACCTTAATGCAATGACAATCTGGTACAAAACTTATTTCCAGATCCTTTGAAAATTCAAGTCAAGATTAATTGTGATAGCATTGATAGTAGAAGTCTATCTTACACATGAAATAATTACTAAACATTATGAAAGGCTTTGCAAGCCTAAGTATAGGGTAGAATTGAAAAGTGCATATTAATACCAAGCCTCAGATTATACAACTATCTTTACAGATCAGCAAGACCAAGTGGATAATTCACTTATTGCTCAGAGATGAAAAATTGTTTTTCTTCTACTTGGCAGTGTATTTGAGGTAAAAAAAGAAAAAAGAAATTGCTCACAGTCCTATTTTCCAAATATGCATTAGTCCAAGTTTGGGATCTTTTGATGCTGTCCCGTTCAGATATATAAAGATAACATTAAAGTCATATCCCCTCTTTTGAGAATCAGGATACAGAGCGTTTATTGAGAAGGTGGAATGTTGGAAAGGCAAAAATGTTGTGGTGTGGTTCTTTGCCAAGGAAATCATAAATTGGAACCAATATTCTGTCAGATGAAAGCAATCCCAGGAAAAAAAAAAATGAAAGTAAGTCCTTATCTGGGCTTTGCATTCAGGGCTGAAAATAAAAACCTTCGTGAAACAAAAACAAAGAATGAAAACTCTGAAACAAAGAGAAAAGCAGATTTTCTGATGCCTCCAACCCAGTAAAATAACAAAATCCCGTGCAAAGAGATTGTGAATTGATACTAGCCTGAGCTGTAGCGTTTCATCTGCCTTTTGTACTCACTTGGCAACCGCAAGGCAGCAGAGCCTCCACGCTCTCAGTTTTGTTCTCATCTGCAGCACCAACTCTTTTATCAGTGAACTTACTTTGGAAATCACTTTTCTCAGTTTTAAATAATAAGTTTTGCAGTAGCTCTTAGAAGAGCCTGATCAGGCGCAATTTCTTTTAAGAACTGTCTGAAAACCTTCCATTAAGAGTGATTATCCTTTTGCAATTATTTTAATTTTAAGAGCGTGTAGCTACTTTTCCCTAGCTCGTATATATTTTTTCCAGAAGAAACTAGCAATTTTCTGTAAGTTAGCATTCTGCGTTCCCTGAATTCTTAAACACAAGGAGTCTAATAGATGCTCACCTTATATTAGCCCTCAAAACACACAGTACCCCAAATCATATTTACAACCTCATTACATGACTGCTACTTAAGAGCGCTTACTTCAGAACAAATGAAAGCTCAGCTGAGCAAATGTATAACTTAAAATGTGCCGTCTCTCCTCACTTAGCGCAGAGAACCCAAGTTAACTAGGTTAGATTTATGTCATTACATTCTCAATTGTAATATCCCTGGTATAGGAACTAATTTCTGACAACTGATGATTTGAATGAATCCAGTTCTCACACAGCATGTTACATATTCCACGTTCTGCCAATTATTCATTTGCTTCAGTGTGTCTTTTCAGCAATGTGAAAAATAAAGAAATCTGAAAAGCTCGCTTAAAAAAAAATCTCATCACATTCAGCAAATGATTTCTTTGAAAGGATTTCTCTGAACATCCCGGCAAAATAATTGCAGCTCATTTCAGTCCTGCGTTACAAAAATAGAATTTCACAAGGACACGTTTCCCTATTGAATATAACATTCATGTTTATAGGTCTGCTCCGACCTCGCTGATTGCTTAATCTCACGTATTGTCCTCTGTGCTGCACTTCTCGCAGGTGAGGTCAAGGTTATGGTCAGACCCTGACCAGCTTTCCTGTACACAAGGGATTAATGAGTTCTTACCATAATCATTTTGCACAAAGAAAGTCTCTCCAGTTCTACTGGACACTCGGTTCTTGCTGCTTTCTCCTGCTTCCATAGATGATACACATCTGAAAGAGTCAGAGACAGATGGATATTGGGAATATTTGCCATTCTCCCCCTGGGAGAACCAGGAGTTCTCACATTACGGACCGAGGCAGTGCGAAGAGGGCAGGGCAGCCGCCTCATTTGCAGTGATGTTATTATTCTACAACCATACAGCCACGTTGCGTTTTTGGCACTGCTAGATTTGCAGCTGTCGGTGGTCCGAGGCACACATCACACAGGTGTAAGGAGCTGTAGGACCCCACATCCACACCGCACGTGCAGCGTGCCAGGTGGCACCTCGGTGTGCCACCTCAACCTCGGTCCTGGCACTCGAGAAACCCCTTCCAGTCCACCAGGGTAGCCCTTTGGGGGACTCATTTCAGCAAATCCTACCGAGATGTTTACCTTTCCTTAGGTTTTTCACCTATTGCAGTTTCCAGCTTTAAACGTGGAATTCATACCTCTCAGGTGAGATCGGTCTGTCAGTTGCCATAGCTGCGTAGTTGGCAGTGTAGCTAGTTAGGCAAGTTGTGTATAAAAGACCTTTTCTAGCGTTTTCCAGCCTCCTGACTAATAGGAAAGGGGAACCTGATAAATGGCAACTGAGGAAGCTGAACCTTTTATTTGCAGAAGGCTCAAAACACAGGAGCTACTCATAAAAGTCAGAATCCACACCTAAATCCTGCGCATCGATAAAGGCATGCTTAAGCTTTAGCTTTACGGCCGACGTAGCCATAAGCAGGCACTCATTTTGGAAAGCTCAGTTCCACGGACGCACAAACGGAAGGACATTGGCTGCACCCGCAAGCCTGGACAGGCAGCAATGCAGAACAGTTTGGTTTTCTTCATGTCCTCCTGCGTCTTCAGGGTCTTGTTGGTTTTGCATTTATCCAGAGACAACATAAAATTCTAAAAGAACTGCACCACCCATCCCTATACTTGCAAAAAGACATTTAGTTAAACCCTTGGTGGCCAAATTAGAAAGTCTTCTGTCTAGCCCAGATAAAGGTTCTTTCCTTCAAGCGTTCACAATTTTTTTAAATTAGATTACTATGGTGTAAGGTTTATACATAGGCTTCCCAGCTGAGCCGAAATATCATTTTGTCAATTGTAGAGAGTCATTTTCATCGTCTTGATATTTAATGTATATATAAACCTTTTTTTTCATTATGTTCCATAATTTAATAAGTAATGGTGTGTTTGCGCTACACTTAAGCATATATTAAATGCTTTATAAATGCAGTCAAAAACGTTTTAAAAATGGCAGGGCGGCCAAATGACTGCAATAATCTCATCTGTTGATTGATTTGGATCCCAAGCTGCTTTTATTGCAAGAGAATGAAGTACCATTACGTCTGGGAATATATTTTCTCTAGCAATGTTTTGTTATATCTAATGAAAGCCGGTGAATTGGGATATTTTTCTTAACTTCAAAAATGTCACTTTTCCTAACAAAACCACCATAAGAACTCCCAATTAATTTTTCCAAATATAGTCAGTGTATTACAAGGTAGTTCTATCTGTGTATAAGCAATGATGATAGTAACCAGTGGGGAAGGTCATTAGGAAGCCTTCCTGGGAATACTTACCAGCTAGATATCCAACATTTTGGGGTTTGGAGCCAGGATAACAAGGCTGATGATAGGATAGTAGATCATGGACTATAGATTATTTACTCAGCATGGGATTGCTAGCTTCAGCAAATAGAAGGAAAGGGAAAAGAGTTGGAGTTCCAGTTAAAATATAGTTTGAAAAGTAGGCCAAAAAGATGAATCTAACAAAAAAGCAGAACATGCTGCTGAGTGTATGGCAAAAGCTTTTAAGAGAGTATAGTTACGAGATCTAAAGTCTTTTGAAAAGCAAACGGTACCAAACATTGTTCCATATATTTATTTCACCACTTGAACAGCTCAGAGGCATTTAATGTGCATTCTCCTACAAAGGCAACAATCTTCACAAACTTCGCATTCAAGAGTCAAGACGTTTTCTCACTGCAAGTTGGAAATGCAAGGTTTTGAACACAATAGCGGCAAACAATTAAGAGCTCAGGCTTCTAAATTAGGAAATATGGAGATAAAAGGGAAAGAAAACATTGGTTTTCATAAGACTAGGAAAGAAAAGTCTTTGTTTCTAGGTGTCTTTGTCTTTACCAGCATAAAGGATGCCCAGTCAATTTATTTCTAATGTGCATACAATAATTCTGGTAGTACTTTGTGACGTTCTCTTCTTGAATCCCTAATACAACACTAAATGAGTTTAATGAAATCCAGAAAATAACTTAAGAACATCAGAAATCTGAGACAGACTCTAAATTATTAAGATACTAAATGAGCAACTTCTTGTTCCAATTTTACAATCTCAAAGATATTTTCAACTTTTTCTTTATAATGTGGCTAATTAAACCCAGCTGATACTGATCTTTTTTTAAATAGTACATCCGTCATTTCATAAAATGCTTTGGATTTTTTCTTGATTCTGGGCTGATGTTTATAAAAGTCTTTTGCGCAGGAAGAAATCGACTGACTGTGAAGGAAACAGAGAAACTGCCTATACATAGAGGGAAATGGACCATATTTTTGTAACACTTCTGTGGTCTACTGATGAAAAGTGCTGTATAAAAGGTAGGTATTATAATTATAACAGAAAGCTGTCAAATGCACAAAGTAAACCAATCAAAAAAGTAGAGATTTTTTTCATTAACTTTTTTCAATTATAGTAATCGTAGTTGTTACTTATAATTACACTCAGTAACAATTTTTCAGACAGCACTGTTATTTTCAAGTTGATTGTGTCCCTTTAAATAAATCCCATCATGTGTCTGAATCAACCACATGGCAGAGAGCTGAAGCAGGTATTTAAAACCCCATGCGCACTGCAGATTTTTTGTTTGTGAACTTTACAGTCATGATCTCAGTTCGGTATATTCTTGATAGAGATAGAAAAGATACTAACTCATTGCAGTATTTTTTATTATATGTACATGATCTATTTCCCTCGATTCTTCTAATTTTGCACTTCTAAAGGTCAAAAAGGTTCTCCTGACACAAGAGAACGTTCACTTTATTCACAAAATGGATCGGGGAAAAAGAACACACATATATATATATATATATACACACAAATATTAAGCAGAGACAATGAGGGGAAGATCAAAATCAAAGCGGTGCTTGGATTCCTGAAACTTCTTATAGAAATGAATATGCCTGCTCAAACTAAATAAATGGAGATTTTATGCCAGCATATCTTTCAGCAATAATTTAAATACCAGACACTATGTGTCACAATGTGGGAAAAAAGGTCAGACAATATGCTTGAGAGTGACTGAAACAAAAAGGGAAAGCAAACTAAAATGGTAATACAAAAGAGATCAAAGTTATCACACTGCAGTCAGAAATAAGATAGGCAGACCCCAGCTACACATTTTAAAGTACAGAACTGTCTACGAACTCCACTGGGGGTGCAAAGTCATGCTATCTTTATGGTCTTATATCATATAACATTGCTTTCATCTGTCATCAGAAAGTAAATTAGAAATGTTTTCCCATTCCACCGTACTTTCCCATCTTTTTGCATAAAACCGTCACATCCCTTGCAATCGGGGCACACGTCCTCCTGGTTTAAATCCTTTCTCCTGCTTGGCTGCCGCTCCCAGATTGAAATATTCTTCCCTGTTTGGCCTCTGATTTCCTAACGCGGCGCTCAAGCTGGAAATTATGTGGATGACTGGGTAACTCCACCTCCTAGGAGCCACACTGATTGTATCTTCTCATTGTATTTGATTACAGCTCTTGATAAACTAATCTAACAAAAAGGATGACAGAAGATGCCAAGGAAAGTTCCCTATGCAATTACAGCCTTATCCGCAAGCTCCGGAGCACCTGTTTAAAAGCAGTGATATTCTTATTTTACTTCTTCACTATCTGTTGCCTGATAATCTCCCCTGTACACCACAAAAAAAAAGTGACTGGAATTTGGATCTTGCCTCTGGAAATTGCCAAGATGCGCTCTAGAACAAGCCTGTTCCTACATGAACACTTGTATTCACCTAAGAGTGACCCCAAATTCATGTAAGACTAAAGAATTTCACTATTGCTAGCTATTGTCTGTCGATAACAAGGTAGATAAGCCTTTACTAGTGAGGAAGACGGTTCTAAACCTTGCAAGGAAGAAATAAAGGAGATGCTCTTCACATACTTCTTGTTACGGTTTTTATTTGGGGCTGCATTCTGCATCTCATCTAACCCTTTTCCTGCCCTCCTCTATTCTTAAGAGGTTGTAAAATGGTTTTCTGGATTTTGATCCACATCACCACACCATTTAAATTCTGTGAGCCATGTTCTGCTAATCCTCTCTTTTAACCTGCTTCAGGAAATGATCACATTCTGCCAGAAGACAGTATAATGTATTTCTCCAAGTCCATTCCTTTTTCATTCTCAATAGTAGATTCCCAGATCCACAGAGTCCTTCAGAAATCAAGAGCTCAAGAGAGGCAGGAGTGCACGTTTGCAAAGTGTCATCATCCTGTTTTCCTGTGGCCAGCGACAGATGTTTGGAGAAAGAGTTCCTTTCCAAACCTCTGCGTGATGGGCAATGAGCTGGCTCTCGCTTATGCACTGCTTTCTAATTTTTCTTCTCATTTACATGCTAAAGTGTAGGGGTTGGGGAAGTCAGATGAAGACTGGTGGTATTACTAAACTTATTAAATATATTTTGCTTTTAAAAAGTATTGTTACATATTTTAAAAATGCTATTAAACATTATCAAATTATTCAAGTTCTATTGGGGAAAATGGCTTATATGCCAAATGTTCCTAAAAGTTTCATTCACAGGTTAGCGAAGGTGAGAAGCTACCTCTGGACCAAACAACGGAGTCCTCTGATGCTGTAATTTCCTTTTAGCAAATGAAATACAACATTCTTAATCAGCGGATCTCATTTTTAGCTGTAAGAGTTTGCTTAAATGTACCTGGAATACCTGTGACACTAGAGCTCATGCCACTGAAGACAAACCAACAAAAAAACCCAACTAAGGGACAGGGAGACCTATAACTGTGATGAAGTGGTATAAAAAGTAATAACAAGGCCAGGAGAAAAAGTGTCATTAAATTGGCAACACAACGCACTCCAGTGGATAGGTAAAGAGACTAGATCCTATTCCCATCCAAGCCAACGGCATTCTATGGTTGGGTCTTCATGGCAGAAGGAGTGTGGGTGGCCAGGTGGTGGCGGCGGCCACCGCTGGACGCTCAGCTCAGCTTAGCAGAGGCTCTGCTGCAGCAGGGGAGGGTGCCCGGCCACCTCTCTGCCCAGCCCAGCCATGTTCAGAGCAAGAAGCGAAAGCATGGCCTCAGCTGGGCACTGAAGCCAGCAAGACATCTGCTGCCCAGGCTAGGATCTTGACAAGGTGCTTCCAGCCATTGAGAAGGTAGACCAGCAGCTCTGGAGCTAGCCTGGGAAGTATTCTACCAGACACGCCTTTCATTAGAGCAACAGTTACTATCATACCAAAGAGAGAACCTTTTCCTATCCGTACAACACTCCTCCACACGCCTCACTAGATGTTACAGGCGGTCCCCTACGGCTCTTTGCTCTGTAATGAGGTGACTACTCTAGAAACCCCCGCAGTGAATTGCAGAGGAAGTCACATCACTTTCGGGAGGTATTAATTACTATGGAAAAGCAGTGGCAAATCTGTCATCAGGAGAATGATTTATGCATCCTCATTCCAAGCGGGCATGTTGAGATCTGGTGCAAATGAGCTCAAAGCTCTAGAGTAGAGCTCCACCTCCTGTAAGCATCCTTAAAAGTGGAAGAAGTGACTCCAGGAGAAAAGCTAAGGCAAGCAAGCACTCAAGTTAACTCTGCACTACAGACAGACCCACACCTAACGATTCCTAAATTACCAGGAAATTAATTATCGTATTTACCTGTCTCCCCAATCTCCACTCACTTCAATAACAGTGAATCCAACACCGAAGCGGTAACCCCTCCGTTCAAAGACATAATTGTGCTTAACTTACCTTTGTTGCCTTTTGACGTGAAGGTTTAGTTACCATTCATTTAATTGTTGCCCATTAAGAAACATCGGGGATCTCTCACACAAATTACTGAGTCACGGGTAGGCTGAAGCATGAATTTACTGCGTACCACCTCCTCTTCCTTAATGCTATGGGTGTGGATGCTCTTAATCCACTGAAACAGTGCATTGCTGCAAGGTACAAGAAAGCAGTTCCTCACCAATCTCTGTCTATAAATCAAACATTTCTAATTACACCGAACCACTTCAGCGCAGAGAGAAGCTGAGTTTGTTCACTCCTGTAAATGCTGAAGTCCCATTTGGCAAAGTGTAAAAACTATTCGCGAAACACCGAGCAAAACATTGCTTTTACAGTTGGATTTAATCAAATGGATGCAGCAGAAGGGGTGTTCAGAGCACGGCTTAAATATCAGGACAACATTTGACTGGAATGGAAAAGCCATCATCAGGCATTTGGAAAAGGAATAAGGCAACAAGAGGCAAGCACAAGGGAGTATTAAAATTTCAGCTCAAACTTCTGGATAATGTTGACAAAGATCTGCCACTTCTGAATAGAAATTCTGCTGCTGGGGAAAAATATATATATATTTCAATATAAGCTAAAGAAGCAACGATGGCAGCTTCTTTTTAATATTGAACACCACTCGGATGCAATTATGAGCAGTCCACACTTACACAGTACAAGCGAGCACAGATCCATTTGCAAAAAAATGAAAGACAAAAAGTGAAAACAGCCGAGGGTAGGACCGAATGCCTGGAAGCTGGGTGTCCAGACAGCGTGACTCATGGCACAAAAACTTCAGCTCTGACACATCTCAAGCCAGGAAATCACTCTAATTTGTGACATTGATTGCAATCAGTGAAGTGGCTACTGTACATAATAGCTGCTCTTCTCTGCAGTACATTTTGTGCTGTACTTGGCTGCTGCAAGCCAATTTACAGACTGCTAGGTACCAGCGCCCGAAAGGGAGGCACTCTTACTGCCTTTCTCCTCTGAAGCAAGCTTTTGCTCTTCTTCCTTTGTTTCGACCCCATTTGTAAGAACACTCCACTGTTCTCTTGGACCCCAGTGTAACCCAGTGTTACTTAGCCAGTAGTCATAGAATCACAGAACGGTTAGAGTTGGAAGGGACCCTAAAGATCATCGAGTTCCAACCCCCTGCCCTGGGCAGGGCCACCTCCCCCCAGCCCAGGGTGCTCCAAGCCCCGTCCAACCCGGCCTTGAACACCTCCAGGGATGGGGCAGCCACAGCTGCTCTGGGCAGCCTGCGCCAGGGGCTCACCACCCTCACAGGAAAGGATTTCTTCCTGATACCTCATCTAAATCTCCCCTCTTTCAGTTTAGAACTGTTCCGCCTCATCTTATGGCTCCACTCCCTGATCCAGAGTGGATTTCCTGTAGCCCTTTTAGGTACTGGAAGGCTGCGATAAGGTCTCCGCGGAGCCTTCTCCTCTCCAGGCTGAACCCCCCCTCTCCCCGCCTGTCCTCCCCGCAGAGGGGCTCAGCCCTCGCAGCATCTTTGTGGCCTCCTCTGGACCCACTCCAACAGCTCCGTGTCCTTCTGCTGTTGGGCCCCCCCGAGCTGGAGGCAGCGCTGCAGGGGGGGCTCCCCAGAGCGCAGCAGAGGGGCACAATCACCCCCTCACCCGCTGCCCACGCTGCTGGGGATGCAGCTCGGGACGCGGTTGGCTTTCTGGGTTGTGAGCGCACATCGGCGGCTCCTGTTGAGCTTCTCATCCACCAACACCCCCAAGTCCTTCTCCTCAGAGAAGGATGCAATATGGGCTTGACCCAAAGAGCAGGGAAGCGGTGGAAGAAAGCCTGCTGACCCAAGGTTCAGGGGAATCAAGCAAAGAAGGTGGGTCGCACAAGCTGTAATGGAGGTCTATTTTAGGTTTCTCAGTCTCCAAAATATCCATCAGTGTTAACAGGAATAGCAAAAGAAAGGACATGATTTTTGCTTTCCTTTCTCTACTCGTTTGCCTGTTATATTCAGTGTTTGACAGGCATGCAGCTATATATAAAACATAATAGAGGAATGTATCTAATATACCAAAATCAGGCTCTTAACATTAACAGTAACAAAGTAGAAATTATAATGGAATGACAATCAGCCTTTTTAACGGGGAGAAAATGAAAAATGGCAAGATGCTTTCAGAAAGGCATAGACAGCCTTGCAGATTCTTTTTTAAAATGCAGCCTTGTATCTCTCAGATTGGAAAAGATGTTTCCTAAATGCATAAGTTTTAAGGTCAGAATGGAGTATTATCACCACCTAGTCACCTCAGCCTCCTTTATTGCACAAGCCATAGAATTTCACCAAGTAACTCCTACATCATGACAGAATTAATTGATCTGAGGCAGACGTTACTTTAAAAAAAAAAAAAAGTTATTCCTGGTGCATTGTTCCTGGAATAACTTTTTTGAGTTCCACTATTCATAATGCCAACAGCCAGACTCTTTTCTGACGCATGCCTCAGAGAATCTACTTACCAGCGGCCAAGTTGCTTATGGTCACCTGCTTTTTAAGCTCATTTTACGTAGCCCATGACAGCCTGGCACAGCAATTTCAATCTACTCTGACTGACACCAAGGCTCTGCAGAGTTGTACTGTCTACACCACAAACACTTTTTATGTGAGAGGAGAGCAAGACCTCGCGAGATAATGAAATGAAGTTACCAAAGCTGAGCAGAATGGATGAATGACTGACCAGGGCAGCGATTGACAGTCTAGCTTGCTAAAGGACCAGATCTGGCACTCCCAAGACATTCCAGACTCATTCC
Organism: Pluvialis apricaria; assembly: GCA_017639485.1. NCBI lineage: Eukaryota > Metazoa > Chordata > Aves > Charadriiformes > Charadriidae > Pluvialis > Pluvialis apricaria. Next base: position 3,037,298 of record CM030010.1, on the reverse strand, counting down.
AATTTCTTCATGACTCAGCTAGAACCAAAGTATGGGCACTTTTGTGTCTCTTTCCATCCTAGTCCTCACCATCTCATACCCGGTCGCCGAGTACGTAGCAGGCTGCCCCGTCAGAGCTGCTATTGCCGTGGCTTGGCTGGGTGCAACCACCCTCTCCGCGACGGGTTATGCCCTGCACTGTGGCATTTTGTCAGCTGCAACGCTGCCGTGGTTTAACTCCAGCCAGCAATGAGGACCACGCAACTGCTCGCTCACTGCCCCCACCCCACCCCGTAGGGTAGGGAGAAGAGGGAGAAAAGCAGGGGGAAAAAAACCCAAAACACGATGGGAGTTGCGATAAAGACAGTTTAATAGAACAGTAACAGATGAGGAAAAACAACAACAATAACAATAATGAATAACATATACAAAACAAGGTGATACAATACAAGTTGCTCTCACCGGCCGATGACCAGTTCTCCAGCCCATCCCAAGCAGCGATGACAGATTCCTGCCCCTCAGCCAATCCACATTTATATACTGAGCATGACGCCTATGGTATGGAATATTCCTTTGGACAGCTTGTCCTGTCTGTGCTCCCTCTTGGCTTCATCGGGAAGCTGAAAAAGTCCTTGACTAATGTAAATATTAAAGAGTCACAGAATGGTTTAGGTTGGAAGGGACCTTGAAGATCATCTCGATCTACCCCCCTGCCCTGGGCAGGGACACCTCCCACCAGCCCAGGTTGCTCAAGGCCCCATCCAACCTGGCCTTGAACGCCTCCAGGGATGGGGCGTCTACAGCCTCTGTGGTCAACCTGTGCCGGGGGCTCACCACCCTCACAGTGAAAAAATTTTTCCTGATGTCTAATCTAAATCTACCCTTGTCCAGTACTCAGCAACAACTAAAACAATATATCAACATTATTCTCATACTAAATCTAAAACACAGCAGCTACTAGGAAGAAAATTAACTCTATCCCAGCTGAGCCCAGGATAAATACCCAGTGGGGTGTCTTCAAAGGCTCGTTCAGAGTTTAAACCCTAGATATCGGGATCTCAGAGTGTGCATCTTGGAGGGCTAAGTTAAGAGTCCCCATAAGTTAACGTTCCAGATGGCTGCAGCTCTCTCCAGCTGCTGGCAGGGGATGGGAAGTCACAAGATATGAATCTCTGCCACATCCTGGGCTGTACTGTAGTTTCAGCGATTCGCGGAGCAAAGTGGATGGAGCTGTGGTGCACCCACTTTCCCTCCGCTGGTACCACACTCATGCTTCTTCACTTTGTCCCTTCACAGAGTCACAGAAGGGCAGGGGTTGGAAGGGACCTCTGGAGACCATCTTGTGCAACTCCCCTGCCAGAGCAGGCTCACCCAGAGCAGGTTGGACAGGAATGCATCCAGGTGGGTTTTGAAGATCTCCAGAGAAGAAGACTCCACAACCTCTCTGGGCAGCCTGAGCCAGTGCTCTCTCTCTTCTGCGTAACTATGACCGGCAGATAAAATAAGACTGCTTTAACACATAGTAAAGAATCTGTCCAATGTAGCTCCTTCATGGAGACTTTCCTTCCCATGGCCATCTCCTTCCTGATGTGTACTTTGGTCTTTTGGATGGAGGCGAGGAGCCCACGCAGCACAGGAAGAGCCGGAGCGCTGGGCTGCCTGGCAGAGCTTTGCCATGGCTAACGGTTGTGACTTCACCAGGTCCGTACTTCTTTGAGCTCTATCTTGTTTACAGAACCTGTGGGGTTTTGTGACAAGGTGCTGAAATTGTAACTAGTGGCAGAGTGCTTAAATTATCCCCAAGGACTTTAGCGTTGTAAAGCCTGAGGCGGGGTGGGGGGAAGACTTCCAGACTTCAAACAGAAAGAATAAAAAGATGAAAAAAAGGTCTATGAGATGAAATTACATATAATACAAAGAAACGAGACTCTTTGTCTTCCATTTGCCACAGCTGAAAAAAAGTGCAATTCATTACAGGATAGGAAAAAGAAGTGTATTTACAAAATCCTCAAGAACAGGGATACTCCAGCTGCCTCGTTCAATGTGAGCTTTATTTTGAAATACTCTTTTTGCAGCATTAGGAAGGACAAGAGTTGCCATCTGAATACATGTATTATAATTACCAAATAGAAAGCACATCTCTCTCGTAGTGAAGTGTAGCAGCCACTTCATAAGGTACGCCTCCGTCAGCGTGCGCACATTGGTGCCCTGTGTCTGCAAAGTGACTGATTCAGGAAGTACAAATGCAATACTACATTTTTTATATTTCATTAGAAATATCTTTGTCCTTTTTTTCATCTCTAATCTCCCCTTTCACCCTTTCCTAAATAAAAAGCAATCTACTAGTTTTAAAAAATAAACAAACCCATACTTATTTTAGATGTTGTTATCCTCCCATAATTTTCCACTACAGAAAATTTATCCAGATTTGTTTGACATATGCAATAAAATCTGCACTTATAAATACAATTAACGCTATACGGTACCCTATTAAAGTACACTAATTTATTAAAGCTTATCACATACTAATTATGCTCAACTGTGTTAATCTCAGTATATCCCTCAGGGAAAAAACTTGTTATTGACCAGGAATAACAATAATCTCAAACCAGAGGACTGGTTATGAGACATTAATGTGTTTGGGGTTTTGTGATGGTAACTTTGAAAGAGACTGGCAATAGAAACATTTACCCAGCATATTGGCAGATTCAGAATTATGAGACTTATTATTACTTTTAACTTTTAACGCACTCAGGCTCATTAGTTCAACAAGATAGATCAAGAAGCACAGCAGTCTGCTCGTGTAAGGGGGAACTGCCAGAGCACCAGTTTTTATGATGTACCACAGAACATTATTCTCCCCACAGAAAACTTCTTTTTTTTTTAGAATATCTTCTTTTTTTAGAATACAAGATCTAAAAATACATATATATACACACAAAAAATTAAAATTTACAAATCATTTAACCTTTGCTGTGAATGAGATTGTTTAAGAGATGTTGCTGTCACCAATCGTCTACTCAACTAACAGGTGTTTATTCTAACCATGTTACTGTTCCTCATTAAAAACAGAGTTGGGATTTACAGTGTATTTTGTGTACCTAATGTGGCAATTGGGCAGGATTTTACAGAAATACCTAATGATTCTAGGTACTTCAATTTTTCAGGTATTCACACAAGGCAGGGGAACTTTTTTTTTTCTTTTTTTTTTTTTAACAAAGGCATTTCTTAAAGTCTTGCTGGACGGGCACTTCAGACTCCAGGGTTATTAATCACTTGGGGAAAACCTCAGCTAATCAGTCATACGCTATAAATGGAGCTGGTGCCCTGCTGTTTGTGTGTTCCGTGCCTGTTGAGGGGCGCAGGAGTAACTGTACTTTAGGGACTTTTAAAATGTGTATATGAGTTACAGGGAAGCAAACAAGGCACAAGAGGGAAAGGCAATGCAGGGCAGGCATTAAAATCCAATCCAATCAAATCAGTATATTTCACTGTTGATGGGCATTGGTTCTGTTTCTTCTCCTGTAAATTGGGTGTTGGGGTATCAGACTCTGAAGTATAATTCATTGGATTTCATAGAATCATAGAATGGTTTGGGTTGGAAGGGACCTTAAAGATCACCCAGTTCCAACCCCCCTGCCCTGGGCAGGGACACCTCCCACCAGCCCAGGGTGCTCCAAGCCCCATCCAACCTGGCCTTGAACGCCTCCAGGGATGGGGCAGCCAAAGCATTTGAGCTGCTTTTTCAGAGAAATAAGCAACCAGCTGATTTCACTGCCTATGCCTCTGCAGAGTTGTCAGGGAAACACTCATATTTCCAAGATGAAGACAGCCAGTTCCTTCCACAGATGTTCTGCACTTCCCAGACCTATGAACTAAGCATCTCTCAGTACTGTTCGGGGTTTTTTTCTCATCTTTCGCTGAGCTCCTGTCCATTTGCTCTTGAGTACAAGGCACCAGCATCCCACCCAGCAGGAGCCTGATGAGCAGGATTATGCAGGTCAGGGAGCTCTGCAGTTTGAGGACACCAGCAGGTTCCCGGCAGAGAGAAACACTCTGTGCCCTTCAGAGCACCACAATGAGGAGAGAGGAACACCATCTGCCGCGGATGCAAAGTGCATCACTCTAAGGGAGAAGTAGCAATATATTTATTGATATAAAACAACTATTCAATAAAGTAAATGCAACAGTGATTTAAAAAAATTGATGGCAAGGCACCCTTGGTTATTTACCGCGTGGAGGACAGGGTCAGACAGAGCTGTCAGGGAGACCCTCCCGTTGAGTGGAGGTTCAGAAAGAACCCCCTTTGCTTTCTCAGCTCCTTCTCGGAGAGGAGTCTGGGTGCAGCTGGATTCAGTCCCAGTCCCAGACTCGGTCAATGGTTTATGGCTAAAAGATTACATACGTGCAGTCAATCCTTTACGTCACTCAGCTAAGATTTCACAGTTTAGCACGCTGTCAGTCGCTTACCGAGGGTCTGTTGGGGCAAGGAGTCTCTGAATCTCGAGGAGTAACCTTGAGCGGTGTCCCTGCGCGAGGGGAGATCCTGGCGTGCAGCCGCTGCCGGGCAGGAGAGCTCCAAGGGCCCTTGGGCCGGTCACCATTTATGGGGTGAGACGATTGACCTACAGTCATATTTGCATATCGACCACAGTGCCGCTACTGTGGTGGGGCGGGCGCGTGGCTCAGTCAGCCCTCGGCTGTTGTGTTGGTGTCTCTCAGGTGCAGCCATCACGACCAGACGCACCCATGGTGACCACCGCGGGCGGTTATCGCTTGGGCAGGGCTACGGGAGACAAAGGTCAGATTGTGGGAAGCGGGGAGCACATCGTCACACCATCCCCTCAAGTCTCTTGTCCACGAGGAACTGTTGTGTCTACCAGTGACATACTGGTGGGGAAACAGTGCAGATGGTGTTCAAGGAATCACAGACTTTGAACCACAGAGTTCAATTCTCAGCTCCCTTAGCACCAAATTCTTTTCCTGTCCTACAGCATATGGTGAAAAACGAAAAAATACTTGTGCCGGAAGCCAACCTTGCAGACCAAGGAAAAAGAAGTAGATTTGTTATAAGCAGACCCCTGACAATTCATAAGGTAAGAAGGCTCAGCTGTGTTATCATCCGTCTTAACTTACCTGGGATAATCCCCCCTTACTGAATTCCATACACCTATGGAGCTATATAAAGTAATGCTAAAATGAATCAAAATAGTAAAGAAGACAGTAGAACCCTGTACACATGAATATTGTACTAATTAAGAAAAAAAAGGGGGAGGGGGTCCAAAGAGAAAAAAAAAGGGGGGAGGGTAAATTTTCTTTAACTAGCCTGTTTCTTTTACACTGAATTCAGATTCAGATAAATTAATTCCTTGACATACTGGTAAAATATTTCTACAAACTCTATGAGAGCTGACAGCAGAAACTTTGGCAACATCTCCAACTTCTACAGATAAAACAAACCCCTAGATTGGAATAAGAAGTCCACAGGAGGGATATTTTAAGATCTGTGCATGAGAAAGTCTCACAAGTTAGAGCTATGGACGTGCATGTTAAAAGGGAATAATTAGGTAGTGGGTTAGTTCAGAATTTGACAAGACAGAAGTGTTGTGAGGTTAATAAACAGTTCAGACGAAGGGAAATAAAGGAAGGAGCTTACTTTACTCAAGTTCAATATCAGGTTGAAGGAAACTGTATGAACAAAACCAGAATAACTTAGTCTAAGATAGTAATCCTCCTGTTCTCCCACTGATGGAAGCAAGCTGAGACCTGACATGAGTAATTCAAGTGAGCGATAGTACAAGAGAGAAAAAGAGCATATCTGTGCACAAAATCATGGCCTGAAATTCAGTTTTACAAAAACGAGCCAAATGTTAATAGACAAGTAACAAGATATGACAATATAAAATACATGTAAAAAGGTTGTTAAAAGGGGAAATGCCTACAGGCAATGTAGACTTCAAGTAGCTACCCAAACGGTGGAGAACATTCAGCAGAAGGAAAAATCAGGGAAAACAAACCAGGATAAAACACTGAAAGAATAATACAACACAAAACGCGAAAGAGGAAATTGGGAAGGGAGTAATGCATGGTTATATCTTGAAAAGCAAAGACATGCTTAGGGATGTACAGCGAAGGTGTAGGAGTAGCTAGACAACAGCAATCATAACCAATTTGTGTTTGCAAGTAGGATGGTGGACATACGTAGGTGGACATAAAGAGATTACAACTAATCAGGATAAATTTGGAGGGATGCAGAAAACACAGGGGGAAGTGGATGGGATACAGCAATAGGGTGAAAGGGTACAGAGTGGAAATGGAGAGTGCAAAATAATTAATATATGCCCAACCCCTCTGTGGCTCTTCCCACAATGAAACAACTTTTAGAGAAAACTAGACTGATGAGCAAGCAAGCATAAAAAGTAGCTGAGAATAAAAAAAAAAAAAAGATTAAAGAAGGATTATAGAATTAAGTTAAGTTTGCAAACAAGACTCAAGGAAAAAATCAGAAGACAAGAATGAAAGTTAAATTGCACAAGAGGTTAAAACATACAATAAAAGATTTTTAGAAATTGAAGAAGAAACCTCTACAGGTAATTGTAACAAACTAGAAGTGTTTATCCAATCCGGCTTCTCTTTGTCATTAACAGATGTTGAAATCAATGAGATCAATGGGTTCAGCTGAAGCATTTGAGTCATTCTTATTCTCTAATAATAGATGAAAGCTGTTTTAAGCTATGAGATAGATGACTGATGTAATGCCTGAAAGCAACAGCACATGAAGAAAAAAAAATGCTTTCTTTACAAGGTGTTTATTTTGTGTATTTGTCAGCACTTGAGAATTATGCACATCACTGGTTTGCTGAAAGTTTGCCCCCTTTCTTCGTCTCTCCAAAACAAAAGTGTATACCAATAAAAACAGTAGCAAAGCTGGAAGTGAAAAGCTGGCAAGAAAGGTATATAACAGAGAAAAGTGTAAATAATTCCTGTTAAGAGAAGCTAGCTATGCTGCAAACACAGGTTACCCTCAAAGCTAAGCTCTGCAGAAGAAGGGAATGACATGGCGTGACTTCGTGTAGCGGAGGAATGGCATAGCCCAGTAAGTCCACAGTCACAACCCGGAAACGTTAGCTCCCCTGACTAGTCAAAAGTAAGATAATAAATACCACCAAAATGCGGATAAAATCAGAAAATGACTGAATTCTCTCGGAAGGAACTACACTTGTATTCCATTTCTAACAGACTGTTTGTGCTGACTTATGTTAATTTTGATAAGATTTGCACACACCACCGAGTCTTTTAAAAAAAGAAGAAAGACCCATATCCTGCTTGAAGGATTTTGAGTCCTCTTCCTTCTCTCAGCCACCTAATAATGACTCGATTTTTTTCTTAATGATGGCAGGAAATGTTCTGCTCTTGAGTTTTCAAGAATAAAAACCATCTCAGCTTTTTGATCCTGTGGCTGTTTACTCCAAAAGCTATCAATTTAATAGGTTCTGAGTTTTGCTCATATATACGGATAGGACATAGTAGGATATTTCAAACAGAGATTCGGGAGTGAAACCTTTATGTAGAAAGGTTGAGAGGTGTAAAGCTTGAGAAAAGACAACATCCATAAAATTTTGACCAGCTCTAGGGTGCAGTGGGGGAAAACTTACAAAGCCGTAGTGTTACAGCTTAATAGAATTTAAACTGTGCTATAACCCACAAAGCAGGGACTCAAATATGAAATGGGGAAAATAGATCCAGCAGTAGGCAAGTAATAGAGAATAAGATCATATTTGGAATAATGGGCATCGTTCTGGTCACCTTATTATGGAAGTGGTGAAACCTCATTGGCTGACATCTGATACGAGGTGGTTTTGGATGTCGTCCTGTTTCTTCCATTATTAATTTTGTGCTCCAGGGCAAATGCCAGCAGTGCTCATTTTAGTTTTTACCTCCTGCTGCAACTTCAACTGTCAGAGAGACAGCAGGAGTCAAAAATGAAAGGAGCCACCTTATAGAAATGCTGTGCCACTATGTCATTTTTAAACTGACAGCTTTTTACAGTCCAATTTCTCAGGGAAGGAAAAAAAGGACTTTCATTTTCACCTCCCACTGCTGCTTTGACAGAGAAAGACATTCACCCAGGTTTGAATGCTGGTGGGAGGCAAAAATGTAAAACTGCGGCAGAGTGTTTGTAAGTGGGCTTTGACTACCCCGTAGAAGGATAAGCTGATTTGGGACAAGTTGAACTCTAACCTTTGCTTACCAGGTGGCAAAAGAGAAAAATGTGTCCACCTGCCCTGAATGCGATAGACGGAGATTATTCTGAAGGATATACGTGAATATAGAAGAGCCAGATACACCTAAGGATTTCAGTTCCCCTGAAGACATAAAAAAGGCTGTTTTAATAGTCTTTGGCCTTCAAGAAATTGGCAATTGATAAGATTCTTCAATGAGAACAACTGTTGAGGAAGGTAGAGATGTCTAAAAGGAGCAATTTAGGAAAAAGGTAGCATGCCCCTTATATTAGTAGTATGTAGTAAGGAAAATCCCTCCCAATCAAAAGACTCAGAAAAAGAAGCTAAGAAAAAAACGAATGCTGAAGAACCACACGTAGTAATTCTTCTACAGTTAATAACATAATAGGTACCTAAGTAAAATATTTACAATGGTGAAAGCAAAGTAATAAGGAACAGTGATATTAAAGCACATCTACGAGAGATGCCTCTAGCATCCTAATCTATCTAGCTTTCATGACATGTATAGTATTTAGAAAACTAGGAATCTAATATAATGACATAATGTAGTAATAGAATATAAAAGTAGAAACACCCCCTACTCGCTGCTTGATTCAGTTTTCCGTTTCCAAAGTATCAGTTACATACTCTTCTGAGCTCAGAGTTAAAATTAATTGCAAGTGACAATGTTATTCAGGCTAAAGAAATTAATCTCTTATCATTTAAGACTGTCTATTGTTAATCTTGTATTCCTTGCTTTGGGTCTCTGCTTCTGACAATGTCCATGACCTTGTCAGGCTTAGAAGGATGCACTTGACTAGAACATGCAAAACATTTGGCTCTCAAGGACAAGAACGCTGAGTATCTCCAAAGGCATTGTTTAGTGAGACTATCTAGAATAATAACAAAGCTGTGATATCTGGAAAACATGCACACTTCCCAATAAAATAGCAGATGTCTGTATATGGGGTATACACTTACGTATAGATATATATATGTATTTAAAAATACCAAATAGCATGCATTAAACACACAAGCTGTACCCGGGGTCTTCTACAGCAAGTTTGGAAATCTAAGGTTTGCAATGAAAACACATCATCGATTGTAATGATATCTGGAGTTATAATTAATGCCACGGGCCCGGCTCCTAACATTTTTTCAAGTACATGGGACAGCGAAACAGCATTCTGAATTCTGCATCTTTTACACATCTTATTTTCTATTTTTCTCATTTAGAATTATTTTGAAATCCTACTTCATTCATCTAAGTTCACTGACAAAATCGTTTTCCATTATATATTTCTCACCTTCTGACAATTCCACATGACGAAGAGTTATTTTCAAGTCCTTCCCTGCCATTTTCCAAGATACTCGGCTGCTACCAAGAAAGCACCATCCTCTCTTTCCCTTTCTGTTTCATTTTCATACAACACACCCTGATCCACACTTTTCCTTTAGAAGAAGTGGGCTTGCACACGCGGATACTCCCCCGCGCAGTTGATTCTGTGGTGAAAGGTATTGAAACAATTCTCAGTGAAATTGCCTTGAGTGTTTCTTGGCCTTAATTGCTACAAAAAAAAGCTTGAAGACATGAATTGGGCAAAAAGTGGTACGAACGATGTCTGCATAAGTGCCCTTGTAATATGAAACATTATCGGTTGTATTTATGAAGGGTCTATTGATGGAAACATCAAGATAACAATAAGTGGTACACAAGAAGAACGGGAAAGGTAGGACGATGTTAAATACATAAAATAAGCAGTATTTTAGTGGCTGAACTGCAGCTTCTGAACTGATTGCATAATCACTTCCCAATTCAATAATTTTTTTTTTTTAATTATTTATTCTGACTTGCAAGTTGAAAGTTTCAAACTTTCTATCGGAGCGATTTACAACAATTTTCGTGCAGAATCTGCATCCAGCTTCACCGGATGAAGCCAGTAGGAGGTAAACCACGGAGCACAGAGAATTTATATGCCATCATACTTGAAATACCCATACAGTCTGCTGAAAGCATCATTTTATGTAGGCAGAGCTTATTTTGTAGGCTAAAGAGGGTATAATTGTCTCCTTTTCCCTGTTTCCCGGCTAGCCAGGGGTCCAGAGGACAGGGAGGCAGGGAGCGGGAGCCGAGGCAGAGGTAGGGTGGGACCAGGCTTTGAGGAGATCGGGAGGGAAGAAGTCCTCAGGATAAATGGAGCAATTGTCTCAGAGATGTGAGTCTCAGAAACGGAGTAAAAGAGCCCAGGTATGTTCAGAGGTAATTGCGTGGAATAATAGAGATAGGTTTCTCCTAAGTAATCACCTTAGGAAAGAGAACGCTTTTACCGTTGACAGCAAGAGCAAGGCGGGCTGTGGAGAAATGACTTAAAGAAGGGGTTTGGGTTTTTCTTTTCCTCTCCTGCTTTCTCCAAAGTTTTCTCAGTTTCTATCTGAATTCGTGGTAGCTCACTACGCCTCACTGCCTTCCCCACTTACAGTCCGGGGGGTTGTTTTTCCACCGCCTTTCAGCAGTACATTTGTTCCCCATCAGTTTGGAACATCAGCTTCAGAAAGGGGCATATCCGTGAAAGCATCCGCGTGCCCGATGAGTCGGAGGAGGGCCCAGTGGAATTTCACCTGTTTTCCATGAAAATCCCATCAAGCACTGAAAGAATCAGCTGATTCTGGAAAATTTCTGCTACATACCCTTTTCGGTTTAGAGCTTTAGAGTTTAGAGTCTTAACCAGGCTGACAAAGCCAGAGGCCAAGTCAAACTGAGCGTACGCTGACTCTACACTGCAAGTAAAAGGGAGGAGGAAAAGGGGGGGCGGAAAAAAAACCCCAATACCAAAAACCAGAAGAAAAAACCTGAAACAATATTGGTTTTGACTTTGCATAGACACCTCCTGATAAGAATTTTAATGCAACATATATGAAGACCAAATTCCTCTCTTATTTGCCCTGATAGCTAGAGGAAATGTTTTGACTGACAGGAAGGCAGTTCATGTTCTGATATACAGCTTTTCATTACTACAGTGTTATATAGGTTCAGCACGAATCCCCGAGAGCAAATCCCTAGTATATCCTAGCACATTGTTCTTTTCACTCCTGATGGCTGAACTCCTAATTGAAATCTTATGTTTATTTATTTATTTTCTAAATCTTTCTTTCTCTCACTCAAACCTCAAGTGATTTCATTATGATTTCTATCTTTTAATGAGTACTTGACCAGCTCTGGGTCTCACCTTGTCCACGCTAATGCAAATACTCTGATGAGTTTTATGGGGCCAACTATACAAGCAACAAAGACTCACTTCGGTGCGTTTGCAGCAGGGGACTTTTGGTTGGTAAATTATTCAGGTTCAAATACTGAAGACGCTGTATGATGTAACTGGAAGGAGCTATGTTTATTTCTGAGCAACGAAAGTCATCAGGATATGGCTGGGATATAGTTGGGGGCGAATCAACAGCCAGAGAGTTCACTTGACCAAGGAATTGCCGTGAACCAGCAAGAGAAAGGTTCGGCCATACGGCAGGAAGGCGGACACCAGGGTGGCCAGCGAACCATAATGATGAGAGCTCTTTCTACCAACCCCTTCCCCTCCAAAACCCCAGACAAACCAGCAATAGCAACAAGAAAACAATAATTACACTCTCTATTTTTACCAAATGGGGAAATTGGCTTTTTCCAGCCAATCCACTGAGACATCCCTGGAGTGCTAACCATTTAGAAACGCGTTAGGAAGAAGCACACCTGAAAAGAAACCTGCCTTGCCATTTCTACAAGTGGAAGGAAGCTCCAGATGTAAATGATCCCCTCTGCACCATCAGAGGGAGAATGTTTGGGAATTTTTGCTATGAATTATGGAGTGGGACAGAAAATCCTCTGTCTCCTCAAGGCTAAACAGAAGAGGGACTGAACCCAAGTTGAACCGCATGATTGTTTGTTAAGCAAATGGAAAAAAATGTTCTTTAATTATATCGTTATACTACCGACTTGCCCAGGAGTTACAAAATAATAATTAAGAAAAAGCAATACTTTAAAGAGGCGGGGCGGGGAGGGGGTCTGATGGAAAGAGAGAGAGACAAAATAAGAGCTCATGAGAAAGCCTCTTCTCATACCGCAGTCTTCTATAACTTCAAAGGTTTGGATAAAGACTGACATTTGCACTCTTTCGTAATCAGAAAGTTAAAGAAAAGCTATCTTATTTTAATTTCATGACCACCCTGCTGCTGTTATAATTAATACCTATTATTATACTGATATTCTAAGGCACAGACCTACTAGTTATTAAGCAAATCTAAGTATCTCACAGGAACAGGTTATACTGCTGTAAGAGTTATTGAGTTATTGGGGTCTGTTTGAAACAGCAGCAGCTGAGAATGTTGAAATATTAATAACGAAGGCCTTAAATTAATACAGAACCTTTTTATTCCAGACGATCACAGCTACAGGTTTCTTCAGTGATATGTACACACATATATAAACAGGTACAGACACACATATAAATGTATTTGGATATACAGAAGCTTTTAAACAAAGCACAGAATTCTTCACACAGGAGGAGACAACCACATCGCTGCTGTGAGGACGAGGAACTGCATCAGAGTTAAATCATGTTTTTTAACTTTTCAAAATAAGAAAAAAATATTATTTAAAAGCATGTCTCGATTCACCGACCTCTGTTTTGAAAATCTCACCCAACAGATCGAGAAGGGAGCCCAGACACAGAGTAGTTCATGTCACTTCTCTGGTAATACAGTGAATTTTGGATTCTGCCCAGATAATGCACAACGAAGCAGTAAAACTGGGCTGCAATTCTGTAGCATTTAAAGGAAAATTTCTACTACAGTTTACGGAAAAATCACACTATTGTCACATTGATGAGGAGCTTGTTCATCTTTTTACGAAAGCCTAGAATGTCCCAAAAATGATGAATGTCTTCTAAAATAATCTTGGTATTAGAATAGGTATCTTTATTACATCGGAAAGAACCTCGGGAACACCTATCTGCATTTAAAAGAATTTTAATTACACAGAGCAGCCAACATTTATATACTCTGATTTGAGCAACTCACTTGCTATTAATTAGTCTTTTAAAACCGCAATAATAGCATGAAATGTAACATTTTTTGTACCAAACACAGTGTTTAACTTGTGCACTTACTTTCACTCAGATCTGTAAAGATAAGATGCGAAGCAAATTGAGGCAAAGTTCAGTTGCTATCTCTCACTGCCTAAAAACCACAGAAAAAGAAAGGTAACATCGTCAGTGCTTTCCGACTTTAACTCAGTTGGGAGGCATCAGTGGTAAGTTTCAACCGCTGAGATGCATTTGATGAAAATCTTAAAAGCAATTGAGTAGTCTAAACTGTTGACTTTTATGAATTTGTATTGCGAATTACCCTTTGAAGGCTCTTTACCTGGGAGGCTTTGAACTGCCATTGTTGTGCTAAGCTTCCTGTATTTGGAGATAACAAAAATTAACTTTTCAAAGATTCAGTGGTCTGGAAACTGGGAAGTTATTTAAAAGGTTTAGTTCCAAGAGTACAGCAACGCCCCCGAACCCTTAATTATTGGAGACAATCTTTAATGCTTATCACCCAAATAAGAGCAGGTCTATTCATTATTTTTTTGAAAACAGATAATCTGAGCTCTTTCATTTGTGGATTAGATGGACATTTGTTTTCACAGAATTTTATGGATGATTTGATATTGCCTTTGAAAGATGGTGGGGCACTGCTGTATTTACTTCATTTTCTTTTTATCCCTGTAGATTTTTTCACACAGTCATTAGGAACACAAAAGTAGCTTCACAGTGAGTTTATCTTTTTCATTCTGTAAGGCATTCCTTAATGGTAAGATATATATTTTTTTATTTCTAAACACGAAGGGCCTGATCCTGCATGGTAATGAGTGCTTTTAGCTCCCTTCGAAGCCAACAGGCAGCAAGTTTGTTCGGCGTGCTGCAGGAGATACCCAGCGGGATGCAAACCCGGGCTCAGGGTGATTTAAAAAGACCGTATGTGCCTCCAGTCCCATTCAAACCATATTTCTGCACAAGAAATTTATTTCGACATGACTGAAAGACAAATCAGGCACTCGCTTTCTTTCACGTGGCATATGAAACCACAGACTTAATAAACTCAGAAGATACACTGTCGACTGCAGGAAGATGGCCGCTGCGGCGCTAGGCCCTTCAATCTGCCCAGTAAGAAACCGTTAATTACAGCAAGGAGATGTGAGGGATAAACCTCAGTACTATCACAAGCTTGCCTGAACTTAGAATCATAGAATCACAGCATGGTTTGGGTTGGAAGGGACCTCAAAGACTGAGTGGGCAGGGCCACCTCCCCCCAGCCCAGGGTGCTCCCAGCCCCATCCAGCCTGGCCTGGAACACCTCCAGGGATGGGGCAGCCACAGCTGCTCTGGGCAACCTGGGCCAGGGGCTCACCGCCCTCACAGCAAAGAATTTCTTCCTGATATCTCATCTAAATCTCCCCTCTCTCAGTTTAAAGCCATTTCCTCTCATCCTATGGCTCCCCTCCCTGATAGAGAGTCCCTCCCCAGCTCTCCTGGAGCCCCTTTAGGGATGGGAAGGGGCTATAAGGTCTCCCTGGAGAGACCTCTCCTCCAGGCTGAACACCCCCCCTCTCCCAGACTGTCCTCACACCAGAGGGGCTCAGCCCTCGCAGCATCTCCGTGGCCTCCTCTGGACTCACTCCAACAGCTCCATGTCCTTCTTATGTTGAGGGCTCCAGAACTGGAAGCAATACTCCTTGAAGAAACATGATTGTTTTTAACATCTAACATACCGTTGTTTGAGATTTCTCCTTTGCTTCAGCATCCAGTGCTAAGTTTGGAAAGAATATAAACCTTTTCTGGATGTTTGTTGTTATGATTATGTATGAAATACTTTTTGTACAGTATTTCACAGGAATCTTTAATTGTCAGTTTTGCATAATGGAGGACATGTAGGTTGCAAATAACTATCCACAAACTCAGACAGCTAGCAGATGAGCCACAGAACATCATTTAAATCCAGAATGCAACATTTTGCCATGAAACATCAATACAATATAAAGAGGGGATCGTCCCAGGAAAAAAAATTCTTACAAGATACTTGTTTTAAAAAGATAAGCTACCAAAAATGGGCTCTAACTTTTCTGAGACAAACTGACAGTTTGAATGTGCACAAAGGATTCTAGAAAAAAAAAATATTGAGAATTATTTTCTTTACAGACACTCTGAAGTCCGTAAATGTGAAGGAAAGGTTTTGGTTAGTTGGAGCCCACCTGCATTACTGAGAAGCCTCTCAGCAGCCATAATACAAATCTGTTCTAAGGTCACTAACGGAGTCAGCAGAGCAGAGCTGGAAATTGCTGTCAAACGTCAGCAGAACAGCTCCAGTTAACATCCAGTTTGAGTAGGACAACATTTGTAATCTCTAACACTTCTCTAACTCACCCAACCTACAGAGACAACGCAGTGTAACACACCAAGAGGGACAGAAGTCCATACAGCGGAGGGAAACGAAGTCCATAAAGCGGAGGGAAATGAGTGGTAATCCTCTCCTCTCTAACTGACAGGACGTAATGCCAGATGCCCTTGCCCTGTAGACAACTCTTCAAGCACACATGCACTGTCTGGGAGGGGAGGAACGGACAGAGTGTAGCATCCCCACTGATTTCCAGAGTCGTTGACAATGGGAAATCAGATCATCTGAGTCTCCCCTTCCTTTCCCCGTCCTCTACCATCTCCCCCTCAGCCTGTAAACCGCCTGCCGCATCCTTTGGCACTCAGAAGGGATGCGTGCTTGGACTGGCTGACAAAAACCATAGGAAATGGCTATTCTAACTACCGTCTCACGTTGTAATTATGTCTTAACCACAAAGGAAAGAAGTATGAAAGATGTTTAGCACACAAAGACTTAAGGTTTTACCTAAGTTTTATCATACCTTTAAAATAAAAGGTAAAAATCCAGGTGATGATTCCCACCCGCTGGCTCAGCACCATGATTGTGTCCTCCTTCACCCTGGGTCTCCCAGAGTCCCCCTGACCGTGGCACCTCTGTATTCACCGCGGCATCACACTAGGCAAGGCAGGCTCGCAGGAGGAAAAGCTGGAACGGACTCAGCTAGAGACAGTCTAAAACGCATTCAAAACCCACACACCGACCAGACAGAAATATATTCAGGCAAGGCCGCAAGAGTAAAAGAAATAAGGAGAGGGTTTTTTTTTTCTTTTCCTCCACACAGCTGCAAAATACTGACTGGCAGGGATCAATATCAATTCGCCGGATGAAACGTTGGATTCACTAAACCCAGGAAGATGAAAATGACAATGATAAGAGTGAAAATACGCTTCAAAAAACTACTGGAGCACTATTGTTCTTTTCCGTTGAAGACAATTGCCCTTTGTTCATCAAATGTCAATCTAACTCGCTACAGCTTTCATAACAAGGACTCATGAGTAGGTGTAAATGAAAGAAGAGCCTCTGTTATTTAAATTGAAATCCTCTTGCAATTCCTTGGTATGTAAATTACAGATTATGTTATACACTGACAGCGATGGTATAAATAGATCTGGCAGAACCTAAGGGGACCTTTTGAATTGTTCTAAGTGACATGCTCCACGTCTGAATCTGGCCTTGAGTACAGACACAGAGGCAAACACAGAAAGGAAAATTTAACTGCTGGAGAAACTTTGAATGTGCAGAAATGAACAGGCACAGCAAGGAAGATGATACATCCTCCCTCACACTCCGGGTCAAACGAGAATGTCAGTAAAGAAAGACATTACACTTTCTGTGGGGAAGAAAGTTTCACCAAACTGCTTAAGATCCAACAGGACTGTTAGCAGCAAAATGTCTCCAAATGACAGCAAGACCCGACACCTTGCGCAATCCAACCCTGCTTAGTACCCCTGGAGATGTAAAGCACGAGAATCCATGGAGGTGACACGACACAGGAAACCTTTAAGTCTATAACGGTGATAGGGATTTTTTTTATCATAAAAACTTCCACAGAAGTACAAGCTTGTTAGTCTTTGGGGACATAACGTATGGCCCAGCCTTTTAAGACATCCTTGTTTCTTAATAACTGAGAAACCGAGCGCTTCAGACTTGGAAGCTGCAAACTTCAGCAGGTCTGTTAATAACAGGATATTGAACTGGTGGGAAAGTTGAACACTCTGGCCATTCTTCACCTGCTGTAGACGATATACGCTGTGCTGGAGGATAACGTTTGCTATATTGGCACAATCATCAAAACCGCGACTGACAAGAAGAAACTAGAGGGTGGGCTACAGAAAAAGGGCACGTATCGTCCTTGCTTCGGAAGGAATATTACCTATGCATGTAATAGAATACCTATATTGGAAGTTAAATGCTAGAAAATAACAGAAAAGGGATATACAGTATCCTGGCTGTGGGCAAGGATGACAGAATGATAAAGAACTTCGGGACCAATCCACAAGGTTATTTAGGTGTCAAGCGGGCTGCTTTTGTTCATTTCAATGGAAAGTAAGATACTAAATAGGATTTAAGAAACTAGAAGCCAGTGTGGATCCAGGACTTTTTTACTTTTCTTTTTTTTTTTCCTCTTTCACTCCTTTTTTAATGGAGCCTAAATGTGCAGATGATGTTTTCCACTAATCACGCTGAGCGTTACAAATATTATGTTACAAACTGCAGGCTCAGTACTAAAGATGCAAATATATACATAGCACGAGCAGCATATGATGGTCCAAAGAGGGAAGGATAGGGACAGAAAAAAGATGGAACTATAGCAGCCAATAAACCTGTGTAATAATTTTTAAAGCAAAAGTATTTTTACAAGCTGTTTTAGATAAAAAGGTCTTGCTTGCACAGCAAATTCCGTAGGCGTTTGTGGGAGGCACACAATCAATATAAACAAATTGGTTTGTACCCTGTTCCAAAACACAGGAGGAAGGAAGAGCACAGCTGCACAACTGAAAGATGTCTTTCCTATCCCACCTGTGATATACAAAAAGTGTAGGTAAGGTCAGCGCAGCCTTTTGACAGAGAGAAACATCTGTATTGGAAACACTTCTGTTCTCTTGTTAAATTTCTTTGTATAAAAATCTTCTCGTGACTCTTAAAACCAGAAATGCCAACGCTATTGCTGGCATTTGCAAAGCCCTCTGGTAAAGTACAGGGATGCTTCAACTCTGAAACAGTTAAAAAAAAAGAAAAAAAAAAAAAAGGAAGCCTTAGAATGCTCTATTAAATATATCCTGACACAAACAGAGAGGCCGGTGACAGAAAGAAAAGTTAAGCAACCCACCACAGTCCTGACCTCAAGTCAATGACAAGACTGACACTCCAAATCTGTTCTGGCAAAGTGCATTCCATAGCTGCGTGAAGAAGCGATGGGACACAGCGATTTATAATTCTCGCTCTGAACAAACGAAAGCCCAACGTTTTTACACTTGAGTAAAATTGGGCCTGGACAATAGGGAACCAAAAACTCATTTGGATACACGCGGTGTTTTAAAACACATCACCAGGATCTTCAAATCGATCCAGTACCTAACGGCAGGCAGCGCTGAGATCTCAGTACAGAGACTTATGATGACCGGCTATTGTGCATGCTTAAAATCTCAGCGGTTGCATTATTGTACGAGTCCGTGTTTTGTGAAAGGAGGGCTGAGCGAGACCTGCGAGCAGGGAATTACAGTAATCCAGACAAGATGTCACAGAAGCATGAATTAACGTTTCAGTATCTCTATGCGACGACGCTCTCAAACTTGTTATATTTCTAGGTTGATAATAGGAGTTTTGTTCCCCCTGAACGCACACGATCCCCAAAGAAAAGCCCTCAATTAAAGTTTACCTCTACATTTCGCACAGATGAAGACCAAGCAGTATTTATGTGCGGTACAGTGAAGGAACAAATCTTCAGACACAGTGTTAACAGCATTATTAAGCACAGTGGTCTCATCTTTTTCATGTTTAAAGCAATTTTGGGGCAGTCAGAACTACACTTCATAAGAAATGGGGATCAGATGCTCCTATTGAGTCTGTAGCGAAATAATGTAAGTCTTCTTTCCGATAGCTGTGCAAGCTTTTTCCTTCTACTCTTCTCATCTTCCCTTGGATCTTATTATCCCCTTTTGTCTACGATGCTTAATGAGAGACACAGCAGTTTAAACTGCTATGTGACCTGAGAGATGACTTCTTTATCACCTCTGCACTTTTATAACATAAGTAAGTGACGGACAAATTACAAAAGAAAGCCTTAGACTCTGACCTGAGCTAATAATTTTTATGGGCTAAGTCCTGGCATTGTAAGTCTTGCTTGTTCAGGCAAAACCCACACAGGAGTGAGTAAGAACTTTAGCAGAGTCAAGCCCCAATAAAAGCAGAGAAGGGACCTCAAGATTTGGCCCCTCACAGAATCACAGAATGGTCAGGGTTGGAAGGGACCTCTGGAGATCATCTAAGTCCAACGCCCCTGCCACAGCAGGGCCACCTACAGCAGGTAAATCGTGAGCTGAAGCGGGGCTGCAGCCTTGGGAGTTTCTATGTCCAGGTCAGGTCCTCGCAACTGGAGAGACTGGGATCCAGGAGCAGCTACTGGGCAGACTGAGCATCCGAGCCTTGCTACTGGAGGGATCCACACTGCTCATATATATATATATATATATATATATAAATATTCCCACTAACAGACCCCTACCCTGCTCAGCCAGAGCGGGGAGCAGGATGAGGCCGCTGGTGCTGCCCGTGTTCACCGGAGCGCCCTGCGTGCCTGTGCTCTGAGCGGCCGGCCGCGTACACTCGCAGGAGCGCGGTGTACCCTGGCGCTCCGCGCGCTTGTGCACGCTGGGGAGACACCCGCAGACTCACTACTGGTTGGCCCTGGGGGCACGGCCGTAGCCTCACCTCCCTGGGGCTGCCAGATCCAGCAGGATGTATTTTCCTCTAACAGAACCGGTCAAGACAAATTCAGAACTTTTAATTCTGTAGCTTCCCTTTTATCTTCTGTATCTTTGACTTAAGCCAGCTTTCTTTTTTTTTTTGTTCCATTCCACTTCATCTCTTCTGCAAAGTCATAAAGCTGGCAACACGTAACAACAGCTCCGCTCAGCTCAATAAATATGGATCTAAATGTATAAAAAAAACCAAGCGGTAGTTATTGTTTGTTATTACCAGTTACACACTTCATCAAGAACTTCTGTTCTCAGTGCTCCAAAGCCCTGAGAATCCTGGCAGTAGCCTCTGACCAGTTTCATCCCCCCGTATGCACCACGGAAAGACCGCTGCTGCTATACTCTAGGCGCGCTAGCCGTTCCTAGGGGCATGCGTTACGTTCGTGCAGATTGTACGGCGCACTCATTCTATCATTACCAGAAAGCAGCTGTTTTCGTCGCAGCAGCTTGGAAAGTCAGCTTCATTGCAATCAACAATGCACAGGATAATTCCGCCTGCTCGTATTTCTGAATGTTTTTCCTCCGCTTAAAAGCTCTTTTGTCCGTCTCCTGAACGTCTAGGATTCAGCAATCACCCCCAACCCAAAACAGAAGGCTTTTCTTAAACATTGTAATAGTTTTGAAATAAGTTTATCTTTCTCTTTTACCTACTGTCTTTAAAAGCCTTTTAGTGTATTCAAGTTACATTTTCAAACTTCCCTCTCCTATTAAGGAAGATAAAGATTTATAATTTTGTTTAGCTGAAAGCTGAGATTCTTTCTTGCTGACGTGATTCCCAAAGCGAGCTTTTAAGAGGAACAACGAATATTGCAAGGCTCACAAAGCAATAATTACGCATGGCGTCATGGCATAGGCTTTAAATCAAGTGAATATACACCCATCGTCCTGCAGAAGGAGAGTCACAGTCACTACAGTTTGGTGTTTACACTTCATCCATGTACAGAAGTAACGCAGAGGAAGCTGAAAACAGACAGTAAACTTATTAGCAGGCACAAGAACCTTCCAATTGAAAACAAGGGACTACAGGGAAAAAAACCATTTAAGTCAAATCAGGAGTAGATTTGAGAAATGGATGTTCTTCCTGTAGAAAAAAAGTTTTGCATTTGTATTCCTCCCAGAAAAAAAAGTTTTGCACTTCTGTTGGCCAATATAAAGCTGATAAAACCTTACTCTCCAAATATCCAAAACTGCCAATTCAGTTTAGAAAAGACTAACCCGTGAACGTATCTATAAGCTCTGGGAAGAAATGCCACACTGAAGAAAAAGACACTTGGATAAAGCCATATTGGGAAATCCTTTCCTGTTCTTCAGTGCACCGTACCACTATTTACACCCAGGTCAATTGCTCAGAGATAAAGGGTTAATAATCAGCTCCTGTAATTAAATTACTTCTAGTTACTCATTTTGTGGTCAAACTAGGTACGACTTCAGAACAAACTCATTTTAGGGATGCAGACTTAACTCCGGTAAATAATCCAGGTTTCTGCTTGGCTTTCCAAAGGAGGTCACTGCTTTTGTGACTGAGTTTTTACATGGAAGTGAGCAAAAAATGCCACAAGCAACAGTTGTATGATACGCTGGGTTTGGTTCCGGCCATCTGCATGAGTTCTTTTACTGAGCAATACATAGAAACCATTAGCTAATCTACATAGACGTTAAAACCAGACTGATTTCCCACTATAGAACATTCTGGATGGAGCAGGTCCAGAGGAGGCCATGGAGATGCTGCGAGGGCTGAGCCCCTCTGCTGTGAGGAGAGGCTGAGAGAGTTGGGGGTATTCAGCCTGGAGAAGAGAGGGCTCCGGGGAGACCTCAGAGCCCCTTCCAGTGCCTAAAGGGGCTCCAGGAGAGCTGGGGAGGGACTCTGGGTCAGGGAGTGGAGCCATAGGATGAGGGCGGAATGGTTTTAAACTGAAAGAGGGGAGATTTAGGTTAGATATCAGGAAGAAATTCTTTCCTGTGAGGGTGGTGAGCCCCTGGCCCAGGGTGCCCAGAGAAGCTGTGGCTGCCCCATCCCTGGAGGTGTCCAAGGCCGGGTTGGACGGGGCTGGGAGCACCCTGGGCTGGGGGGAGGTGGCCCTGCCCAGGGCAGGGGGGTTGGAACTGGGTGATCTTTAAGGTCCCTTCCAACCCAAACCATTCTATATGATTCTATATGAAATGCTGTTGCAGTAACTGCCACGCTGCAAGTTGCCTTTTTGTAACAACAGGTTCTTCCTCATGTCACTGGTCTTGAATGAAGCTGGAGAAGACAAGGTGGGATATGAACAAGACCTCGTAAGTCACAACCATATTTCACAGATGTTGCAAGTCATGGCAGCTTTAAAGCTTGTGGGCTGGTGGGAATCTCAACAGCAAAACCTCCAGCAGGCTTGTGTGCAACCACGCGTCTACCTGTGCCAGCACGCAAGGAACTTAATGCAGCCCGCACTCGGGGCTACTGGGCAGGCTCAGGAGTGTCCTAAAACTCGGCATTCACACTTTACCACACATATAGAGATAAAGATGGAAATTCATCACGCATTTTAACAAGCTGTTACATGTTAGGAGCTCCATTGGTCACCTCCATTCTTGCAGAGCCTGTAGCAACTCGGACAACACAAAAAGGCTGTTCGGAGTGGTAACAAAAAGAGTTGTAAAAGTTTTGCAGAGTTTTTACTGGTGAGTGGCCATTTTTTTCTGTTTTCCAGTACTTAATAAGTAAATATTCTCGGTTTATTAGTTTTACCCTGATAATGAAAAGCCTTTGTTGTTCTTAAACTTCTGTCGCATCATGTTGCCACCGGGCATCCCTATTAAAGCAGAACAATGAAGAAAGGTTTTAGCAGGGTTTATAGTGTTCTGGTGGGGTTGGACCCCATCATCCCCAAGGTGAGAGCCACCTCTGGTTGCAAAAGACTTCTGATGTTTTGGGTATTTGCTTACTTTTCATATGGACAGCAGAAAGAAACATAAAATAAAGTACAAATTCTCCTGAATCGCAGCATACATTTTAATAATAGCTAATGGCTATTTCTTAGCCGGTCCCCTCAAAAAACCAAATCATAAGCACTGGAAACTCCGAGATATATAACAGGTCTAGTCCAAAAATAATTAGATGTCCCAAATAATTACTGTCCACTTGACAATTACAGCAGAGGTACAATCTAGCAAAGGAATGGAGAGATAATTGAGACAATTTGACAGAAAGCGCTCAGGACAAGAGAGCGGTGGGTCAGGCAGACTAAACCATCAGCGTTACAAAGCACCACGGCAGCAAAACCTTCTACATATGAACACTGCCCATTGCCCTAGAGCAAAAAGTATGGACAGCTTGAAAGACAACAAATTAACCAGTCAAGTCACATCATGAAATCTGAGAAAGCCAAAGGCTGCCGACAGAGCACCGGGCAGGCAGGTAGCCCGCCATGAGGTCATCCTGAAAACCAGCAAAGACTGAACCCGCCTGACATAAAATATTTCATTAATTCACACGGCAAATGAGAAAAAAAGAACATCTTGGCTCTACATAATTCAGTATCTGTGTTTTAGCACTTCACATTTTATGTCCATAAAAGGAAGATGTAATACCGAAGTGATCAAATCATATAGGCAGCCTATCCATTGCACGCACAGTGAATCTTAAAAGGGGAACCGCAACGGACCCTGCTGGTGGTCTCCACCTCCACAGTGTCTTCTCCTGGCCCTGCAGTGCAGACCTCGTCCTGCCGCAGGTCTCTGGGAGAGAGCTGCCGGCTCTCCCCAGCTCCTCTGGGCTGGTGCACCTACTGCCTCTGGCCCACGAGACTCCGCCGGGCATTTCCTAAAGCATCAGTGTGATGAGCAAAGAGAGAAAAGCCATGGAACTCACAGACGAAGCTACCCACACTCTTCTTCTGCTCTGAACCAGTCCTCACGGCAGTGCTTAGAGCTCTGATACAACCAGAGCAGATATACTTCAGGAACTCAGTCTAATAAAATAGTTCTAATTCCTGGCTGTAATCAGGCTTCTCCCACTGACCGAAACGAGGTGACCGAGCTGCATGCTCCTCTTGCACCACACTCCATCCCCGCACGACACTCCAGCCATAAGTCCTGGAGGTGACGGGCTCTGATTGCTCTCCTGAGCCACCCCTAAACACCTCCTGGGACCCTTGGGGGCTCTGCAATCTACCACAACCTCATGTATATTCTGATTAAGGTGTAGATAGAGTATGAATTCTTATGAGCATAAAATAAAAACGTAGGACTATGAATTAATCGACATTTCTTTATTGCAACCCAGTGTAAAACATTTACCTAGTGCAGCTAGTTCTGATCAGTACCGCTCCGCTGTAAACTTGCTACAAATGACATACTACATTGCCACCTAGTGAATAAATTCGGAAATTCAACTGAAATAAAACGATGGAGCGGACAGCAGTATTTTTATGACATAGGTATGCTTAAAAATTCCCGTGTCTGGCTCCCTCGCGACAGTTACGTGGCGTGCAAGCAGGTGCTCCCGGGCCACCTTCGCCCTTGTGCGCGTGTTTGTGCCTCTGTACATTGCCCGGCCTAATCACAATGCACATAATTACAAGTCTATTTGCAATACATCCACTTTGATGGGCGTAAGTTCCACCCTGTAAAATATATATGTGCCGCCACCAATGCCAAGGAAGAATAGAAACCTTATGTGGTGCTGTCTGTCATGCTTGTCCATCAAACCACCTCTGCCTAGGTGACATTAAATCTGATTTGTTCGGAGTGACGAGGCAGTCCAAATTCCGCTCAGATAAAAATGTAGCAGTCATCAGAGTGTGCTGGTTTACTTGGACTCTGCTACCAACAAGCTGGCCTACCAGAAGACTTGCCATGGTTTCTAAGATAGAAACGGGGATAACAGATCTGTGGCGGAGCTCCTGGACTGACAAATTGCAAGTGATATCTTGACAACCACCATATGAGCTTTCATGTCATGCTGAAGGCAGTTTAAGGACTGACATGGGCGACGGCAATGCCAGACAAGAGTAGACAAGATGAAAATGTGCTGATCAGAGATTACGAAGGCATAAGGCAGCGCTGTACTGAAAAGTTTTGAATGTCCTCAATCACCCTGACTGGCAACAGAGCTGTCTCAGGTGACATCTTCCTCCACCAAGCGGGCGAGGTCAAGACCCGAGAATTTTAAGGACCAGTTTGTCGTTATTTTTTCCAGCACCCAGTTCCTAAGCAAAAAATGACAAAATGAATTACATGGCAGGGATCGCCTCTTTGGAAAACTCTGGATCATTCCAGAGAGGCTAATTTAACACTATAGCGGTTGGCGTGTTTTGCGAGTGTGTCTGTATAGAAGGACACATCCATACAAAAATACCATTCCCAGTAAACATGAAGCGAGCGTTAATTACTAATGGCATATATGTCAGCCCAGGTTTGGGTTTTTTTTTCTAGGATTGCTGAGTTTGTAATTAGGATTTCACATTACTGGAGTAGCAATGTGCAAAGTATGCTTCGCTAGCAGCTGGAAACGGAGGAAGTTCCTCGCAATGACGTCCTTCATTTTGAGTGGATATGTACAGGCATTAGGGTGCAGTTCAGCGGTAACCTGTAATTTATAATTTTTTGGCTTCAAAGTCTGTTTCCTTGCGTGCATGTATACGTTTACAACCTCTATTGCCCTCTAGAACAGTAGCGGACAATAGAGCCAAATCCAGCTGATCCAGCTGTGTGCCTGATTACTGAGTCGTTTGCTGATCGAGGGTGGTTTTCAGCGGCGCAGCTCCTCAGCTGGGCTCGCTCTTGTCAGTATAAAGTCGTCAGAATGCAGCTGAATACACGTGGTGTGGATGGAACCAGATGCGGCTTCTGTTCCACAAGTTAAATGAGGAAAGATGCTGCCTGGAAGTCCACACTCATATCTTCCAGGGTCGGATGGAGAGGAAGTTCCACGTCCCATCTGGTTTTCAAGGGAATTTTATTATATCTTTTAGATATATTTTTCAGCTTCTGGGTATTATGTTTATTACATGGATTGATTTGTAATCTGTTTTTCTCCTTGACTGAAACCTGTTTTTATGAGTGAGACACTGAAATAACATGCTTTTTCATCTGTTAGTTCTTATAGTCTGGAGATAGGATCATAATTTCATACTGCCCGTAGACTAGCACGAGCCGCTATTTGCTACTTCAAAGCCAAATATGTGCAAAGTTAATGAATGCAAGTTCTTTAAACACAAGCAGAGGCATTGCTTATAACTAACGCTTGTGCAGTTCTACGAGTAAATACTAGTCAAAGACACATTTGTTGGAATGTATTTTAAGGAGCAAAAAATAAATTGCAGAAAAAAGCCACGCCAAACCTTTAAAACTACAGCCTTACTGCACATCATCTGATCTGTTTAATAGCCGATTACTATTGCAGATTACATATCAAATTGCTGAACACAATCTCTATGTCTTTTTACACACTTATGTAGAAACAGACGTGTCACAGACCATCCGACAGTGCAGCAGCACACACATCTCGATGGGGAAATTATAGAAAAAATGGAGGGATAAAAATAGTAACAGCTTGACTTTGAATACGTACGTTACAAGAAAGAAAACTGAAACTGATAAACATCATAAATTGAATTGACACCAGCCATTATTTAAAGGAGGTGAATCCTTTGCCAGGGTAAGCACCTGAAAGAACGGCCCATCGCTATCGCACATCGATGGAGCCACTTTGAACAAAGCACTGGATGGTATTTCGGGTATTAGAAAATAACACAGTCCCTGATTCTGTGCCCTATTTTGTGTATAGTAAACACAATTCGTCCATCTGATAGGAAATTATACACTATTAAAACATGTTTGATTGGAGTGAACTCTGATAAGGACAATGAATAGAGTATTATACACAATTTTAGAAACGGAGTTAGAGAAAAGCGATGGCCCTGCTTCAGCCGTAGCTCGGAGGACAGCAGCCACCTTTGTCCCCAGAATGGTTTGACTGATTAAAGGAGCTCCCGGGCGATACGTTACTGAGCCATGATCGTATTTCCAATTCACGGATTACTGCCATTAACAATTGTTAGAGAAGATTTCCAAACAAATAATGAAAGGCATTTTCTCTCCAAGTCTGTAAGTAATTTCATCTTAAATAATACTTGCTGGGATAGGCCTTTTGGAGAAAATGTCATTCAATAATGTGTCACTTACGGATTAAGTCAAAACTTCAAACTCACTGTTCATGGGAAATTCGTATAATTCGAGAAAGAAACTAACAAAATAAATGCTATGGAAAAACCAGCCACATTTTGTTCAACTCGTTATAACACAGGGCAAGGCCATCTCCTCCGGATTCCCTGCTCCTCCTCCCCGCTGCCATAGTCCCAGTAACTTGTGGTTTCATGAAAGGACATTAAATGGGTACGTTTTCAAAAATATTTTACTTCTCATGTGGGGGTCTTTCTGAAGAAACTATGCTTTATCAGTTAATTATGCCCCTTTACCATTATTATTATTTCGATAGCAATGCATGCAATTCTTTAATGGTGTACAAAAGAGTGTTAGACATGTTTTTTGCACTGAGATCATATTATTTAAAATAGACATAGAAAAGAAAGACATGCACAATAGAAAAGAAAAAAATATTTCAAAGAAATTCATTTAAGATGACTCTGGTAAGTAGAAATGCACATCTCTCAAAAGCAGAAGATGCAGTTCTGTAGCCAGTGTGTCCAGATACCTCTAGATTTCAGTTCAGGCTGTTCAGTTTAGAATCATGGAATCATTCAGCCTGGAGAAGAGAAGGCTCCAGGGAGACCTTATTGTGGCCTTCCAGTATCTGAAGGAGATATCTTCCAGCAGGAGAGCTGGGGAAGGACTTTTTACAAGGGCATGGAGTGATAGGACAAGGGGGGATGGCTTCAAACTGGAAGAAGGTAGATTTAGATGATATTAGGAAGAAATTTTTCACTGTGAGGGTGGTGAGACACTGGCGCAGGTTGCCCAGAGCAGCTGTGGCTGCCCCATCCCTGGAGGTGTCCAAGGCCGGGTTGGACGGGGCTTGGAGCAACCTGGGCTGGTGGGAGGTGTCCCTGCCCAGGGCAGGGGGGTTGGAAATTGATGACCTTTAAGGTCTCTTCCAACCCAAACCATTCTATGATTCCACGATTCTATGATTTAGATTGGAAAAGACCTTTAAGATCATCAGGTCCAATCGTTAGCTACCAAGTCCACCCCTAAGCCATGTCCTAAAGTGCCACATCAATTAGTTCACTGCTGTCTGTTCAGGGGATTATATTTCAAAGAAACATCTTGAGACTTAAGTCAGAGTTAAGTCAGGTGTTCAGAAACCAGCCATAGGCCAGGTCACAAAGGGTTTTGGATTCCTACCTCCTGTGGTGACTGTGGTTTCACACAGTCGGTAGTTTGGGAACCCGCGCATGAGTCAGGAGCTTGAATAGTTTTGTGGATCTAGGCTAGTTCCATGGCTCTACTGCAAACCAGCACATATTTGAAATGTCACATGGTACTCCCTGCAAATATAAATTTGTAAATATAAACTATATTTTTTCACACTACATCTCTGCTAATTCTGTTTACAGGGGAATCAGACACGATAAATTAGTCCTATTACGTGACGCAACATAAGCATGCAAATGCTGGGTGTTTCTGGTGAGTGAACCGTCAGTCCAAGGGTCATTCCAAGCAGCAATGCACCACCTACGGGACTTAAAACAGATCTCACGAAAACGAGCTAATAGAGTAATTCCAGTAGAATAAGAGACACCCCTCTATTTGTACTGTTTGTGGTTATGAATTTGAATCTCCAGCTGAAATATAGCCAGCTAGAGCCAGGTACCAGATGGTTATCCATACTATAACAGCTCAACAGATATCCCCAAGCTACACAGCTGTCCTTCATATATATGAACGCAAAGAACACATGGCAGAATATATAATACAACAAATATGTTTGGATAAATAGGGGGAAAGCTGTTAACATAGCTCCTCTCAATAAGAAACGTGTGGTGTTTACACACATATACACTTTAAGTGAAAATTCTGGCAGATTCTCTTTACGCCCAAATCCGAAAAGCATTACTTCTATTTTGAAATGTGATCACTTTTACCGAGTCACAATAAAGGCACCTGGCACCAGAGCAGCTCAAAATTAAGACCTGTTTGGATGGAAGTCTACACAATAACACCACTTTTTCAGTATGACATTATCCAGCTTTTCAACAAGCCTTACAGCCCCTTTAAGTGAAGTCTACTGCTAGAGTGCTATGGTGATTGACAAGGTTGTCAAATTTCAAATTTTGGAGCAAAACTAGATTTGCTTCTAAATAAAGAGTAGCCAGAAGGCCATTGGGAAAACGAACAGACTAGAAAGACACTGGACTTGACCAATTTTAGCAATTTGAGCTTAGTGATGTTTTTTGTTTAGTATTTTAGAAAATATTTTTCTGAAAAGGTGTATATGAATGTTTTTATGAAACTCAAGACCACGTACAGATGATCACAGTATCATAAATGAACTCCCTAATTGCTGTCTCGCACACCATTACACACGTTGCTGCAGACGAAGGAAGCCTCAGGTCAGAAGGTTCGATATGTGTCCCTTCGTTCCCAAACGGCCACCTAAGTCAGCCAGCTGTATCCCCGCATGCCACCGAGCTCCAGGCGATTGCCCTACGTGCCCCAATAGTGAATTGTAAATTACCTCCCAAAGCAACTATTTATTGCTTTGGGGTGTTCTAACCATGAAAACCTCACAGTCCTGCATGTGTTGATAAGTCCTTTAGTCTCACATAACCCAAACTCAGTGAGGATCCTGTTTAAAAATTTTGGTAGGCATACCCAAACCACATGACACAGATGTAGACATCGTAAGCTGCCATATTTCTAAGATAGTAATTGTATAATACAAGTTTCTGGTTGCCTTCCTTTCAACACTGAAAACTTTAAGTACGCTCGTTTAACAATGTCAAGATAACTTTCAGACTTGAGGAAAGCAAACAGTAACTTGCCGTATTTGTCCAACAACTTTATTATTGCCATGGATCACATTTATGAAGATATCGTAAAGTTACAAGGAGTTGTAATAAAAAAAGCAGTTCCAACAATGTAAAGTGGTCCATTACGTGTTCCATATGACAACTTTATTACTGCATTGGACCAGTACAGCAATTACAAATAGGAAATATATTATACATGACTTGTTTTGAGACAGAATGCTACAATAGGCCAAAATAATACTGTAAGCACATATTATTCTGTGACAAGTAATAATTATTTTGAGGTTACAAAGTATGAAAGTAAGCTACTGTAACTTAGCAAGCTGATAAAAAAAAGTAGTAACAACAGCAAATTTAGCAATGCAAGCATGACTATTGTTTAGTTATTATTGACGGCTGCTTGGTTATTATAATTAGCATCTATGCTTTTTCTCATTATAGCTATTAATGCTCATTAATGTATTGTGAAGGATCAAAGAGTGCTAAGGTAGAACACACTGGTGCTACACACTGTACAAACTTAAAAAGAAATGACAGCCCACAACCAAAAGACCTTACAGTACAAGTAAAAGAGAACAGGTAACACACAGAAAAAGATTGTTGGGGAAGACATGAAAACGTGAAAACAGTATGGGAAGCAGAGGTCTGGATAATCGCCTGATTTAAACATTACACGTTTTGACAGATCTCATACTGATGTTGAGTTTTACTGAGGA
Source organism: Pluvialis apricaria (assembly GCA_017639485.1). Classification (NCBI taxonomy): domain Eukaryota; kingdom Metazoa; phylum Chordata; class Aves; order Charadriiformes; family Charadriidae; genus Pluvialis; species Pluvialis apricaria. The sequence continues at coordinate 3,006,468 of CM030010.1, read as the reverse complement.
TTCAGCTGAGGGTGACTAAGTAGCTTTGAAAATGTTTCTAGATAGCTCTTCTCAAGCACGAGAGAGGGCATAAGGGTCTTTCCTAGAAGATTTAAGAGGTAGATGATGGAGATGTTCACCACGAGTAAATCTTTTCATCCTTTCCAGTGTCGTTCAGTGAATAAGAGAACATATGTGTTGTAAGAAGCCATGAAGGGGACCACAAGAGGAAAAAAAAAAAAAAGAATTTTAAAAACTGAGAGTACAGTGCTACCACAAATCTACTCAAAACAGAAAACGACAACACAGGGCCATTTAAAAACACATTTAAAAATATTTATATTTAGAAGCATGATGGATTCAAAATCCTAGGTCTCAAAAAAATTTCACACTTACAAGTAAGTTTCCATAGCAAATGCTAATCAAACTGTTGATTATTTTTATTAAGAAAGTTATTCTCAGATTTGCTTTTCGTGTGTTTGTGTATGTTAATATTAGAAAGTGTAAGTAAAATCAAGATTAAAATGTAAACAAATTACAGATATAACTACAATACTTAGATTTCAAAGCACACTAATGGAAAATTTGAGACAGCAAAAAGGAGAGCGAGGCATGCATTTTTGAACAGATGGTGCTAGATAAGGTCACCCAGATATAATTGAGGTCAGAATTTGGCCACTGTAGGAACAGACACTCTCAGTGAAAGAGGTGAATCTCCTCCTGTGTTTTTCATTAATTACTCAGTGCCATTCAGTCACAGTGTTGTCTGTTGTAGATCCTCTCAGTAATCCCTTGTCCGTAGAAGTCTTTCTCTAGAATATTCTCCCAATATTATGCATCTGAAGAAAAAATTTGTTTGTGAAAGCATTGATTTGCTTTTCAGCTGCAGAGACAAAAGTCTACTGGTATCAAGTATTGAGGGACAAGCAGATTAAGGTGCATTTTGACTGCTGATGTAAGAAGAACTGATATAAAACAACAGCTAATTTTTATGAAAATACAAACAAGTTTTAAATTCAAATACCAATTTTAAAATACTTTGTATCAGAGAGAGAAGGCAAATCAAGAGCCCGGATGAATGTAGCAGAACTGACTTGCAGAGTTGTCCTGGAGAGATGCTGCTCAAGTTCTCAGCTTTCAGCATGGAAAACCAGAGTTTTATCAACCTTGCTGTTGACTTTACACACTCTATCTGAGAGCAGTGTTTGCTTTGTGAGCTTTTTCCCACTTTGCATAAAAATATAGGATATTAAATAGCATTGTATACAGTAAAGCATGGATTCATTCTTGCATTTATTTCTAGCGGGAAGTCATTCACATTTGAATGCCAGTTAGAAAGCATCCCACAGAAAACAAACCAACCGAGTTTCTACGTGGGCCTCAAAGCATAATGTTATGCTGTTTCAAGTTGTACAAAATATTCTCTCCACAGCTGTGCAGGCTCAGCCTGCAGATGCAACCATCACAGTCAATACTTTTATTTGAATGACACCCATATCAAAGTGTTTTTCTTTCATAATGGTCCATTTTATCTGGCTAAAAGAAAACAATATTTGAAAAATATCGTTGATGTATCAATTTTAGGAACATGTTTGATTATATTTTCCTTTTCACTTATTACTAAATTGCTTTCCTGAAAATATTTTCCTCTGTTTCCCTTCAGCTGACATTAATTTGGATCTGTATTTTGGCCCTTTTCCCTTCCCTAACAGCTTTACATAGAAATACATGACAAAAATAAGAACAGTAGTATCAGAAATAAATCAGCTAACAGTATTTACCTGACTAAAGGTTTCTCTAGACTACTTGTAGCTTTGCTCTCGGGAACTGGCTGAAACCAAGGCCGTGCTATTACTAAAAATCAAACCAAACACTGTATTTTATTATTTTGTGACTTCTGTAATAAAGGATAATACCTTTCTTTTGTGACAACCATTTAATTCCAAAGTCTGCGGATCATTTTGCTATCATAAAAATAATACTGCTCCAGGCTTTTTAAACCAGCTTGGGCACACTTACAATTTATGCATGCCTACAAGCTCGGGCTTGTCACACGGGAGGCCCAACTGTCTCCCCTAACCACAGACACAAGACCAGCAATATTGCCGGTAAAGCGTAATTGAGTTTGGCCCATCATATATTTTAAAGGAGTAATGAGAATGAGCTGGAAAACAAAAAAAAAAACACCAAAAAAAGGGAAAAAAGGTGTGTTTTATATCTACTTCCTCTGGTGGAAGCAGAAGCCACCCATTTTTCAGGTTGTTCCGAAATAACAGCTGGCTGATGACCAGCGGCTGCTTGAGCAGGGGGCAGAATTAAGAAATTATTTATGGTTTCTATAAAGCAGGGCTTTTCACTCATTCTTCCACGAGCAATTGGCTATAGCAGATCCCAAAATGCACCCTCCAACAGAAGCCTCCTCTGCATTGGGAAGACACTCTTGACCGGCACATAGAGATGCTGCGCGTGACCCCCGTGAGCACACGCCGAGACTGCTTCCGAACACGCTTCATGCGGCCTGCCCTCACCCCACAGCGCTGCCGCCCCGACATACGATAAATAGAAACTGTACTTTAACTCGCTCCGAGCCGTGGCCGCTGCCGGGAGGCATCTGTACCTTCCCGCGCCTTTCCCGCCCTCAGGAGGCCGCCAGCACCCCCGCCCCTGTGGAGAGGGCCGGGCCGCATCACCCCCGCCGCGGCGCCCTCCGCCGTGCCCCACCACCACCACCACCACCACCACAGCAGCCAGCGGCTGTATCGCTCCGCCGCGCTGGGCCGCCTGCGCATGCGCGCTGGGCGGGCCGGGCGGCGAGATGGCGGCGGCGGGAAGCTGTGGCGGGGGCCGGTGGCGGGGTGCGGCGGTGGTGGTGGTCGCTCCCTTCTTGCTCGCCGCGTTGCAGCTGTCGGGCGCCGCCGCCTCAGCCGCCGCCCTGCCCGTAGTCATCAACACCTGGGCGTTTAGGAAGGCGGCAGAGACAGGTGCCCCGGCGGGGGAGCGGGTGGGGCAGGGCCGCTGGGTGCTCCCCTCCTCTTCCTCCTCCTCCTCCTCCTCCTCCTCCTGAGGGGGCGGCGGGGCTCGGGCTGGTGGCTTAAAAACCAAACAAGGCTCTTAGGGCTGGCCGTGTGGTAAGAAGCAGCGGGCTGTGAGGCCGCTGCCGGTTAACGGCTCCGGGCTGCCCGCTGCTCCCCTCAGGGGTCGGATGAGAAGCGTTCCTCCGCCAAGTGTGTGATTGGCACGCTTGTGACTTGTTTTATAACGGTGCCCGTGTGAGAGCCGTTCTTGCCCCCAAAGATTTAGGTGGTTGTGAATTTTGCATCTTTGGAGCTCTTTGTTGTTTTGTGCTGTGTTACTGACAGAGCAGGTTTGCCCACGGCAGTGTGAATTAGTGGTGGATACTGGTTTTAAAAGACTCCCAGGCTGCTTTACCACAGCCGGGCTGTAAATAACCCGGTATGACGGAAGCCTTGCGGGTGAGCTGGGCTGCCTGTAAGGCCTTGCGTAGGTCAGAAGTGGAATGCAGTCACGAAAACCGCAAGGCCTTTGCTTTGCAGCTTTTGAAAGTTTGTGTTAAGGCTACTTGCAACAGTAAAGGGCATGAGAGTTGGAGCAGTACTCCTTATGCTGAAGTCTATTATAAAGACAAGTGTATGTGGAGTTGGATGCGAGGTGTTAAGCCTTTCTTTTTCCTTGGTGCAGGCGGTTTTGTGCAGTTGCACGCAGCGTTTGTGAAGGTGAGGCCTCTCGAGATGGTTGAGGCAGTGTAATAGTTCATTTTAGCCAAAAAGAGCTGGGCTGAAGGTGGTGGCTGCTGCTGCTTCCCCCCCCCCGGGCTGGCTCTGGTAAGGCATGGAGCGCCAGAGCCAGCACAGGGAGGAGGGAGCAGGATCCCAGCCCTCAACGGCAGCAAGCTCAGGCAGCTTGGAAAATCTTGCCTGAGGTCCAGCCTTATGAAACGTAACACATGCAAAGCCTTCAGGCCCCGTTTATTTGAGTCATGTCATTGGGTGCGTCTGTAACATCTTACAAAACTGCACCGTGAGCTGGGTCCCAAAGAAGAGAAGACTTGAGCAAAAGCACGTGGGGACTAGTTTCCTGCATACCGTTTCCACTTTCTTTTGGTTCTTATGTAGTTACTGTTGTAGATTTAGGTCTTTTAGATCACTGTATCCTTTAGATCTCTTTTATTCTGCAGCTGGACGCTTAGTATTCTCATATGAAGCTTTTGAGGGCTGCTTGTCATAACCTTTGTTTTTTTTTGAGGTAAAAGTTTTGCTTCCCCCTCCCTTCCCCCAAAAGGCTTTAAATAAACAGTGACAAAATAATGGTTGGTTATTTAATATATAGAAGTTCTGATGATTGTTAGTAAGTAACACTTTTCCAGTCAGAAAAAAAAGCTTAATTTCTCAGTCAGGAACGCTAATCACTATGCAAGAAGAACAGTATTTAGAAAAGTAATGCTTTACGTTCTTTTGAATATATTTTGACTTTATTTCACCTATAAGCTTACTTTTTTTATCCACTTATATAGTGCATCTTCATCATGTCCATCTTTAAAACATTCTTTAAAGCAGTAGTGGAGACTTTTTTCACTGGTGACATTTAATTATTTGTATTGATTACAGCTTGGAGAGTATTACAGTTGGGAGGTTCCGAGCTGGACGCGATTGAGAGAGGCTGTGGCCAGTGTGAGATTGACCAGTGTGATGGGAGTGTGGGATACGGAGGAAGCCCAGATGAAAGTGGAGAAACGACACTGGACGCAATGATTATGGATGGGTAAGGAAACTACATGGAGGAAAGAATGATCCCTGTGATTTTTAGCACGCTTCAATGTAAGGGTTGCTACAGAGATCTTGTTGGTTTAGGGCTGATTATGGGACAAGTTATATGTTAACTTGTAGAACTAGGAAAAGGGCTTATCTAATTGATGGCAGAGTAGCTAAGCATGTTTGTCATTGAATCTTTAGCTGTAGTGCAGTAATCCAGCTCTAGATACAGCAGTTGCAAAGCAGATAGTTTGTAGCATTGTAACCTTTCCCTTTACATTCACTCCATAAATATTTCACTTCAGGAGCAATTGTCTTCTGTACTTTATTTACCGTTTAAAGGTGTCCTGATTAAAAAGTAATTGCAAGCGTGCAGCTCATGTTATGGTTATGAGTTTATGTAACAAAATAGTTACTCTACTGAAAATATTACGGTGGATGGAGTTACTGTTACTTGAGCAACACCCCCGTGCCTGTGGAAGGAAACAAGATACGTATGAAGCTTTTCCCTACTAGTGTGATGCCATCTGTCTGTGGCATGGAACAATTAAAGCAATGTGTTGAAGGAGCAAGCTTTTTAATTTAGGTGTTTGTCTAATAAAAATATGTACAGTTATTCCTGTGTTTTTAGTAAGTTTTAAATATTTCTTGTTTCCAGCAACACTATGGAAGTTGGGGCAGTTGCGGATCTCAGACGTGTAAAAAATGCAATTGGCGTAGCACGAAAGGTCATTGAATACACTAAGCATACGTTATTAGTGGGAGAGTCAGGTAATTATTCCTTTAACTGTTTCCAAGTTATTCCCTCTTCTTAAAACACTTCCTGTTAAAATTGCTATATATTAATGTTGGTAATATAGATGGAATGATTCCCTGACAATCAAATGAATCTAGTCAAATAATTCAGAAGTTTACTCTCTTATTACATGTGTATGATTTAGGTTTTAGTCCATTATTTGTACATGAAAAGAAGAATACAATTTTAGGGTCTTGCCACCAATTTCACTGCAAATATTAACTTGTAATCCCAAGGCTTTGCTAATATCACTGATATCAAAGCTATCAGAGATGATTCAATACAAGACACTATAGAAGCTGTTAGATGTAAACATTTCATTTAAAACCACGGAGTAACTTTTTCTAAGGAATTAATAAACACTACAGTTATATTTTACTATTTTAATATATATTGAGTGTGATTACCATCTGTCATTGTTTAAAAATACTAGTGAGAACTTGAATGTAAAAAATTACATTAGGGGCTCTACTCTTAGGCACAACAAAACAGCAAACTGGAGGAATAGTTGAGCTTTCAAAATATGAACTGCTGCTGTTAGAATAATACTGGTTTCAAGAGAGATGTACATTCCAGAGAGGTGTATAAGTAGTGAGTGGAAGGTTACTTGGCTCGCAGTCAAGGACTTTTAAAACATATGTGCCTGCTCAGAAAGTAATGTGGAGATAAGCGTAGAAATTGAAATCGGAGCATTAAGGGTGAGTCAAGTGCTTTGAAATTGATAAGAAAAGTTAAAAGATTCTTGAAGGAATTAATGTGTACAGAATGATAGAAAAATCAGCGCAACAGCAGTTTTTTGATGGAGTAAAATAGCGTGATAGAGGGAGGTGAAGACAGTGTTTGACAGAAGGTCTGAAAAGAGAGAGAGAGGTTTGCAGATTCTGTTTGATTGAAGCAGTTGGTCGTGGCTGGGTTACAAGTGGCTTTGGTAAGACAAATTTCACAGGTGATCCTCAAAAAGAAATTGGTCAGGTGTTCAATAGAGGAGGAAGAAATTCTCATAGTACTTCTTTCCCCATCATTGGTAGTTATCAAAATATTTTTTAACTTTTAATCGGTACAATGAGCAGAAAAGATAAGGAAGATAGATGAAGAAACAGAATAATTAAAGTGCTGATCTAAAGTATATTTTCCAGCCTAAGAAGATAGCTCTTCGCGTACTGGAGTCATGTGGACAAGGCTGTTATGCTGAGTCCTTGCTGTCAGTGAAAACTTCCTCAGAAGAAACTGTCAGCAGTGGTGGCAAAAGACAGATAGGACAGCTGAAGATACATCTGAGAAAAAATTGGAGGTAGTGATAAATGTTAGTGAATGAATCAGAGCAGTGGAGAAATTGAGAAAGAATAATATTTCTTGTGAAGAAATGTATTTTCTGTGGAAATAGGAATTTGGATAAAGGAAACTATAGTTGTCTTTACGAGGTGAAGATTGATAAAGAGAAAATAAAGCTATAGCTTCAGGAGAATATGTTTGAATCTTCAAATCAGTATGTGAGAGAAACAACAGTTTGTTGTGTGAATAAGAATATTTACATTTTCACCAGAAAAGCTAGCTAGAATAGTAAAACCTTTTCATATTAATATGTATATCTGTGCAGGCTTTTTTTTATTCAAGATGCAAAATTGCTGAGGTTATTCCTTATTTTTTTCCCAATAACTAAACTGCAGTCTTATTTGAATATATTTAGTGATATAATCCAGGAAAGTCTGCCTGTCTCCTAAAATTTCATTTCTGTGAGTGGTTCACACTAGAGAGGAGGAGGCAAGCTGTTGCACACATTAATGTTGTTTAGTTGATCATTGTTAAATGTGTGACCACTACATTGTTTCTGGCAGTAAAATTTTAATGAAAGTAACGTGAAATTTTTGTTTTCAGTGTTAAAAACACTGATAGAACCTGTTAGAGTGCCATCAAACCTGAATAGTCTTCACGTTTCTGTTTAGTTTGACTCACAAAATTGAAGTTTAGGTATTTTAAAAGCTTTACTACGTAGAGAACTTAAGGAAGAGGATGTATTACAGAATCACAGAATGGTTGAGGTTGGCAGGGACTTGAGCAGGGTGTTTGAACCAGAAGACCTCAGGTAGGGCCACCTAGAGCTGTTTGCTGAGGACCGTGTCTGATGGGTATTGAATGTCTCTAAGGAGGGAGACTTGACAACCTCTGGGCAACTCGTTTATGCTCAGAGTGCAGAAGTGTGTCCTGCTTTTCAGAGGGAACTTGCTGCATTTCGGTTTGTGCCCATTGCCTCTTGTCCTGTCACTGGGCACCACCGAAAAGGGCCTGGTTCTATCTTCTTTGCACCTTCCCTTCAGGTATGTTTATACACTGATAAAATCCTCCGGGAGCCTTCTCTTCTCCAGGCTGGACAGTCCCAGCTCTCTCAGCCTCTCCTGCTAGGAGAGATGCTCCAGTCCCTTCTTCATCTTTGTGGCCCTTTGCAGGACTGCCTCAAGTATGTCCGTATGTCTCTTGCACTGGAGAGCCCCAGATTGGACACAGCACTCCAGATGTGGCCTCCCCACTGCTGAATAGAATAGTTTGGGCTAGAAGGGACCTTTAAAGGCCATCCTGTCCGGCCCCTCTGCCATGAGCAGGGACATGTTCAACTGACCTGGCATGTTTCCAGGGATGGGACATCTACCACCTCTCTGGGCAACTTGTTCCAGTGTTTCACTACCCCTGTCATTAAAAATGTCTTCCTTCTTTCTAGTCTGAATCTTCCCTGTTTTAGTTTAAAGCCATTACCCCTTGTCCTATCACAACAGGCCCTGCTAAAAAGTCTGTCCCCATCTTTCTTGTAAGCCCCCTTTAAGTACTGGAGGGGGCTCTAAGGTGTCCCCAGAACCTTCTCCAGGCTGAACACCCCCAACTCTCTCAGCCTGTCCTCACAGCAGAGGGGCTCAGCCCTCGCAGCATCTTCGTGGCCGCCTCTTGCCCCACTCCAACAGGTCTGTGTCTTTCCTGTGCTGAGGGCCCTGGAGCTGAATGCAGTACTCCAGGTGGGGTCTCATGAGAGTGGAGTAGAGGGGCAGAATCACCTCCCTTGAGCTGCTTTTGATGCAGCCCAGGATGTGGGTGGCTTTCTGGGCTGCAAGTGTACATTGTCGGCTCACGTCCAGCTTTTCACCCACCAGTACTCCCAAGTCCCTCTCGGCAGGGCTGCTCTCCATCCCCTCATCCCCCAGCCTGTGTTGGTACCAGGAGTTGCCCCAACCCAGGTGCAGGACCCTGCAGTTGGCCTTGTTGAACCTCATGAGGTTCACACGAGCCTACTTCTCCAGCCTGTCCAGGTCCTTCTGGATGGCATCCTGTCCCTCAGGTGTGTCAACCGCATCACTCAGCTTGGTGTCGTCTGCAGACCCGCTGAGGGTGCGCTCCATCGCACTGTCTGTGTCATTGAGGAAGATATTGAACAGTACTGGTCCCGGTATGGACTCCTGAGCGGAGGGGAAGGATCACTTCCCTCAGCCTGCAGGCAACACTTCTAATGCTGGAGCCCAGCCTGCACTGTTAGCTGCCGTTGCTGCGAGGGCACATTGCTGCCTGACATTCAGCCCCTCAGACCCAGGTCTTCTCCTGCCAAGCTCCTTTACCGCTGGGTGGCCCCAGCATGCACTGGGTGCATTGGAGTGTCCCTCCCCAGGTGCGGGACTTTCCACTTGTCTTTGTTGAACTGCATGAGGTTCTTATCAGCCCACTTCTCCAGCCTGTCAGGATCACTGGATGCCAGCACAACCCCCTCGTGCTTCAGCCACTCTTCTCAGTTTTGTATCATCTGCAAAATTTGCTGAGGGTACATACACTCTGCCCCATCATCCGGATCACTAATGAAGATACTGAACGTTACTGGACCCTGTATTGACCCCGGGGGTACACCACTACTTACTGGCTCCAACCGGACTTCATACCACTGCTCATCACCCTCTGAGCTAAGCCCTTCGGCCGGTTTTCAGTCCACATCACTGTCTGCTCATCCAGCCAATACTTCATCAACTTTTCTTTGAGGATCTTATGGGAAACAGTGTCAAAAGCCTTATGGAAGTCAAGGCAGACAATATGTGGAGCAGTAGCTTTCCCTTCATCTACTAAACCAGTTGTTTCATCATAGAAGGTTAGCAGGCTGATCAAGTGTGACTTCCCTTTTGTGAAGCCGTGCTGGCTACTCCCGATCACCTTCTTGTCCTTCATGTGCTTGGAAATGGTGTCCAGGGTTGGTTGTTCCATCATCTTAATGATGGAGGTGAGGCTGACCAGCCTGTAGTTCCCCGGGTCCTACTTCTTGCCTGTGGTATAGTTTTTGTTGAACACATACAGATAACCACACTGATCAGTTCTTGCACTGTGAAAAGAACTCCTTTCTCCATTTCGTTGCCTAATTTCTTTAGGACAGGTCTTAGAAAATAAGCGGTAAAGGCCGTGTATACTAATGTAGAACTGAGTCTGGTGAGGGACATTCAGTGTATAATGATTACAAGTGAAGAAACAAAGAATTATTTTGGTTATCATCTGCCAAGAAATTTTCAGGTTTGTCTCCAACAAACAGCAAAGTTTCATATGCCTGACCTTTTGCCTTTTTGTACTAGCAATTCTTAGGCCAATAATATAAGTAAAAAGTTCAGAGAGTAAAAATGACCAACTCTTGCTTCCTGCAGTGGAAACACGGCTTCAAAAGTCATGAAAGAATGACTGACAAACATGCACAAGCACAATTTTACCTTAACAAAAAAAAAAAACCAAAACCACAAAAACCCCTGCCTGTTTGTTCTAGAAATGGGAAAATAAATATCTGTTTAATTGAAGCTGTCAGTTTTCTTTTCCTCTGAGTGCAAAGGAACTTTAATTGTGTCAGTTTTTAAGAAAAACACAGAAAAGCTGTCCGGAAATAATTGAAGGCTTTTCTAAATTCTTGGACTGGAGAAGCCTGTTCAGCTGTGTATTTTAGTGACATTATTATCAAGGATTGGTAATACAAATTCGAGCTTCTGAATCTAGCAACAGTATCTGTTACTAGGTAATGTCAAAGGTATCTACAACTAAAAGATGAAAGAACAGTTGATCTTTTTTCTTTTCCCTTTCCCTAACTATAAAAGCCATTCTTAGAAGTGCAGCATTCTTTCATTGCCTGTGTTGGTATTTCTTTTGCTCCCTTGACACACGCTATATTAATTTTCAAAACAAGGAAGCAGTCACTTTTAAAGCTGCAAGGAAGAAGTGTACTATGATGTGTGTGGTGGATTGATTTCTGCAAGTATCAGTGTTTTAGTGGCAAATGTTGTTCAGCTATGCTACTTACATTTCATAGAAGACTAGCTTTTAAAGGAAAATATACTACTATTTGTATCATTTATTTAAATATTTCTGTGACACACTTGCTCCAGGTTATTTGTGTCCAGTTGATTAACAGAGTTAAATTTGTTTTTCTTTCAATGGTAAAACTTATATGTGTTAACATAGTTATAGTGAATTGAGGAAATTTGATATTGTCAGTGAAGGGAGAGTTTGTTACTGCAGTTGTACATCACTATAATGGCTGATACTGCTCCCAAAAAGACGTATTTCTCATCTCCGTAGAGAATGTAGAATTTCTTGATTTCTAGATAACATTATGTGAATGCATTATCATGCAGTATACTAAAATGTGAATAAATTAATGGGTTTGGTTTTGTTGTTGCCTTTCAAGCCTCCCTGTTTGCTGTAAGAATGGGGTTTCCATATGAAGATTTAACTACCCAAAGTTCTCTTTCGGTGTATTCCAAGTGGCTTAATCAAAGCTGTCAGCCCAACTACTGGAAGGTACAGTGCAGTGGTGGTGGTGAAGGGAGGGGGTTAGAAGTTTGGTAATGCAGCATTGCCTCTTCCTTTCAGCTTGTGTTGAAGTTGTGCTTTACATGTGAAGAAAAGAGAAACTTTTTCTTATTAAACAGAACAAACTTGGAATTACCAAGCATTTGGTAGACTCTGGAACGGTATCTGTCTAGCTTTTATTTCTTAGGTCCTGCTGGTTTTGACCTTGCTGCAGTAGCATTTTGGTGGAGGAATTAATTTTTTTTTAGCTCTAAATTTGGACAGGACTTCTCAAAGATGCATGTATACATTTCTGAAAGAAAATCTTAAAGTTGCAATTAAGGTCCTTAAATAGTTAGGCTTTATGCAGACCTGTGAATGCATCAGCTTAGTGCAGCTGTCTGGTAAACTTGCCTGTTGTGGTCAGGTTGGTTTGTTGCTGTGATATTATTTTTGTTTGTTTGTTTTGGGATTGGTGTTGCAGATTTCTACATGTTTGTACACGATCTTCATTGTTTCTTGGATATGAAATGCTGCATTGCTGAACCATTTTTATTCAATTGTTTTTCAGTTGGGAAAATATCTTGACTATGATACTGACTTGTCAAGTCAAGATATTCTTGTCATTAGTAAAACAAGCTCTGTTCATCTGGTTGGTTTTTTAGCTTGAAAATTTTCTTCATTTTGCTGAAGAACTAACTTTTTTTTTTACTGGTCAATTGAGCAAAAGAAACTCTCTAATTTGAAGAACATAACTTTCTAGTAGGAAAAACTTTTTACTGTATAATACCAGAAGTCGGTCTTTATTCTTTAAGTGGCACAACTTGTGGGATTTCAGTGCAGCTGTATAATTTAAGCATTGGGCATCTGATACTGTGTAGTAGATTATAGGTATTGATTGTAGTATTTTCAAATTTATCTGTAATGAAGCATAATGTGTTATTAATGCAAATCACAAAATGATTACAGAATGTGGTACCAGACTCTTCAAAATCCTGTGGACCATACAAACGGCCTGAAAAAGTAACTTATAAAGAAGAGGAGACCACCTCACAAAGAAGTGTTTGTGATCATGATACTATTGGTAACAACTTTTGGTAACTCTGATGCTGATTTTTTTTTTTTCTTATTCCCCTACAGATTAAATCATACTGAGTTTAAAGAACAGTATTTCATATAGGCATTATTTTTTATTTATAGTGGTTTCAAGATTCTTTTACTTATGTGTTAGGATGGAGTGCCTAGAAGTAGGATTTGTTTTTGTTTTTCCAGTGCACTGGCTGCACAGCCACTTGCTTCATTTTTTGCCCATAGCTATTTGTTCATTGCTCTATTCCTTTTCCCTCAGATACCTTGGCATAATTGCTTGGGCAGCTATGGATGCTTAGAAAACTGATCAAGGTTAAAAATAATTATTTTTATCTTCATTATGGTTAACTTAGGTCAAGTCTGCCCTGGAACTGTCAGGACAACTTAAAAGGCTTTGCGGTGGTGGAAGAAATGAGTAAACAGTTAGTCCTGTTGCCAGCCAAAAGCAATGTTTGTCAAACAGTCCTTAAACTTATAAAATAAAGCTTGCTTTCATTTTTCTTCTATTCTGGCTTTTGACTAAATCAATACATTTCTACAGAAACTACTGTGCTGAAAACAGGTTAGCAGTAGTAGTCCCAAAAACTTCTAAGAGTTTACTGATTGAGGACTGTTAATTGCAAAGCCTATAAGCTGATTAATGAGCAGATCGGACAAAGGACTGGAGCAGCTACAGATTCATGTCTTTCAAAGCTTTATACTTCGTAGTCTTGAAACTTGCACTTCTTGGTTTAGTCTGGATTTTTCTCAGTTTAGCAATTCAGAGCTTTTTGCCTGACAGTTTTTGCAATACCAAGAATTAAAAAGTTGTTTCAAGTGTGAATCTTTCTTCTTTGCTTCTAGTCCACTCTACTAATAACCAATTAACGTTCTACAGAAGTCAAGCAATGTACCAAATTCTTAAGTTGGTAGGTAGCTTTCTTTACTGCGATATACAGTCTTTAGTATGTTCTAGAAAACTCAGAAACTGTGGAGTGTCAGGATGAGAGGGGAATCTGCTAAATACAACTCAGGAATTGATGTATCATGAAGTAGTCCTAAGCTGTTTTGTAGTAAATGATGGCGCTTACATTTGTACTTCCAAGTTCTCCCACGCCATTGTTCTATGTATGAAATGTCTCCTTGACTAACACATTTTGAGAAGAGTCTTCATTCAGAAAGCATTTAGGAAGCTGGTAGGAACTGGTGCCCTTCCAGTCTTTTTGCAGAAGCTAATGGTGGCCACAGAGTGAGTGCCTCTCTGCTTTTAGCTGCTACTGGTCAGGAAACCTTCCTATGAGAAGGAGGTGCTGCTTGGTGAGGTCAGAGAACTGCAATTCAGCTCCTTGAATTCTGCTTCTTGGCTCTCACTTTGTACTGGAATTTGATGCCAGCAGCAGTTTCTGCCCTCTCTTAAAGAGGTGTAGTCTTGCTCTGTGGGAAAGCAGCTGATCCCGAATCCTGGTCCAAGTGGCAATCTAAGCTTCTCTAATATGAGGCAGTGGCTTCCTTATCAGCACCAAATTAGCAAGGGGTAGGCTCATCCACATGTTTAATTGCCTGTCCTGTAGGTCTTGTTACTTTGGTAGGCAGTATCTCACCTTCTGCCAAATTTAAGCTCATCCTTCTGAATTTTTTTTTCAATCTCCCTCAAGCACCATTGATAATTTCCAGACTTTGTTGTTCTGATGGTACCGGTGCAGGATGTGGTGACACCAGGTGCTTGTTCTCTACTGGTTAACGCAGGTGTGTGCCAGGAGACAGTGGCTGCTTGGGCAGCAGTGACATACAGCTCTGAACAGTGTGGCACTCACTGGTTTAGATTCCTTCTTGAGCTCTTATAATACATCCAAAATGTTTCCGAATGTGTTTACTTTAAGAGTATGACTTTCCTGTATTTCAGGATATCAGTAACTTGAACAGTCTGGGTATTGTGGTTCTGTTTGATAACCATAGTGCCAATGTAATAAATTTGTTAGGAGCGTTCCTGAATATGTTTCATCCCTGTTGAAAATTTTAGGTATGGTCGTAATTGGTGCAAGCGGAACCGTTGCTTCCGGGACATCTACTAACGGTGCAGTCCACAAAATTCCAGGGTTAGTATCTCTAGTTTTACAAAAAAGCTTTTTTTCCCACCTCGCTTCTTATGTTAAGCTTATCTAAAGTTTATATGTGTTAGACTGTGAGGATCACAAAATGGCCTTGCTTATTTCTGGGCACTACCATAAATTCCACCACTGAGAAACTGATTCAGTTGCAGGATGATTTGTGTTTGTTTGAGGGATTGCTTGTTTTTCAGCTTGCTTAATTCAACATACAGAGACACAAACAAGTGGCACGTTTGTGAGGCAGCTTCTAGGGTGAGGCACCAGAGACAAATAAGCATTTTGGAGAGGTGCACAGTCTCCAAAGAAGTGTACATAGAATCAGAGCCCCAGGCTTGTATTTTGTCGTTGAGATTTCTTTCTACCTGGTTAGGAATCTTGTCTGTCAACCAAGTCGGACAACTTCTGGATTTATGGACAAGTTATTGAATGTACCAATGTCCCCAGCTGCTTACTGTTGCCCACTGGCTAAACCTTACTGCCCTAACAGTATAGTAACAAACTGCCCTGTCAGTATAATAACAAACGTTTGTGCATTGGAGGTGGATTAAGCCTCAGGTCGGTCAGGTCATCACAGATCACTTTAATCAGTAGTTTTAAGACAAGAGTTCCGACCGCGGTGGAGTGACCTCTTTACCTGTGCTGTTCTCCTGTGGGTTTAGCGCTAACCCAGCTGGAGGCAGTACAGTTGACAAAGTTAAATGTGTGCCCAAGTCATAAGAATGTGCCAATATCAGGCCAAGAGCTATTACACTAATGCAATCCCACTGGAATTAGTAAATTACAGTTTTCTATAGTTCCCAGTTTTTGGTTTTTTTCCCCATTGTTCACTACAGCCGTGTAGGCGATTCTCCGATAGCTGGAGCGGGATCCTATGCGGATAGTACAGCCGGAGGAGCTGCAGCCACTGGGGATGGTGACATCATGATGCGCTTCTTACCCAGGTTTGTCCTTAGGGCAGGCTCTGCTAGCTTTCTCTAGCAAAAGGTGAACTCAGCAAATGAAGTAATTGATTAAAAAGACAGTCTGACTTACTGGCTGCTGAAGCGGGAGTAAAGGAAGGAACGGAAGGGGAGAGAACAGTAGGAGAATCGAGTCACCTTATGATCTGTCTTAAAAGAAGTGACTTCTTAAATATCTTGATGACAGATCCCTTAATGCTGCCAAGCTGTGAGCAAACAGGCAGCAGGTAATGAGTGTATTCCCAACCTACACGCTTTTTAACAGAACTGAGTAGCTTTTCCCCCCTCCAGAGTGTTTTGTTGTGTGGGAAATAGGTGTTCTAAACTGTAGAAGGGATGAGAGGCGAGTCTCAGATTACTCGGGAGGGTGGGGAGATGTCACCATAACAATCCTGTGTAATTGCATCTCATTCGAAACTGTGCTGTCGTCATGGTTGCATAAAATGTGGCTGTGCTCATCACTGAGTCTTGACAATCATTCCTGTGGGTCGCTCTCAGCCGGAATGAGTTACGGAAGCCCGTGCTGAACATAATGGGCACTGATGCTCGACGGAATATATAGCAGCGGCCTTCCTAGCACTCAGGTGCTTTTTCTGAAACTCTGGCAGTTATGAACGCCTACAAGCTGTTGCATATTTACCAATGTCCTTAATGAGTTTCAAGCTGTTCCAAGCCAGTCTTGAAATACAAGGCAGTTGACAACTTCATGAATTATCCTGAGGTACGGGATACCAACAGTAGTAGTGAGCTGAGCTCTGCTATGAGGTTAATCAATAAAAGCTTACATTACAGTTTAGCAGCCTGAAGGATTTGGCTGTAATGCTTAAAACATTTTGTGTTGCCACCAATGGGTTTTAGAAAACAACTCAGACTAGATGGTTAATCACAGGTTCCTTGTAGACGCAAATCTTTCCTAATTCCATGTTATTTAGATATTCCCACATGAAAATGAAGAATAGAATTGACCTGCCAGAAGAAAAAAAGTGTCAAATACAGGGCAAAATTGCTAATAATTTCTGTCCGCCTTCTTTGAGATAGTAACATCTTACTGAGTTTTTGATTGGCGAAGAGACCCCTGTGAAATACCATTTTACATTCACATAGTTGTCTTCAGATAACTTGAACTTATTTGACAGAATAAATTAAAGATAATAGGGAGCCTCAAAATACAAGGAAAGTTTTCTTCTGCGGTGCTTTGATAGCATTTATAGTTAATGCTATTTGTAGATGAGACTTAGTGTAACAAGAGTTGGTCTTGGTATATGCATCTTTCATCAAAACAAAATCTAGGGTTGTTTGCCTGTAAGTTATGTTATGCGTTATCTTTTAATCTTCAGGTTCTGAAAGAAAATTACAACAAAAGTAATTTTTTTTGCCTCTGAGGACATTTTGGAAATGCAACTGATTCATCTCAAGCAATGCCCATATAGTCATTTGTCTAATGATACTGTAGGTACAAAGGAAGTTCATTTTGATTACTCTTTCATTTAGAGTAAGATTTTTTTTTTTAAATTGGCTTGCAAAAAATTTGAAAGTGGCTCAAAGTCTTGATCAAAACATTGTACTTTCATATTAATGAAATAAAATGTGTCAATTTTGAGGTTTTCAGAAACTAGTTTTTTTCTGAAAGTTTTTTAATGCTTACTGAAATCAATAATTTATCAGTAACATAATATTGGAGGTCAGTTTTGTTCAAAAAAAAATTATCTTGACATTGGCCTTTTTGAAAACTAGTAATAACTTTTAATGTCAAACTTAATCATGCAACAAAAAATAAATCCACTAACTCTTTAACTGCTTCTTTGCAGTTTTTGAACTAACTTGTTGCTTAGCCTCTTCTGCTGCAAATGATCAGAGTTATCCCACGCTCGGTCCTGCCTTAGAATGGGAGATGTCATAGATGACTTATTGCAGTCCCTTTTAGTCCTTTTTCTAATTATTTTTCACATAGAACTTGAGTAATAATCGCCAATATGACATTTGGCTAACGGTTATTTATCATGTGTTTTCATGATTCAAAGGAATCAAGGTTTCTCAGTGGTATTTTAGGATATATTACCTGAGTGTGGCTAACTGTCTGGGCGTGGGGTTGGTTTTTTTGTAGTTATCAAGCTGTGGAGTATATGAGGATGGGAACAGACCCAACAGTTGCCTGTCAGAAAGTGATTTCCAGAATCCAGAAGTATGCTCCAAAGTTCTTTGGTGCTGTTATATGTGCCAATACAACTGGAAGTTATGGTATGTATTTTGCTTAACAGACAAAGCTTGTTGACCCTGTCTAGGTCATGGAAGTACAAAACTGAAGGTGGATTTTAAAGCAGAAGTTGATGAATAGTAAACGTTGAACTGGAACTTCACTTTGCCCTTTAAAAATGTATTTGGCAGAAATTAATTCTTTGAACACTGCAGCAATACCAGCCATTCGGAGTATCAAATGCTGGTTAGCAGGGCAACTGTGTCCTAGTGTGGACTTGAGATATTTTAATTTTTCCTCTGCATTTTGATGTCTTAGACTTTCAGAAAATTTATGCAAGTCTTAGTAAAAATCAAAACTATTTACAACCTTCATGTGTTTTCCTGGACTGTGTATGATTAATTTGAAGGTTTTACAAAAGAATGCTTATGCCTCCCCTAGATATGGCATAAGGCAGGGAGAATGTGAATGTTAAACATAACTTCAAAGCAATCCAAGATCAGTCTTTGTGCCAGGCATCTCATTAGTGAACTCTTAGATCAGTAGGAAATACAATTTGCTAATCAACATGGCTTATTTAGTTAGACTGCTTATTGCTGTTCTTTGATCTCTTATTTCCCATAGTTCTGTGTTTAAGAGATTAGTGTTGGAGGAACTCATTAAGTTAATCAGGATTGAAAGAGAGAGAGATTTTCCTAACTTACGTTACTGCTTTGAATTGTATTACAAGGGCATTAATTGCACCACAGCAGTCAATAGCACTGTATTTTTTACTTAAAAATTAACTACTTTCAAGATGTCTTGGGTTCAACAGATTGCAAAAGAATAATTACACCATTGTAGTAGAATTAGTAACTGGGTCTTTAGATGATAAAGTACAATGACAAAGACACTAATGCTAAATGTAGCAAATTACACCTTTTTTTTTTTTTTCATTCTTTCCTAGGTGCTGCATGTAATAAAATTCCAGGATTCACTCAGTTTCACTTCATGGTTTCTAGCCCTTTGCTAAGTCAGCCAACTGAGCAAGTAGTAGATTGCATTTAATTTCTTTTGTCCTCTTAAAGTGTAAACTTAGGGGAGGAAAGTGCTAACATTCCCCAGGTGTTACTTTTTAATTGGTTGTTCAATTTCACTGTTGCATAATCATGTGAACAAGTACAAAGGTATGTTGATGGTGCAGCCACTACTTCACTGTTTTTAATATCTTCTACTTTATTATGGCTTTGGGTAGCACGACTAAGCTTAATCTGTAGCTTCCTAATGTAATTATCTTGGTAAATTATTTCTAAATGATTGTAGGCGGGTACTATAATCTGAAGCGATGTTTAAAAACTTGACTGTAGGTAGTTTGAGGGAAGTGAACATTGTAAGATTACTGTTAGTGCTGACACTTTCGCAGTTAGCGTAGGCAATTCATGTCTCTCAAAACCTACATGGAAGTGAAATGGCTGAAATTGATGGGCTTCACTGCCGAGGTCTCTTAAGTCATGAATTTAGTAGGCGTTACCTTACATCCCAACTCAATTTTTAAACTTTTGCAAACCTGACAATCAAACTGTGGTTTTAAATACCACAAAAAGGTATTTGCTGTAGATTTACTTCCAAGTAATGCCAAGTTTCACCGGCTTTTTGGGGAAAGTAGAGCTTTGGTCACTGGGAGAAAAAACTTTCAAAGAGAGCTCATAAAGTGGATGGGTGGTCATACGCATACAAAGAGACCAAGCGTCTCATGGCTCTTCTAGTCTGTCTGGTTTCATAAGAACTAAGTAGCCAAAAGTGATGAATAGTAAACATTGAACTGGACCTTCACTTTGCCATTTAAAAACATTTGGCAGAAATACTCCAGAAATCTGGAGTAAAGGGCAGGGAGCAGGAGAGGCTCTGCCCCTACACGTGAGCGTTATTTTGAGAATATTTAATTGTCAGTCTAAGATTTAGTCCAGGTTTTCTTTTCTCTTGAAAAGAAAATTGCAGGCAAATGCTGACAAGCAAGGAAGAGGGGTTGAAGAGTAGTGGAGAAGATTTCAAAGCTTTAATTAAGAGATAAGGAGCATCTCCTTGTGGACCTTCCGGACTTGTTTCACAACAGCTGAGAATATGTTTGAATTTAGGGGGACATCCAGACATCCCTGGTGGTACAAGCCTTCAAGGAGTGTTGCGTTGACTCTAACTGGATGCGAAGACAGGTGGAAATCTTCCCGTCACCTTTTTTTGTAGTGGAAGTTAAGTTACGAGTCTTAATCACAGAGATTTCCATGTCACTGATAGCCCGTGCGCTTGCCCCTTCCTGTAGCACATCTGCCCCTGCAGAGGAGCAGTTGCGCACCGAGAGCATGGCAGTTACCCGCAGCTGGGTTTGTCTCGTTGTCTCTCTGTGTCTAGCGATGCCAGGATTAATTTGTAACAGAACTTCAGCATCCTGAGGATTGTTCCGTAGGTAGTCAAAGATCTGTTTGATCGTTTTCTTAACTGAGTGGCTTGCATTTGATTGAATCTTTGCTAAACTTGATCCAGGAAAAGTTAAAAGAGGGGATCGAGTAAAATGAGCACGTGTTGTCATAAACACTTTAATTATTCTCTAATTGAATAAAATTGGGTAATAAAAGCACACCTTACTGTATCATTTATAAGGTTGTTTAGATGCTTGCGTACTGTGCCTTAGAATGATTGTTGCCTTATGTTCTGAGCTGGTATCTTTAAAAGCTGGGAAAAAAGGTCCAGACTAGAATAGCCATCTTTAACGGCCTGCTGTTGAACTTCATCAACAAAGTCATTTGTTTGGTGATTCACTTCTGTGACCGGATCTTTAGAGCATCTCGTAGCACAGAGTTCACCGTAGGCCACAACAAGCTTTACTCGAAGGAGCTCGTACTGAATATATCTGTAGTGGCTTAAGGTAAGTTTTCTACCTGTCTGACCTACGTCCCTTCTGCCATGGCTGCGGTATCTTCAGATAACTCAGGCAATAAAGTGCAAATAGATTAATAAAATCCCAGTGGTTGTTACTTTGAAGATGGCATTGTGGACTGTGAACATAAGAGGTTCGGTGCTGGCAGCCGAGCGGCGATGTCTCAAACTGCTGCAGCTGAACCCACCAGGATTCATTTTTGAGAGAGGCTGGGAACAGCCGTGGCGGGTTTTCTAGTGTGCTTGCGCGGCTCCGTGCTAGCTCGTGTGTGCCCGGAGAGAGCCGAGCGCCCCTGCCGAAAGGCCAGGAGCGCTCTCTAACAGAGAAGTCGCCGAGTTACAGCTCTAACTTACTGCGCCGTCAGCTCATCTGTACATGAACTTGTCTCCGTGAGACATGCGCACTAACGCATGCGGTTTAATAACGTAGGTTGCTTTGTCATGCTGAATTAGTTATCATAAATGAAAGGCTTAGTTTGTATAAATTATTTTAATATCTTGTTAATTTGACAGTATATTAAATTATAATGTTTATAAATGTACCATTCTGAATTTAAAAAGTAATGTGCTTAATTTTTTGTTTTAAAAATATTTTTTAAAGGTTGTTAGTAGTAGTGCGGTTCTCTTACTCTCAAACTGTTACTACAAAATGCAGAAAAAAACCTACACAGAACATGATTATTTGCAAGCGGGGGTACAGTTGAGTGCATCCTGTCTGTAAAGTTGTGGGGTTTTTTTAAGTCCAACTGTGTTTTACGTTCATTAGTGTCTAGCTAGCCTGCCTTTTTCTATTTCTGAAACTTCTTGCCAAATTATTGCTTCATCCGTGCAGACAGAAAAAGAACCTTAGCTCAGTGGTCTGACTAATAAAGCCCAACTATGCCATGTGTTTGCGTGCCACGGAATTGTTCTTTAATAAAGCGATCTGTGTGCACCCTGACGGTGTTTGTATGCGCTTATTGAGGAAAACTTCCCTATCGTTTCACTGTTTGTAGGTTACCACTGAAATACGTCCTTTCATCTGTAACTGCCTCCATCAGGAACAATTCACGTTTTCAGAGAATTCAAGGTTGGTCTTTCAGATGGAATCTACGAGTAATACTGTGTGAACTGGAGTGAATCTGTTATCTCTTCACAGGGTAAAAACAACAGTGGTGCCCATTGCTTTTTAACTTAGAAATGCTGCTTTTAGCATTTGTTGTTTGGGTTTAATTCTCACAAGACTGTTGTGACTCATTAATGACTCTGTTCATCCTTGTTTTGAAAGGGAGAATGCGTGTAGGATTTCAGTTCCGTGAGCTGTAGCCTGCGTGTGCGAGGAAACATCAGTGACAGTTACATTTACTCGAGCTCTAATATACAAGTACGTTATACGTTAAGCGCTGAATTACAAATTTCTCGTGGGGGGTCTGTTCATTCCTCCGTGTGGGTTCCGTCGGATGCACGGCCAAAGAACACGCCTGCCGTGCGCGTGGGGCGGACGCGGCAGGTCGCGGGGCGCTGGGACGAGCTTTGTCACCTTTCTTTAAGCTGCTGAGTCAGGCAGCAAACTTTTTTAGATGTTCGTGCATTTAACAATATTTGCTGTGTTTTCCTTCTCTTCTTTTTTTTTTTGTTCCCCCTGGCAGTTGGAATGAGCGCAGGTAAATACGCCTGCTGGTGCTGTGCTCCCGCCGTGCGATTAGCCGACACGTTTACAGGGACAGGTGGTGGTCTGTGAAATAAAAGCAGTAACAACTTCAAAGTGTCCCGGTTCTTCAGGGAATTCCTGTTACTGGTGACATCTTTTTTTCCTACTAAAATAGGGAAAAGTCTTTGAAAGAAAAGTTATTTAGAATACTTTTCCAGATAGAGTTTTAGAGAAACAATTGTGGTGTTAAAGTCCGGGGGGTTTGTTGGTTAGAAATGATGATTTCGGAGCTCTGCGTGGAGAAAACTTTCATGTGTGAGATGAACGGGAAGTTTCCTGTTTTCACCCTTTGCACACTTTCCAGGCCAACTCCAAAACACATTTCAGCTCTAATTCTGTTTGTCGTTGAATTATCGTTTGGATTGCCGGTGCTGTATAAAACATGAGAAGTGGCGAGCTGTGCCACTTAAATGTAGTTTTGAAGTTTGGTTGCATTTTATATTTCTGTTTTCTTAGCGGTTGTCACTTGACGATCCTAACGAATAAGAAATTCAGTTTAGCGAGAAATCCGGTGTCCTTGGTTTATTTGAATATTCTTCTGTACCGACGGGAAGAAGCGGAAGTTGTTGGTTTTGCAAGAGAAGCCCACAGAGCGTGCTACGGAACCAGCCCTCCCAACAGGACAAAGGCTGGCTCTGAAACAGCGTCCACTTCAGGCTGATCTTCGGCTGCGGATGCGGTGAGTCTTTGCGGAACGTCGGGGGAACTGAACAGGAAACGTGCGCTGTGATACTCTGGCACGCTGATCTTAAAAGAACAAAATGTTTCAGATACTTCTCCGGTGCAGGGTTAGTAGCTTGAATTCACAAATGTATATGGTCTCAGTTACAGATGAGCCCTTTGTCAAACACTGACAGGTTTCTGTTAATTTTTTTTCCAACTGATTGCCTTCTTGTAAAAGAAATGAAATTACATGGTTACGTACAGACATTTACGTGTTACAGTAGTATTTCATAATATTAAGCGACTATAATATTAGATCGGCTTTTAATTGCAAAACTGAAATGGGAAATACAAACTAAGTAATTTCTCTCACATAGAGTTTTAGGATCTGAATGTTTTATTGTTTGAAGGTCTGAAGAATGTTTGCCTTCATCTTGATTTCCACAGGCTACATTGCCACATTCATTTCACTCAGAGCCTTCGCTTAGATTGCGGTATGCGTTCTCTGTTGTCGCACAGGACCTTGACAAACTAGATTCTCTTCAGCTGGGCGGGATAAACAAGGTTTTTAGGCAAGTTGTTGCCGCTTGTCACTCAACTTCTCCTGCACCCTTCCCCACCCCTCGCTCCTGCCCCGCGCAAAAGCAATTTCATCTGAGGTTTAAAGGAGATTTTGGGATGACTGTTGCTGAGGGCCAGTATCACATACTGCCGAAGCCATTTCACACAAACTTCACTAAAGCACCTCCAAACCAAATAGATGTATTGTCCATACTGACTACAATCTACAGCAATATTTAAAGTACTCACTGGTCTGTCTAAAACCTCCTTCCGTGTACTGGCTGCTTTTCCTACCTCCCGCATCTGAAATCAGAATACTGTGGGTTTTTATTTTCCTGTTCTCCTCCCATTAATGGTACTTTATACTTTTCTTCAAATGTGTAGCTTGTTGTTTTATGTTTTCTCCATATTCATTTGCTTTCTTGTTGCTATCGGCGCACCCGTGCCATTATAATGGCGTTTGTAACACATTCTGACTACACCCATCCAGGTTCAACTGTTGGTTAATTCTCTTTCCGAGAAGTCTACATGCATGATGTGGACCGTCCTATATTATTACTGTGCCAAATAGTATTTGACAGGGAGGATCCAAGCTCTGGATGTTGAGACTTCCTAAAGGTGGAATAATTCCTTAAGCAGTTAGTCATTTTTCTTGACGTTTGAGAAGCTGACTGGCTACTTTTGGGGGGAGAGGGGGAACTTAAGGGGTTTTCTGTGTGTGTGTTTGTAAATACAAAAAATAATAGTCAATACTCTATCGTCCTAAGTTGACTAATAGCCAGTTAGTGATTGAAGTGCCGGCTATAGAAGTTGCATTTTTGAGGGCTGAGGGCGGAATTACTCCAACTGAGCAGCAGTATCACCGTAGATTGCAGTATCGCAGTAGTACAGATTTAGGATTATACTTAGCTAGGTCATGAATGCTTGTTGTTCATAAGTAGATGCTTGATGGTATATGTGATAATTTATTAAATACAGTGTGAGGGGTTATTTGAAAATAAAAATGGTTGTGCTGCTAGCTTAATACTGCTCCTGGATACTCATTGTTACATGAAAAATTCTGTGGCAAATTGTCGTAGATCATCTGTGAGGATGAAGGTTGGGTTGGCAGGCTGATACACAGAGAAGTATAAAGGAACTGAAACTTCCCATTAATGAATATTTTTATTTGCAGCACTTTTCCTGAGAATTGAGGAGCAACGTAGAACTGACAGTTTCCTACTTTTGTTGCGTAATCAATTCTTTATGTAAGATTTTTTTTTCTGAAGGATTTACAGTAATAGGTGAAGCATTATAGGTGAAAAGAGTGAATGTAAAAAGGGTTATAAACAAGTCTAATTCCTTTGCAGCCAGGTGTGTTTTGCTAATTTGGTTGTTCCTGAAGACTAATTTGTATGTTATAGAGTAGAAAATAAATTACGTTGGAGTAGCTGCAGTGTTAACAACCTATAACTGTGTAAATTCAGCCTGTACCCGTTCTGACGAATCCGCCAACACGAGAGGTCCTGCAATCTCGCTTCTCGGCAAGAGTCACGACAATTTTTGTTCCTGTTTGTTTAGTGAAAGTGTGAGCCCCTCAAAACGGGTCTTTAGGAGGGTAACATCACTTTGCCGCGTGGGCCGAAGGATGTTAACGGCCTTTAAGTGATTTCTGCGCGGCTGCTTGTCCCGGCCCTGTTCCGGCCCTGGCGGGCGAGGGGGTGTGTACGCGCCCGCCCAAACAGCTCCATGGCACAGCGGTTCGGCCTCTCGCACCTCCGGCTGCACTGCCCACCCGGTAACCTCTGATCAAACACCAGCAGGGAGGCGCTGCAGGGCAGTTTGCCGGCAGCTGTCCGCAGGGGCAGCGCGCCTCAATGCCCGCGGGGACGGGTATGGTCCCATCCGCATTCCTGTGACTGAGCTCCTTGGCTCCTGCTCATAAAATCCACAAAAAGTAACTATACTGAACAGAGGACAACTAACTATGGGTGAAGTGCTGAAGAGAAGGTTGTGTTTTAAGCTTTGGCCATCTCTGGAGCATGGTTTCAGCTGGAGAAAGATTTTGCTGCCCCGAAAGGGGTGGTACTACCCGTATCCTCCAGCATGCACTCTCTCTTCAGTTATGCCGCTGGTTGTGGTGATTGTGGATCCGCTTGCTGGGCTGGCTGAAAACTAATCTTGTTTGTTTTTTTTTTTTTCTTTTATTCAGAGCGTGAGTAAGCAAGCTGTTCTGTTTTAGCGTGCAGCCACCCAGCTGCTCGTGCCCACACGAGGCAGACCGCAGGAATGCGCAGCGGGGGGCGAGGAGCACAGGAGAGGATCCAGCGGGTGACAGCGCGTACTTCGATTGGCAAAAGCAGACTCTTCAAAGTTTTCCTGCAGGCTGAAGTAAGGTGCCCATCTCTTTACAGGTTTCATGATTCAACCCCCAAGTAGGAGCCCATCCTACTATTTCTCCCCAGTAAAATTTCATAAGAGACATGAGAAATCAGGATTTGAATCCCAGGACTGGCACTGCTTCAGGGAGCGTTCTCATCAACAGCTATTGTCGTGGTCCCTGTGTTCTCTCTTCTGTCATGTAAATATTTAATTATGTACCATAGGTTTCTCATCTTCGGGATGGGAAAGCACAGAGTCTCCGTACAACCTTTTTCTGATGGCCTTCTCTTTTGTTAAAATGTGAATTTGAATGTCTTCTGACCAAGGAGGCTTTATCACTTAGATCCCGTACCTCAGAGCAACTGCTGTTACTGCAATGCTTTATGAAAATGTGAGCACCATGAATTCGGTCTCCCTGACTGGCTATTTAATTAAAAGCCGCCGCGAGATGAGTTTTTTGTTAACATAGCTGTGTTTTGGACAGACTGCCGTATCGGGCTCTCGGGGGTTTCTGTCACAGAGGTGCCGGGGTACTGACTCACAGGGAGGTTTAGGCAAGAGACAAGCGCCAGTAGCTCGGCGGAGCTAAGATAACGTCCCCAATCACGTTCAAGAAGAGAGCTACACCCCTGCAACTTAATTTGAAAAATCAAGTCTCTTTCAGAGTTGAGAATAGAAGTTTGATCTTGCATAAAGTTGTACTTTAATAACAATAATGTAGTGCCTCGCTATGACAAATGTAGGTGCGAATGCCAGATAAATATTCCAACTGTTGCTTATAATTGTCACTGATGTATG
Source organism: Pluvialis apricaria (assembly GCA_017639485.1). Lineage (NCBI taxonomy): Eukaryota > Metazoa > Chordata > Aves > Charadriiformes > Charadriidae > Pluvialis > Pluvialis apricaria. The sequence goes on along the minus strand of CM030010.1, from coordinate 2,979,825 downwards.
GTGCTTTGGTCAGTCTTAGCTATTCACGGTGTGCCAATCAGTGTCCTACTTCACCATTATGTTCTACTTTGTAGCTGTGATTTTTCCCGACTTAGCATTTGGGAAGAACTTCAAATGCATGCTAGGAGTTGAGGCAATCTGGTCATATAATAGACCGCCTCGTATAAGTGCCTCTAAAGCATTTCTCACAGTGAATAACGAAATCACTGAACAATACAGAATTACTGAAGCCTTTAGTGTCAGTATGCAAAGATTAGAGGGCTCCATCCTTAGGAAGGGAGAAGTTGCCCTGTCTCGGGAGGATCCGAAAGGGACGCGGGAGTCCAGTGGTTTCAGCTTTCTGGGGGCCTCAGTACTTTGTCTCAGGTGCTGCTTTCTGACTCTGTAGGTATCCCAAATCTGTACGACTTTCTCTTGGTGGGGATGCCTAAACCGCTAACTCCTCATGCTGGGAAGCTCTTAGGCCCTCAAGCTCGGGTCATTCTCTTATTCTTCTCACCCCGGGGCCTGATCCCACGAGGACGCTGACGCCCTGCATGCTGCTCAGCAGGTGGCTGGAGTGAGTTTGTGCGTCTGCGCCCGGTTGCACTTGCTTGTTCTAAGGACTCTGCTATTTTACACGAACCATGAAAATCTGTGTTCAAACAGTAACCTGCCTGATTATCCGAAACCACCGAGGCTGAAGAATCTTTTCCTCCTTATTCTCCTATAAAATGTCGCAATTCATTTATATGAGGGGAAATGGTTTCAGTAAGAAACGTGAGACGGTGAGGAAGACAGCCCGTGAAGATCTGCTTCTGTAGGAAGATGGAAGTAAGATTCCATGAGGATACGTGTGCTGATGCGCGTCTGCCCCTCTGCCAGCCTCGGTTAGGAAGTACGCGCTACCAAGCCTCTGGTAAGCGTTCCTCGAGTACCAGCAGCGCTGGGAGAATGGGCTAAGTTCCCGGGCAGTTCACTGACAACCAGGCATTAAGGGCAACTTTCTGGTGCGTAAAGAATAAATGTACATTTCTGATATCAAGAATCTTCGTCAGAGAAGTTCCTTAAGTTCCCATCTATTAAATTTCCATAGTGCTGTCTGTTCCCCGGGATGTTGGACCTGCTGGAGCGCGTCCAGAGGAGAGCCACGAGGATGATCCGAGGGCTGGAGCACCTCTCCTATGAGGAGAGGCTGAGAGTTGGGGCTGTTCAGCCTGGAGAAGAGAAGGCTCCGGGGAGATCTTATTGCGGCCTTCCAGTACCTAAAGGGGGCCAACAGGAAAGATAGGGAGGGACTTTTTACAAGGGCATGGAGTGAAAGGACGAGAGGGAATGGCTTCAAACTGGAAGAGGGCAGGTTTAGATTAAACATTAGGAAGAAGTTTTTCACTGTAAGGGTGGTGAGGCACTGGAACAGGTTGCCCAGAGAGGTTGTTGAAGCCCCGTCCCTGGAGGCGTTCAAGGCCAGGCTGGACGTGGCCTTGGGCAACCTGGTCTGGTGGGAGGTATCCCTGCCTGTGGCAGGGGGGTTGGAACGCGATGGTCTTCAAGGTCCCTTCCAACCTAAACCATTCTATGATTCTATGTTACAAAGGCACGGGACTTACTGACTAAGGATTACCCGTCTCCTGCTGAAGCTGCAGCGTTCCAAGGCAGACCTTCTCTCGTTCCTATGGGATGCATCTGAGCCGATTCTACTCTCAAACCCAGTACGCGAGATGGCCGTGCCAGGCACAACTGTTCCGTTGTGCCGTGGCAGTCTCAGGCCGGCCATCCCCGTGTGCGGGGAGTGATACTAATCTCTTCCTTTTACGCTGTTGACAAATCTCTGTGTTTTTAATGACGTTCTGGCAATGTTGGCAGCCTGTCCGTGGGAGAACAGTTGAACAGAGATCATTGTAATCTGCGGAATTAATTAGCGAACAGTAAATCTTTCCTACATCCGAGAATGTTTACATCAGCCTTACCTGAAGGGGTTCGCAGGACCTGTGTTCAGATGCCGTGCTTCAGAGTACGCTGCCTGCAGAGCGGTGTTGGAGCCTGAAGAGGAAAGTGGAGGTACTGCGCGCCGGTGTAGGCGAGAATGTCATTGCCATATATGTTAATCATATGGCCAAGCACACAAGATGTATGTATTTCATGGTATTTTATAACCTAAGAGCTACATTCATTAGTTCTCATTGCAGGGAATAAGTGGCCAAAGCCACACGAGGCCCTTCCGAGTCGCGCTCTGCTGCCCGGCTTTGCTTGCTTCTCCAGAGCAACGCAGCATCAGCCGCACCCCAAAAAGAAATTCGGTACGTCTGTCATACAACTGTTTGGGTACGCAGGTACCATAGTAACTACAGAAGTTTTGGGGATTTATATTTTCTACTTATAACTTGCTTTGATAAACTACAACAGGAATTATGTAGTTACGGGTTAAAATAGGAGGAGGAAAGAAGTTATGGGACAAAACAGAAGGTGGAATCCAGGCAGGGAGAAATAAAACCCTGAAACGCACACAAAAGGAGGCAAAAAAAAAAAAAGTGGTTTGGTTACTAACCTAAAACTTTCGGTAGCAAATCCCGGCTCACCGTGTGATGCGGGTGTCAGTGTAAGACGTGAGGTAGCGCAGTACTGATCGCAGCCCCCGGTAACAACAATCGACTGCACTCCAAACCGCACTGCACACCCCCCCAATAACAGCAACCAACCGCAACTCAAACCTTTCTTCCCCTCGCTGCTCTCCCGGTCTAGGTTTGCGGGTTACCCAGTACACCTTCATTTCAAATTCGGTTTAAAGCTTCTGATTCATTGCACGAGATGGGCGAACTTTATTCTTAATTTATTGTTGTATCAACATGTGAAGCACATTAAAAAACTGAAGCACTTGAACTTTGTTACCTAAAGCTCCAGAAGCCAGATAAAGCCCGTCCTACCGATACCCATTTACCTGCATCTGCTGTAAAGTCTCCTCGGAATAACACGGTCTGCAGGACTGACAGCTTTGATGGTAATAAACACCCGAAAAGGCCATTCCTGGGATGGCACTGTTAATCAAGCCACTCTCGGCTATTTTGTCAAAAATACTAGTTGTCGTGTTAATTGCCAGGTCTCAGGTGACAATCAGCTAGCAGGCTCTGCTGATTGAGCGGAATCTTTTAATGATAGCTTAGGTGATTATATTCAATCTATATTTACAGATTGCTTAGGCTGCTTGATTGAAGAAATTACTGCTGGAAAACTTGTAACCGAAGTTGGGTTTTTTCCCTAGGAACAAGAACAAACAAAGTCTGCGGCTCTCAGCCCCGACTGCCTCTCTGCAGGCTCAAGGCTGCTCCTGACCGGCGAGGCAGGAACCGTTCACGGCAGCTGCCACGCGCTAAAGGGGCTCAACGGCATCAGTTGTGAAAATGAAAGGTACACCCAACTAACTCCCACGGTATTTACAACCAAGCTGTTTGGGATTTTTATCTTGCCTTATTGAAGGCAGCGAAGTAAAGAATACTGTTCATATCCACTGAAAATAATGTTTTCTAGATGTTGCAAATAGTAGAAAGCTTTTATAGAATCAGAATGGTTTGGGTTGGAAGGGACCTTAAAGATCGTTGAGTTCCACCCCCCTGCCCTGGGCAGGGCCACCTCCCCCCAGCCCAGGGTGCTCCCAGCCCCGTCCAACCCGGCCTTGGACACCTCCAGGGATGGGGCAGCCACAGCTGCTCAGGGCAGCCTGCGCCAGGGGCTCACCGCCCGCACAGGAAAGAATTTCTTCCTCGTATCTCACCTAAATCTCCCTTCTTCCAGTTTGAAGCCATTCCCCCTCGTCCCATGGCTCCCCTCCCTGACCCAGAGTCCCCCCCAGCTCTCCTGGAGCCCCTTTAGGCGCTGGAAGGGGCTCTGAGGTCTCCGCGGAGCCTTCTCCTCTCCAGGCTGAACCCCCCCTCTCCCCGCCTGTCCTCCCCGCAGAGGGGCTCAGCCCTCGCAGCATCTCCGGGCCCTCCTCCGGCCCCACTCCAACAGCTCCGTGTCCTTCTGCTGTTGGGCCCCCCCGAGCTGGAGGCAGCGCTGCAGGGGGGGCTCCCCACAGCGCAGCAGAGGGGCACAGTCCCCCCGCGCCCGCTGGCCACGCTGCTGGGGATGCAGCCCGGGACGCAGCCGCATTGGAAGTAAACAGTAAGGTCAACAGGAGTGATCCACGAATGCCCTTTATGGCCATTCACACCTATTTTTTGCTATAATGATAAATATAGTATAGAAATGATAATTTATTCTATGGTAATTTCTTCATGGGCCTGCCAACCGTCCTGAATTCTCTACTCTGGCACATGAACAATTAAAACAATTTGGGTTTTTTTTTAAAATATAAATTTCTTTTGAAACTGATAAAACTATGCTTTTTTCTAGAACTTTTAGAAGATTCCCCAAATAAAGGTTGAGTTTAAGGCAGTCAAGAGTCAGGAAAGTATTTATTCGGATTGAGGAAGGGAACAAAAGCCGGGATCTGTCAGTAGCCAGCGTCGGGGCTACGTGTTAAATACATTTCCACTGAAAAAGGAAAACCTTTTTCCCGTTGTGATTACGTACTCTTTTTGCCTTCTAATTCCTTTTCAGTGGTTGCACATCTCTGACAAAGACACAAACATTTCTAAGGTAACTTCCTGAAGCCTTCTGTCCTGTGGCTTGTGAACTTGCTGTATGTTGTTGCTGCCGCTCTTAGCGTCGGCTATTGGATTAACCTCCTTATAGTCGTCCTGAGTAATTTATGGGGGGGGGGGAAATAAGAAGTCACTTTTTTTTTTAATTAGAGAATTCAATTTTATGCAAACACAACTTTGAGAAGTTGTGCTGCTATAATAGTAAATATTTCTGGTCTGGTCCGCTTGGAGTCAGTTCATGTTTTTAAGAAACGCGTTTGCTGAAAGGCCGCTGTTGCGTAAAGGCAGTTACCGTGTGTGCAGAGCCTCGTCCCGTTAGGCTGTTTTAGCCCCATGAAAACTGAGCCCATCTGTTTTTTCTGGCGAAGGTGAACTGAAGCGTAACGTGGGGCATCGCACGTGTTTCTGGGCGCAGATGAGCGGTAGCGCAGTTCCAGGAAACGCCCGCGCTTTGGAAAGGAGCTGAGAAGTGGCAAATACGGTGCCAATAACAGGAGCTACCAGGGAAAGCAAAGGATTAACCATGTATTCCGGGTGCGTGATAAGGGAAAGGAAAGCAATAAAGGTAAATGCGTTCCTTTTCTCATTTCTTCTTGGCACAAATGGATTTGAAGCTTGTTTGCGCCTTGTAGTATTGAGTGCATTTTTTACTTTTACGCTATTCATCTACAAAGCCCAGCCTTTGCTTAAATGCTATTTCTCAGTTACAATTAAAGCAGATGACACTGTTACCTTCAAGACCACTTCGTGGGGAAACACCATCCCGAAGAAACACAACCCACCACCTTTGCCTTCAGAGCGGAACTGCCGCTAAATAGTTTTTTCACTTCCATAGACTCTGCGGTACTGCTGGAGTAAGGACGTTAAGTTTTATACTGTAAATGTGCTGTTCTGAACTTTCTGAAGTTTAAAATGTAAATTTAAGCTTTATATTTTGTAGCTTGAGTGTTTTTCTAAAGACATTTCAAAACTTTCATGTGTATGTTTGAGATCATCCTGAAGCTCTAAAACATATTTAATAAGTTCTTGAATTTTAATCTTTTTTCTTTTTGATTAAAACCTGAGGTTTTTGCTGATATAGAATTATTTATACCCCAGGAAATGTAGTCTGAATTATTTTTGAGAGATTATACATTGGTTTTTCTGTAGTTGCTCTTAACGGACGTGGTCTTAGCTTTGAAATAATCCTAGCCTGGGCTGGGGGTGCCCGTGCCGCCTACCCCTGCGTGCTGCTCCTGCTGCTCCCTGGAGAAAGTTTAAAATACAGTCTTCCCTATTTCAAGTGTTGCGGGTTTTTTTTTTCCCTTTTCCATACTACACTGCCCTGGCCTCTAACAAATTATGAGGGTGTTTTGCATGTCAAATCATTACTGTCACTGTCATTATGATCACCTATTTCCTGGGCCAGGACTAGAGAGAGAAGTTACGTTGGAAGGAAATAGCCATAAAGAATTTCTAGATTAAGTGCATCTGGAGGAAGATGGGTGGACATTAATACACTTAAACTGATTAAAGGAGCATAATAAATCCACCTGGCTTCTGCAGAAGGGTTGGCTAGATGGCTACTGTAATCCTTCCTAGATTTAAAGATATGTGAATAGATCCCTCTGAGGAATACGATTCTGTCAAAAGTGCAAAATACAGAAATAAGTTTCTCGTTTATAGGAAACGATAAACTTCTACCCCATCTGTCTTCCCGGATCCTGCGATCAAACCGTGAGGGCAACTCCTATGCAGTTGGTGCCTCGTGCAGGATGTATAGATGGATTTCTTCACAAACTTGCGTTTGCTCTGCATGAGCTACAAACCAGCGGCACACAGGCTCATCGCGAGCGGCGCTGCTGCGGCTGCTGTGCCCAGGCCCGCTTCGCCTGGGGGATTTCTGGCGCTGGCGGGAGTCGGTCTGCAGCGCAGACCCCTCAGCGAAATTACTGCACAGGCCGCTGCTTAGTCGAGCGAAACGTGCGGTCGGCTTTACTCACAATCTGAGATTAAAGCCCGTTTAATCTGAGCACAGAGCACGTGCGTTGCAGGTAATTCGTTTAGGGGATCTAAAATCCAGATGGAGATAACGCAGGGTGGTGTGAAGGACCGCACAGACGTATGATTTTGGAAGGAAGAATGTGGTTTCAGCTCCATTGATCCAGTCAAAGGGGTCTTCTCCTGGTGGAACACGGCCACTGTTGCTGCCCTGTCCCTCCAGTGGCCCTGGTGACGCGGTTTCGGCCCTGGTGACGCGGTTTCGGCCCTGGTGACGCGGTTTTGGCCCTGGTGACGCAGTTTCGGCCCACCTTTCGGCCGGGCTTCCCAGAGGTCTTTCTTGACTCTGCCAACTCTCCGGTAAGGTCCCACCTGAAACGTTCGTATTAAAAGACGGCCAGTGTCAGCATCTTCTCACAGTACGATCCTACCACGCTCACGTAGTTTGAAGTTGATTTTATAATGAAAATCATAAAGCATACGAGCTCTGCGGGGCCCTGCACTGTGTACAGGGATGGCGATTCAGTACGTTTCACACCCAAAGCGTGACCATGTTTAGCCAATGCTGCGTACACTCCGAATTCTACGCAGCAACAAGTGTGCTTGTTGCACTTTTAATAAGCTTTTATCTGGAAAATAGTTTTATCATTGGGTTCTTTCCTTAAACTGGATTTTGTTGTTCCACTGAAGTAAAGCGTAGCACATTTCCACACTTTTCTAAATGGATTTTGAATGTACATTTTGAATATTGAAGTGAAAATTGGATATAATAAACATCTTTTCGGGCATGAGAGGAATCAAAGGACAGCCGTGCGGCATATTAAGTCAGGCTAGGTGCTCAACTCTGGCTGTCACCAGCGAATGTCAACACAAGCGTAGGTGACAGCCTGTGAAATTGCAGTGCAGAAAGGTACCAGAAAAAACGTTGAAAAGAGTTGTAAATCTTCTGGAGATTTTGTTGGGAGAGAAGGAGGGCCCACGGGTGCTGTGAGGCCCACGAAAGGCTCTGCAATACCTTTTGATTCCGTGTGAAAGGTGCTCAGCCCCCAACGCTGACCGTGCGCACGGGGATTAAGGACAGGACGGCATCGTCCGCCTCCCCCTCAGGCCAACCCACCCTTACGGATCCGACCCGGAGAAACGCGGGAGAACGAGCGCCGCTTTACCCAGGGAGGTGGGTGCGCAAACAGTTGTATAATTGCACAGGGCTGTAGTCACAGCTGTGACGTAGTCATTTGAGTGCATATTTTGGGTGTAAATTTATTTCTCCCTCGGTGAATTGCTAAAACAAGACCGTCGCTTCAGCCCTCGATCTGTTTGCTGAATTTGTATCGCCGTCAAACGGCAGTTGTGCGTGTATAGATTAAAGAAAAATGTGTGTCTGTCTTCAAGATATAGCTGGTTATAAAAGTACTTTAAATAAGGGTATAAAGGCATGAAACCAGGCGTAAAATCTGTTGATTCTACCCTGAATGTCACAAATTGGAAAATACGTGAAAAGTGAAAGATATACTCTGCCGAAACTTACTTAAACTGTAATAGCAGCTAAAGTGCTCCCGTACAGCAGAAACCGGGTACGGCATTACCATTTTCTAAGTTTAAGATTTTTATTTCACAACTTAGACTCGTGGAATCCCAGAATGGTTTGGGTTGGAAGGGACCTTGAAGATCACCCAGTGCCACCCCCTGCCCTGGGCAGGGCCACCTCCCCCCAGCCCAGGGTGCTCCCAGCCCCGTCCAACCCGGCCTTGGACACCTCCAGGGATGGGGCAGCCACAGCTTCTCGGGGCAGCCTGCGCCAGGGGCTCACCGCCCGCACAGAAAAGAATTTCTTCCTAATATCTCATCTAAATCTCCCCTCTTTCAGTTTAAAACTGTTCCCCCTCGTCCCATCGCTCCCCTCCCTGACCCAGAGTCCCCCCCAGCTCTCCTGGAGCCCCTTTAGGCACTGGAAGGGGCTCTGCGGTCTCCGCGGAGCCTTCTCCTCTCCAGGCTGAACCCCCCCTCTCCCAGCCTGTCCTCCCCGCAGAGGGGCTCAGCCCTCGCAGCATCTCCGGGCCCTCCTCTGGCCCTGCCCTATCAGGTCCACAGGTCCATGTCCTTCTTATGCTGGGAGCTCCAGACCCAACCTGTGTGACCTTCATTTGAGCCCCTAAAACCAGTTTTACTTTGCATCTCAGCTGTGTCCAGAGAGCTTTACGCTATTGGCTTTGTGGCGTATAAACCCAGAAAAAGCGTTTTCTGCATCAGGTGAAAGACAGGTTTCTGTTACGAGTCACACTATGCCTTTGTAACGTTAATCCCTAAAAAAGCTCCCTGAAAATTCTAAGAGTTGTTGGAAGTCAGCTTTATGGGCAGTGCTTTTCACGAGAGAGCTGCCGCCAGCCCCAGGCGCGGGCGCGTTCCCTCGGCGCCGCACACGTGCGGCTCCTGCGGACCACCCGTGGTTAAAGCGCCAACACCGCCTCAGAACCCGGAGCCCTGTGCACAGGGGCCGCCGGTTTTTAAAAGCTCTTGACATTGGCTTCCGTGAGGAATATAAATGACCGAAAGTGTTGGGGACGGACAGTTCCCTCTTAACTTAGGCTCTGTCATTCCTTTTAGCCTTCGCAGCTGATGGCACGCAACGCAGCCGCTAAACCCTGTAAGCCGGACACCAACGTGAAAAAAGCGCACTCCATCACTTGTGCTGTAACAGGTAAATCAATATGAAAAAAAATAAACATATCTGTAAACTATTAGGGCAAAGGCTGAAAACCAGGACTCAAGCAAACACAAGAGAGCCTTTCAAGAACTGTCTGCCGTTTCGCGCCCTTGGCTGGAGACTCTTTCGGAAAGGTTGAGCGAGAGGGAGCTGTTCCAAGATGAAGACAAAAAAGCTGGTGAGAAAACTTACCAAAACCTTTTATAACCAGCTATCAGTCCGCCACAGCTTGTTCAACAACTTACGTAGTGCTGTCCTCTCCAAGAGAAAGAGAAGGGAAAAAAAAAAAAAGTAAAAAAAAATGACAATAAAGCCGCGTTTTCCAAAGCAGTACGTTGTGCGGAGGGAGCAGGGGAATTAGAGTTCAGCATCTCTTGCTCAGCCGCCTCCTCCCTCGCCGGCGCACGGAGCGGGGGATCCCCCAGTGCTGGCGTACCGTGACGAGCTCGGGGCTCCCTGGCTTCCACTTCTGCCTCTCCTCGCTGCGGGATATTATACAGCCGGGGTAGAGCACAACCACATTGAGGCGTGAGATCAGAATGAAATAATTAACGATGATGTTATTTAACATGTAGCACAGCAGCCTCAGCAATGTAAAACAGTGGTTAAGTGCTCCTTGACACTAGCGGTCCCTACTTTCATGAGGTTCAGGGAAGCGGTACTAGTCCCAAAGTTGGTTAATTTGCATGTTAGGCGGTAATCTGATTTCGAAATTTAAAGTTTTGCTTATGAAAGAAACATTTCTCCATAAACTTTTATACCATAAACAAAACTTTCACACTGCCCTTGAATTGCCACACCTTGCCCTCTGGCTCCTGCCTTATTTCCCCCTTAAACTTCAATTTATTTTTATACATTTCAGAATTCCCCTCAAACGTTATAGATTTTCTCTGCCAGACGCCATCTCCTGCCTGAATCGATGCGCTAAATATCCATTTCCTGAAAGAAGAGCTTGTCCAAAACAGCGCGCTCATCGCCCGGCGACACGACCGTTCGGAAACGCCGTTGGAGAGACCGGCACGCGTAGAATCCGTAACCTCTTTTACTGCAGTTTCGTGCGCGATTGGGGACTGCTCTCACCGGTAAGTAGTGACGTGCAGCTCTGCCAGCTGCTCACCCGCTGCCAGCGCCGGTTCGTTGCCTGCACCGCGCCGGCCTCGTGCGGTGTGCGTTGCCTCTGAGCCGCTACGCGGAAGTTACGGCACGCTGCCATCTGCCGTGGGGCTGGAAGGCGGTAGAGAGAGTCACTTTTTTAAAATAAAACACAACTTTTATTCAAGGTGAGACTTCTCCTGTTGTGAGACTTTTCATGGAGCTTATTTCTCCTGCTTTTAAATTAGCCAAACTTTGGGAGAAATGACTTCCTAAATACATGAACCAACGGTCGGGACAAAATATTGTATTTTAAGCGCTTTTCCTTAGTTTAGGCCGTAGTTTAAGCAGGACGGACTACTCATTTCCATAAAGAATGCAGATTTTGCGTCCTCAGGGGGTAAATGCACTTTGTACATCACTGTGCCACTCTCCAGGTTAACTTTCTGTATTGCTTATGCGCTTTTTTAAAAGACGATACAACACACTCCGGAAATACAAGAACAGGAAAAGGAAAGTGGTTGCAGTAGCTAAGGAAAGCAGTTAATATGTTAAAACTCGTATGTGCTATATGCAAACAGACACTCCTTGGCTGGCTGTTAAGATTAAAAAAAAGAAACACCAAAAAAAAGACGTAGCAGCCCAACTGTTATCTTTGAAGCGTCAAAGTTGGAAAAAGTCATTTGACTTCCAGCTTCAGCGAGATCTTGACACCGGTTGCAGACAAGTGATGAGAAATGGCTGTATTTCTTTTTGGGTTTTCATGTTGAGCTGAGCTGCTGAAGATTTGTCCCTGTGCAAGGCATCCGAAAGCGTGGACAGGTTGAAAATAATCAGCCGCTTTATCCCAGTCACCGGCTGTGCCGATACAAGCGAGGCCCTGGGTAGAGAGCCGTTTTGAAGCCTCGGAGGTGTAAGCACAAGCTAGCAGCGACGCCGGATCAAAGGACGGCAATGCAAAGCCAGGCTTCCCCCCGTGAAGCAGCTCCTGCGGTTCTCGGGGGAGTTCTGTACCCCTAAATAGGCTTCATGAAAGAGATATATTCTTCGGAAAGAGTCCATTGAGCAACGTAAGGATTGCAGTCTCTATAATCTGATTAGAAGAGATGATTGCCTTCACATAAGGGAAGTTTTAAACGATGTCAAAGGCTCCTGAGAAGAGGAAGAAAAGACCTTTGAATTTGTGTCCGTTAGGACAAGAATGAATCGGTTTTACTTGCACTAAGGCGTGGAAGATTGAAACGGGGCGGAAGTTCCACGACTTTCTCAGGAGAATTAAGCAGCTCCTCCCCACCCCCAAAAAAACCCACCCCAAACCCAGAAAAAGCCACCAGCCCTCAGAAACGACACGATTATTCTGAAGTATTCACAGAGACTGAAGGACCGTTTCCAGAGGCTTTCAAACCTGTTTCGTCTCACACCTTTTTGGTGAGAAGCAAAACTACTTCCCGTTATGTTCTTGAAAGGCTGCGATTCGATCATTTATGAAGCTATGGCCACACCTTCCTTAGTTCCCTCTTCCTTGTGATACTGTGATACTGTTATCCAGAGTCCGTGCTCCAAAGATGTGAAGAATGCTCTTTCTGCTTTACTTCACGTTTGGTGGCTTCGCATTTTCAATCTGCTTTTCCCTTTGCTTCATCTAAGAGCGGTAAGCCAAGCAAACTGAGTTCTAAGCGCCTAAGAGCTCGGATTTTATTATGCGTTTACACATTGGTTGGGGGAAAAAAGTTCCGGAGCAACTAGAAGAAAATGTTAAGACCTGGATTTAAAATACGTAATTAAAAAGCTGGAGAGTCATGTTATTAATTTTAGGGCAGTTTTTGTTTTCCAAACCTAGCAAGGTCACACATTCAGCTCTGGCAACATTCAAAGCGTACGGTCCATCACTGTTTCAGTGTAAGCGCTGAGGAAATAAAGCATGAAGCTTTAAAACAAAAAGCATTAAAAACAAAAAAGGTATATTGGCTTTTTATTCCTTTTTATTAAATACACATTTACATTGATGAAAAAGTCTACCCATTTAAAATACTAATTTAGATTAAGGTATCGACTTTATAAATAACGTGCACTTGAAAGTATGCAGTGCTGTCAGACTTCAGTGACGTTCACATGAAAAAAAGGAAACAGTTCAATTTTTTTATTAGAGATGCAATATATTGTGACGTACTGTTGTAAGCGTGATGTTCATTTCGAAAGCGTATGCAGCATCCAAGCAGTGGTTACTTTTTATAGGACTATGTCAAATTACTCTTTCCACAGCTGCAGTTCTTTACACTGGGAGAACTATTTTACTAATTAAGCAGTGAGCAGGGAAGAAGACCAACCCAACCCAACCCAGCGCTGAGCAGGGAAGTTGTGCGCACCGAGGGCATCCTGAGGAGCAGACAATTCGAACATCGGCTTCAAGGAACAACGTGCGTACCCGGCCCCTTTTCTGCCCACTGGAAAAAGCCACATTGTTTTTCCTTCCCAAGAGGGCACACGAAAAAGTTCTTTCCGTTATTGGGACCAATCTTCAGCACAGTCTTCATAACGCATCGCTTGCCGTGGTTACAAAGGGGAAAATTCAGGTCAGCCCACTGCCGAGAGAAACAGGGTTCAGGCACGGTTTCAGCACACGCGATGGCTATGAATTCCCGATTTTAAAACCGGCAACAGAAACAGATCGGCAGGGGGGGCCCTAGGAGACACTCCTCCCTGGAGTCCATGGGAGCCCTTTTGTGCTCACTGACTGTAGATTTTTGTTTAACGTTAACTGAACTGCAGGCGCGCTGGCTGGTGTAACCTGAATTGATGTTAACACAGTTTCCTTCCAATCAAGGCATTCGCCCCGGTGGCCGGGTCGAACTCTTCTCAGCCACGTTCATCCACAGCAACGGCACCAGCTGGAAGGTGGGCTTAGGTTACTGGTGCAGCAGCGGGAGCAGCTGCCCACGCAGGGCACAGAATCCTCATCCGAGGAGGTTTTCAAGATTTTGGCTCGAGAGAATCGTGGCTGATGCCTGGAGTTTGCCATAGCCCTTCTTCGAGCAAGAGGCTGAGCTGAACTACCTGTACGAGTCCCTGCAAACCCACATTGCTGCTGCGCGTCTGTTTTACGCCACACGGAAGCAGATTAAGAGCACCGGCACAAGGAGATGCCTTCTCAGCAACTGAAACTGTCAGTTTATAACTACTTTCAATTCAGCGTGAAAAAGTATTTAGAATTACCTCCAACTTTCAATGGATCATATCTGTCCGGAATGAGATTACCGGGGCAAAGAGGCTGCAGGAACAAGTGCTCATTAGAAAACCGGCCCTGAAGTCTTATACGTACTTGAAAGTAGTCGCACTGGGTTTCTCTGGGTAGAGGACAGGTATAAAACTGCCTGCCCTTATTTTCTCCGTCCTTCCTCACGACTCTCAGGCTGCAGAGGCGGCCGTGTTTGCTGCAGCGAGGACAGCCCGCGCTCAGCGTACGAGTGCCATCTGTCACGCTGGCTCCGGGTGCGCTGCAATGACGGGGTCCGAAATGAGTCCTGCCCACTGTTAGAGAGATCACCAACACCCCAGACAAAGAACCCGCTCCGGCCATTGCAACAGCTCGCCCGGCGTACTTTTACACGCTATGACAGCCGGAGAACGAACTTCTCCAGCGCACCCCACTGCGCCTTCGAAGCTGAGTGAGTGCTAGCAGTGAACAGACCAGACCCTGTGCTTTTCTGGCAGGTATTACACCAGTTTTCCCCAGCATCAGCCCACGTTTTAAATTATTTCAAGGTACTCAAATTAATCTACAAAACAAAATGAGTATTACCACCGCTATTATACTGCCCACCCTCTTGACTAAAACGTTACGGTAATGCTCCAAATCATATTCGGACAAGAAGTAATCCAGCTGAGAGGGCGGAATAGTGTTCTCTGAATGGGATAAAGTTCCTTTCTTTCTTTCTTCCTTCCTCACACTTGAGAGAATCAGATTATCTGAATGCAATACATAAGGCATTATTTAAAAAATGATACCATGAAAAATATTAATACTCTGCAATTTATCTGTCCACTGTATTTATAGAGCAGAAAAGCAGTGATGAAACCTTGGTGAAAAAAAGAAGAGATTTAATTAATTCATTCTTGTTAAGTTATCAGCTTAGGAGTTTTATGTTCTCTTTTATGTCTGGAAGATTGCAGTCCTGCAGCCATCAGCAGTTTTCTTCCGACACCTCATTAAAACAAAAGAAAAAGAACACCACCAAATTTTTGTTGGTTTTTGTTACAAAGTGTTTGGGTTTGGTTTTGTTGGTTGTTTTTTAAACATTTAAGTTGATGACTTGCTGTAACTACCTGTTATCGTGATTGATACTGTCTCATTTCTCCTTTGCACTCCTCTGTATTCTCAATTATCCTGCCTCCATCCTCACTTCGCTGCAGTCTCTACCGAGGCAGCAAGGAGAAAGTATATTCACAGAGCCCAGCTGGCTAGCCAGCCGGATCCTGCCGCAAAACTGACGCTTCAACAATGCAATAAATAATTTCTGTGTTTCAGAACAGACACACGGGCAAGAATTTTGTAGCATATTGTTACTATTTCACATTAATCCTCCATAATTTACCACTGAAAGCGATATCTCCCTCGGACTCCCATTACTGTTGTGTATGTCAGCCCAACTTTTCCGTGACAGCCCTAACAGGTTCTCCCATTTCTCTGAGCTACGCAATGGACGTGTCTGAACAGGGCTGCGTAAATCAAAACGCAGGACAGGCAGAGCGTTGAAGTAGTTGCATATAGGATAGGGAGGAAAGTTAAGAGAAAACAGGGATGGGAGGTACATCGGGGTAGCCGTACAGAGCTTCGTATCACGGCAGAACGTTTAAAAAGGCTAGCTGACAAATAACTTCAATCAGAATATATTCATTCAGCTACTTTCCTTTTGTCATCTCGCACAATGACTTCAAGATCTCTAAGCAGATGGCAAATCCAACAGCTCCTTAGGTAGGACGGTGCTGGCTGACCCCGTAGAGCGATACGGTCCTGTTCCGGGGAACAGCCGAACCATCCACAGCGGCGCTGGCCGCATGCCCAGACCCGGCCTCGCCAGCGACAGCCTAGGTCACTCGCTGCTTTTGAAACCCGAGTGTCATTTTAGTTACCCAAATATAAATTACCTCTGGCGGAAATCCAGAGACAACAGCGTCTGAACCCAACAGCACAGTATTCCATTAATCTTCAGGGATAAAGCTGGTTTATGGGATTATAACGAGACTTGTTTACATTTTAGAATACATACCTCATCGCTGCATTATATTGGTGAACAGAAGGCAGATGGTCAGTTTTCTGTTTCTTCTGTATGTGTTTGAAAGCGAGAGGTTGCCGAGAGGAGGACAAAGCCATTGCGCAGTCCTCGTCTCTGCTTCCCCCTGACTGGCAGCCATTGTTTTGGGTTTGATTAATACCGCTTTTTGGAGCAACACACTGAGAGTGTCTGTCGGATATTTGGCTATCATTTCTCCGAACAGCTTTGTTACCAAGATCTGTTAAGACAAGAGTTGTAGTTCCAAACGCAGCTTTCCTATTGATCCTTATTTCTGTGCTTGGTTTTAGGAAATCATTACAAGGGTACTTCATTAAGTTTACGTTAAAGGCTCCAGAATCTTCAACGTTCTCTGTCTTTGGAACTAAGGAAAAATAAGTTATTGGTTATAATCCATCTGTGTCGAGCAATACATCATATTGCTGATCTGTATTTGTAAGTCATCATACAGAGAGCGAAAGAGTAAATTTACCATACCATCTTAGAAGATCTCAGAACCTGTCACAGATCAGATATAGTACCAAATTTCTTACAATAAAAAAGCTCATGCACTTTTGGAGTCATGTACAGCATGCGTTTCAAGATAACACTGGTATTGCTTGAATAGGACCAGATGTGAATAGTACTCTGTAAATGAAAGCTGTTGGAGAATTAACCATACAAAATCGAATTTGGCCCAAATACAGGGATTAAAATATTTGAATTTTTCAAAATAACTTTTTATAACCCCAGCACTGGGAGACTGCAGGGTATGGTACCTCCAGCAGCAACGCATTATCCATTTTTAAAGTATTGTTTTACTAGTGACACAAAAAGCAATATTCATTTGTTGGGTTTTCTAGTGCTTTCAGGGTTCCCATCCTTTCCAAACATTGCGCGCATCCAAACTCATCGATCCCTTACTTCTTCTTCAGAAGCAAGCAGCTCAGACATTTACTTTGCATTTATATCCTCACATAAACAACAGTACATTTCTTCACAGAATCAGAGGCCTGCCCAGTGGGCAATAATCATCCCAAAATAATTTATTAATGCTAGTTTAATAAATAAGGAGACTGTCGGTAATCTTTCCTGAGAGAAGGGTGTAAAGAAAAACTTTACGGGCTCCCTATGTGCCATCTTTGTCAGGCAGCTGTGAAGCCACAGTGTTCAAGAACAGCGTTGCTCCTTTTCTACCGTCTCCGGGAAGTCTCTCCCTCCTACAGCTTCGCTCCATACAAGGAAGAGGGAATTAAGCAGAAGAAAAACAGGTAGCGAAGGCACACACAAAGGCACTCTCTCCCCAAAGGCAGCCTCACTCAGAAACAAAGTAAGAGTCCCTCCAGTTTACTCTGGACAGTACTGGTTTCCAGGCTCCTCCCGCTTTGCCACTCCAGCACAGTGAAACACACTGGTCCCAGTGCATTCGGATTTGTTTAAGAGAGAACAGGAGCGTGGCCTTGTGCTGAGCAAAGGAGCAGGGCAGTTAAGATGTAACGGTAAATAGTTATGTCTGTCTACAGACCGAATTATTTTGGCTGCATGGCCAGCAGCTAACTTGATGTACCCAGTATTCTGTCCTCAAAAATTCAAATGTTTCTGCTGACAGTAGTTAATTTTAGAAACAGCACAAAAGACGAAAAAAAAAAATTAACGCAGTGAGAAGGTAAGGAGTACAAAGTCTGAAGAAGCAAAATCATGTTTTTTTAAAAAAAAATCTCAAATACCACCCCTATGATGCAAGAATAAGTCTTTTTTTCAAAAGAATTTTTGTAACAGTATTCCACCAAGTCTAACGCGTCTTCAGATCCCCGGCCCGTTTTCAGTAATGGCACATAGCTAAACAAGGGAAACTCAGAAGTACGGGAGAAGGAAGAGGATGTTGTTCCGCAGCGGCAAATACAGCACTTGTGCACGTGCTGTTACGTATTTCAAGGCCCAGCTGACAATATTAATTCCAGGATAAACGTTAGTTGGTAAATCTGAGCCTGTGGACAGATACAAACTTCCAGGTTTCTGAGGCTGATTTTGCAGGAGAATTACACGTGATTAGCCTCTGCTGACAGCACGTGTGACACACAGCACACAGACATACTTTAATTGATTCCTGGCCTGCAGAAATGGACGTTAGCTAGTGTAAGGTAAGTTTCACACACATCACTCCATTCACAAGAGGACTAACTAGAATGAAGCAATATTTAAAAAAAAAAACCAAACCAACACAAACATTGGAACTTATAAAATAAGAACCAAAATCAGCACCCTAAAGTCACTTCTTCACCAGCCGGGAATTTGGGGGCACTTCGGAAAGTATGGCTCAAAGTTCCATCAAAAGCTAAGGGAATGGGATCTCTAATTCCAATTTCAGTAGATATACTTTGAGTCATATAGTTAAGGTCAGTGAACTTTCAACAATGGGTCCTGGAGCCTATGTGAAAACATTATTTCTTCTCAGATACAAAAAGCCTGTAGAGTGTTTACAAACATATTTTCTTTCAGTTTTGCAGCACTGGAACTAGAAAAATAAAGAAATTAGTTGTATTATGTGAATTTCAGGCACTTCACTGAATAATTCACTACACAATGTGAAATAAGTGGAGTATTAGTTTTTTGAGGTAGGAAAGTTTCAGTGTGGAGTTTTTATAGAATTAGCTTTATTCCTAAAGCCATCCTAAAGCATGCACACCTCTAGACTTTGTTTCTTGGAACACACGTGGCAATTCAAAGTGTTTTGGAGCAGCAGTCTTGATCCAAATAACTTCCTGTAAATCCCTACGCAGAGTGATTTACTCGCTTTTTCTACAGAAAGTAAACAAAGACTACAAAGCTCCTCTTTATGTAGAAAATGGGTCTCAGTGGAAAGCCTGTCCATTACATCACTCATGCCTCCTTAATATCTAAATTTCAATCCAGAAGTCTGGAGAGAAGCTAGCATGTTACTCATTCCACCTTCCTGTCCCTTTCCAGGTCTCATTCACAGCTGCTTCTGCCCACCACATCTGGAGAGCAGCATTAGAAGATCCAGCAAGAGACAAAACCCAAATTTAGGTAAGTAGTCCAGAATCATCCTTACTCTGAACTTGAAGGAAGAAAACCTCGCCCCTGAGAAACCCGACATCATTTTGGAGGGGGTACCAAAATATACTGCTTTTTTTTCCACAAGAAAGAACGATGATTACTTTTCTGCCCCCGGGTGATTTCTCGATTGGATGTATGCTGTAAGCTTCTAATGATTGTAAGGAGAGCTGAAAGAATGGCGTTTTGTCTCGCACCTTGCCCCAATAAAAACAGCGGGGCACTGCAGAGGCTCGTCTATAGAATCTCACCTGTACACAAAGGCAATACGCCTGTAGGGTTTAAGACAAGACAGTTTCCATGATTGTCTGTGCAAGATTTCCCCAAAATCTGACTAAGTTAGCTAAAGTTATATAAACACAATTTACAATGAGACACTTCTACAGTTCTATAGTTGTAAAAACTGCAACAAAACTACCATCCTCCCCCCATTGCCAGCAGAGGTTCCAGACAACCTTTCAATACCTTCAGGCCTTGAAGTCAAACAGGCATCGCAGGTTCCAGCAGAAGGCTTGTTGATGAGGGTACAGCGCAGACACGTCCACTCCTCTTCAGATTTCTGAGCTACGTGTTCATTAGAACATGACCCCCTGCCACATGCCCAGCCAATTAGGCTGTTTCTCGCTGGCAGTTTGCTGGGAAACAAAAGAATGATGTTAGTCTTTTGTGACGTTTCTTCTACAAATTGCCTTACACCACTATGCGCGGGGAAGCACAGGGCCAGAGAACAAGCGGCACAGCGTTCGGCCTGCCTGTCATAGCTTGGACAGCATGTCATGCTTACAGTTTGATTATTTTTTTTTTTTTCCCCCCCCTTTACCTCAAGGGCAAACCTTTCCCGATGCTGCAGAAGTCATACAAATAAAAATATTTAAACGAAAGCAGACAAAAAGTTAATAATTAACTGATGTACTCTCCAGCACAATGCCCCAGCCTCTCTCAAGTTCCCTGCCGTTTGCAGGTACTGCAGCAAGAAACTCGGCGAGAACGGGAGACTGTTTCAGTACTCTCCCCCACCCCCCGTACAGAACGCTTACTAACAAACGCGTTACTGGATGGCGAACTGCTCACAAGCCGAACTACAGAAAGTCACACAATCTAGCAAACAAATGTTTTTGCTCTCATTGAAATGGTACCCTTTAGACCACTTTGTTACCTTAACAGCCAACAGAACTGGAAAAGTATATTTTAAAGATTCCAGGTACATTTGAATTTGATGAGATAGCTTATACTGCGTATTTTCTTCATTTTTCAGTTGAGCAAAATCATGAGCTACTTGACTTGACGCAAGAACCACCGGGTTAAGTTTTAGTTTACAATCTATAGCAAGTCACTCTGGTCACAGGGGTTCCTTTCAGCCTTCAAAGGTGAAAAGCTTGGAGTGGCAGATAAACCACTTGAGCCAAAGATACTTTTATTTGGTAACAGTTACTGCTTAATAGAAAACAAAGACCTGACCATTAGGATGAGGACAGCACATGAAAAGACCTTTTTATTTTATAGCTACCGTTACCATTTTTTTTTTCACTGAAAAACACCACTGTTTAATTAGTTGTTTAAAAAAAAAAACAAAACCAAACCCCAAATCACTACTTGTTCTAGAACAGAGAGAGAAAAACATTTTTCTTCCTTGCATCATTTTCTAGTTGTCTGACTCAACGGAACGCTGCTGTCTTCTTACCCTTCTGCACAACACTTATTATTATTACTTTCTGAAAATACAGCAGATTGGGGTTATCAGCATGTGAAATATTTATCTTCCATGCTGGAATTTTCTATATTTGATCTGTACTCAAAGGCGATTTTTAAGCTTTAACCAAAATCCCTTCAGCCATCTGAATCTTGAAAGAAGGCTGGAGGTGGGAGAGGGATTTGTGTGTTCTGTAAGTCTTATCTAAAAAAAAAATAAAATATATATATATATACACACACACACACACTAATGAAGGCAAAGTGTGCAAAGCTAAGCAGTATCTTTTATTCGACTGACAGAGCTCAGAATAAAAAGGCAACATTGTAAAACCTCAGATGAAAATTTTCAAGAATAACTTTGGGTATGTAAGAGTCTGAATAAAGTGCTTTTGGAACTTTTACCTTTTGACCCTTTGTGATATCAAATGCATTTTGGGCTTTTCTAAAATAAAAGGAGGAAAGCTGCTGCTAGCACAACTTATGTGGAACTTAAAGCGTCTCTGTGGCAAACCCGTAGTAAAAGCTTTCCAAATCCGATAAGGAGGAAGAAAAAAAAAAAAAAAAGTGCTAAGCCCTACAATATTTGCTGCACTCTGAGTTTACTGAAGTTTTAGTTGTCATCAGAGCAACTCCACAGCCAGAACAAAAATGCATAGCTGGAAAGCTATCTAGACATTCCAGGACTGAAGGGGCTATCCTACAAAAAGAAAGAGGCACACAAATTCCTGCCTTCCTTATGCCATTCGACTCAGCTGCGTGTAAGCATCCAACCTGTTATATTGATAACACCGAGAACAAGGAGCAACTTTTCCAGAAACAGTGAATAATTCTGAGCACCCAGAATTGTTTTGTAATTCCTACATTTGATTAGAGTAATAGCTATTTTGTAACAGATGGGGCCTTTGAAAAAAATAGTTATCAAAGAATCAAAGCTTTTAACCGTTTTTAAATACCAATGGCCAAACCATTTTTCTTTTGCAAAGTCAAGCGAAGTTAGACATAAAAAGCACAAGGATCTATTCTACTTGAGAAGCGACGTCCTCTTACTCTAACAGCACTCTGAGGACAGCAATGCTTTAAAGCGTTATAAAGTTACCGTCATACCCAACACTGACGAGCTGGGGATCCACCTTCTGACATCGAGAGCAGAAGTAAGTCATCCTGTTATTCTCTCCCAAACGACACCCGGTGACCTTCCCGTCACACTGACCACAGGTTGGGCGCTTGTATACTTTGTAGTGTTTGTAGAGCGGAGACCCAGTTTTGCGGCACTAAAACAGAACGTGTTTAAAACCCAAGTTAGAGACCCGGTATAAATTTTATGTCAGTCCCTCTACAGTTCAACTGAAGCTAAAATAAAAAGAACCCTACATAAACTGACAACTCAATGACTAAAGATATTTAAGGCACACTCATAAGGGTTATCATCTGCATTTCACATTCTTTTATGAAAAGAATTTACTTTAAATTGGGTATAGTAGTGTCTGGAAGTGTATATTCTTCACAGAATTAAATAAAAGACACAAGACAAAAAAAACCCAAACCATACTAGCATGGTGCAGGCAAATATGTGCCAGGAACCCCCTGAGTTCAGCTGGACCAGCTAGCTCTGATTCAGCACCAGTCATCTTTGACCTGGCGCCTTCAGGACTGTTCTTAAACAGCTGATGGGCTCCAATCAATACAGCACAGAAAACAAAAATAAAACAAACATACAACACAAAACAACCAACACCTTCCCTCACCTCAAAACCAACCAAAAACACACCGCAGAGCCAGCTCAGACCTGGCGCTACAATCTGGGTTAATGAACCTTCCCAAAACCTAAAGAACCGCGCAGTGCAGAAATATTCCAGAGATTCTGCAGGATTCGGGTAGCGCCCAGTAAAGCTGCTCAGCTTCATCAGAGCACTGGCCATGCCAGAGAAGCTGGCTCATGAAAAGCCACTCGGCACTACGGCGAGCTCCCCAGATGCTGGCAGAAAGCCCTATTAAATTAAGTACAGTACGAGCCCAAAGGGCACACGCAGTGACCTGAAGAGTCTCCAGAGCGCTGACAAGCAGGCACATTTCCTGAGACAATTCACACGGCGTCAGCATAGGCATACCCCAGCTAAAACTGGCAGAAAAAAAAGAAACCAACACCAAACCCAAGAAAAAAAACAAGAAAAGCCCAGCGGAGATGCAGCCAAGACTGCGGAGCCACACGAGTTTCTGCACTACAGCCACAGTGCCTCGGGCACGGTTCACGCGACACCACAGCTGGCGCAGCAACGCCAGCCCAGCTCCGGCAGGGCTCAACAGCTCTGGCTCCACCGTGCATGAAGATCCTTGGAGTTTTCCCAAAATACAGGTGACTCTGAGCACAGCGTATTTGCTTCTGCTGTGCTTTTATTCATCAGCCTCGCTGAATGAGAATGCTTTTTGCCATTACAATCTAGTAATTCAATCAGAAGGAATTACTAATATGTATTTGCATGAATATTAGCAAGCAGTTTGCTTTCTCCTCAAGATTTCTCCTCAAGGTTTACAATTAGTTTCTTATTAGCAGTTTCCTCCCATCCAGTTATTTAAAAACCAAACAAAAGCAACAGCTTTTTACACAAACAAGATTCCTCACCTTTGCATCTGTATTACAAATGTTATCGTATGTTATTACAAATGATACAGCATGATTACTGCAAACATTCTATAAAACGTGATCAAGCACTACCCCTTGCATTAACCTATTCTCATTCTGTTTTGACCTCAAAGAGACTTGGGGCTGGGGGTAGCTCTCCTTTAAAAGCACTTGACTGGTGAATACTTGCTAAGAATAGATTATAAGTTTTAAAAATAGCTGAACTGAGCTACAGAAAGTTCAACTTGTTTGTTTATTGTCAGTCTAAAAGCCCATAACACATTTAAATCTCCTCGTATTATAGGTGTTGCAGAAGTGGATGCTATCGCCTCAGTGGTAGGCTTCACTATGAAGTCTGGAGAACGAAAAGGTTTCCCCAGCCAACAGACTAAACTATTCTTCAGCGGGTTGGGGGAAAGCAGACATTTAAGCAGACTATTAAACAAATTACATTTTTAGCCTTTATGATTGAAAGACAGTATTAGGACAGTTAGGTGCCCTCCTCCTAGTCTACAAAAAAAAAAAGAATTTTTAGCAGCACTAGCCCCTTTGCCTTTCATGAATATCAAGAGAAACAGACAAGAATTTCACTGCTGCTGTTCATTTCTCTGCATGCAGCTTAAAGAAAAACATACAAGAATTAGGTCAAATTCTCTCTTTTTCCATTTCGGAAAGCTAAAGAGCAACCAGGAATTATAGAGTTTACAGGGGAAGAAATTAAATCCTACTTTAGTTGTGGCAGCAGGGAGAAGCTGGAGTTTAATTCACTTTAGCAACTAAAAACATTGTTTCACTTAGGGGGAAAAAAAAAAAGAAAATATGCTTAGAGGTTAAAATCTATTTAGTCAAATGAATATACTTGCTATTTCAAGTTTCATAAAGGAAGCCAATAATAAAGGATTACCTTCATCCTCCCCTGGGGGCAATCTCTAGTTCCCAGCTTGACCTTTACGTTATCTTACACATAAGCGTGTGTTTAACCTACATCAAGTGAGGGTACAGCGCACGCACAGCCGAACTGAACTGGTCCTCAGGCAGCGTCCGTCAAACTCTTCTGCTGCATCTGGGCCGAGCTGTGCACATTCTGACAGTCCAGACTGCCCCAGCTTTCCATCATCCGACAATTCACAATTAACAAAGAGCACACAAACCAACATTCCTCTTCACAGAAACACTCGTCCTGTTGCATCGTTTTGCTGGTTTCACCAGAGGATCACATACAGCCAACATGCCGGACTCAAGTTATGGAGGTTTTTCAGAAACATATACCAATACCTTGTAAAAAAGCAGGGTAAAATCACGTGTCATTTTCACCAAGTGACGTATCTGCACATCTGTCAGTTGGCAAACCTGCGAGAGAGGCAAGAACGATTTTTAGACTATGACGATGCTAAGGGACAACAGCAGAAAGACCTATTAATGCAGGGGTTCTTGGAACGCCCTCAGCTGATGTGGAATTGCATTGCCTCCTGTTATGATAATTCTCCGACTTCACATTATATATATATATATATATATACACAAACCCTCTCTGTAAAAGAGTACATTTTCATATTCTTCACTACACAAACTCACTGTCTGAATACCAAGCAACTTACTTCGTTTCATCCATGCAAAACATGAGGCAAAAATTTCAATTGTCTTCCTCTATATTGACCTAAAAGTTCCTGATCACAGAAATCACGTGGAGTTAATAACTCTTAGTTGTCTCTTAATTTCCTCATGGATTACGATACGACCTATCTATCATCAGAGGCTCTTTCCTATGAGAGATCTTCAGGAAGAACACTCGAGCCAAAAGCATCACAGTTAGAGACACATATCAACCAAATACATTTTTGTTAAGAACTCAAAATTTTCAGTCACGTTTTAATTTACTCTGCCAGCTCACGTGGCAGATGCAAGTAAAATCCAGATTGATCCTGTGAAGGACTTTCAGATATATTATGTTTAAAAAACCTTTCAGTTACTATCTTCACCAGGTTTCCTCTACCTTGTGTGTAAACATCTCAAGCTGTTTTGCAAACATCAGACGACTTTTCAACCAAAGTCTGGAGACGCATGCTTGAGGATATTAACCAGAAAAAGTATGGTAAACAATGGTAGAAAAGCAAATGATGCCAGCTAGCAGGATGGAAAGTGGAAGAAGCAGCTGCAAAAATAATTAGCTCTGCCACATAAACTATTTTGGGCAGCAACTGAGCACAGAAAACCTAAGCAGTCTTCACTTTCCTTCATTTGTAGGCTGACAATTTAACGGTAGCACAACAGGGTGCCAGAGAAAGTCAGGATGTGAAAGTTAAATGAATTCCCTACTAAGAAGAGGTTTCAAGTTGTAAGAGAGAAAGCTTCGCTCCACAAAATACATCTACTCTGAAGCAGGAGTAGCACCAACAGGTTCCAAGGAATGCCATGACAAACATCTCCAGTTATAATGATAAGGCATTAATTTAGTGTCGTAGAATAACTTAAGAAATGACAGATGATAAAACAAAGGTAACATCATGACAAAATGTTATATACATGTGTATTTACATTCCTAATACTTCAGTGGTGTTAAAAACAATCCTGAGGACATTTCACCCACCTTAACAGCTGGATGAAGGCCACTGTCAAATAGTGCTTCATTTTTTATGATATTTCCCACTCCAGGTAATACTGCTTGATCCAGTAACACATCACACAACATGCGGGTTTTCTGCTGCTTAATCACACTTTCTGCTCTTAAGAAGCTGAACTTTGGCGAACAGACATCCAAGCTTTCCATCATTCTCACTTTCTGCTCACTCTCAGCTGCATTTCTAGAAGAGAAAAATACATTAAGGTTTATTTTTATTATATGCTAATACAGCAGTATGGTTTTAAAAACAACACGTGATAGTATAATCACAGAATCGTCTGGGTTGGAAGGGACCTTTAAGATCATCCAGTCCAACCACTATCCCAGCACTGCCAAACCCACCACTAACCCATGTCCCTCAGCACCGCGTCTGCCTGATAATAGAACATTACATGCAGATAAGAGAAACCATGAAGATATCAGTGACAGGAAGAAGCACAGAAATTACATTAACCACGTCTCCCCAAAACAGGCTAATGATACATGCATGACACATGCATCTGGTCCAACGTACAAGAAACTATCCTCATTTTGGGCGTGTTAGTTTGAAAAGTAATTGTCAGGTCCTTGCTTTAAAACTACTTTCAACATGGAAAGACCATGTGTTTGGACCATCAAACATAACTAACGGTATGGTTACACAGTCCAGTAGTTACAACATAACAATAAAATATGTATTTTCTTAAACCTTGATTTTATTAGGTTAAGCATAACTGCTTGAAAATAATACAGTACAACAAGTCACAGGTTTACATAAGCTTTTATGGTTTGTAATATTAAATATGTATATATATATTACTTGAATTTACATGCTCCTTTTCACCCAAGAGCCTCAAATGCTTTAAAAATCAAGCTTGCTATGTTATTTTTATTAGCAGTGAGAAGTACAGTGCTGATGGGCAAAAACATCCACTTAATGTCAATTAGAACAATTATACCAATTTGCTTCCAAAAAGAAAACGAAAATAACACCACAACCTTGGGAGCATGAAAATTTGACACCAGTAATCATCGCAAGTCCTTATTCTTGTTAAGGAAGAGAGACATGCATGGAAATTAAAGTAGCAATGGTTCTGTATTCAGATCTAAAGACAGAATGAAATCCAACTTTCACTCCCAGTCTTCACACTAGCTAATGAGACTGTGGCATAGAACTACTTTAACTGTGTGTAAACCGATACAAAAGTAACAAAACAAGTGGGATTTTTCACTGTGTTCTTAAAAGAATGTTATAAAAAGAAATAAACTAAGCTGTGTTTAAGTTGGTTAGTTTCTGCTTTACCTATACTCTACTGTCACCTCAAAAAAACAAACAGTATCCTCTGTAAGCTGGATCTCCAGAACTGGTAGCGCTCCATTTCTGTCTTTGCTTCCATCAGGATTAATGCGCATGGAACCGCTCATACCGAAGTGAATCCTCAGAGAGAAAGAGAGCTTTCATAAGTATTTTATTTTAACAATGTTTCCAAGCATTGCACTAGTCTATTTTTTGAAGTTATGAACTATTCTTACCTAACCAAGTCAGTACGTATGTACGTTCATTCTAGTCATTAAGAGTAACACGGCAACAAACTACTTGTTTACATACTGCTCAGTTCCCAGGGAAAGCCCTCCCCAAGTCAAAACACTCCAAAACATAGCCCTTTTCCAGTGGTCTGCGTAATAATGATGAGGTTTGACTTCTGTATAATGAATTAAGTAACACACTTTTCTGGCGTATCGCACTTAAAAATTTTTTTGCTTGACACATTGGTCTTCCAACACAGGTTCTCGAATCCTCAGGGAGGCTGGAAGAAATGAGGCTACTTTACCAGACAATTTTCTGCTAAATCAGGCAGAAGTCACCTGGTATGAAAGGAAAGATTTCAGTCCTCACAGTGCCAACACTGTTATCATATCAAAGCTACTTCCAATATTGCCATGAACAAAGTAATTAACATCTGCCATATGTTGTTTTCTGCTTTTCTTTGCCTACAACCAAGGCAAAACCTGCAGGTCAATTAAAAATTAATAAAAGAAATAAAGTGAAAAATGCACAGATGGCAAAGGAGTGGAACAGACTCTTTCAAGCATTCCTTTTACAGATCACTAATGCTTTAAGAGGCCTTACATTTTATAATATGTTCTACTGGGAGCTACTATACTTGAGCAAAGGACAAGTTTGACTCCGGTCTCATACATTTTATTTATTACAAATTCATTTGGTACATTCAAGTCCTAAAAAAACATAAGACGGAGGGCGTGCCCTACTTCTATACATTGTATATCAGAATAGGTGGATTATTTTGTACCTACAAAATATTTAACAGATCAAACTACACGAATGACCAAAGAAATGCAACATCAGGTGTATATTTCCTTTTAACCTTTCTTCATGACGTTTCTGGAAGGACAGGCATTTAAAATATTTACAGATAGGTTAAAACGTTTCATTAAGCATAGCCTTAAAGTCAACTCTTTATCTAACTTCCTCATAGCATTTATTAGGGTTTTTTTTTCCAGTTTTTAAAAACCTGTGTGTTTCCAAAACTTTCTTGTTGCAAGTCTGTTCAGCTGATACAGTTATTTCAGCCACTTTTATTTTCAATAGCCATTTCCAGTTCTCAAATGCCATGAATAGTACCGCACAGGCTTAACTAGTCAAATTTCCTTTTAAACCTAGTCAAATTTATTTTAAACCAAACATTTGCACCTTGCTACCAAATAGTAATACACTAAATGCTTTAAAAGAAACAGCATTCACATTAATAGCTGGTGGTTTCGTTTACCAAGCTCCAGACCACTGCTTTAAAGGAGCCTTAAGAATCCCGTCTCTAGCTACCTTAGTGACTTGTCTGCTCAGGACTAGAAAAAATAACTGAGTCATCGCTACACATGCAAATTTCTTAAGGCTTTTGAACGTAAAAAATTTCATTCCAGTGTGTTTCATCGCCTTTGATGTCCTGAAATAGGGCAAAACAGAAATCATCTCATTTTAATTACAAATAGAAAAGCCATGCTAATAAACCTAGGGTCTGTTATTCAATGATAGCCAGTAGTAACAGTTGATGATTTTTTGTTGATGTTTTGAGGTAAAAAGGTGAGGTTTTAGAATTATTTAGCACTATACAATATTGTAAGGATCTGCTTTCATTTAAAAAAAATTTCCCCATAAGAATAAAAGATTAGTAGCAGCACAGTCAAACTATTCTATGGAGATGTAAAAACCAGTGACAAGTCACGTTACCAAGTTCCAAGGGGCGAGATGTAATTTCCAGTCAAGACAGGGGATGTCTTTCCTTTAAGGGATTTGGGGCTAACAATTATCTCTTTCCTAAGAATATTTTTGTCCATTTTCAGTTATCCAAAAACATATGCGCATTATCAATTTTCAGAAACTTTTCTAAACCACTTATCACTCCAAATTTACATTAATAGCACACTACAGAAACTGAAACCAGGACAACCTCTCTCCCATAACTGTATCATTTCCATGGCAAAACATGCAATCCACGCAAATTTTGCACAACTCACAAGTATCGGAGAATTTTTTTCAACTTTCACTGATTATTTAAATGACTTTCAAGGCAAAATTGGAAAAAAAACCCAAACAACAAACCACCTCAGATTTGCCAAAATACCTTGACTTTCTTCAGTGATTTCAACATCCTTGTTTAAACAGACATCAAAAAGTAGAAGTACTAATTTCTTCAGAAGGTGTCATTGCTCATTTGTACACCTAAAAAAAAAAAAAAGTTTCTACTGCCCACTGCGGATTGCAAATACACTGAACTTCGTTTGCTAATTGCTGTCCATAACATGGCAACACTTCAGAAGTATCCTCCTCATTACAAGTCAGGCAAGCAGTAGCCAAACTGTATAAAACAATTTCATGGCCAGGTTATCTTCTCCCACCAGGCGGACAGTCCCCACGTGAGAAAATCCAAGAGCATACGATGAATTCGTAACCCTTCGCGGCCCAGTCTTTCACAAGGCATGTCTGGCTAACGCGATTTCAGCGTGACTACTGGCTTTTTACAGGTAATCTTAGAAGACAAGAAAAGCTGGTTTTGTTCTGTTGAGAAACTATGTACAGATGACAGAATCTGTGTATCAGTAACCCTCCCCATGACAAGGAAGTCCCATATTTGAGCGCTAACTTTATTAAAGAAATAATACATCCTTTGAAGGCGTTTTCCATATTTCCTCTCCCAACAACAATCCTGGCAGCCAATCTCAGACTGCTGTAAGGTGCATTTTGCGAAGCCTTCCTCTACACCCCTCAACATCTTTGTGATGCACAATATAAATTTTTAAAACAAGGGAATAAAGATCTTCATTATCAGATAATAAGTAACTTCTGCCTCCGGTGCAGAGGAGACCTTTCCTGTACGTAACCTCTACAACGTTTCCAATTACATAAGTGACACGACTAAAGGGATTTTCTTAAATACAGTTTCTAGAGCTACAATAACTGATGAACTGATGATACTTTTAAGCTTATTATCAAATGATAACTGAAGGTTGTTTCCATTAAGCATAAGTTATTGCATTGGCTAGAAATTTAAGGATTATTAAAGACCTTTCAGGGTGAAAGGATGGAAAGGATTTTCCATACTAGAACTTGGCCACATTTTCTTTCTCTTTGAAGAGAACTTTTGCAAAATGCTTGCTTACGTTCCTTAGTGATGCCTTTTTTCTTCTGATAATGTAATTGAGTTTGTTGAAACAATGTTTTCCTATTGTATAATTTATTCCTTTGCTTACCCAACCAATTTGTAGCACATGCAATAGTCATTTTAAAAAGGCTAACATCTGTATCAGTTACCTCCCCTGCCTTTTTTTTTTTTTGTTTTCCTTTATAACTGACTTATCTTTTTCTTTTTTAAAACTGCCTTTTTTTTCCCCCCTCTGTTTCTATTTAATAAAGCACAATACAAAGGAAGAGAAAGTGATTAGGACCATAATCCTATTCTTCACAAATACGGGTTGCTTTAAACACATACACAGTCCTGTCCTGCTAGTTACCTGTACGATTGTCATGTAGAGACTGGTATGTGCTTGTAAGACTTGTTGCATTTCTCTAACACTCGGAGAGATAAGCATACGGCGCTACACCTGATAACCAGCAGGACCCTGCTACCAAAGATCAGTCTACGCATTGGCCCAGGTAACTACTAATACATCACTGCCTGTATTTGTCCAGCACGCAACCCCTGTAAACTGGTGTGCTCACAGCCAAGCATCTCCAGTTCCATCCCTCTCCTGTAACAGCAGTGCCACTGGCAAAATATTGTGTCACGGAATTGTAAGGTATTTGTTGACATTATCAGTTTTAAATGAACTAAAATCATGACCTTACGCCTTTGTTCAAGATCCGTCACTAGGTGACAAAGACTACATTGCATGTAGAAGTGATGATGTTTTTCCCTTTAAAGATTTAGAAAATTAGAACTATGTTGCAAGCAGAAGGGCAAAAGAAAACCATTAAATGCAAGTCCTACCTATTAAATACATGAGCCTTACTTATGTACTCTATAGTAATTACCATAAAGAATAAGAGGGGATTTTTTAATAATCCATTACACTGTGCATGTGGTTAGATTTATTTGCAGCTGACTTTGCAGTACAGAGGCATTTTGAACAAGAAAAAGTAAACTAGATTCCAAATACAACTTTGGTGGCTAGAACGAGATGATGTCCAAGGGGTTAAAGCACACGACAAAATCCTCATAAGCTCTGCAAAGCATGAACAAACAACGATTTGGCACTTTTACCGTTTGCCTAGGAGATATGGTTTCAAGAGTTACAGTTATGACACCCAAACCATTCATCTGCCAAGTTTCAAACCATACTTCCCAACCAAGTGGCTGTTAATATTGTTTAAAGAGAGAAAGAAAGAAATGCAGCATAAATGTACGCACACCAAATATTTTAAGTTTGGCAATTTTTTCCACATGAGTTTATTATCAGAGCTTTTGAATCATTAAAAATTAATAACAGAATTTCAATCTAAATTTCTTAAGGAAAATTAAAAGGAACTGCAAGTACAGTTTGTAGTGGAAGATATTAAGTAACTGTAACTGCATGCACTTGTCTAAGTTTTGCCCCTAGAAAATGCAATTTCCTGTTTGAAATAAAGCATTTCAAGGAACAACTGTCCTTTTCAGATACCTTTTCATGGACTCTTAGACTAAGAATAAAGCTATAAACTACGTGAAAACGGAAGTGACTGTATCCAGTATTGCCAGCACTGCAGAGAAGATGCTGAGAAGTTTCTCCATAACGCTTTCAAATCTCTGAAACTGACCTTAGCAAGAACAAAACGACCCCCAAATACGTACAAGCTGAACGCAAAGGAAGCCACCTTCTCGCCTCTTACCTCAAAGCCTTGTGATCAAAATACATAAAGAGTTCCTTTCCCAATGTCTCCACACCCCTGTAAACATGTCCAACAAGGAAATCATGACCAGAGGTTCTCTCCGTACTTGCAGCGGTCTGAAAATGAGTACACACACACAAAGATTAAAACAGAATTTATACTACTTTGGTTTTAGTATCGGTACACATTCAGCAAGTAGCTGTATGAGCTAATTTTCTAACTCGGACAATATTAAACCTTTTCTCCTTAAGCAGCTCCATCAAAACCAATGAGACTTTTAACCCAGGAAGCAGACAGTCACTATTGCTAATGCTACCATAACTTAGCTCATTCTTTTTCCAAATTGAAACAATATATCTTTTTTATAAGGGTATTTTATGCCTTTTCCTTCAAGTCATGAATTCACAATAAGAGTTTCAGGCTGACGTAAACTAGACAGGTGTAGTTTGAATATTAAATACTTGTCAGAGTGTCAGTTCTGCCATTTGCAGACCTACATCCTTCTCCAAACGCCTCTTGCTGGAGTTTCTCTCCAGGCTAATAATATGCTTGCAGCGTTTCACATAGGGCACGGCGTACTACAGAAAAGCCTCCACTGAGCCCACAGAGATTATTTCTCTCTTCCTACTACTGAAAGTCTAATCTCAGAAGATGTTGAACAGCAGGTGGGACACTACTAGAAGACAAGAAAGAGGTAACTGTGAGATTGAAGCAATACTCTTCTCTTGCTTAGCACATGAAACTCCACTGAAATTATAAGAAAGGACCTCTCCAGGTTATCTGGCCCAAACACCCGCTCAAAGCAGGAGTGACATCGGTCAGGCAGCCCAGGGCCTTGTCCGGTCAGCTTCAGAGTAGCTCCAGGGACGGAGACTCCCGTCTCTCTGGGCCCTTGTTCCAGGGCTTCACTATTGTCACAGTAAAAAAGTTTTCCTAATACCTAATCAGAATTTCACCTATTGTCACCTCTCATCCTACTGTGCACCCCTGACAAGAGTCTAGCTCTGTCTCCTCCATACCTTCCTTTTAGGTAGGTGAAGTAAGCAATAAAACCCCAAATTTATCGGCTTCTCCTTGTGCACCGCGTGCTTCAGCCTGCTAATCACACCAGGGGAATCACTCCAGTACGTTTTTATCCTTTTCCTACCAGGGAGTCAAAAACCAGACACAGTAATCCAGATGCAGCTGCCAAGTGCTGAACAGAGGTAAGAATCCCTCTCCTCAGCCTGCGCTGTCGTTAGCACTGCCCAGTACGGGGCTGGCCCTCTTCTTGCGAGGGTACGCTGGGGACTTGGACTCAGCTGCCATCGGACCCGAGGGCCTTTTCTTCCGTGGAGCCACGTTCCATCTGACCAGCAGCCAGGCCCGGGCCACCGCATGACATTATTCTGTTCCAAGCGCAGGACTCTGCAAGCGCTGAATTTAAGTTTCCGCCTGCCCATTTTACTCAGCCTGCCAAGGTCCGCCCCGACGAGCGCCTCGAGGTCCCCAGAACCTGCCAAAACCCGCGAGCAGTACAGTCACCATCAGAGCCCTAACTGCAAGGCACTGATACGCGTACCACTGCTTCAATCACAACCCTCAATTGCAAAGCAAATACAACTCAATTGCAAAGCAAATACGCATTAAAGCGACTCCGGCAAATCAGCAAGGCTCCAGCTAGTTAGTGAAATTTCAGAGCTACTCTTTATACAATCTCCCACTGTATTATTACCTTGCAATGATATACATTTAGAGGGTTTTATGGTTATTATTCTGTCAAGTAGAAAAATAAAAATATTTTTCGCATAACATCAACATCATTTGCTTTGCCTTTCCCATAAAGAGTTCATCCCCTCCAATAAAAGCATTAAAGTAAGTTGGTGTGCAACAAGGTTTATTTTAGTTTTAAGCAACTCAGGTTCGTTTAAATGAAACCAGAGAAGAAGTGACTGAGGTGGAACACTAACTGTTTTTTTCAAAATATTTTCAGTTAAATTCATACCACCTTGGTATGACTTTGCTCACACCTATCATAGTACGAACTCTCTCAAACAACGTAGTCTTCAGCAGTGGCCAAGGCTTTGGCTGTGGTTAGCAGCCCCTGCGAGATCTAAAAAGCCCAAGACACTTACGATGGTCATTTGTCCATGAAGAGAGTCTGCCTTGAGGTGACTTTCACTGTACAAAGTTATGAACATCAATACATTTAAGGGAATTAAGTTTCTTCTTGAATTCATAGGATAACTCCTTACTTCAAAAAGCTCAGTCCTGAAAGATACAAACCTATACGGGCTGATCTGTTGACTGCATATCTTAGATAGACGTATCTTGAATGACATTTTTTGTCATTCTTTAACTGAAGTACTATCTTATTGAGCCTTAATCACAAACAGTCCTACACTGCCTTTTATACACTGAAGGTGGGGAAAAATTGCCCGACTTTCTGTCTGGAGGCATCCAATATACTTACTTGGGACACAAGCAATGCACAATTTCTCACAGCTGAGCAAAACCAGGCATGAAAAAACATACCCTAGCCACCTCTATAATCAAAACCGTATCTTCACAGCTCATCAGCTAGACCTGCTCACTGACAGCCCAACTTCTCCTTCTACCAGAAGGTCTCAGGAGCCCCAGCAGCTTTATATTGGTGAATTATTTTATGCTGACAACAGAAAGGATAAAAACTAGTAGAAAAATTACATACTGTGTACACAGAGAGCAGATGCCACATTCTTTCTTTATTTAAATAGTTGGTCTAGTTAAAATGATTTTTTTAAAAAAGTTACAGAATTAAAAGCTCCTTTTTCAGCAGGCCAATGTGTACCTTTCTCTCATCATGTTTCATTCAGATTTGTGAAAATGTATGAGATTATGAAAAAATTAAAATTAGGAGCTGCTACTATAGTTTTCCTTGTACTTAGTTTTCCTGAAGCTAAATGATATTTTAACATCTACCCTAAGTGAACAAGAGTGATTCTTAAAGCCTTCCCTCATCCTTTCCAAAAACCCCTATGTTCCTACAGCTTCAGCACCTCTTTACACATCCAACCAGATAAGGCTTATTTACTATGAAGATGAGACTATTTTATAATTTAAAGGAAGAATAAAGACAGTATCCACAGAGGACCCCCCCAGATGAGGTGCAGGAGCTCTGCTGCAGCCGCGGGGCAGGAGGGGAGGCCATGTCATAGAATCACAGAACGGTTTATGTTGGAAGGGACCTTTAAAGGCCATCCAGTCCAACCCCCATGCCATGAGCGGGGACATCTTCAACCAGACCAGGTTGCTCAGAGCCCCGGCCAGCCTGGCCTGGAACGTCTCCAGGGATGGGGCATCCACCACCTCTCCGGGCAACCTGGGCCAGGGTCTCGCCACCCTCACAGCAAAACATTTCCTCCTGATAGCTCATCTAAACCTCCCCTCTCTCAGTTTAAAACCGTTCCCCCTCGTCCCATGGCTCCCCTCCCTCATCCAGGGTCCCCCCCAGCTCTCCTGGAGCCCCTTTAGGCGCTGGAAGGGGCTCTAAGGTCTCGCCGGAGCCGTCTCTTCTCCAGGCTGAACCCCCCCTCTCCCCGCCTGTCCTCCCCGCAGAGGGGCTCAGCCCTCGCAGCATCTTCGTGGCCTCCTCCGGCCCCGCTCCCACAGCTCCATGTCTTTTCCAACCCTCCCGCCCTGTGCTCGGGCCCGCCGACCCCGCGTCCCCGCACCCCACCGGACTCCGGACGGCCCCGATTCCCCTCCTCTCCCCCAAACCCGGCGGCGTTCACCGCCACCGCGCTCCCCGGCCCGGCCCGGCGCTGCCCCTGAGGAGAGGCGGCCGCTCCTCTCCTCTCCCTCCCGCCCGCCCCGGCCCCTCACCGCGCCGCCGGCTCCGGCGCTGCCCCGCGTTCCCCGCACGGCCTGGCCCCGCCGCACCCGGGCCCGCAGCCTCTCTCCGTACAGCGCACACCCCGGGCCCTCCACCATGGCCGCGCTCTACCACGGCCGCCCGCCTCTGCCCTTTCCAATCTGCCGCCGGATGAAGGGGGGGCGGTGCTGCCGTCCCGCCTCTGCCAGCCCCGTACCGCCGGGTCGCCATGGCCGCCGCGGCCCCTGAGGGAGTTGAGCCCCGGGCTGACAGAAAGCAAGCCCGCGGGCACGCTTGATCTGCCCTTGAGGGCTCCGCGGGCACGGCGGGGTCCGGCCGCGGGGCTGCTGAGGGGAGGCCGGGGCGGCGCCTTCCCTCAGGGAGGGCAAAATGGCGGCGCGGCCTCAGGCGCCTCATGTGCCTGTCCCAGTCCCCGCCAGCCGGTGTTTAACCGCAGAGTGCCTTTTGCCCGGACGTGAACGTTAATCAGAAAGCTTTTTTTTTGTGAGAGCCTCCAGGAAAAACACGGTATAGCCTATGTATTTTGCTAAAGTGTGAACTCCTAATGTCCTCGGTTAGCTGTGGCAGGCTTCCTGGTATTGTCCTAAAACACCCGTGCAAGTGCGTCTTCTTAAGACTTTCTTAATGCACAATTGGAAGTTAATGTCAGCCTTAAAAAAAAGTCACTATTTAATAGGTGTTTGCAGCCAGTCCCAAGTTTACACAAGGAAAATGCTCCTTTCCCCGCTGCGTTTGAAGTAAGGAAGGGTGCAATGAACTCCACCAGCTTTAAGAAAATTGAGGGAATTTGCCTTTGAAGGTAGAACATCGGACACCATTTCCTAATGTCCACCTGGTGAGGCATACTCACACTGGGCGAAATCTCTTAATTAATACTATTATATAAACAGTCCATATCCAGTCTTTTATCTGGGTTCAATCAAAATGTGTCTTATTCCTAAAAGAATATTTTTTTTTTTCTGAAAGGATGTGACTAAATCAGGTTAAAGTAATTAAGTTTGCTGAAATAAAAATGTGAATTCAGGTGTGCTGTAGGGTATGCTACCTTTTGTTGCAAATATATCCTTTTTTTCTTTTTCACAGTGATGTTTTTGCCGTGATCATTCTAAATGAAAACACTAAGGCAATCGTTAGCCACAGAATGAAGCTCACTAGTCAGAGAGCAGAAATCAACAACATTCCAAAATGGTGTGTGAAACTCAAACTGATTTTTCTGCTGCCCCCGAG
Organism: Pluvialis apricaria; assembly: GCA_017639485.1. Taxonomy (NCBI): domain Eukaryota; kingdom Metazoa; phylum Chordata; class Aves; order Charadriiformes; family Charadriidae; genus Pluvialis; species Pluvialis apricaria. The sequence continues at coordinate 2,942,712 of CM030010.1, read as the reverse complement.
TCCTGCCTTACTGTTCGCCCAAGGCAGTTAGGAATTGGTATATAACTCGGGTCTCTATATTCATATGCAAGTACCTTAACAGTACAGACAGTAACAATTCCTGTTTCTTGGCTATTAAATAGAATGTTTTTCATGATAAGGGATTTTGTAACTGGATATTTCTCAGCAGATGGATTGTGCAGTGTGTTACAGCAGATTGGGTTTTCAATTCCACATCTAATTCTGCAGGTGCATCAGATCCTGCAATACTAACCATTTATTGAGGTTCTTTACTTCTTTTGCCACTCGTGTAAACAGTGAATTTTAACTAGAGATTCTGCAGTAACTCACCTTTTGTGTACACTTTTATTCCACTAAAAGCTGGATTCCAGGTACATACAAACTATCACTGGTGAGCTTTATATTAAAGTGTTTGGTGGTGGTTGATAAAACATTTGGGAGTTTCTGTGCTTTAAGAAAAGCATTTAAGAATACATTTGCAACAAAGGGGAGAGAGGTAATAGCACTGTAAGAGATACCAGTCTGACAGTTTTAGGGTTTCAAACAAATGCCCAATGCTGAACTCTAAATCAGCATGGTTTTTAGGTAAAGGTACCTGAATGACAGCAGCTGAATGAAGAACAGTTGTTGGGCAAAATTATTGCTGATACAGTTTTTTAATGACGTAGTAGTGCAGCCAAGACAGAAATATATAACTGTTTGTGTTTACAGCATTCCAAGTAGAATAATCTTAGCTGCTTTTCTAACAGTAATTCCTTGAGTCAGGAAATCTCAGTTGCAGCCATTCGGTTTCAACACTGCAGTTCCCAGGCTAAAAGGGAACATATTTTGTAAAATGCAAGTTTTAAAAGGAGGCTGATGGATTGCTTACAAAAGAAAAAGCTTTCATTAAATTTATTTCAGGGTTCTTTATTAGAATATAAAATTTCTTGGCAGGTAATTCCATCAACAGTTGTTCACACCTTATTTTGACTTTGAAAAATCCAATGTCCACAAGAAATAATCTCTCCCACAGGTAATTAAATGTGCAAATTTTGAGAACAAACAAGCAAATAAATCTCACTCGAGTATAAGTTTAACATTTGACTATTTTTTACTTCCTGTCTGCTGTTACATCAACAAAATCATAGCGTTCTGCTGTACTATGATAATTGATATAGCAAATAATGGCAAGTCACCTGCAGTGAAAGCTAAAATCTATTTTTAAAACAGAAATTGAGTAAATCTACATATGCTCATAAATTTGTCCCCCGTTATTGTAGCTGTGTGCACAGCTGCCTCTGTTATTTTTCCCAGTGGTTTTTTTTTTATTTTTCTCAGGCACCATTTCTTGATTTGTTTGTGCATTTGCGATATTTACATTCAGATAATAGCATACAGTAGAACAGTGTGCTCAGAAATGGACACTCATTTTTTTGCTGACATAGCTGGTATATTATTACAGTTATGATCTCATTAGAAAAAAAAATAATGAAAAGTACAGTTCTTTCAAAAATTCCAGATTTGCCAGAATTATGAAAAACATAAGAATCCTTTTTTAATTCCATTTTCCAGAATTTGTAGAGAAGCCCCAATTCCCTGCCTTGTTGTACCAGTTCATGTTGCAGGACATTTGGCATAAAATTGATGTGGTTAAGTTGCAAGAGTAGAGCTACCAACATCCAGTTGCTCCAGCTCCTTGTTTTACGTGCATTTTCTCCCTTGGATTAATGTGTCAGTCTTAGAACATTGACGCACAGTTTAAATACATAAGTTAAATTTGCAATTAACAAAGCTTTGAAAAAAGGTGTTGGCAAAGAATATTATCACATGGCAAATGTAGACTAATCTAAATGGAATATCATTTTAGACCAAATAATGACGTTCTATTTCTATGAAGGCAACACGAGAGAACAGAAATATACAGAATACAAGCACACCCTGTTCTTCTAATCAAACAGCCCAAAGAACAACGTCAGCATTGAGATTCTTACTAAGGCATAGCTTTTTTCTTCCATCTGGTTGAAGTACACTACAGTGAGCTCCAAGAACGTTGCCTTTATGAGGACAAAATCTTGGATAAGAATTAATAAGCAGTGGAGGACTGATCTGTTTCATGGTTGCCTAGAGAGTTAATGTGAACAGTTAAGCACACTCAAAATTGCTCATTATGCAATCCTAATGAAATCCTTCCTAAATCCTGTAAAAACATTCCCAAATCCTTCTAAATTTAGCCCGTTAATGCAATTAATCCAAATAGTTGCACTGTTCAGGGAATGTGATCTGGTTTTGAATTCCTGGTCTGCCAGTGAATTTGGAAGGTCATGCATAGTTGATGTGGGTGCACAGTTAAATTATTTTTTGTCACTTATCTCAAAATAAATAATGCCTTGAAAGCTGGGATCCTTTTATAGGTGGAAAGTTCTTACTTTCCATTACAAAAAACATACTATTGTAACTTTGTTTTTTACAGCTGCAGTTATTGTAAAGATACAGACCAAGGAGGTTCTTTGGAAATTGCAGTAAAGTATCCATATAAAATTATGAACTAGGCTGTGAATGTAACAGTTGTAGTATGGGAGTTTCTTGCATTTATTTCATTGTTGCAGCCCCAATGAAGTGCTACTACTTACATACTATTCTCACTGAAAATGGAGTATGTGTTGAAAATACTTCTAATTTATGGGTTAATGCATTGGAAGTAAAAGGGATAGCTGAAACTTCATAGTACCAGCCTAAATTATACCAATTGAAAACTGGTCACAAATAAACATATTATTAGGGTTCCAAGTCATATACTAAACAAGGAAGTAGATTTCTTATTTATAAGTTTAATACTTTGTACTGTAAGTTGCCAAAGCAGGACAGAGTAAGACACATAGAGGATGAAAAAAACCCCAAACCACTAAATTACGTGTGCAATTATATTAACAAAAATACTAATATTTCAGTATTGTCACAATATTATCAGGATTTCCCTGAGAAGTGATTACTAGTATTCACCTGTCAATGACTGTCTGGCTGTAAGCAGGTCTCCACTCTTTTAGTAAAAGTGGCTTCTTACCTCTGTATCAATTCTTGATTTCTCTGGAGATGAAAAAAAAAAAAAATCATTTTTGAAAATCTTGGCTAGTTTGACATGTTAGTTTTCAGCAGGGTAATTTTGCTGTTTTCAATCAGGAATTAGATGTGGATTGCTTTCAAACACTGAAAATCATACTTTTCCTAAGAGACCTTTGTACTGTATTAATCTCTCGGCCTTTGCTGGGGGAAAAAAAAAAAGTAAAGAAAAGCAGAACTAATCTATCTTAAATCTGAATTTTTCTTCTGTTCAAACCAAAGGATTGAATCCACAAGAGGGAAGTAGACTTAAAAGGAGAGCGGCAAGCTATTCACTCTCCCTAAAGTTCAGTAATAATTGAGGTCCATCGCCTATACTGTCTTTGTAAGGTAACGGGAATGCTGAACTCCGTAGCTAGTCAATGGCAAAAGGTAGGCACCTCACCAGACAGTGATTCAGAGCAGAGGCCTCGTTAGGTCTTTTTCTCTATTAGCCACCCAGGGAACAACGCCAGTTCCTGCTGTTGGATGCCCCGCTGTGGAACTTCAAGCAGTCCCCTCTTTTCCTTACGCACTGTAAGGGGAGAGTTATGTCTAAAAACATGATTCCCTGTACGCTGAGCCGGGTGCTGTCTGGAAGCGCCCTAGAGTTGCCTAGGTGCCTCTCTGCACTCTGGATTCATAGCCCTGAACCACCTCCTCTGGTTAGATATCCAAGCAAAGCAAATTTTTTTTTTTTCAAAAAAGAGAATGTGGCAGCTTCTTTAAGCCGCTATGGCAATCCGTTGATACCTGGATAATCAGTGGTGCATCCTTCCCCCGGGAAGTGGGAGCAATTGATCCTAGAGTTACTAATTCCTGAGAAAGCATGCAGGAGACTAGAATAGACAGTGTTCTGAACCGCGTCTAACTCTGTCTCTCTTATCAGAGTGCTTTTACTTTGCATAATGTACTTTGTTTTTAACTAGAGCAATGACTGGAACCAAGGTCATTTAGATTAGCCTGGCATTATCAAATCTAATTTTCAGCATCTGACTGCTGAACATAGCCACCTCAGACTCCGTATTTTGTAATATAACTATCTCTGGAAGGATATTCTGATCTTAGACTGTGATCTTGGCGTTAATTGTAACAGGGGCTTTCGAGAGTATGAATTTAATTTTTGGCTTGTTGGGAGTGAATCTGCGTCTTAATGGTGTAGTTATTAAGTTACGTTATTAAGTATTCGGTATCCGTCTACACTCTCTTTTTTTTTTTTTATTGAAGGGAAATGTTTTATTTCTAAAGAGATTCCTCTTGCTTTCTCTATCAGAGTACCTAATAACCCAGTGATAATGGCAGTTCCTTTGGTGGCAGGAGATCAACAGTCCATATGCTGCTCCACATCAGATCGGGTGCTTTGAACCTAGATATATTATTCCTTGTGTGACCATTTTAAGCCAGCAGGAGAGAGACTTGTGGAGGTCCCTGCAGTATTCTCCTCACCATGTTTCTGTTCAAGAGTTGACCTGGTAAACATTGCAAGAAACTACATCTCTTAGAGCAGACTCCAAAAGCAAAATTTGTAGAGATAGTCAATTCCATCTACATACGAGGTATAAAGAAACTGCTATCTTAAAGTCTTGATGCTTGTGCACATCCTAGGGGCAGAGAATTGGCTACAGCAGAAACTTAATTTCCTGGGGACGTAGGTATCTTCAAGGCTAGGTAGCACTGAAGTTGAACGAGAGAAGCTCTATTTTTTGACTACTTATGCCTTAGTATGAGGCCCCTGAGATCAAGCTATTACAGAGTAAGTATTTTTTTGTGTTAGAAAGCAAAACTGGAAAAAAAAGAAAGATCTGAAAACATGTGGATTCCTTCAGAAATGTTCAGTCTAGTACACAGATTAGGACATTTCAAAGTTCTATAACCATATTAAGCAATATGAAGTTTCTTTCCTGAATGTTTCTTTCCAAAATATTATGCCCAAAGGAGAAAACATCTTTCAGAGTTCTTCAATTATAGAGCAATATTGGAGAAGAATTCACTAAGACCCAGCCTAAATTCAGAAATGTTTGGAAAAGAATTGAAAAAAAAAGAAGTTATTTTATAAATTTGTACTAAAAATGATAGACTCATTAAAGACTCCTATTCCCTTCCCAGTTAAATCCTCTGCTTGCTTTTAGATCCTCGGATCCATCAGCATAGACGCCTCTACCCATTCCCAATAGCATAATCTAATTTGCAGCCGTAGTTTAACTTCATTTGGAGAAACAAGTTTGACAGCAATGTGCAGCTGCCTCAGGGTGGGAACAGCAGGTCCTGCTGAAGCTGGATATTCGTGGGATGAGTACAGAAAACCTACCTAGCAGCTTACGGACTTCACTACGTCTTGAGACATCGTTCAGGGCTGGTAGTATTCCTTGCTTTGTTGATGGATATTGGCTCCTCCCAAATTAAGTAGAAGTTCCTACATTTGTCTGGAGGAGGAAAGAAAATATTTAAAACTTGCAGTAGTTTATTCAAAAGGTAAAGCCTGGAAGATATTTAAGAAAAAGTGTCCAGCAGTGCCCCTAGGCTATCTACACGCTAAAACAGATGAAAGGAAAAAGGAGAAAACTGGTACCTGGAGAGAGGCAGAAACATTCTTTGCAGCCTTCTGGCCTATATTGCATTTATACGTACAGTGCTCTGAGGTGTATTCTCTTACCCTGCATGTTTTGCGTTTAAAATTAACACCTCAAGGTAATATAAGAGGATTTAGAAGAAGATGAGCTTGGGATGAAAAACTTGCCGTCTTTCCTTCAGGTTTAGATGTTGTACTTTAGTGCTGTCCTGAAAAACATTAGGATAATATTTGTTGAAGCATAGATAGTACTTTAAGATCTACGAAGCCCTAGTAACAGACCAAAATAAGTGAGGTTTGCTGGGCAAAATACAATGAGGGCCATAGCAACAACTGTCCTAGCAGATGCAACCAGTTTGTACTTCTCTGTTACAGGAATAGTACGATTCCTAGCACCTTGCTGCAGGCCTTTATCAGCTGCATATGTATATGCAGCATTCCATTTTAATTAGCCTAAAGAGCCAAGGCTTAGAAGGAATAGCAGGGGTCTCTAATTATCTTCACAAACTAGTGATCTGCCCAGAAAATGAGGAATGAATAAGCATTGCGCAGTCAGAGGCCAGTATTCAATCACAGAGAGGAGCAGGAAGAGTGGAAGATAAAGAAATGCAATTTTCACTGACTTGTCTGGGCCTTGAAAATTACTAAAAATAATCCTTCTTTAGTAAAACACACCAATTCTAGATAGAGAGATTTTTGGTTTATTCTTTTCAATGTGTTGGCTAGATATTCTAGGATAAATTTTTTCTTATGTCTGTGCCATATTTCTGATATTTTTGTTTTAAATGTATTTGTTTAGGCATCATTAGCATTTCTTGAAGGACTCTTAGGAGAATAATGTTTTACAACCATTGTTTATAATTTCTCAGTCCAAGTTCCAGGGAAATAAAGACTATTATTTCCTTCCCTTGAAAAAATTTATGACATTGGGATTTAAATCGTTGCTATTCACAAACTGGCCTTGACAAAAAAAGACTGAGGATTATCTCTTTAGCAACTTCTGAATCAAAGCTGCATTATTGATATGAAGCTAAAAAGACTTTGCAGTTCTTTATATAATTAAAAGCAACTGTTATTATGGAAATTTTTCGGAACAGCTGTTGTATTGGAAGAAAGGTTACACTCTTCTCTATCAGTAATCCCTTTAAATCTCTGACATGATTCATAGCTCCTCAAACAATGCTGGTAAATTAAACAAAACTGGCTGCCTTCCATACATGTATTTGTTACTTGCAGCCCTATCAGCAAGTCATGTAAGAATGCAATAACAGAACTCAAATTGGCTAGTGAAAGTAATGTGAATATACCTTTTTATTTCTATTATTTATTTCTATTTTCATTTTTTGCCCCAAAAATGGTGTCTGGCTTCCAAATGAAGCCATACAAGCACTGGCCCACAGAGCTTACAAATGCTACTTTATTCTTGAACCTCGGTCAAGGGTAACAGATTGGAAGGAAAGGATAGACCTTGCTGAGTTTGGTAAAGGCTAGAGAGAGTTTTGAAGTGGATAAAAAGCTTTAGCTCTTTATGAATTTCTGCCTTTCCTTGTGGAGAGTGGAAAGAGATTTTTCCTCCTGGCTGGAAGAAGTGTATCAGTACTGTGGCTGAGATTTTCATTTCATTCCTGGCTTTCAAGCCAGGGAGAGCTTTGGAAAAGAGAGAAGGACCAGCCAAATTTTTTATTTTTTTTCCTCAAGGGGAAAGAAGTACTTGGGAGCAGAAGAAAGTGAAAGAGAAAACAACTGTAAGCCGCAAAGATGAGAATTGGTGAATGACTTGCTGGGTTTCAGAGTGTGTAGATGTAGTGTAGTGGGAAGATGTGAGGAAACTCAGAAACAAAGAAGCCTGGGCATGTATAGAAACAAGAAGATACCTCTTTTTCAAAGTCCAGCTACTGGGGTGGAATAACCCCGTGCAACAGCCGCTCTGCTGGGGACTGGCTGGCGGAGAAGCAGGGCTGGAGGTGGGATCTGCAGGCGTCCTGCTGTCCAAGGGAAAACCAGCCAGCAGTGCAGGCTATAGAGGCTAACCACGTGCAGACCTACTTGGGATGGTACAGAGCCATCAGGTCAAGGGAAGAGATTATTTCTTTTTCGTTAGCGCATGTGAAGCCACATCCAGACTCCTGTGTGTAGTTTTGAATTTCTCAGCGCAGGAAGACTTTGGCAAACTAGAGAGAGTCCTGCCGAGCTCCACCAACATGTTTAGGGGGCTGGAGCACATGATGGGCAGCTCCACCAACACGTTTAGGGGGCTGGAGCACATGATGGGCAGCTCCACCAACACGTTTAGAGGGGCTGGAGCACATGATGGGCAGTGAGAAGCTGAGAGCGCAGTGTTTGGTTAGCAGAAGAGCAGGGCAAGGCTTTCTATGCTTCTCTGATTGCTGTCTTCACCTTTTTAAGGAAAGGAGAAGTTGTTATGGATGCAGAGGCTCTTCTCAGAGGCACACATCAAAAGGACAAGAGGCAATGCAACACATTCAGGAAGGGAAATTTTTATTCTATAAGAAAAACAAGAATTCCTGAAGAGGGGGTAAGCACAGGGGCAGGTTGCCCAGCATGCATGTGAATTCTCCACCCTTGGAGAATACTGCTGGGGAAACCCCCGGGGAACCTGATCTCACTCCGAATATCACCTTGCTTTGAGTGGGACGTTGGACTAGGCGAACAGCAGAGGTCTCTTCCAATCGGCATGTGTCTGTGAGTCTAAGATCCACACTGTTCGTCAGCCAGATTTCTCTCGCTGTGTTTTTGAATTCTCTGTGAAGTCTTTCGTGTTACTTAAACAAATTTCAAATTGTATTTTGCACATGCTGCAGCCCTTATTTATTTTTTCCACTTCTGATAATGAAATACTGTATCTAAGAGGTGTTGGCAGAGGACTGTCAATAAAGGGTTGCTGATTAAACCGCTATAGCAGTAAGAGGTGGGCTTGTGTGCAATAAAGTGTCTCATGATTTGTGAAGTGGGGAGAATGTTGATTTGGCAGCAAGGTTATTTGGCAGGGTATATAACCTGATAGAAGCTGATGGGGAAGGTGTTTACCAGCAGTACTGGAAAGTTCAAAAAGGACAAAACCTTGCTTTTGGATGCACTTTTTCAATTTAGGGGTTGGCAACACTGCAGCACTAGGAATGATTTGTTCCTTTTGCCTTCGGATATTTTGAACTCTCTTTTCTGTATTTCAACATTTGCCTTTGGTTCCCTCATGCAGGCTTCATAAATAGTGAGAATTTTGTATTACTAGAGTGTGGCCCATCACAGGCTGAGGAGGGTTGTTGAGAGAGTAGTTGTGAACTGTGCCTTTTTTACTACCCATCTTAAGTCAGATCTAAGGCAAAAAGAAGCTGTGTAAAACAGTGAATAAAAGCGCCAGCACTGTAAAAGGTTTTAGACACTGGAGTAACTAGGGGAGGATTAACGTTGGTTACTACTAAGTAGAATCTGGTGAAGAAATAAAACCCTGAAAGAACTGCATAAAATAAACAAAAGATGACCTCTGACTGGACTTCAGAAGCACACTGGATGAGAATTTATGGGATTTATATCTACAACTAATATGAATATCTCAGTCATGAAAGTACACAGTAAGAAGCTGCCCAAAAACCTAACTAACTGCAATAGCCTTGGGTTTGAGCAGACTGCTCTCTTGAAAAGTAGGGCCTCTCGACTCTCTATGTAATAGTGGGAAGCTTCCACTATGGCTCAAAAGAGATTATATAAAATATTTACACAAATAGAATAAAAACTGTTGAAACTCACAGTGACCACTAAATGTCTTATTTTATATTTGTTTTTTTCAAAGGGGGAAAGATCTTGCTTTGACCATCTGTTGGCTCATTTACCAGAAAGGAAAACTACACCAACAAGAGATGACAGAAGAAGGGATGCAAACCACTAAAAAAGAGTCGGTGATACCATGTAGGTAAGAACAACAGTACCTAGATCATTATTTGGGGGGAAAATTATCTTGAGAATCCTCCATCTGTAGAAGTCTCTGTCCAAAGTAACTTAAATGCCGTTCAACGAGCACTAAATAGATTTTGACCTCTGAGATGCAGAGAGAGCTGACTTCTCATAAGTCACTTTCAGCCTAATATGCTCTGCTCTGGGGGAATTTTAAGAAAAATAGGTTGCTTTCTCCTAGGAGTTCAAGTTTTTGAGTATTTTTTTTTTTTTGTAATCAGAGTTTATATCACTCTATCTCAGTTAATTCAGTAGGGCTTCTTCTTGAAAAGTAGGGATTTGCTTCTATGAGTTGTCTGTCATCTAGCGTATTTACAGTGATCTGGTTGTTGAACGGTCTCTCAGGTGTCAGGAACCGAAAGGTTTAGAGCTCTTCTCTAGAACCTTGTCAACACTCTTCATTTTCTGACTTGCGGCAAGAAGTAAATAAAGTCAGTGAAGCTTTTCAGTAATCGGTGTAATGTGTTTCCTGTGGTTAACATAGCTGAGCAGGTGGGCAGCCTCCTTTTACATCAGCTGTATCATCCAAACAATCTCCAAACAAAGGGTATGATGAATTATGTTGTGAGGAGAGCTGTCTGCCAAGGCACCATGGGATTAGTGTTAGAACTCGTCTTATTTAACATCTTCATTAATGATCTGGAAGAGGGAGTAAGCAGGCCATTAATTACGCTGGCAGATATTACATGGAAATAATTCTAAGATCCTAAATAGACTAGAAACGAAGGCAGACTAAAACCTGAGACAGGTATTAAGAAAATAAGAGTAAATTGGGAAAACAGTTTCTCTTTGCCCGCAGACACATCTGGGTCATTTTACAGATTGTGTTTGTGTGTGCATTTGTATCATCTGCACATTTAAACACTGTTTATTTTATAATTAAACACTCAGCGGCTTGAGAGAAGTAACAGCTACATAAAATACAGGGTTTCCTTATTTTTAGCAGGGATAACGGTGTAAGGTAGTAGAAACAGTATGTTTTGGTTTCTTAACTGTTCAAAAGAGTGCACTACAGCATACCTTTGGACAGAGTTTAAGTGATCCTGTCTACCCTGCGTGTTTACCTGTCAATATCAGTATACCTTTTATCAATACAGTAATTTTTGGCCATTCCTAAAACATTGAAGTGAAACAGGGCTAAGGGTAGCACTTGATAGACCCCTCTACAGACATCCTAATTTGATACTTGTAACTTTTTTAGGTCTTTCAGGTAGTTTAATTTACTTTCTATTTTTACAAGTAGCTTTTAATCAGAATTGCGTATGGTATAATAATGTCACCAAACTTGTTTGATTATAAGATTTTCTAGAAATAATGTTTTTATGGAATTAGTTCTCGTTTAATTCCATACTGAATTGATGTTTTATCTTCAGTTTCATGATTTTGATAGGGTTCCATATCAATCTATCCATGCTGCAGTCGATATTATAGTCTTGTTTCTCTTTTAAAATATGTTTTTAAAAGAAAAATGAAACACATTATTTGATATATGCCAATTTTATACAAGCTCTTGTAAAGTACACAAAAGAATAGCTGTGATCAGCAGCTCTAAAAATCAGGCAGATACAATCAAACCACACAGAATATCAATCTGCTTGATTTTTCAGAAATTGTGTATGTATTTCATGTGTAACGTTCTGTACAAATTGTGTGCAAATAGAGTGTGTTCCCTACTTGTGTCAGTGAGACAGAGCTGTCTACGCCATAGTAATGTGGGCTCCATGCTTTTCCCCTGGAAAAGTGAGTTGTTTCTGTAAATCGTGGATAAATCCGCACAGCATGGGTTAAGTTGGAAATAAGCAGCATATCTGTAGGACACAATATTGCAGTACTTGTGGTGCTTGGAAGTCTACTTTCGTTCTACTTGCAAGCACAGGGAAGCAGGCTCCTGATACAGCAGCGCTCTCAGGAGGAAGCTGGCAATATAGCAGAATCTGAATAAGTCAAAAACTAGAAAAGTATTACTGCAAGTGCATCTGTCAAACCGGGGGGATGTGGGAGAAAATGAGGTGGTGACAGGTTGGGCAGAAAGAGAAATAGCATAATATGAAGTGAGTTAATGATGCCAGCAATTTTTAGCAGTTGAGAAGGTAAGGGCTGCAAAGGCAAGGTGGCACTCCATGATTTATGTGCAAGATGTAGGCAAGGTGATATTTTTTGAAGTGTATGTTTTAAGCTGCTAGGCTAAGTTCAGATGTTCAATTTCAGTGTTGTTCAGGATATAATTATAAAAACTGTGTTGCTGGAATTACCCGGTTATTCAGTGATTTGCTATCTCTTGTGCTCTAGTCCAAATAAGATGACTTGCTATTAAGAAATATTTATTGAGAATCAAAGGTTTTGTTTTTCTTACGCCAGTTATATGCTAAAAAGGGTTCATTAGTTTCAATTGAATTATTACTCCTGACTTACCCTATTAACAGTAAACAAGTGTAACTGAATTAAAATACTTATTATCAAGATACAGTTTTTAAAAGATGTCATTTGCCCTGGCCCAAGATGCCTGTTATTTTTATCCCACTCATAAGAAACGTCAACATGTGCTGGATAGCAAAAATAAATCATGCCATTCCAGGTACCTGAGTTATTATTCATACTAACAGGATAAATACTAAAGGAAATGAAAAGCAGCAGAAAACAAATTGAGCTGTGGTATTTTTGTTATGGAAATAAGTGAAAACTGAAGAGGTATAAACTTTGACAAAAAACTACAGTATAACTCTAAAAATCTTCTAATAATGTGAAAAATCAAGGGGTTTCTCACATTTCCTTGGCAAGAATTTCTTTTCAGTGCCTGCTATGGTTTGTTTCAAGGTGTTTTTTTTCAAAAATGAGTGTACTTCATTGGTATTATACGTGCAATCTATTTTTTGGGAGCTGAGCAAGTGGTCTTGGGATGAAGTGTGTGTTGTAAATGTAAAATATGATTAGCGTGACCTAGATTTTAAGATTTCTAAAAATAAGTTACAGAAGATGAATCACATAGACTGTGTTAAAACAATGTTTATTTGACATCCGTGTTTCCAGGCTTATCTAGTATTTCCAACTATTATTTTCTTGCTAGGTATAAGCTGCTGAAGCTCTCACTTTAGGTGGTGACTTTCTACTCTAGAATGAGTTTGGTATCTCTTCCTAAAGAGTGCCTAAACAGTGTTTAATGACGAAACTTGAGCTAGGGAAAGAAATTATCCAGAGGAAATAACATTCAGTGCATTGGATATTAGGGGGCATTTAAAAATAATAATAAATAACGGCTGTCAAAGGTAGCTTGTTGCAGTAAATTTGCAGTAAATAATAATAAATAATCTGGGAGCACAGCAGTTGAAATATTCAATAAGTAAGCAAGTGGTCAGGTCAGCTTGTAGTACAGTAGTCACTGGCCACAGTGAGGATAGTAGCTTTTAAAATCGCAAAGAAAATGGGATGTGCATTCATCAGTGTATGACTGATGTGCTGACAGAACCCTAATTATGTCATGAACACAAGAATGCTGTAATACAACTTCACCATAAGGAACTCAAGGCCGTAAATATATTTTACCAGCTGCTGTGCGGAAGGAAAACCTATTGCAAGAATTTGTTTTTTATGGGACTACCGAAGAGGTGTTGATCATTGAATCAAGTCATGAATTCTCAAGATCATGGTGATCAGAGAGGGCTAAGTATCTGTGTGATGCAGGAAACATCTGTTAAAGAATTTCTCCTGAGTCTCATCAGTAGTTGGCAAATCTCATTGCTTTAGCAATGTTTTCATTATTGCTGTGTCTATAAAATGGCATAATACGTTTTTTGCTACTGTTCTTTTCAGTATTCTCAGTGCAAACTAGTAAGAGGTATTTTAATTCCAACTTCTTGTTAGAAGTTGAAACAATATATGAAATAAAATATTTTAGTGCTTTTCCACAGCATAGTCCTATATTGGAAATTTCAATTTCTGTGCTTAGATAAATCACTGAGTAGGAAAATAACCCATATCTGATCTGTGAGCTACACATCTAGCTTTCTTTTAAAATTAAGACTTAGTTACTTTGGAAATGAAGAAATAGCTATGTCCTTTACTGTGTTAGTCTGAAAGTAGATGTGCCATTACATGTGCTTGCTTTTCTTTATTCTGTACACAGAAAAGACAGGTTGTCTGATGAGCATCTATTAAGAACCTGATAATCACACCTACACTAATCTTAGAAGAGAAAGCTAGCTGGTGCTAGGAATTAGTACACCAAACCAAATAAAGTCTATTTCTCTATTATTTTAAAGGAACTGACAATGACCAGCATCAAATACTCCAGCAGAGTTGAAACAGATTGTGCAGTGGGGGCATCCATTTAAAAAAAAAAAAAAAAGATTTTTCAGTTAGGCTGAGGCTGAAATGACCTTTTTGCATTGCCTGATATCTCTTTAAAAGTATCTGTACTAGAAAACTCAGGCTTAAGAACTTTAATACATGGATAATTTATTATTTTTTGTGATTAAGTTGACGTCATTTACCTTTAGGTCATTTTAAAGTAATCTACAATTTTGTACACAAACCTCATGGAAAAAAGGAGATGCTTTACAGTAAGTGTTTCTTAGCAAAGCAATAGTGATGAAGGGAAGGGGAGATCTTGACTGAGAGATGTGTGATAAAAGTTAAAGTAATCAGATTTTGAGATGTGGTGCATGATCTGTTTTGAATAACAGTTGTGATAACAGTGAAGTTTGAATAAAGGGATATGTAGTATTATTTTGTTTTCATTTCCTTGCGTTTATTGGTTTGTCATAACATCTGACATATCTAGCAATACTTTAAATACTTTACATCTGCGAAAATGTATTTTAATATTCTGTCTATTGTAACAATATTTTCATTAAATGTATGCTTTTTGTGTCTGCTGCTATCACATCATTGTTTCCTTGTGGTGGAGAGTTCAACACATTAATTATGTGCTTTATAATAATATTATCTTTTAACTTCAAGCCTGTTGTCTTTCAATTTTCTTGAATGGCTCCTTGCTCTTTTATTATGAAAGAGTAGAAATAGATGTTGACGTTTACCTTTTCAGATTCAACTTAGATTCATTGCTTTTCAGAAATTATGAGCAGTAGCAAAGAATTTATTCTAGAACTGAAAGATTTCAGAGAAATGAATTTAAAATATATGCTTGTGTATGCATTCTTCTCTTCCCTACAGCTTATCGTACTTTAGGAGCATGACTAGACCTGCAGTTGACCTGGCTGTATCTAACTCCCTGATACTTCCTCCTCTTGTCCCTGCTTTCTACTGGTCACCATCCTGCCTTCCTCAGTAATTTTTTTTTATGTCTTAGACTTTAGCAAACGAATATGTACTTTTGATTACATATGGAGTATCATCTTCTCTAGTTGTATGCTGTGTTGTCTCTAATAGTCTGTTTCTTTAGAATTACCTTAATCTGACTTTAGCTTCTCTCAAGAACAATTCCATATTAAACATACCCAGCATCTTAATATGAGAAAGTTCAGTACAGTTACACCGTGCTCGTCTGTCTTTGTTAATAACTGTACTAAAATCAGTATTCCTCAAGTAGTGAATAGTATCTTCATATCTAACATGTAAGGTTTTGTTGCTCCTGCAACTAAATTGTAACTGCAAGGGCACTGGTGCATGTCACGGCCCTGGGAAATACACGTAGCTGTCTGTGTATAGTTGTGCCTGAATTTGTAGAGGTAGGAAAATTACTTAGCTAAGCACTCACGCTGTTTCTGTGGTGCCAGGTGTACAAGTGGAAAAGGGTTAGTGTTAACATGGGAACCCCAACTGTACCATTGAAGACATATCAACTGCCGTGAAATAGCCGAAGAATTTGTTCCAAATCTGACTTAGAATGACTCAGGTAGAGGGAGTGACGGAACTATAGAAATTATCAATATTATAAAAATGACAAAAACTTCAAAAGAAAGAAAAAAGAGGCAGACAGACAGTGGCAGGTGTCGTCTTTGGATCCAGAGTACTTTTATAGTCATCTGACTTGTGAATTTCTCCCATTTATTACTATCAAAGAGAGGATGAAACAGCTTAGCTTCAAGGCAATACCAAAGCCCTTTACATCTAACTCCAAGCACCTGGCGCCCTTCGGAAAGAAAAGCCATTCATCTGTCAGTCTCCAGCTTGAAACTGGCAGTTCCCAGGCACTGTTTGCCAGGTACGATTACGTCAGCTGGCACAAGGCATTAGGCTCACTGCTAAACCCTCAGAGAGTTCTCGGGAAGAACTAAGTTCCCTAGTTTTAGGAGTTAGTACTTTGGATTTCTTTAAGTGCTGAAGTTAATATTGCAGAAAGATTGATAGCAAAGGATATAATAATGAGGTGGTTGTAATAGTTGCAATCTTCTAGAATCCATCAAAGTCCATAGCAGAAGATCTTCCTTAAGACAGTTATGATTTGTTCAGCCTGAATTCAAATGATGCTCAACGTTTGTCAGGGGATTCCTGGGTCATGTAGGGATGCGTTGAGATAGACAATGCTAGAAAAACAGGAAAGTGTTTCTAGCTAGACAAGCTAGAACACAACAGAGTGAGAGGTTTACTGAATGCTATTTTACTATGCATTAGAGCAGGCCTGAAGTACGTACATGGGCAGTTACCACATCTCCATATCTCAGGTGAGGTGTAGTAATTAACAGCTGAGAAGTGGCTATCTCCAGCTGAGCTCTAAGAGAATTTTCACAGTTTATTAGCTTTTCTGAAACCATTCTGAGAAAGGAGTGTTGTTTATAGTGTTTAAAAGTACCTAACCTGTTAAAAGAAAAAAGCTTCAATTTATTGTCCACAGAGTACTTAATGCAGTATAGATAGACTCATAAAATTAGCTCAGAAAAGGAAAAAAGGGGTCAAATATATTGTTTGCAATCAATAGATCCCAAGCATACCTCCTTTGACTTTATTAGGCGTACACTAGGGATGAACTTGGCTCATTCTTTCTCTGGTTGATACTAACCTCCAGTTGCTGATGCCATTATTAAGTTAATTGTCTGGATCATCAATCTGTGTCAACGAAGCTTTCAGAGTGCTTGATGAGATTTCAAGCATCAAGCTGTGAGGTATTAAAAAATGATGAATTTACATCCAGGTAAAACGATGCCCTTCAGCTATAATAATGAATCACTACTTTGTTTACAAATGGGTATTCATCATGAGACATGGCATGCACAGACATTTTTGGAGGGGAAAGGCATTAGTACAGTAAATGATCTTTGCAACTAAAGCTGAATACACAGCACGGTGAAAAAGGACAGCATGTCAGATTATCTTTTCAGAAAGGAATTATGAATGCAAATTCACGCTGGTGTTGCCTGACCCATATTTAAATATTAACAAAAGATACAATCCAGTATTAAGATGTCCTTTTGCGTTAGAGACAAATCAACACAATATACTTCTTCTAAAAGTTTCATTATTGAATAGAATTTCTCACTGTATGCTCTTAGATCCTGGAGGAAATACTTAATCTTTTACTCAAAATGAAAGGCTACTTCCTCTAACAGGCAGCGGCCAGTGGTCTGCCTCCCACCATTCTGGCAGCCAAGGAAGATTCAACTATGTTGGCTGTCCCTCCCCACGCTGCTTCTGCCATTGGTTGGGAAGATTGATATCATTTTGTTAGGCCTGTCAGCCCAAATAACTGTCTGATCACATCACAGGTAAATTTAGTGCAATTACTTAGTCCCACAAAGGCAGTGAAGATCCTACTGCACAGGCTCGAGCAGCCAGAAAACATGCACAGAATTGCCAGAGGTCTGACGGTGGGATTGCCAGCAAATTACTAATACTGGGCAGGTTGTAGTTATCAGAAGTTTGCCCACCTGTCTTGTAATCATACCTGGATCGTGCCTTACAGCTCTGTATTTGGAATCAAACTTATTCGTGTTACAACTCCAGAATCGACAGTACTGTTTAGAGAAGTTTCTCCCATGCCATAATGTCTGAGTTCTTATGACACATTTCTCGTTCTTCAGAAACCCCACTGCACTGGTATTTTACAGTGGGTTATTCAGATGAGCACTCCTGAACCAACATGCTGTACTGGGGGTGTGTCAGCACAAAGAGTTCATAGAATCGTAGAAACACAGAATGGTTTAGGTTGGAAGGGACCTTAAAGATCACCCAGTTCCACCCCCCCTGCCCTGGGCAGGGACACCTCCCCCCAGCCCAGGGTGCTCCCAGCCCCGTCCAACCCGGCCTTGGACACCTCCAGGGATGGGGCAGCCACAGCTTCTCGGGGCAGCCTGCGCCAGGGGCTCACCCCCCTCATAGTAATGATTTTCTTCCTGATATCTAATCGAAACATCCCCTCTTTCAGTGTAAAACAGTTACCACTCATGTTATTGCTCCCCTCCCTGATGAAGAGTCCCTCCCCAGCTTTCCTTCAGGCTCCTTTAAGTACTAGAAGGCTGCTAGAAGGTCTCCCTGGTCTCCCAAAAAGCTAGAGCATAAACCAGAGACACGTTAATACCCCAGCAATAAACTGCTGCTGTGAAGATCTGGGTAAGACGCTGGTTAGTTCTAAAAGCACCAAGCCTCTCAAATCAGTTAGTTCTTTGGGAGAGGAATATGCTGTATAAAATGCAACCATGGCAAAAGTCTGTAATCAAATGATCCAGGCTGGTTACTGTCATTCGTATGATTAAATCCTAGGACTCCTGAAGCAGCCTTCTTGGGATGCCCTGTGTCTGAAAGTCCTTGGAATGGTCTTGGAGGATCTCTTCAGCAGTTAGGTTGCAATTGTCTCAACAGCACAGGTTGACAAGAAAACAGTGCCCTGGTCAAAGTGGTGCATTTTGATGGAAGTTTTGGTGTAGAGGCAGTAAGTATTTCTGCTAATCAGTGATTCTGAAGTTAAGGAAAATTTGTTCTTTCCTCAGGATATGAGGAAGGAATTTGTGAAATCAGTGTGCTACCAGTGTTCATTGTTCTCCCTTCTCTGTGCAAAATTCTTGTCAGCCTAGCCACTGAGGAGAAGGGGAGGAAACCTCAAAATAAACAGTAAGACTTTCATACTGTTAACGTGTTACCTAGGACATTAATTACATCAGTCCCGGGGCTTGTTAAATTTAAAATAGAACTGACACAAACTTCAAGATAGAAGGTAATTTTTCACCTTAAATTTGAAATGTGCTGTCAAAGTTTTGTTTCTGAGAGGAAAAGATGGGTAAGGGATGGCTTGTCTTATTTACAAAGTGCAATGAAATTTGGAATCATTTTATACAGCTTCAAGGCAGTAAGTAATATCTACAGTGACTATATGTTAACGGTGCTCACTACCATCATGCATTATTGATTCTTTTTCATGAAGAAAGGCATTTTTTCCCCCTTAGTTACGGAGTTGTCTGCCAATGTTCTGTGAAAAAATTACAAATAGCTCTAGGAATTGTTTACATAAGGCAGGAGTATCCTCGCAAAGATAGGCTGGAAATGTTGTAACAGTTCCCATTTCTGCAATGCATCACTAAAGAATCACCTTTGTGTTCAGAATTTTAATTTACAAACACAAATGATGGCAGTTCATTTGGCTGAAGCAGTTACTGCGTGTCTGCCTGGCATTCTCTTGGAGATTATTGCTTCTGCAGCAGGAGGAACCACACAGGAAACGAGTTCTGAACAACTGCCATTTACTGCCCGGGGTATTAACGTTACCCTGAGCAGCGTCGCTGTGATTTGGTATGGTGATCTGGGTGAGATGGTGAACCATCTGTGATGGCTCAGGAGTTGCTCCTGCTGTGGGAGCAGAAGCTTTCAACCGAGAGGCAGGCAAGACAGCCGAGAATGGTAAATTCTGCTGTCATGTGTCTGTAGCAATAACGGTGAGCCTCCTCGGATGTTTCTTATTAGTCTGGTTTAACTTTCTTTCAAGAAGAAGTGTTTGTGTGTCAGAAACGAGCTGTGCTGCTTCTGAAATTCTAGCCCTGTGCCTTCAATGGGCCTTTACTACCAACTCATATAGTATAACAATCTTACATTTTTTTTAGCCTGTATTTATTCTCTATAATTTTAGTGAAAAAAAAACAATTTCAGTCTAATGCTGAGAACTCTGATTTCTTTTGAATGATTTTGTTGATTTATTATATGCATCGTTCACATTCACAGTAAGACTTGTAAAGTATAAAACAAATGTGTCTGTAACACAGTACGACCAAGTAATGCATCCAGAGTTACATAGAGGGAGCTCTTGTTTCGTTTTTCCAACGCAGTAATGCAATAAATATTTCTGGGCAATGACACATTTTGAGTGAGGATGTTTATTTGTTATAGGCTAAAGCAATAGCACCCAACAATATTGTGGCATTTGCTGACTTTCTCATTTATCTGATACAGAATAATTAATTTTCCTTAAAATGCAGATGTTTTCAGCTGCTCTTTGTTTCATATACAGAAGTTAAAAGAATAAACTCTGTGTGACATTGAAGGTTCATGATGCCCCATTGCTGAAGGAAGAAATTTCTCATTCTAGGGTGTATAAAATAAGAACAGCAACCCTACAAAATTATCCGTAGAAGAATTAATACTTGTCATGAACCTTGTGTAGTTTGGTTCCTCTCTTTATCTTGGATTTGTGACTGTGTATTTGGTTCCCATCATTGTTAACCTGTTATTTAATCTGCAGATGCAGTTCAAAACCTTTCATCTGTTCAGTGTGCTTGTTGTGTTTCAATTTTCCTTTTCCTGGAGTTGTTTGCTTTTCAGAGAATGTTTGAAGTCTAGCTGCTAAACAAACACTAGAAAGAATGAGGTTTCCTTCCCTGTTACTTATATGGAAACTTTAAAATTCATTTTTATCACAGATATGTGAAAGCATTTTCTTTTGTAGGGAGTCAGAGAGGAGAACATGCTCCATAGGCCCTTAGGGTGGCAGACGGAGTTCTGTGCGAGGAAAAGAGAAACTTGAAGCAGAACCTTAGGCTGCGTGTACTAACAAAACAAATACTCTTAGGGGTGTGATTTTCTAGAAGTGGCTGACTGCTCTTCTATACCAGTTTTCTACCCAGCATTGGATTCATCTTATAGTTACAGAATCGCAGAATCCCAGAGTGGTGGGGGTTGGAAGGGCCCTCTGGAGCTCCCCCAGTCCCACCCCCTGCCAGAGCAGGGTCACCTCCAGCAGCGGCACAGGACGGCGTCCAGGCGGGTTTGGGATGGCTCCAGAGTGGGAGACTCCCCCCCCCTCTCTGGGCAGCTGTGCCACTGCTCTGCCACCCGCACAGGGAAGAAGTCCCTCCTCAGGTTGAGACGGAACTGCCTATGCTCAAGTTTGTGCCCGTTCCCTCTTGTCCTGTCACTGGGCACCACTGGAAAAAGACTGTTCCCATCCCCCTGGCACCCTCCCTTTAAGGATTTATAAGTATTGATAAGATCCCCAATAGTTGTTTACAATCTACAAGGTAGACAAAAAGTATTTTTAAAAGTTGTTACTTACACAGCAGTTTTTAAAGAAAATGACACCTGCCAAATACTGCATAGCTTATGAAATAATATTGTATAATATCTACCAGCTTTGGCATTCTTTACAATTCCGTGTGCTGGGTTTTTTGCTCGATGAGCTAGAACAGCTGTAGGAACTGGCTGGCTGTCAGTCGTGAAGGGCTGAATGAGCTGGCTGCTCAGACAGGGTGCCCCAGTAAGTTCTGCTAGCTGTGTTTTGGGGTGCAGGTGCGTCGCGTTCTCTCACGTCGCCATTCTCCTGTCTGAGTTATTCCAATAAATCTGTAGAGCACGATGGATTTAACACACATCTGGAATAAATTAAGATGATTTCAGGAAGGTCAGTGAAGCTTTTGTTTGTAGAGGTGAAAGTCTGTTGCAAAATCTTTTGAAATACTTGAGAGAGCAGAATTTCTTGTCATGTTAATGGTTTTAAAACTTCTAGGAAGTAGATTCGCTACTTTATATGTTTACATAAGTTTGCAGTAAAGATGTCCGCACTTACATGTCTCTTTAAAATATTTTATGGGTCTGCAAGTAGGTGTTTACCCTAATAGACACAATCTGAAGCTTTAACTGACCCAGCAGCATCAGTAAAGCAGGATCAGGGGTAGGAATCAATGTCGCTGAAGGTCAAATGCTTTTCACTGATTGATGATCACTGAAGATACTCTTTTTGATGTTGATTGTCTGAGAAAGTGTCTTCATCTTTTGGGAGCAAGAACCCAATACTCCCGGGCCACCTATTTTTAGAGTATCCCAGGACAGGGAGAAAGGGTCACCTCATCTAGTTCCTTGTTTGTTTTTTCTTGGAGGACTGTGGTATATTGCGGCCCTTGGAAAGCAATTCTGTGGAGGTTGGTTATAAGGTCCTGTTCTTTGTAAACTCTGAGGAAGCGTGTTTTGGCCTGGGAAACAGTAAAGCATATTCCTGGCTTTTAGCAGGAATAAAATGTGTGTCTCCTGACTTGGTCCCCAAATTCTACCGCTCTTCCCTTGTTAGGATTTTTCCTACTTGTTCCTTGCAGGTGGCCTGCTCTGCACCCCTGTGGTGTTCAGCTCTGTAGAGTCCAGGTCAGGGTTGTAGATTCTCTTTAAGGCACAGGCTCATACAACCTGGCAGGTGACAAAGATGCGTTACCTCTGCAGGACACGGGTCAGCTTGGGATGGGGACAGGAAGCACTGTCCTGTTTGATGTAGCTATTCCAGCAGGCCAGCCCTGTGAAGACAGAAGCAGCCCTCACGAGGGCTGTTGGCTTCCAGGATGTAGAAGGGCCCTGGGAGGACAGTACAGATGGCTGCTAACGCAGAAGTACTGCCCCAGCCCAAGATTTCCACCGCTTTTGCTATGAGACACTGGTTGGGTAAGGTAGAGCTCCTTCGCTGGTACGGTATAAGGGGGTTTGGAGAATAGCTGTGGTGTAGAAAGGTTGGAACTGGGAACAGAAGATCTACTGTGTGAACGTAGGAAGGACACTTTATGGAGAGGTGCTTATAGGGATACCTGTACTAGAATGACCCTCAGAAGTGGTGTGGAGATAAACTTTATCACCAACTAAAAGGGAAAATACCAGGGCTAAAATTATAGTACTTTTTCTATATTGTATTATCCCTGAAAAATATTGTAAGAAAAGTAGCCTGTTAAATGATATTCTTGGAAAATGTGGGATTTCTTTTTTGGTAAATTGCAAAAGTGGAGGCCAAAAAGAGTAGTAAAAAAATGAAAATTTTATTGCAATTTTTCTTTTTTGGCACAATGAGATTTACAGTTGGTAAAAAGTTTAGCAACATTTTGACCAATGCTAGAAAATTTCTGGGTTTCGCTGAGTCCAAACATGCTGTTCTCTAAACCGCCTTTACATTTTGCAGTGAGATTGCAGTAAGCTTTTGTACTACTGTGGCCTGGCTTATCTGTTAAAAAAAAAACAAAAACACCTTTATCAAAATACCACTAAAAGAAAAATTGAAGAACTGTAGCCAGTGTATTTTACAGCCCTACACTGATATGCATCAATACTTGTCATCAACATAGATAAAGTTCTAATGTCAGTACTAACATTCTTTTACTTCTGAAAAAAAATACATGGTTGTCTTTTGATCTATTTATATCAAATTTATTATCCAGTAAGCTTAGAGTCTGTCCTTCAGTTTTGCTACTTTATACTGTGTATTGAGGCTGAGTGCAGCCTTTATGTATTACTGTATGAAAATAATAGTAGTTTGTAGAGAATAGTACTACTAACAACAACATTCTTCCTGGAGGAAAAAAAAGGATGTTTTCTTGAACTTGAAGATCTAAGAGATTATATGCCTTGACTAATTGTCACTGATTTGCCTGGCTAAGCAATCCAAAAAACTGCAACTGTGTCCTATAGTAATGACATTTTATAATCATGCAGTCCGCAGCGTTTGATCCCAAATGAAAGAAAACTCATATTTTTCTACATATTCTTACTGATAATTGGGTCTTGAATATACACATATACATATATATGTATGTGCTGCGATGTTTCTGCTTTAACAGTGTAACCTTTTAAATGCTTGTTTTGGAGATACTTGCAGTAGTCATTGAGTTACTTGTGTATGCCGTGAGTCTAACTCTGACTTGATTTAGTTTTTGTTCCAGCTTTTGAATGTTCTTTGTTGAATTTATTAGTTTGCATAAGGAATAAAACACAAAATGCTGGATTGAGATATTTCTGATTTACCCAAGTTATTGCTTTCCTTTTATTTAAAATTCCATTTATGTATACAGAATATTTTGGTAAATGCTTTCTTATTTCGTGCATGTGTACTCCTCAGAGGAGCAAAGCCCCAAAGATTTGAAACAGAAATTCATGCTGGGAGTGGCAAGCGATAGAAGAATGTTCCTGGGTCTAGAAAAGGAACAGAAAAGGTCATGCTAGAGAAATGCCACTTTTGAAGCATAACTTTTAATCACTGTTGATCAAGTTGCACTGCAACTCTGGATCTTGAAAAGATCAGACATAGCTGACGTCAAATCACACTTTCATGAGAGTTCTTGGCATGAGCAGGCATTTCTTAGGAAATTTGTTCAGAAGAGCCAATGAATTATGTCATGCAAACTGTTGCAGATGAGGGAGAGTGATAATTTGAGCTACTTTTGTATAACTAATAATAACAAGTTAACAAAGTCACATGAAAACATTGTCACTATGCTTGGATTTAGTGAACGTAATTGTAATACTTTGTTTAATTTTGTTTTGCAGGCTGAATTTAATTTTCATTGATGTGCATTTTGTAAATTGGTGCAACTTTTATAGTCAGTAAAAAATTATATAAATCCAAAAAAAGTAGGTTCATATTCATAAAAAATACTATAAAAATAATCTGTTACATACCCAATGCCCCAACACTTACTTATTCAAAACTGAACAATGACTGGAATCTATCCAAATGCAGACAAATGCTAAATACTGCCAGTATACTGCCAGTATAAAACCAGTCTCTCTTGCTAGTGTTCAGTGTCCCTAAGGGAGTAGTGACCCGTACATTGCCATCCATAATAGCTACTTTCCCAGGAATAGAGGGGAAGAGAATGTTTGTGCAACCAACTTTGGTAAGTTGAATTGCTTTTTCTTCATATTTTGTTGTGGTTTAGTGGCAATCAATGGACCCAGAGACAGGACTGTCTTGCTAATTGAGGTTTCAGAGGCAGAGGCAGAAGGATCAGTCAGAGCAAGTGTTAACTCTACTCATCTGTTACACTACCTTATTTTCTAGTTTGTTTTTATATTGTTCTTTCTGTCCAGCAGCGAGTTTCTCATTGTTCATTTGATTTTGCTGTAACTTAAAACTCTTTATCAACTTATTTGGAATGTCCTTACACAGCTTAGTTTGAATTTGGTCCTTTTGAGCACTAAAATATGAGCCCTTACCATAACTGTCCAAGAGCCAAGATTGTATATGGGAGACAAAGAAGAGAAGGAGTCCAGGAAGTCTTAAATTAGGATTTTCCCCATCTCAAACAAGGCCTACAAGACAAAAATACCCCCACGGTTCGTAGCAGAGAAGGATGTTTCTGATAGCAATCGTCTGATTCAGACAAATTCTTAAATAAGGATAAGGATAAGCAACATAACTCATTAAATAAGTAGTCTTCCCCTTTGACACAAGTTCCACATTCTCTCCAGAGTTTATGACCATGGGAAAGGAAGTACAAATGTTCCTAGACTTTTATGGGGCAGACAGGGGGAATCTGAGCTATTCCAGAGGAGCCTTATCTTCCTCTTCCACGTCACAGTTCTGTCCTCTAGTTCATGAAGACAAAGAGCTATTCCCAGCATGTCTAGAAAGACTCAAGTGTTGAAGAAAATCCCATGCGCTATGAGAACACTGTGGATGGGCAGGGCCTCCTCCATTACAAGCTAATAGCAGGAAAGGATTTTTGGTCCTTTATCAATATGTACAACTGCATTCATTGACAGAGACGAATTGTAAGGTTTGGCTTTAGCAGAGCAAGAAGATTTCACTACAGCCTTATCTTTTATTTTTTTTTTTCTCTTGTTAATTTTTTTTTAAACCAGAGCGCTCGTCTGTATCTTAGTAGGTGGAAAGCAGGCAGCAGAAAGCAATGTGAAAGGTGGGGCTGTCAAGTAGAGAGGTCACTGTTGCAAAGAGGAGGTGAAGTCAGACTTACAGAGACAGGCGCGAAGGTTCCTTCGTGGGGTCTGTAGCTGAAGGCATACATCGCCTTTAATGGGGGAAGCTAACGCAGGAGAAAAAGTCTGCAGCAGGTGGGGATGATGAAGGGTGAAGATGATGAGGATGACAATTTTACACCGTGCTGTTCCTTTAGTACTATATACTTTTCATGAGGATTTGCTCAAACTCCTTACTAGTTATTCTTGTTTCTGATGCTATTAGTAATGATTGGAATATGCTAAATAGATACAAATGCTGCACTCTGATTGGTTGATATGTTATTGAATAATGTTTACTGGATATTTAAATAATTTATCAACTTTGTTGTGCCCTTTGTTGTGTGTTTTGATTTTCTCTAGAACTAACTAAAATTTACAAAACGAGGTAAGGAATAGGGAGGGAAGGAGGGGTGGTTCTCTTGCTTCCCATCAGAGCCTACCACAGAGCACATTTGAAGACAGCTGGCCTGAATCTTTCAGTTGGGCGTCCTCTGAAAGGAAACTCGGTGATCTGATCCAAGGCACAGTAAGTAGGGCTGATGGTGAGGTTCACGTGAAAAGTGTACTACAGGTTTAAACTAAAACCTGAATGCAGATATACCCTATGAAGAATAGCTTGGTAGTGTTACGGAAACAGGCAAAAGTTGGAAGTGAGGGTCAGGGGGGAGCCAGGGATCTCAGAGAATCACGAGTTGGACAACTGAAGTTGCAGGCTCTGATTTCCTCACACCTGATACGAGGGCTGTGCCTGCATTCCTTGTTTCTCTCCAGGGACATAAAGCAGTTACAGCTGAAGCTTGGTTACTCCTGTCGGTGTGTGCTAGGTGTGATCTGAAAACGCCTGCTAGGTCTGGACTCTGCGTTCGCATGGTGCTTGTGTTCTGAATGATACCAGGCTTACGTGGAAATTAGGAGCTAATCTCTGCCAAGCGTATCAGTTCTGGGTTTGAACAAGAGCCTACCGTAGAAAGGCTCTGTGCATAGCTCACGCAGGGCGGTACTCAGTGAGTCAGGCATCTCCAGTGTTTGGCAGCAACAGATATTTATTGTGATTTTTAATTTAGACATTTTGGCTACTTTTGTGTGCTTGTATCTCTTTCTCAAGAAGAACGGAATTCATAACTGACACATATATTTGGTGGTTTTGTGTTAGAACCATCCCTGGTGATTATAGTCAGGATTAAGGAGCTGTCCTGTTAAACGCTGTACAAAATATAATGAGAGACAGAACTCTGAAGAATATAATATCAGAAAGGCAGAAGACAAGGAGAAGAGGTGAAATACCTTCTCTCGTTTCAGTAGTGGAACATTTGTCTCGTTAGTCTAATGGCACTTGACTCCATGTTGCTGTGCTTCCTAATAGAGTTGTTTATTCCCTTTGCTGCTGCTGTGTGATGGTATTATGATGCATCATTTAATTGTATAACTTCTGTGTGTATTGTTTGCTACCTTTTTTTTTGCAAGGTAACTTACTTGATTTCAAATATACTTCATTCTTCTAACAACTTCTGGCCCTTCTTGTCCTTACCTCTTTGGCAACTACAGTTTGCTATCTCTGGCCTGATTCTGTAAAGTACTGAGTTCCATTAACTCAAGCCTGAGCTCCTTCCAGGATCAAACCTTGTCTAACTGCAACATAAATGATCCAAATTAAAGACTGTAATACAGCAGCTGAGTTACATTTCACTGACAAGTCAATCAAGTTGCAATTGTAGAAGTATTCAGCAGTGTAGAATTCCTAATCTTTCTTGGTGATTTATTATAAATGCTGATGTCCAGTCTGCACTAATGTAAGTTCATAATCTGCTTTCTGAGGTCACCTTAACCATGTCTTGTAATATCATTATTTGCTCTGTTTATCAATAAATAAATTGTATTCTCGTGAATTTAACTTAAAAGTTGGTATGCATGGACTGTAGATAGTGGAAGGAGCTGCCAATTCATTATTGTAAGAAGTGGAGAGTAGAGAATTATCATGATAAAATGTTCACAGAGATACCCAGAATGAACATTTGGACACATCAGCTCTATTAGCAGAGTTAATTGTTATGCATGACCCAACGTCCCTTCAGCCTAATTACACCAATCTCCTATGAGGAGAGGCTGAGAGAGTTGGGGCTGTTCAGCCTGGAGAAGAGAAGGCTCCGGGGAGACCTTATTGCGGCCTTCCAGTACCTAAAGAGGGGCTGCAGGAGAGCTGGGGGGGACTCTTCATCAGGGAGGGGAGTGATAGGATGAGGGGGAATGGCTTCAAACTGGAAGAGGGCAGATTTAGATTAGATATCAGGAAGAAATTCTTTCCTGTGCAGGCGGTGAGCCCCTGGCGCAGGCTGCCCAGAGAAGCTGTGGCTGCCCCATCCCTGGAGGTGTCCAAGGCCGGGTTGGATGGGGCTGGGAGCACCCTGGGCTGGGGGGAGGTGTCCCCCCCCATGGCAGGGGGGTTGGAACAAGATGATCTTTAAGGTCCCTTCCAACCCAAACCATTCTATGATTCTATGAATTCCATGAAAAAGCAACAACTGAGCAATACACAGCTGGAAGAAGGGCTTCAAATGCAGCTGTCTCGCTCTCTTTAACAGAGGATTAAAAAGATTCAAGAGATCATTATGGTAAACAGAAACCTTTTCCTGATGTAAACTGTGGGGACAGTCTGCTTGCTCTCTGCTTTCTCATGAGTGTACAAAGATAATGAGAACATGTAAATCTTGTCTCCAAAATCCGTATGTAAAGCAAAAACTGGCTTGTTACTGGGCATAAGAACTTTGCTCCTGAATGCCATATCATTCATAGGTTGGTAAATTCAATGTTGCTCTAGTGACTCTAACTGAAAGCAGAGCCTCTTATTTTGTCATATCAGAATCATTTTTCATTTAGACTTTAACTGGTTTTTTTGAAATTACTTTTTGTTTCTCTTTGAAATGCTTCCTACAAATTTTGTAAATCTCTTTAAAAATTAAATATACTTGGTTTCTTTGTTAAATTCTTATTTCAAAAGTACATTTCAACTGACTTATTACACGGGGTTTAGGATTAATATCTTTGAAAACACTTTTTGTGGACTGATCTGAATCACACGTGTATATATCAATTTGATTTCTGACTTCCTTTTTATGATATATTCATTCAGTGTTACTAATCCCTGTTTATTGATGTTCCTGTTTTCTCTCTAGAAAATTATATGACAATGAGAAAAAATACTTTAGTCATTTGAAATATTTTTAGCAAAACAAAGAATTCTGTTGCCGGGAGAAAAATATTTCATTAATCTTCGATCTGTCAGCATTCCTTTGTTTTGAGACTTCTCTTTTTAGAGTGTAAATAGTATGTGTATTGTACAGATATCCGGTACTGAAATGGAACTGCTACTGCAGTTTACAGAGAACTGGATTTTACTCAGCAAGGGCGTTAATTAAGTCAAGGTACTAGTAAAAAAGTCATCTGGCCTTTAAAGCATCCTCAATCCTAAACGTCTGTAGGCATGAGTTGAATATAGGAAAATCTGTCACAAGATTGCATGTCATTGCAAGCATGTCACTTTGTATGATGAGTAGAATTTTCAATCCAAACTGTCTTAGTTTATCATCTCCTACGCGTGACAGTACTTGGCAGGGAATTCCAGCATCAACTGACATGCAGAACTGGTGCAACAAACAGGGGAGGACTCCGAAGTTGGAGCTGAAGTGCCCTTGCTCCTTTACATACCTGATGATAATCCTGTGTAAGAATATGCTGCATAAGTCTTCTCTTTTTTGCCTGATCCTGCATTAGAATATGATAACTCGCATCAAACACTGCAAAGTTTTTTGAATCTCACTCAGTACAGGAGTAAGATATCCTGTGTCCTTTGGGAAGATTGGCAGTCTGGCCTCTACAATCTGCAACCCCACTGCAGTTTTCTGGAACTTGTAGAGTTAAAAATGCACCATGTCCAACATGACTTTACACCTTTGCTTGCCTGATGAGTTTTCTCATCTGGCCTGCTCTTGTCTTTTCATATGTACTATTTTAGTGCGATAATGTACAACCACCTTCTGGGATCCTTTCTACGTTAGGATACAATGATGACATAAAAAACCCAGATAAGTTAATTTTTATTATAATAATGCTGAATTTTGAATAGAATTCTGCTTTGATTATGATATCTTAGGTACTGCTCTCTTACCAACCAAGCTATTTTATCTTGACCCTCACTTAATAATTGCAAAAACCCACACGCTGGTTCTCTTTCATTAACACCCGTATTTCCTCCTTGCTCAAAACTTTGTAGTAAAGTCCCAGTCACAACTTAATAGATCATAATATCTTCCAGATACAATTGTCTGTGACAGAGCACTAGGTAAAATGAAGGACATTTGATAGCATAATTTATTATGTTAATATTCAGTTTTATTGTAAGTGGATATTTTGCGATAATTTTGTCTTTATTCAGTGGTTGTCCCACCACTGTCAAATCTGATCCAGCTAAAAAGATACATTCAATATGTTTGCTTTCTTAGGAAGTGCTGAAGTTGAAACCTTTAAGACTACTTACTAGACCTTTTCCTTTTTAAAAAAATAATTAATAATTTGGAACAATCTTGATACCAGCTGGCATAAACCCCTTCCAATCTAGCAGTTATCTAGTTTGAACTGAAGGACACTATCCCTTGTTGGAAACATGTCAGCAAGGTGTGCAATTTCATAACTACTCACTGCCAACTAATAGAAAAAGTCTTTCTAAAATAGAAGTGTTGTTTTGTTTAGAGAAAAGTAATTCCGTTTGCTTGAGATTTCAAAATTTGAAATCCTTCTAGTCCTAAATGAAACTATCTAAATTATTAATAAAAAAACCCAGACCCCTCCTCTGGGCCAAAAAAAATCAGTCATTTTAGAGTTTCTGGAGTCGTACTTAAGAAATACAGGACCCAAAAGCTCAAATGCTCTCACCTTCAATTCAAATTGTGTGCGCTCCTGCAAATTCTTCAGCACCCTGGAAGACTTCGCTTTTGTCCTCCCATGTAGTCCACAAACGAGCTTCTCTGAATCCATGGATTTAGGAAACCTAGGGATTTTTGTGCTGGGGGCTGATGGAGAACAATTTGTATAACTCTGATAAGAAACCGGAGGTTTCTGAACAAGCATGGTTCTGTCAGAAGTTTGTCAGCTGCTTCCACCAGGTGTTTTTAATTTGGTGATTTAGGAAAATCTAAAGCAAATGTTTGTAGGATTTTCTTCTGTCGAGTTCAAAGAGTGGACTTTAAACTTGCATGCAGAAGGCTGTATTTGTTTCAGAGCTGACTCCCACTGCACTCATTTCATCACATTTTAAGATCTAATATTTGCTGTCTAAATTATATTTCTCTGATCCGCCCTGTGCCAGGGGGTAATGAGAAGCTGTGCAGTCCATGAGCACACCAGGAAATGAATTATGACTCAGAATCACAATTTCTCTTATTCTTTTCCCTTCCTGTTGTGTGGGACTGGGACTACCACACAGGTTTGTACGGAGCAGATGACTTGCTGTTGTTTAAATGGCCAAAAGTACTTTGGCTAGCAAGTATCAAAACCTCACCCCTGAGCATGTGTGTGGGGAGAGAGAGGAAGAAGAAGAATGGATATTCAACTTGATGAAAGAGCGTATTGCTAATAAACTTATTCATGCAAAGTAATATTCTGCTTGTGGAGGCAGTAAGGTTATCTGTAAAGTATGGCTCCTTACGAACAGTAACAGAACCTGCCTTTGATCTGGTATTCCATACTGGTATTCCAGTGATCCGATATTCCAATCAATGTATTCTTTATTTTGCAAAGACTGCAGTTCAGACATGAAAAACATTTCTCCTGAAATTATTGCTTCATGCCCAGGAGCTAAATGTATTGGATATAGTATCTTACTGTCTAACACGTCATGTCAATTTTGGTTCTGAACAATACATTACTTTCCTTGTAATTAAATTCAATATGAGAACCAACACTTTCATACCTCCTTATCTCCATAAACACATCCCCTTCTCTTAAGGTTTTCCTTATCTTGGTAAGCACAGTCAATAAAAAGTCATAGCAATGTGTGCGTTTCTGTAACAGTACAAACATTGCAGAACTAGAGTAGCAGAAGAGTACTTTCTATAGAAGACAGCTTCATTTTTTGACAGTTCCTTGCTGCCAACCCAAGCTGGGCAACAAGTTTAAAAAGATCCCAAATTGCACTCTGTATTCAAAGGCCATATTTCAAAATCAAGTGAAATTAGGTAGTCCTTTTGTGTGCTTTGTTACATGTTGGAAAGCATAAAGGCAATGTGACTACCTTCAGAAACATGTCTGCCTTGGTGCGTGTCACATTGTACTGCGCGTGGAAGTTGTGCTCAATCCAGAAAAACATCTTAAAAAGAGAACAGCTGATTTTCAGCTGCTGGACTTTATTAAAAGCTTACCCTAAAGGTGACCTCTAAAGATTTAGCAAAATATACATCGGAACTGGTAGAAAACTTTCCATTCTGCTAATAAATGTGCTGCAGCTAAAGCTAAGGTACGTGTGAGTTACATGATTTTATAGGCATATTTGGGCCTTTCTAAACACCATACAATATAAAATAGAAGGTCAATAGTAGGATTTGCTTTTCTAGATAAATATAATTATTCTTATAAGAAATAATGCCCATGCTATAGAAGTTTAAGCATAGATTTACACAGGTTTGTTTGTTTATCTTTATTCAGATCCTTGCCTACATATACTACTTTGCAACAGAAAGCAGGCTGGTGGATTTCCATGGGAGGAAAATGCCATTTTTTTCCTTTTACAGAACATATATGTAAGCAAACTCTTGTTTTGTATGACTAGTATTACCCCAAATCAACATCAGAGTTAGTGAGGTCAAGATCACTTTGTATGTGATCACTTTGTGGTGTGCATGCATTCAAATATGCAGTCTGCATATCCACTTCCAGATACATTTCTGAGAATGCCAAGGAAATACTGATTCAGAGCTGATTACCCGCTGCGTGTGTAAGAGCTGATGAGCTGAGCAGCAAGTGTCACAATACTGTATTTCGGGGCTTTTAATCACCCAATAACAAAGAAACACGTTGCCACAAAGTGATGCATCGTCCTCTTCCTTCTTTCAGTGATTAAGCACAGTTGGCCTTGTATCTTCTCACTTCTTTGTAATAAAATGCAAACCCAGTCTGAACTAGAGGAAAATCTCAGGGTCTAATTAACTGCCAATTTTTAGTAAAGCGTGATTAGTTATAGTCAGTGGAATCTTTTATTGGCTTTGCGAGGTCTGAGAAAGGAACTTTGTCGCATCCATCAGAGTTAACATGAAGAAAGAGAGATTATTATCTCTTTGGTCTCTGTTTTTGGCTTTCGCTCTTGTTTCCCAAACCTTTGTTTGAAGCTCGGATGGAAGAAGGGAACTGAATTAACTAAACAAAGGGAGGCCAATATTAAATACAGACAAGTGTGTGATTGCCAGTGTTCCTGTGAGCTTGATTGTTGTAGGTGATGAGAGCATAACTGAACATCTGAGCAGCTACTCCCACAGAGGGGATGCGAGTTTTGATTTTTCTTCACGTTCTTCTGGGTGGGAGAGGCTCTCCGAAGAGACAACGGATTCTGTTCCAGCTCTTCAGAGAGCCCATAGGCACACAAGGCTCCCTGCGTGGAGGCCTGCATCTCGCTGTTTCTCTTTGACAGTACGTGTATTCCTGATGGAAACATTTTGGTAGAAAAACTCCCTTGCTCCTGGAAGCTTTCTTCTAAGAAGCATTTTTATATTGTGAAAAATAGCTTTGACAATATAAAAAGCACTTAAACTAACAGTCCACTTTAACTTGCCTAATAATGTTTTATTGGACTCATGAGGGCATGGTACTGTGCACAGTAGTTTGCACACTGTCGGCATCCACAGAGTTTTCTTCAAAGCGTCATCTTTGTGGCTGAGAAATGAAATGAATAATGTAACAGCCCTCTCCCTAGCTTCCATGCCTGAGACTCATTTGTATCCCCATACACTGACTGGGTGTGTAGTCTGGGCAGAATTTTCAGTCAGAGGATACCTCTGGATTATTTCTAAGAGTGATTCACATTGGTGATAGAAACAAAAACATACATCAAACTGAAAGGGGAGAGAAGGGTGAAAGAATGACTGGAGAGAAGGAGATGGTAGTAACATAAAAATATTTATCTTTTCATTTTCAAAAGTATGATAAAAATATTTTGCTATTGCATACATTATCTCAGCAATGAAGTATGGTATTCTGAAACGTCAGAGGAAAAGTATTTTTGTAGGATTGTTACTTCGGTATCATGATAGACTAGTTTTACCCAGAAATAGCTTTATACATTCGTTTATTTAACATAGCAGATTTTGTACTAAGTTCTCGTACTTTTCGCACTCCAGGCATGAAAGCGTATGTCCTCAAGCTGTTTGGAGACTGAATGGCACAGAGATTGTTAATAGTGCACCGGCACCTTCATTTAGACAATAGAGTAATAAATCTTCAGGTTCCCTGCCCCATTTCCTAGCAAACAGAGTCTTTGAGTAATGTCCCAAATAAGGTTACTTCTGTTGTTTGTATTCTCCTACGCTGTATTTCAATTTGAAATGTACCTTTCTTTAAAAAATATGGGAACTGTTTTTTAAAACCGAGATAGTAACTTTATATGTAGATCTAACTGTAATGAAATGCATGGAAATGTAAACTCTTATTTATCATATTGTATTTAAAAGCAACTTATGGTATTTTCCTATTGATTTATTCCATTTAGTTCATAATCATGAAGCTCTACAAATATTGAATATTATTTACACACTATTGGAACTCGCTTGGTTTCCTTACTTAATAAATGCTTGGGTATTCTCACCGTTGGTACTGGGCATATTCATTTAATATCTTCTGATAGAAATAGTGGTGATAGCTCCATGAAATTGCTTTCTATCTAAGAGATTGTTTATGCAAATCTTCCCTGAAAGTAAACACAAAAAGCAAATTATTATAACTCACCAAAATTCATCCAAAACACAAGGCACTGCTGGGAAAACAACTAGTCAGAAGGCCACAGGAGAAGTATTTTCCAAGTAAAATAGCTTCACTCATCTCACTGAGTGAGATACTTGATAGGACTTTGAATTCCTAGATGTTCCCTCTGTTTAAATGGCAGATTCATACCTAGGTTTCTAATATACTGCCTGGTAATTTTATTTTGTGAGATATAAAGTAAATAGGCTGAATATAGAGTGTAAAATTATTCAGACTAGCAAAGGGATAATGGGAGAAGTGTTAACTAGCAGAAGAACATCCTGCCTTTCTCAGAGTTAGATATATGTAGGAAAATATGATTAAAAAGTATTACCTTATATTTGACTGGTAAGAACTTGCCAGTTTTTAACTTAATTTTTCTATTACATAAAATAAGATGAATGATACTGCTAAACAGGATGTTTTTCTGCGCATGAAATTGAGGAGAGAGTGTCCTGCAGAATTCAAAACTTGTACAAAAGAAGTGTCTTTTATTAGGTGAGATAAACGACTTCAAAAAGGAACATTGATACATTCAGAAGTTTTATATACTTTTATTTACACTGACACAGAGATGAAGTGATTTAGTATTAAGAGCTGCATACTAACGTTTTCAATACAAAGATGTCAGAGTACAGCAGTGATTCCGTGCTGGCTCTACGAGTCATGAACCCTTTATCTTTCAGTCTGTGAACACAAAGATGTTGTGCAACTGCATCCAGTTACAT
Source organism: Pluvialis apricaria (assembly GCA_017639485.1). Lineage (NCBI taxonomy): Eukaryota > Metazoa > Chordata > Aves > Charadriiformes > Charadriidae > Pluvialis > Pluvialis apricaria. The sequence continues at coordinate 2,907,273 of CM030010.1, read as the reverse complement.
ATGCAAATGCATATTACTGGAGGAAGGTGAATATTGAAAGAATTTTTCAGTCTAATAAAAAAGGAATTTATTTGTGCAATTCCCATCATCTTCTAATGCAACATTAAACAGCAATAACTAGAACCTGTAATATCTGATAACAGTAGACATTAAATAGAACTGATATGATGTACTGCAAACATGGTTACCTATTTTCCTATTGTAAATAGTAATTAGAAGGAACAGGGAAAAAGCTGTTTCCTTGTAAACTTCTTCACATCCTTGCATGTGTCACTTTACAGGAGGCCACTTGTTTGGAAAGTCTACCAAAACCAAATTTTTGTGATTTAGTTAAATCCAAGAATGAACTTTTCAAGTCATCGCCACATTTTATGCTGACATAATATTTGTGCACAGCTAAAAGGTTGAGATAAAAGAGCTTAATAGCATGTTCGCTCATTGAAGAAAGAAGTTAGTAAATCTAATATAAAGGCTGAGGAGAGATCAAAAGAATCATCAAGACTAAACTCCCCCTTTGAGAATTACATTTGTATTTGCTTTATTTGTCTCTTACCTTACCCGCCCCCTTCCCCCAAAAAATCAAACTAGAACGTAGTAACTATTTATCGGCACATAGCAAATAGCTCACTTCAAGCCTGTTTCTCCTTGCTTGAATCCTTTGACCTTCCTTACCAAACTTCAGTTTCTGCACCGACTGGAACCTCTAAAAACCAGTGAAAAATACACAGAACAGACAGAGGCACTAGAGGGAGACATGAGCTCATGAACTTAACCAGTGTATTAACACCATAATGTTTAAGTCTTGTGAGAAATTCTGATATAGACCAGTTGAAACATTAGTTCTGAAGGAAGTCCTTGGATACAAACAGTCTAAAGGTTTAATGTACGATTGGTAATGATTTTGAGAGCTCTAAAGAGTATTTTAAGATCCCCTCCAATTTTAAATCAAGTTGCTTACTACTGAGTTGTTTTCATTAATATACCAGCACTTAGAAATATTCTTCCAAATGCACTACAATACACTGTTGTAGACCCTCACACTTACAAAAGTGCAAGGTAAAGAGCATGTCACTGCAAGGTCCTCTACAAGCTCTCCTGTTTGAATCTGCCTGTAGCCCTATTGCTGTATGCGAACTTATTGCTGGGTTAGGCACTATTTGGGAAGAGGTGTAGGCTGATACTAGACAAATATGTGACGTTCATTTTGTGATTTTAGCATGGAAGAAAACTTTTAGCTTTCTTTTGCAGAGTATATTTAGAAGTGAGAGATGCAGGTTTTCATGTAGGTTTATGATTTAATACAAAATGTCACCATCTGGTTTTTATTTTTATTTTTATAAGCTTGTTTGGTAAAGAAAAGTATAATAAATGCATTGTATTATTATTGTAATTATAACTTTTTTTAGTTATTTAAGAGATCACTTTACATCCAACCATCTGACCTACTAATGTTTTAGACACATGGAACATGCAGTGTTTATAAGAACCTAATCTTTATCTGGTAAAGCAATCAATTCAGATCCAGACATTTTGTGACCTGTAATGGGATATTGAAAGATACCTACAATTTGTTTGTGCTAACCATCTGTATAAAATCAGGATGTTTGCCCTAAGGTATGCTCAAATCAGATATTCTTCTGGGCCATATTCAACTGTTTGGGAGTAATCTACCGCATTCTCTGCTTGTTCTAATTCCATTGGCAACAGTGATTAGTGCATACAGAACATGGTTCATGCATAGCCTTTTAAAAACATAATGTGTTTATTTAACATCTTTAATACTTTTTTACGGTAGCTATTTGACTTTTTTCAGGGTAACAAAAATATATTTTACTGATATATTACCCGTGTTAAATTTTTATATAAAACAGTGTTGGTAGGCAGCATTGCCTAATGAAACCATGTGGCTTGGGAACTATGCGCTTTAAAGAAAAATGTAACTGTTACTGCTAACTCTGTGTCCAGCTTTGGATAATTGCTTAATGCTCTCTCAGAGAAGATTGACATAATACTTCTGCCTTCATTTCCAAGAAAGCAATTTCTGTGTTCTCTCTGGATAATGCTAGTTTACCAATTCTTGAGATAACATCCCTCAAGCTCAAAAATTATTACTGGAAAGTAAATAATAAACTCAGAAAAACAAAGGAAAGAAAGCAAAGCAAACAAAACAAAAAGGCTGGAGGGGCGTTAGAGGGAGATGTGCTTTTCTCATCTATAATGTCTGCTTTTGCCTCTATGTGTGTGACATTTTGATTACCAAGATGTGTTCTATTTATCTAGTTACAGGTGAGACATTGCACGTAAGTTTATTTGTCTGCCATTATACTATAAGAAAGGCTTTTTCAACAAACTGGAAAAATAAATGAATAGATTCCCACTCCTGCTCTGTCTCAGCTCGGCATGCAGTGTTTGCCGTAGGTCAGAAAACAAATAGTCCAAGACTCTCACTAAAATATTGACAAACATCTTCTCTCTGTTTCTGTAGTGGCAAAGTCAGGCTAATAATATGTACATCTTTTAACTACGAGGAGTCAGCAATGAATGGCGTTACAGCATTTTGCAATTGTCAAAGCCCGGAGCATTCAAAAAGTTTTAATCCAATTAAGAAATAGACTATACAGGTATACACTATAAACTATTTTCTAGATCACTGAGCTGTCATTTTAATAAGGTAATATTTTAATATTCAAAATATATACATGGACAAATACATATGATGTTCTTATTTATATATAAAGTAGATGCCGGCAAGATCGTCATGTAAAGCGGATGTTGGTTTTTTGCAGTCCCTTTCTCAGTAGTGTAATATTTTTTGTTGATAATTCCCTACAAAAGGTTTTTTCTAATTATTCAGTTAGAAAGCAAGAATAAGAACCATGAGGAAAGGCTCAAAATGAGGTAAAAACATTGAAAAAGCATTTTAAACCCCCAGTGGAATAAAAGACTGTTGTATTTTAGTAGAGCCAGAGTCTACATGCCTGAGGAAAAACATCATATGAATAAGTGTTAGGCTTTTGCATAATTATGTTTGTTCCTGATGTTGCCTGTAAAACACTAACTTGTAGGAGTGTGAGCTGTACTTTATGTTCTTAGTACAAAGGAGCTTTTCCAAAAGATCCACTCTTTGCACCCAGAATATAGATGCTTTTGTCAGAAGAAATAGAAATATAAGTAAAAAGAATTAAGACATATAAAATAATAACTAGATGATGCATTAGGTTTCCAGCATCCTAGGTGAGCTGGGATATACGATCATTCATACATTCATCGTGTATCCTGATGACCATTTAATTATTTATAAATTGCGACAGTGTCAGTAGGAGACAGTGAGAAGCTTTTCCCCTCAGTAGGCGGGTGGCCGGGCTTCTCACCTCGGGTGGCACTTCACACCACTGCTTGGCGTTACACAGGATGCAGGGCTGAACCCGTTGCTCTCCATCCAGGCGAGTTCTCTAGTTGTGTGGTTTGGGGAGTCCTTCCTACTTCCTACTTTGTAAAAGTGACCTTCCTGAACAGGTGACCACCATTAGGAAACCAAATTCAGAATGGTTTTGGTGAAGTAGTTCTTTCCAGTCAGGCTGGGTAACTAAGCCTTACTCTTTGCTACCTTCCATCCCCAGCCCCTTATCGGCTTCTTATGATCTTTTCATATGTTCTGAATTCACACTGCGCGTTACACAGGGAGCTCAAGTGTCTAGTCTGGGGTTCAGAATTTAGTCTCCATGCATTTCCATTATTCTTTTTACCTTGTGTCTTCCATACCATAAATTTGATTACCTATTTTTTTCTTTTTCAAATTATTCAACTAGCATAGAAAGCACCTCAGGTAGTGCTAGAATACATCTCAGTAATAATAGAAACCTATTTAACACATACATAACAATCAGTATGGTAAAAATGTGCTGTGATCAGTGGAAATAACTTCTATATCTTTGAAAGAAAATATCCTCCGTCTTTGAAAGTGTGTATTTGCTGTTAATCTAATGCTGTACAGCTGAAGGCTTCACAAGAGCAGGGCTGGTTTGCTGGGGTTTTTCATTCATTCTTTTCTGAAGAGACATGAAAAATGGAAAGCTTCTTTAACAAATACATTCATTATACTTCCAATTAAAATAAATTAAAACAGTTTAACTGTGCTCTCTGAATTAGAAGCAACTTCTATAGCATCAACAATTCTGCCAGTGACAGTTTTAGCTCTAAGCTAAGTGTAGTACACCAAGACCCTGGTATTTTTGTTAGGAGGTGCACTCGCACAGGTACATTATAAAGACCCCATTGCAAATATCTGCAGCTGATTTCTGCAACTGTGATTACAGTATGCACTAACACAGTGTGCATCTCACTAATCTGCCCTATCAGCTCTGGGAAATTCTAATAGCATTGGAAATATTTTGCCCAGATGCCTCTGAGCACTCACGGGATGTTCAGGTGACTTGAGTTTACTCTATGGTTAACTTACTGGACCTAGCATAGAGGGCTGAGCCCCTCTGCGGGGAGCACAGGCTGAGAGAGTTGGGGGTGTTCAGCCTGGAGAAGAGAGGGCTCCGGGGAGACCTTAGAGCCCCTTCCAGTATATGAAGGGGGCCTTCAAGAAGACTGGAGAGGGGCTTTTTGCAAGTGATAGGATGAGGGGTAATGGCTTCAAACTGGAGGAGGGGAGATTTAGATTAGATATCAGGAGGAAATTCATTCCTGTGCGGGTGGTGAGCCCCTGGCGCAGGTTGCCCAGAGCAGCTGTGGCTGCCCCATCCCGGGAGGTGTTCCAGGCTGGGTTGGACGGTGCTTGGAACACCCTGGGCTGGGGGGAGGTGTCCCTGCCCAGGGCAGGGGGGTTGGAACGAGATCGTCTTTAAGCTCCCTTCCAACCTAAGCCATTCTGTGATTCTATGAGTCTATGATATTGCTTTATTATAACCTAATGATTAGAAAGATGCTTCATAGTAATTGTCTATTACAAGCTTTCTTTCTTCCTGAAATAGAAGCTCTTTATAATTTAAAATATCATTTAAATGGTGCAGGGAACCTTGTGCAAGGATAGACTGTTGATTTTTAAGTAATTCACCCTACTTAGTTAACACAGTTGCCTTATAAACTCTGCTAATGTCAGGAAAACTTGATGCTTAACTTGCCTTAGAGTATAGCTCTATGCAGGGTCAACTTAAAGTCACAAAGACTGACCCAATTAGGTAAACTCTTGGAGGGATTACATTCATATTCTGGACACTTATTAGCCAGAAAAAATCACTTTGAAGTTTGAGATCCGTAAAGCTGAAGACAAGCTAAATACAGGCTCTTGTATATCTGCGACATGTTGGATAGATTAGTCTTACACTTTATAGCTTTATAGGGCTATTTTGGAACAACTCTTTTAAATGTGACTACTAATCAGCTTGGCATTGCCTAAGCTGTTATTTGGCCCCTTTTGTTTTTTTTGAAAAATGGTAAAAAAATCAGGCTGTGTATCACATGCAGGGAATTGCGTTAATTAATCTAGAGATAACAAAAAGGTGTTTCAAACACATAAATAAAAACTCATTTGAACTTATTCAAATCAGAACCCTCACTAAAGTTTATGCTTTTTGATACAGTGCTTTCATAATTATATGGCAAGGTAATAAATATAGAGTAAGTTTTTAGAAGACAAGATAAATGAAGACTAAAGGGAGATTTTTCTTCATAGCATTCCAATTTCCATGAAGAAAAGTTTCAGGTCTTTAAAATTAACATTTAAATATTTTCTAGCTAAGAATTGCCTTAAGTTGAAATGGGATTTTTGTAAGAATAAATAGTCAAAAGCTGAACATTCAGCTTTTGGATTTGTAATTGGTGAGTTAACATTGCACGCTCTTGACTCATAATTGCCATCTTTGAGAATGCTAATACGAAGTTGAGACTTCCAAAATTATGAATTCGTCTTAAAAACATCTTTTGATATGCTACTTATTGATGATGAGTTTTAACTTTTGAAAATCATGGTTTAGCAATATAATAACTATAAGGGTTAACTATTTAGTTTCTAAAAGAGGGATTTTCTCATTTTGCTTATTTCTGGCTATAGAGAGATTTGTAATAAAATGATCAAACTTCTTTAAAGCTCTGTAGTGACAAAGAAAGAAGACAAATGTCCTCTCTCAAAATACTGACAGTTAAAATTAAACGGAACAAAAATCAGCGTAAGGAAAAATACTTAAGAATGAAAGTTGTTATCTTCAGGGGATACATTAAACATATCAACAAGTTACACAATTCAGTGCTTCCCATTTTATTCTTAGCCAACAGGACCAGGGATAGAGTACAAAACTCTGTTAAGGCTTCATTTCAATAACAGAAAACTGAACTATCCCAGGAAAATAAGAAAGAAATTTCTTCAAAAGAGATAAAACCTTTTGTCCCTACTGCTTTTTCAGGAGTCCTTTTGAAAATGTGTAACCTAATGTGTTTAAATATAATGAAAAAAGGAGCTTGTGTTTACCTCTTGTAGTCCAGTGCCAAATGTAACGGCTCAGGCAGTTGTTTGAGAGTACAAGGTAAACTGAATGTTGAACAGAAAACTGGTAGACAAGCCAAATTCAGTTGCTGAGTCACAGTGCACTTCTGTGACTGTACCAGAGTTACACAGCAGACGAAAATTGTGTTTAGAAATGTGAAGGATGAAGGATTAGATTAGATCACATATTTTTAGTGATGTCCTAAAGGGACGTTACTGAAAAGAGAAACTGATAAGGACAATTTCATTTGAAGCTATCACTTAGCTATCGAGGTCAGTTGTTTCATTCCCGCTGAACATTTGGTCGTCTTTGATTTTGGTGATGGGTGATTTGTGACGCTGTTTCTGTACTCAAAACAGAAGTTAGACAAAAGGAAATTATTATAACATTCAAAAATAATATTTGCTGTCATCTGACGTCATTGTCCTTCTGCGATGCCAGTTTAGTTTGTCTAGCCAGAAGAGACGTGTCTATTTAAAACATAAAAAAGTGCCATTATTTCTGACAGACGAGAGAGCATTATTCGATCTAGATATTCTCCTGGGAGCTCGTGCTGATGGGGACAAGCCGTTAGCAATAGTCTAGCTATGAGTATGCTTGGCCTTCTCATTGAAGCAGAAAGTAGGCCTGGAAGAGGAGAATGTTTACACAGCCATGTGGCAATACGCCTTTTGTTTCTCAACAGACACAGAACAAAAGAGTGTGAAACTCAAATGTGAGGCAGAATGTTCAAAGTAATTGGGAATAGGATCTGGTGGCTGTAAACAGTAATTTTTCTCCACTGCCAGTAGTTAGTGTTTCTTTTACACTTCAGTATATTGTGGATGTCCTAGAAATGTTTTGTGCGCCGTATAGTTTGTATGCTACGTAATTTATCACCTGTCATGTGTTAAATTGGAATATTAGTCGATCATACTGTAAGGTCGTTCCTCATTTAAGATTTTGCATTGGTTCAAAATGTGAGAAATAGCAGTTGGACAGTATAATTCCTGACATTCATGTTTTCCTTTTTGACCCCTCAGGAACTACAATTTCTGGAATTCATAGAATAATGTAGTCCCTTACACTTCAAGTCTACCTCTAAAGTTTCTGTCACCTGGAGCTCCTCCACTGGATCTTTACCTCTAACTCTGCCACTAACACCATGCAAAAATAAGGGAAACCAACACATTTAAACATTTTTGTCTAACAGCTCAGCTGTGTTGTCATAAGAATTCTACTGGATTCTATGTAGCAGTTGGGGAAACGGAGGGATTGTTTTTTCATTTGCTTTTTTGGAGGGGATTATTCTTTTAATAATGCAAGAAGTATGTTCTATTTTCAGTTGCGTTTCTGTGAATCAAGATCTAGACCATTGTTTTAGTCAACTGGATTTAATCCAGTGAGAAGACAACATTAAGTGTATTTTTAATTCCTACTGAACCATACAGTGTTATTTTGTGTGGTTTCATGTCTGTCGGACATTTTGTAACACAAGTACGGAAGGAATAAACTAGAATATAAATGTAGCCCTTCAGAGTTCTGCTTGGTTGCATACTGTCTTGAAAGCTAGAGTATGCTGTGTGCTGTGGAAAATGTTTGTTTCCATAACTTTGCAAGAAGAGGTAACTCTTAACGGTTTTGAGGAATGGAAATCACACAGATCACCAAAATGTAAGTTATTAAATTTAAGAAATCTGCAACTGCGACAAAGGTTCTAGTTGATACTGTGCTGCCGTTTCTGTACCCCCAAACACTTTAAATGCCGCTAGAATAAGAAGGGTTTGTTTGTTTGTTTTTCATTTGCACTGAAGTGAAAAGATTTTTGCCAGTGAATTAAGTCTGAGCTTTAGTAACTTTGGCACCAGGCATGGATTGTTCTGTTGTCATTATTTTTCAGTACAGATTTGTTGCATGTTATATTTTTTAACATCCTTAAAATTCACAATGCTTATATTTTCTGCTGTGTAGTTCTATGCAAAGATACTGAGATCATTGGCAGTCTTTCTTCAGTGATATCATCCTTTCAATGTTGATCTTATATACAGCATCTGCCATTCATTAGGAGCCTGACCAACTGTGCTAATAGAGTCTTATTGACTTTGATGGATCATGAGCTTTGGATTGTCAGATAGGAACAAACACTCCAATTTCTAAATTCCCTCGAGTGTGTGTATGTTAAAATTTGCTGGATCACAACATTATCAACAAGAAAACTTTATCTGTTAATTTCTGTTAACTTTTGATAAGACTGATCTAAAAACCATAGATGTAGAAACTTAAGCTGCTAGCGGAAATAAAATATGTCTTCAAGAATAAGAATTTGAGTAATTTCAAAGAAAACTCATCCATAATACAGCACTAAATAAAAAAACTGTAAGATAATCAGATTTGCATTTTCTTTCTATATTTCATAATTATTATTTTTTTTTCAATTAATCAAAAAGTCAGATTGGTACACTGGTGTCTCAAAAACATTGCAAAACTTGTTTTGTAGTTCTATTCCCCAAATCCCTATTATTTGGTGTTAGGGGACTTTTCAGATTTTCTGAAATTAAATGAAGGCAGATAATTGCTTTGAATTCTTATGACCTTAGCCAATAAACACATTTCATCACTATGGTTGCAAAAAACAAATACCCACTATTGCAGTGTATCTCATAGGCACATAAGAATTAGTTGGCATGGAAGGATTTGCTCTCTGATACGAGGTTAAAACCTGAATTCTTGAGGGAGAAACAGTGCAAGTAGGGTGAATAGATTAGATGAAATCTGAGATACAATATTTTATTCTTAATGTAGGTTTGCATTTGATCAGCTTTGACGTATTCTTTTAAGAAAAAATTCTGCTCCAAGACCCGCTTTGAGTATATGAACAGTGTTTGTAGAATGGCAGATGAACTGTTTCATGACATGTTTTCCAGCTGGCATAATTGTTACGTTCGCTGTGTGCCTGCTCTCTAGAGGGAGAAAAAGCGTATAGGATAGAGTAAAAACTCCTAGTGTGGAGTCCACGTGGGGGACAATATCATGAAATAATTGCTAGGGAGGGAGAAGAGCAGGAGTTAATCTGTTGGTTTGAAAAACATTGCAGTGGAAATATTAATGTTGCAAAGCCAAGAATTTGAAGATTAATGTTTAGAGTTCTTGTGCAACTTCAGTGGAGCTGCTCATACATTATCATACAGATTTTAATTACAGAGACATGTAAAAATTCCAAATAACATTCAGCATACAAATGCTCACTATTTGTTTAAACTCCATCATTAAAAGTGGTCCAGAGCTTTATTGGCTAAATTTGTTCAAACCCTATTTGAAGAAAGCATCATACGTTTCTCTGTGGACTTCCAGATGACTTCTTTCCTTATAATGCTTGAGTGTTTCACAAGCACTCAGGCATTTATTTTAAATGTAGGCTACGTGACATGACATATTGCTGTTCACATTTGATGGGAATTGAGTTGAAGACTCAGCTTACAGAATCAAAATAGAAAGTACCCACTGGTATTTAATATATTCCCCAATGACACAGACAGTGGGATGGAGTGCACCCTCAGCAGCTCTGTGGACAACACTAAGCTGAGTGGTGCAGTTGACACACCTGAGGGATGGAATGCCATCCTGACAGGCCTGGACAGGCTCGAGAAGTGGGCCCATGTGAGCCTCATGGGGTTCAACAAGGCCAAGTGCAGGGTCCTGCACCTGGGTTGGAGTAACCTTTGGTATCAGTACAGGCTGGGGGACAAAGGGATGGAGAGCAGCCCTGCAGAGAAGGACTTGGGGGGTACGGGTGGGTGAAAAGCTGGACAAGAGACAGCAATGTGCACTCACAGCCCAGAAAGCCACCCCCATCCTGGGCTGCATCCCCAGCAGCGTGGCCAGCAGGGCGAGGGAGGGGGTTCTGCCCCTCTGCTCCACTCTGGGGAGACCCCACCTACAGTGCCGCCTCCAGCTCGGGGGCCTCCAACATAAGAAGGACATGGAGCTGTTGGAGTGGGGCCGGAGGAGGCCACGAAGATGCTCCGAGGGCTGGAGCCCCTCTGCTGTGAGGACAGGCTGAGAGAGGTGGGGGTGTTCAGCCTGGAGGAGACAAGGCTCCGGGGAGACCTTACTGCAGCCTTCCAGTACTTGAAGGGGACTTACAAGAAAGATGGGGACAGACTTTTTAGCAGGGCCTGCTGCGATAGGACAAGGGGTAATGGCTTTAAACTAAAAGAAGGGAGATTCAGACTAGAAGAAGGAAGAATTTTTTTACGCTGAGGGCGATGAAACACTGGCCCGGGTTGTCCAGAGAGGTGGTAGATGCCCCATCCCAGGAAGCATTCAAGAACAGCTGTGGCTGCCCCATCCCTGGAGGTGTTCAAGGCCAGGTTGGATGGGGCTTTGAGCAACCTGGTCTAGTTGAAGATGTCCCTGCCATGGCAGGCGGAGTGGACTGGATGGCCTTTAAAGGTCCTTTACAGCTCACACTATTCTGTGATTCTTTGATTTGTTTCCAAATTAGAAACATCAGAGACCAGAATAAGCAGTGTATTTAGCAGGATATTTTAGTATTCTGTTTCCATAAGCCTGAATTGCTTCTTAAACTTAGTTTTGATCAAAGGTACTTTGCCTGAAGCTACTTGGTCCTTCCAAAGTACCAGGCACAAGAGAGTGCTAAGAGCGACAGATCACGCCAGATTCACCCTCCACCTTTCCTCTGGTCTTGTATGATTATTTCTGCACAAAATTTTTTGGAAGCAAGCTAGTGACCTCCTTTCTATTTTCTTATCTGAAATGACAGATAGCATTTATCTTATTCCTAATTTCTTTAATGTACTGTATTATTTTCTAACTTCTTCATTTTTCTTCCTCTGTGAAAAAGAGATTATCAGTATGATAACTGGCTTTCTAGAAATGAAGGAAGGTTGGAGTGAACGCTAAAACACTGCAAAGATTGTTTTGCTCTTGAAATGGCAAAAAAACCCAAGATATATCTATACTACTAAATATATGACAAGAAAAACTACTTGCCCATAAAAATAATCCTTTTTCTTTCTCCTGAGTTGATGCAGGAGTCATTAATGACTTCTAAATATTTTTTGTCATTACGTAACTTCCCAAATCAATATGGTTGTTGGGTTATGTTAAAATGCCTTTAACTGTGTTAGAGGAAAATGTCTCATTCTGGATCCATCAGCCCAAGAGAGGTGAGGCTGCTCCATGTCCCCATGGTCTGATCAGCAGCGAGGGTGTGTTCCCAGCAGGCGTGTGCAATGTGGATCCCTCCAGCAGCTGGGCTCAGACACCCAGTCTGCCCAGTAGCTGCCCTTGGATCCCAGTCTCTCCCCAGCTGTGGGAACCTGGATGTACGAGTCCCTGAGGCTGTAGCCCCACTCCAGTTGCGGGTACGGACCGTTGGGTACTCCCAACTGGCTGAGATTTCCCGCTTCCCAATGCAGACAGAACAGAGACCTCCCCACACAGGAAAGGCTTAGAAAGGAATTTAGTAAGAAGACAGAAAGACTGCACTGACCTGTTCACGCACGACCAGCCTTTTTTATCCTCTTGTCCCTTTCTTTTCGCATATTTGTTCCTCCCTAAATGACCTAAACCCCTCCCTTTTCCCCATCTTCTGTTCTTTTCCTTAACATCCTGCAAAACTCCTGTGCAATCCCAAAATGCCCTTCCCCTGTGTCCCCTAGTGTGTCCCATGTCCCTAGGTACCAAATCCCCTTAGACCAAAAGGTGATCTGGAGAGCTGCTCCCAATGACTTACCTTGATGGGTTTCACGGGTTTCACGTCTGGACAATGGGGCTGTGGCTCTGCTGGGACAGCCCTGGGAAGGACCCAGGGAAGTTGGTTGTTCCTTGGGGGTCCTTAATTTGGGTTCCCAACTGCCATTGTGCCCCTGTGCCCCCCTGGGCTTGTGGACATGGACCGTTAATGGGCTGATAGCTCCCGTGATAGGCCATATCTCCCTGGGCTCCTTTTTGGGTGTGCAGATGAGTTTTTATCACATAACCCAACAAAGCCCAACATAGATGTTATCAGTCTTGTTCATGACCACACTCATCCTTTACCTTTCATCCTTTCTGAATTGTTTCTGCAGACAGAAAACATTTGTCTGGTGACAGACAGCTGTGGCAAAATGTAAAACATTAAGATATTTTAAGATCTTTTCTAACAGGATTAGGCAAATCTCAAGTATGTGTAGATGTGTGCCATGGGCAATCTAGAAGTGTCTAGAGACTCTGCTAGCTTGAACACAAATGAAGCATTCCAGTCTTGGGCACCTTCATTGGTACAGTCCTCATCCCTGTCTGAGCAAAGCAGTGTGGAAGCACCTACAGTGACTGATCCTTTTATTGTCTCTGTTTTGGGATATCGTACTTCGGGAGAACTGCTATTTCAGGATGTGGGTGCCAGCATTTTCCAGAGACTCTGCTCTTTTTAATATTTTTAGTGCCATTGAGTTATGCTTGAGACAAGAAGTTTAAATCCATATATTTTTAAAAGTAATACCTGTTTTTTCCAAAAGGCTAAGCAGACATTTAAATGAGACATTACATTTATTTTTTAGCTGCTGGAGGCATCTTCTGTGAACATCTGACTCTTCTTCCACCCACTGAAAATGACTATTTCTGTGGATGTTTGTTAACCCTTGCCTTTACATAATACGATTTTTTGTGTGGATAAGATGAAATTTAGACTCTGTAGTGAAAGAAGAAGGAACATCCAATATTGCATTTGAAAATTTTCTGTACAAATATTGTTTTAATAAGGCTGCACTGGTTGAAAATTGAAATAAGGGCTAGAATAAGCTGCATAATAAGCATGAAATACTTATTCAAATAATGTAGGGTTAATGAAGGCACGCTATGAGAAGCGGAGGGCATAATGCTTGCAGCATGCATAGTGAGCTCCGAGATAAGTAAACTTTCTTATAAAATTATGCTTCTACACTCAACACAGGGCCAGAGCTACTGTGTTCAGAAGGTGTAATTCTCATTTTGAACACCGAAATTAAAACTGCTTAACTGTCTAATTCTAGAAACGGAGCATGAAGATATTCCTACCAATTTATGGCGCAGATGAATGTGCCAAATATAGGCACTCTTCCCTATTAGGTTATGTCTTTGCTTATGAAAGATAAAATCACTGCTCAGCCTGCACCTCAGCTGCTGTGTGTTCCTTTATTTTTACATCTGCTCTGCTGAAAACGGTACCAGAAGATACGCAGAATAATCTACAGGGCTTAGACAATTTACTAATGTTTCTTTTTTCACTTTAATAATGCACAAAGAGGAAAAATGTAGGTCATGATATCCACTTGAGCACTGTATAGCACTTTGCAGGAGTGTGGTGGAGATACAGGGAGGCTTAGCGTTAGAATAGTATAGTTTGTGATAGCAAGGCAGAATATAGATAGTGGGCAGATGAAAGAAGACAATCGAATAGCAGCTAATCCTCAGTAATAATTTCCCCTATATTCATATACTGTTCAAGTATCCAGCTAAAATTTTAAGTACAGTTATTTCCCTTCCCGTTTTCTGCTCTGTTTTTCCCATTTGAAATCCACTTGGTCCTTGTTTTGAACAGATGCCTTGTAGTCAAGCAGGTGAACAGTCTACACAAGCCTTCAATCTTCCTAATTCCGTTGCTGCTATAGTGTCATTGCAATTACCTACGCTGCGAAACCCTACAGTCTCTAAGAGAGAATTGTCTTGGGAACAGAGTAGGAGCGTACTGTTTGCCCTACTGAGAAAACTGTTAGAAAGAAACTGTTTGGGTTTTTTTTTTCCTAACCAGTCTGTAATGTCAGGGACAGAAAAAAAGTTGATCCAGTGTGCTCTGTGGTTCTGGATGTCTCCACTTTCCTCACCTGAATCTACAAATATTCTTGTACTACTGTCTTATGCCATTTAAACTGCCAGTACCTGTAACCTGTTGGCTGAATGCTATAAACCAAAAGGACACCAGTGAGAGCTATGACATAGAAAATAAGATAGTGAGAATAAAATCCATTTACAAAACAGATTTCTGATAAAATTATACCAAAAAAAAATGTGCCTAAAAAAATAATTTCAAAATCTCTCTGCCTGCAAGAAAATAATTTTTAAAAAATGTAAGTTTGCAGCGCAATGTTGGTTAGCTGAAGAAATGTCTTTGTTGAATAAAATATCTTCAGTTTTCTGCTCAGAAGGAAAACACCTATTCCATGTCTAGGTGGCAGAACTCCCACAGCAAATTAGGAGTCTAAAATTAGGAACAAATGGTCCACTTGACTGTTTCTAATTGAAGATTATTAACTTCTGGGAATGCTTTTTCTTTTGAAATTATGACCTCTGCTGCTGAGAACTTCATTTACGAAGGGAACAACTCGATCCCCTCTTAAGGACATAGGAAAGTGAACAACCAGGCAAACATTCATAATGTACAGTCAATTGTGGAGCGTTCCTTAGAAAATCAGGCCTCAAGTGTCTAATTAAAGCAATCTGTGAAAGCCCTTAGTTTACAGCTCATGGAATTCTATGGAAGAAATCCAGACTGGTTCAACCACGGTTAAGCAGTGACTGTAAATTACAGATTATTAAATGACTGCTCTAGATACAGCTTTTAGTGTTGGTGACGCCCAAGCAGACATCAAATCTGAAAAGAAATCAAGTGTTTTATCCACGTTCTCTCGCTTTACTATTTTAGGAATGTAAACATTTCCCTGCTGCTAGGCTGAAAGACGTTGGCATAGGAGTTGGATTTTTCTTTTAAGTACAGCAAAAGGCTTAGTTGGTAACTGTGAGGACTATCATAAATATAACTGAAATATATAAACATGAAATTAATTTATCAATTGGAGAGGCATGGTACATGTGAACAGGCATAAACTTTTCTTAAATCCCTTAACCTGAAGGGACTGCCTCTGAGCAGGAAAGTGGTGTTAATCTCAATGCCTCTTCTCTTTCAGTTTTTCTTTAGCAAACCAAAAAAATTCCAATTAGTTCCAAACCTGACCAATTAGTTTCAGTTAAGAGTGACCTTTTTTTCATGTGGGAAATTGCAATGTGCATGTAAATATATTACTGAACATCAAAGGTTTAACAAGCCGCTGTCATCTCCGTTAATCCTGTTTTGCTACCTATGTCGTGTGAAAGTCAGGACCAACCCAGAGAGAAGACAGCCCACAAAGTTTTTGCAGAGAGAGCAGGCTTCTTGTGCTGGCTCTTAACGAAAGACACAGGTAAGTCCAAGTCGGAATCAGAGGTGAATCAGAGGAGAGATGCACCCCTTTTTCTTTTGGAGCCTTTGCGTACTCTTTTGAAGTTGTGATATTGCATATGCGTTTTAGATGAGTTCTGCTGCAGATTTGAAAAGTTTGAAACTGCCTTCAGTAAAATAAGTGGTAATGCATGCAAGAGGTGCAGAAATGTGGTGAAGAAGGCAGGGAGTCACTTTCTTTAAATTTTTGCTTCGAAATGACAAACCCAAGCCGATGACTATGCCATTACGCTACTAACCGTTCATTATGCTGTTGAGTATTGTATGTGGGTCTGGTTCTCTCACTCCCTTGCTCTCCCACCATGGTTCCTGCTAAGAAGGTAGTAGTATTAAAAAAGAGAAGAAGAGTGGCGAGGAAGGTCGAAAGAATAGAAGACATCAACAAAATTATGGAAAAAGGAAGGTAAAGCTTTTCCACCTGGAAAGCAGACAAATGGAGGGTGATAACAGAGGTTAGAAGTTGTTGGAAGCTACAAGCGCAATTGAGAGAACAATGTTTGCTCTGTTCTTACATTCTCCTCTGGGTATCTGCTTTTAGTTAGTACCTGTGGAAAGATAATGAACTAATTGGACTGCAGGGCATTCTTATGTTCTTGTGACATCTCAGACTGAGACAGTCGCAGTTTATGATCATAAACTGCATGGACAAAGCAAGGAAGCAGCCTAATTCCCGTACCTAAAATGCAAACTACTCTCTTATATTTTTTTTTTTCTTGAAGGAGCTAGATACAAACCAGAAGTAAGGCAAATTCTAACAAGAAACACACTACATTATTGCTGAGACAACTAGAAATCTGTTTGCTGTGTGACCAGCTCTCTGGTAGGATTAATCAGGCATTTTATAAGTAGTGAAAGCTTATAGAGTCTGCAGACAGGTTTCCCCGAATTTGTAATTTATCAAAATTATAGCCCCAGTTTTGTGAATTCCCCTGTGGCATTAGCTAGCCCATCTTTCATGGCATGAAAGCAGCAGGAGGGAAGCAAAGTCATACTTTTGCCCCACTTGGATTTGCTGGTTTGCTTTTAAGGGTGAATAACATAATAACCTCTCTAAAAGTGCATTCTTCTTGAGCGTCAAGGGACCGTAGAAATTCTCTGTCTCTCTGAAGCACAAGAACCCATGGATTGTCTAAGATGCTTCAACTGAACACAGTTTAAAATGCATATTTATCTTTATTTTGTCACAAACCTGTGTGAATAAAAGGTAATGCTTATATGAAATATGCTGTTAAAACAGGATACTGACCATTTACGCAGTTTTTGCCCAGGTGTAGTTCTCATTCATCTCACTAAGAATGTCAACTGAGCAATTCTTGCATACTTGTCTGCGTATGCAGACTTATCACTTGAGGTTTGAGAGGAAGGAAAATACTGCTATTTCCAGTCTATAAATGCCTGAAAATACGCCCATTTGCAAACAACTTAATTTTGCTTTATCTATACAATTGTAAAGGTTAACAGCCATAGTAGTTTATTGCTTTGATGGTGGTGGTTCATTACCACTTTAAAAAATCACTCTAAATTTTCTCTTCCCAAAATAATCAAGTTTTGTGATTAAAATGTTGTGGTGTGAAGAGATAAGCGAAAGCAAACAGGAATTATTTACTATTCATGAGGAGTCTCTGCTGATAAAGCAATATGCTCCTTATCTGTTGATTTAAAAGATCAAATGAGGTTCTCAGGTTACATTTCTGTTTTGGTTACGTAAGGTCAAATAACCTTCACCTCTGTACTCTCACCTTCCAATTTTTGAATGATTGTGATAAATTAGTCGTTGATAGAGATCACTCTTACTGAAACTATAACTTGAAATCTTTCAGAATAAGTATAGGTAATTTTTTCAGCACTGTTTACTGAGTGCAAGTGAAAAAGAGAAATAATTATTGTGTGTAAAGATCATCCTAAAATTTAATTGCCCGTAGTCAGATTAAAGTCCAGTGTTCTCCCACTCAATAGAATACCAAACTTTACAATTTGAAGTAAATTTCTTGGCGTTACTGAAAATAAGCTGGAGAATGATTATGATTATGATCATCATAATAATTATCATTATATTTTATTATTCTATTATTATTCACCTAGTCAGAGCTCTGTCCAGCAAATGCTGTTGTACATGACCAATGCTTGAATTAGTTTGGCTTATCAGAATAAGCGTAAGACCCTGGAATGTACCCAGAACAGGATTCCTGTGCTGCAGTGCTGTGGGTTGTACCACTCCCGTACCTGTTGTACCTGTACCAGCTCTGCAACCCAGTCCAAAATGAGTTAGATGCTGGGCCTTCTTATTTGATGCATGGACAAAATTCAATGTCTCAAAGAGGAATCGGTCCATCTCAGACAGCCAAGTTACTGAACGTTTAACATCGATATGCCCAGGCCAGACTGCTCTACTTGAGCAGATATCCTGTCTGAAAGATACGGGTTAAGCTCTAAGGTGATTGCACAGGATGCGGTTTTCCCCTTGTTAAAGAGTGTTCAGACCCTTCCTTTCTCCCCCAATACGTAATTTTGATAGAAACAGGCAATGGTGGTATAGGCGAGCCCATTTTTGCATAGGTGATATTTTCTCCTTTTTTCCTGGTGATTAGATATCTCATCTAACTGACCTAGATTCAATTGTTTCCCCTCCATGAGTGGAGTAATCTGTAGAGGATAGTTTAGATTCCTTAGATTTCTACCTTTCTCAATAGTGCCCTTATTACACAGATGTAACGCGTAACTCTCCTGTGAAAGCTGTGCTGTTGTAAAGAATTGAAAATTCACCAAACCGAAATAGAATGAAGATGAGTAGGATTCTGTCATCTAGTTTAAATTTACTTACTTGGGTTCTTGATCCAAGAATCGGTGTCCCAGACAGTAGCACCTTCCTACAGAGTTTTACGACCCAGGCCTTCTACTGACTGGTGTGAGATAGGCAAATCCACTTTCTGGAAAAGAGGTGATCAAGGTTTCCAAGACCACCTTCAAAATTCTCCTCCTTTAAATAGTTTGAGTGGATGAAACTGGCAAGGTCATATGGGCTTTTTCTTTCCAAGGATTCCCAAATGGCATAGATGATGTTCCGAATGCCTTAACTGTGCCTGGCCTAGCATAGCCATCACTACATAAACCACAAAGGTTACTTACTGTTCCATTATCGTGCCAGTCTTGGTGGACATCAAGGTAGACTAATGGACTTCTCAGCAGTTCTTATGAATTGGAAAGTTCATAAGTCCTGTTTCTTCTCTAACTCCAGCCCCATAATTAAGTGTAGCAGTTGCGTTTTCTTTCTGTGCAGTAACAGGATCATTTGCTAACTGTTAAGACAAAGTCATGCTCTCTCTTGCAAAACTTAATTTCTGGCACCATTAATCCTGCTTTGCAGGAGGGAATACTGCAACATTAGCCTGATGAGCAGATGAGCAGAGCAATCTTTCCTGGGAGGTCGGATTTTTCATTTCAACTTATCTTTGTAAGTTGGTGATGATGGCACTGCAATCTGTGCAGCATACTGATCATAGAATCACAGAATGGTTAGAGTTGGGAGGGACCTTAAAGACCATCTCGTTCCAACCCCCCTGCCCTGGGCAGGGACACCTCCCCCCAGCCCAGGGTGCTCCCAGCCCCGTCCAACCCGGCCTTGGACACCTCCAGGGATGGGGCAGCCACAGCTTCTCTGGGCAACCTGCACCAGGGGCTCACCACCCTCACAGTGAAAAATTTTTTTCCTAATATCTCATCTAAATCTGCCTTCTTCCAGTTTGAAGCTGTTCCCCCTCATCCTATCACTCCATGCCCTTGTAAAAAGTCCTTCCTCAGCTCTCCTGTAGGCCCCCTTCAGATGCTGGAAGGGGCTATAAGGTCTCCCCAGAGCCTTCTCTTCTCCAGGCTGAACAACCCCGACTCTCTCAGCCTGTCCTCACAGCAGAGGGGCTCCAGCCCTCGCAGCATCTTCGTGGCCTCCTCTGGCCCCGCTCCAACAGGTCCATGTCTTTCCTATGTTGGGGGCTCCAGAGCTGGACACAGTACTCCAGGTGAGGTCTCACCAGGGTAGAGTAGAGGGGCAGAATCCCCTCCCTCGCCCTGCTGGCCACGCTGCTGGGGATGCAGCCCAGGATACGGTTGGCCTTCTGGGCTGTGAGCGCACATTGCTGGCTCATGTTGAGCTTCTCATCAGTCAGCACCCCCAGGTCCTTCTCCTCAGGGCTGCTCTCGATCCGTTGTCTGCCAAGCCTGTAATTGTGATGATAGGAGTAGAAGTGAAAGGGTATCACTATTTTAAGAAATATGCCCGGAATTGCTTTTTCTGAGAGATCCAGTCAGGTTGGCTTTTGTTAAGGAAATTCCGCACACACGTACAGGGCTGGGTACTAGCGGAGATACAGCCCAGCGGTTCTTGGATCCTGCCCTGTCCTGGAACAAGGTATAAACCAAGTTCCTCAGACTGTGACAGCTTGAGGCAGGGATGAACGTCTAAACAACAGGGAATATAGGTAACTGCTGGGGAAGTAACAAGTGATACAAAATTTGCCTTTATTTTCCTCTAGCCCGTAAAGGGCTTGAAATAAGCATTAGATAATTACGTATTCTAAAGAAACAAAAAAGGCGGGGGGGGAGAGGAGCTCAATCCTGCATTTTAAACAGATTTGAACAGTAGGCAATAAACAAGCCTTGGGCAGATGCATCGAGCATGGACAATAAAAGAGCATCACGAGAAACCATTCTTTAAGAATTAGCCATTGATAGAAATCCCACTGGAAAAAAAATAGCAGGCAAATTAAAGGCTATCGCAGGTATATTAAAGGCTATCACACATAATCCACAAGGCGGAAAAAGTGAGTACTCAAATTCCCTAACATCTGAGTATTTAAGTTTCTTGTTATTTTGACATGCTCTTAATATAATTGGGCATGTAAGATGTATTAAATTAATTAGTCTTCCTAATTATTATCTGGCAATAAAGAACAGAGTGTAAGGTGGGTTTTTCTGAGCATTTGTTTGAAAAATTCACACCACTTCTTATCTGGCAGAGATACATTATGTTAATGTATCCCAGATTAAAAAAAAAAAGAAAAAGAATTGAATTTGCAGGGATGGAAAAAAATGGTCTATACCCAAATTAATGGAATTAGATCATAATACTATGTTATGTAGTCTACTATTTTGGGGAGCTTTTATAAAACCAACAATGTTAAATTAAGGCACTTACATAAACTTCAGAATTCAGTTTAGCAATATAAATTAATTTGAAAATATTTTCCTAGTTAAAGAATTAACTTTGGTTTACTGCCATTTATGGAACAGAATGCCATTTACCAATACTTGAGTAAAATTGACAGGAGCAGAGAAACTCATTGGACAAGGACTATAAATGTATTCTCATAGATTGTCTCTCAATCCTTCTCCACTTTTTATTTTTTCCCTTTTAGTTCTAATTCAGCTGTAAATTATGATGTAAACTTCTGTTAATGTCTTCTCAGAATTTATCTTATTTAGTCAAAGCAAACAGTTCTTAAGCTGCCTTCCAGATGAGAGATTCTTTAAAGAATGAGAGCCATCAGAGAAGATGGAGATTAGTTCTTGAGACTGTACCATAGAAAAGGGAGAAAGAAAAAATGCGGCAGAATTACTTGAAAACTTAGTTAAATCTTATGTGTTTGTAAATGCAGCATTTCTATAGTATCAAAGCATCGTATTTATTGATATTTCACGTTGTTTTGTTCTTTCTTCCTTAAAAGCACTTCAAAGTGTCCGTATATTCAGAAATGTTTCAAATACTAGTTTTAGTGAAGCATATACAGCTTCTTTTTAATGTCTGCTTAATGTTAATACTTCCTCAATTTGCAATATTTCAAATGAAGAACTTGTTGGATGGTAGTAACCAAAATTTATTTGTTGTTTGTTCTAAAGGATCTGTTGTTTGTTGCTTTATAAAACCACTTTTGCAAACTCAATGAATTAACGGGGAATTGGAATAAAATGAAAGGTCTGAACTTAATGGAAATTGTAAGTATCTATTAAAGCAAAGCTGGCGTTTTGAAACAGAGTTCCTAAATGCGTTGTTTCCTCAAGGTCCTAACGGGAGAACATCAGCCGAGTTCAGTATAATAGAAGCTTGTAACAGGAACAACAGTTTTAGGTTCCTCCATTCTGCATTATAATTTTCAGTAGTTCAAAGGAATTTTCTTAAACTTGAGTTGCTCATGAATTATTTTATAATAGAAATAATGTTGTGTAGCATTTTTTCCTTCATAAATATGAAGTCTTAAAGTATTCAATAAGAAGAATGTACTTAGACCCCCGGTATCAATAAAATGAGCATTTAATCACTTATGTGAGGGGCACAGCTAAAGGTGCCATTCAAAAATGCTGTTAAACTCATGCCTACATTAAGTAAAGTACAAATCTTACTTTCATTAGCATATGGGAAGAAAGGATTTTAAGGATCAAGCGTACAAAAGACACACCAGTGTAGTATATAAAATTAAATCTGCTCACAATTTCATGCACCCATCAGAGTTAATTCTCTTGTAAAATCCTGTGAGGTCTTTCTAGCAAGGAATATTTCCTCATACGATATAAAGCCCAGTCATGCGTCTAGTTTTGAATGTCTGGAATTAAAGGAGAACTGGAATTAAATCAGTCCTAGTGAGAATCATCACCACATGAATTTAGGGATATTTTTCCTTCCTTTCATTATCCCAAGTCAATAGCTTCCAAACTGTATAGCGCTTTGTTATGTTTGACTTTTTTACTTTCTATTTGAAGGTATCTTAATTCTGCGTCTAGTACGACATGATTTACACTGCATACCTAAGGGAAGAACTTGACTTATGGAACACAAATTAAAAGATATGTCGAACATAAAAGAGGGATCAGGCATATGTCACATGTCACCTTCTGGAATGTGGTTTATAAATCAGGTACAGCTCATAATGTAAGGAAGATCAATACCCAATTTGACATTTTTTTCAGTGCCAGTTTTGATCATCTACATCTTTGTTTGAAATCTCAGTCATGAAGCGAACCATACTGAATTGATCAAGAGCACTTCAGCATCCATCTCACACTTTCTATACTATTTCCAACTAATAAATTACATAAGGTCTTTCAAGAGTTACTTTAGTGTTCAGTCATTTCCTACAGCTTTCTTTTTCATATTATAGTTGATCAGATATTAAATAAAAATATCAGAAGACAAACATAAAATTAAAACTTTTTGCAGTACCTTCGTTGACAGCTGTAACTTGGTGTTTCCAAATGCATTTCCAAAGTCTGGAATTTTTCCCCATTCAAAAAGTTACAATCCAATCGGTTGTTAAATCTCAATTATATTCAATTGTAGCATCATTTATTTCTATATTTCTTGGCTAATTCTTGAGCTTTACTTGACACTTCTGCTTCATATTTTTGCTTCAAATGCAGTTGCTGTCACCAGTTCTGAAATATGGACCAAACCTACTGTTTTTTGGCCTTGAATCTCTGTACATCTCTTTTGTCCGGCTCCTTAGGTGTGCTGCACCATCACCAGCAATGTGAGCCGCTTAGTTTTCTCTTGAGATCTTGTCCACCCTCCTTCCTTCATTGGGAAAAGTAACTCTTCTACTCGCCTCTTCTGAAGCTGTCATCTCAGTATTACTATGCTCGAATATCTCCCCGTTTTTGCATTCACGCAGGAATGTTATTTCCTTTAAAAAGTGGTGTCACTTTCTTTATAAAACAAATTTGTTACTCTGCTTAGTCTATTCCTGCCATCAAAAGTGCTGGTTAGTAATCAGTTGAACTTCCACTGCAGTGTATTCTCTGTTTCACCCATTGCCATGCTACTTCATCTCCAAACTACACAAAATATTTGCAACCATGCTTTTATTTCTTGAAGCTTATTGATTTTTGGCAGCTTCTTTGTGACAGCTCTTACTGAATACACACAGCTTGCTGGCTCTTGGACTGAAGTCTGTATTTCTCATCTTCAAGTTAAGATATTGTCTCTCATCATTTTTCTGTAAGGCAAAAGAACATTCCCTGTAATTTGATTGAACTTTTTGTCCAGCTTTTGACAAAGGATGCGTTATAGAATTTATGATAATTCAGCCATTCTTGTTTTCAGCATTATTCAACCTGACCATATAAAATTAACACTGTAACTGCTGAGACCTTTCTGAGTGTGTGTTACTGCAGTATCCAGGCAACTGGCAATTTGAAGAAGCTGAGCCACAGAATATTTCATTATGCTATTATAATTTGTTTTGGCAAAGATGATTGATTTTTATTTTTATAGTCAGCGTGGGGCAATATTCAAATGTCATTATTTTTAAAAAAAAACGAATTAACCTGAAGAACAAATAAAATAACTCTTAATATCTCATCAAAATTGGCTTGTCGAGAAATCGCAGGAGTAGCTATTTGCTCTCCAGGACATAGGTTTGGCAGTCAAGGTCTAACTTCTCTGGCTCTTGTTTAAACCATTTTGTGATGCTGGGAAATCCTTTGTAACGTTTTTCTCCATCTAGAAGGTGAGTATAAGCATAATTTGTTTTGTAAAATATCATGATATCTGCAGATGGGAAGCAGTGTGTAAAAGCTAGGTAATTGTCATTCAGATTGCGTGTATACATTTGTTATGTTATATTCTACCTCGCACTCTTCTGCATCCAAGCTAACGGCAGCGTCTCCCCTGCCTAGCAGTCGCATTGGCAGGACAGTAGAAATCTCACAACCTTTCTGCTTGTTTTTGTCTAAGATGGGGGTAAAAGTTCTCTGCTAAAGCAAGAGTGCGGGCTGGAGGGCGGAGTGTGCTGGAAGCAAAGGGAACGTGTTCCGTGATCAGCAGCCTCCCGGAGATCCCCGGGGCCCCTGGCAGAGGGTCGGTCACCGAGCCCCAGTAAGATTGCACCATACAGAGTGGAAGTTGCACAAATCACTGCTGTCTGCTGACAGTAAATCACACTTCTCTTATGCTCCAGGTTTGCCCATAAGGGAAAGCTGGATGAAGAGTGACTCATTGCAACTCATTTTTGCACTAGAGAGTTAGAGCTCCGAGAGCATGCAGTTGAGCTCCCTGCCTTTGTTTTTGGCCTCACAAGCAACTGTGGGTGCAGGAGATCGTCTTCCTTATGGTAGTTGGTGGGTAAAGCAGAGGGACCTAAATAGCCCTGGTATTTTGGTGACTTACATGCTACAAATCATTTCACTTTTGATTTTTGGACCTTGCTGCTTTTTTTCTAGAGTGAAGTGATATAGGTATCACTAAGTTACCAAAACATAACTGTTGAGCTGTGAAATGTTTGTTTATTTATTAATTTATTGAAACTATTGCTTGATTGCTGAAAGTCAGGCAACAGAATTTGTATATTACAAATTCTAACAGTACATAGCTCAATACAGCTATGTTTTCTGAAGTTTTCAAGGACAAAAACTCTGGTGAGGAGTCTGGAGCACAAGTGTGATGAGGAGCGGCTGAGGGACCTGGGGGTGTTCAGCCCGGACAAAAGGAGGCTGAGGGGAGACCTTATCGCTCTCCACAGCTCCCTGAAAGGAGGGGGTAGCTGGGGAGGATCGGTCTCTTCGCCCAAGTAACAGGTGATAGGACAAGAGGAAATGGCCTCAAGTTGCACCAGGGGAGGCTTAGACTGGAGATTAGGAAAAATTTCTTCATCAAAAGGGCTGTCATGCATTGGAACAGTCTGCCCTGGGAAGTGGTGGAGTCACCATCCCTGGAGGTGTTTAAAAGACGGGCAGACGTGGTGCTGAGGGACATGGGTTAGTGGTGGGTTTGGCAGTGCTGGGTTGGTGGTTGGAATTGATGATCTTAAAGGTCCCTTCCAACCCAGACGGTTCTATGATTCTATGAAGTTACTTATTAGAAATACCTTTGCACTCAAGAACTCTGAGTTTTCCTCTACAGTTCCTTAAAACATTTTCCTCAAATAATCCCAGAAGCAGGATTAAAACTATTGCTGTGCTGTGTCTTGGAACACCATGGACAGGGAGAGTCTGGAACTAGGGGACTGAGTTGCAGCCCGCTTCACCAACCCACCATACATAATCCAAGAGCAAAAATGCAAGCCTCTGTTAATAAAAAAAAACCACAACAAACCCGAGTAAAATACCTTCCAAGCCCCAGTACTCATCTGAAAAATTATGTCATGACTGCTTTTAAAGATATGATTCAATTTCCCTTGCATAAGCATTTTGTTAGGATTGTTCAGCCTGCAGAAGAGAAGGCTCTGGGGAGACCTTAGAGAGCCCCTTCCAGTACCTACAGGACAGCTGGGGAAGGACTTTTTACAAGGGCATGTAGTGATAGGATGAGGGGGAATGGCTTCAAACTGGAAAATGGGAGATTTAGATTAGATATTAGGAAGAAATTGTTGACTGTGCGGGTGGTGAGCCCCTGGCCCAGGTTGCCCAGAGAAGCTGTGGCTGCCCCATCCCTGGAGGTGTTCAAGGCCGGGTTGGACGGGGCTGGGAGCACCCTGGGCTGGGGGGAGGTGTCCCTGCCCAGGGCAGGGGGGTTGGAACTCGATGATCTTCAAGGTCTCTTCTAACCCAAACCATTCTATGATTCCGTGATTGTATGATTTAGTGCCTGTAGATGTCCCAGGGTATCCTGCCTGGCCTTCAGCTGCCACGCCAGATGGCACGGATATCCCATCAACCCGTCAGCATAACCTGACAGTGCAGCAGCCATGTCTCGGATATCCCAGGGCATTTCAGGTGGCAAAAGATACATCTATGTGGGCAACAGAAGCAAGTCCCATGTATTTTTTCTTTACCAAAAGCATTTGCCATTTTAAAGGGAGGAAGGAAGTGCTCTACTGGTTTCTAACACAGTGATATATTCGGAAGATGCAGCTGAAACCGAAGCCCAGAGAGGCACCTTTTGACCTCCAGTATGGTTTATGTCAGCTTTGCCTCACTGCGTGCTAGTTTCTCCTAAGTACTTCTATCTCTTAGTTTTGCTTAAAATCAAGCTGAAGTTCTCATTCAAAATTGTAACAAATAGTGAAAATCTATCGGCATGATTTTAATCGTTCAAACAGAAAGGCAGTGATATATTTATGCTAATAGAGTAGCACACTATTTAATATGGAGAGGTGTGCACTGAATCAGCAGAAATTGCTCTGGTATTTCATAGAGGTATTCAACCGAATGTCAGCAAGTTGCTGTCATGTCTAGAAACGGCGGCATAGTTTCGTCCCCGTCGTGTCTTTGTCCTGTGCTAGAGGAATATGGGCGTACAAGTGGGTGTACACGTTGCGTTTGGGAGCAATGAGTACGGGATAGGTTTGGTCTGGGCTTTAAAAAAGAACCAGATACAACTAAATATTTTGTGTGTTAATTTTGAATAGTTTGGGGTTTTTTTTCCAGTCACTAAGTGAGCCAGTCTGATTTAACGAAGTTTAGCATTTTAGATACTGATTAGAACTTTGAAGTCGGAACAGCTAATGCTTAAAAGTTAGCATAGTTTTGAAAGCTTCGGTGAGTTCAGTCCCAAGTTCTGCCATTCATGTGCAGAATTCATATCCACTGAAACAAAATAAAATTATGTGAAAATATTAAAGCATAATTTGACACTGAAGGAGTGGTATGCTTAACTTTGGGATTTGGAGTTTTAGAAATATTTGAGTTGAGCTGACTGCCAATATTGCAACAACATTTGGGAATGCCTTGTCGTTACAGCAGATCTCTCCAGAACTGACTGACAGAAATCCTTTTGCTCTGTTTAAGAAAATCAGAGCTCTAGAACTAAGGCTCAGCTGAATGCCCCAGATAGATAGGGTTTATAAAATGGTATAAAATAATGTTTCTTATTCAGAACTCACTTGCCTTGTGCTTACCGAGGTATTGAAGGCTCGCTTTCACCGAGATGCCAGCTTCTGCCCATGATGACAGTGCTGCGATTGTGTCCTCCTGTTGTGTTTCATCAGTAGAATATTTCAGGAGGATGTCTGAGTAAAACCAGAAACATGGACAGTGCTTTTCCCATTTTATAATAATCTAAGATTTATTTCCAGTCAAGCTCTCTATAAAATGTGTATAATGGCTGTTACATGTATCAAAAAATAGATCTTTCTTTGTGATTTAAAGAAAACGTCACTCTTCAGAATGTGATGTTGTATCCATTCAGGCTGAACCACCAGATGACTTTCAGTATTAGCATTTAAAACATCCACAATGTGTAAGCCAGAGCGCATGGTTCACAGGAATTAGTGATGATGATATGGTATTAAGGTAGGTACAGAAGTCTGTAAACCTGCTTCTCTCCAAACAGTGAAAGTAAGCTTATTTATTCAGGAAAATGTAAGTAAAGTTGAAAATATTTTAAAATTAGAAATACGTCTGTATCTCAGATTCAGATTTGAACATGGATGTTCTTAAAAATCAGGAGAGTTTGTGTCTAGATGTATGGGCATGATTTTTCTGAGAATCTTAGATCACCAATACTGAATACTAAATATCTTTATTTGGAGATTAGAAGGATCCACAGGCAAGTCATTCAGTGCAGTGTACGATAATACTCTAAATTTGCCCATCAAATTTCTCTCAATGAAATTTTTAGTGTTGTTTCTGGATACAAAGAACAACCGTAGTCAATGAGGGTTCTGCACTCAGTAATTCTTGGTAGCTTAGTAGGGATGAAACACTAAGAAAGGCTGCAAACATTTGAACTGTCTGCGCAAATACAGAGTTACCCTTGTTCTCGCCTTAAAATGACATATTAAAGAAAATGTCATTGGTGGCTAACTGGATAGGGAAGTTTTTCCAGTCTCTTGCTGAAGAAGGAAGCTTTTCCATTCTTCCATGTGGCAGTCATTTGGCAGAACATAAAACACGCGATGATCAGAAGTAGCTTTGTAAAATCTACTTGTCCTCTTTTAAAACTGATGTTTTAATCTGTTTAGAAACAGATAGAGGTACAGTTGAAGATATTCCCTGTAGCATGTCTTGAACAAACGTTGCGTGTTTGTTATTCCAGCCTAAGCCATGAAATACTGGGCCTCCACAAAGTTTTCCAAAGCAGCTGGAAATACAAAACTCTCAGTTAGAAGATTTGATTTATTTTTAAGAATCAGTTGTTTGATTCTGAGTTGCGGTGGTGATGGTATGAGGATTGCTTCTTGAGCACAGTCCTCACGCACATAGGCTTTCGTTAAAGATTAATTAGCATCGGGACGTGACGACTGGCAATATCATCGCTGCAGGGTATGGCAGGGGGCAGCCAGGAGTAGGGAGTGTTGCGGAATAGCAAGTGTTCTGCTGTACAGAAGTGACAAGCAGATCTCTTCCCCTTACATGAACACTGTGCCTTAATACTTTGAATTTTTGTGATGTATGCGATAAGTTCCAATTTTTGCAAACACTCTCCAGTTATTTGTATTTATTCAGTAAAAATATTCCAACATTTTGATTAGAATTTTCATTGTAGAAAAATAACCTGATTAAATCTGTCATTTCTTTCAGAGTTAGAGCAAGTGTGGGTGATAGATTTGGCTGCCCACTTTCATTGGTTTTGAACTGACAGCAAGTTGGATTGGCTGGCTGATGTATCAAAACCAAATGGCAAAAAAAAATGCACTTCTCCTGTTCACGGCAAGATTGCTGGCGTTTGATTTCAAGCAGCTTAATTCACTCAGGAAAATCTCAATGAATTAACTCTCTCTAAACTTTTTTTTGTTTGCATTTATTATTATGCGTATCTATTCCTTGTATTTTAGGCAGTTCTGTTTCTTGTATGTATTGGCCATGCAACATATGATTATTGAATGCCTTGCAATGGCAGTCCAATAACAGTTATCTCTCTTCTTTTACAGTTTATCGTGCCTCAGGCACAACAATATCTAGCTGCTCTTTAGAATACAAACCATTGTGCTCTGTGTGGGCCAATAGACCAGATTCTTTTTGCAGGTTGGAGCAGTGTGAGAAGTTAGCCAGGATCTATTCCGAGCTCTGATTTGTTGTTCCAGGTTAAAACAGCGTAGGGTTTGCTCTACAAGCATCCACTGAGGGTAGCTCTCAGAGTTCTCTTTTGCCACGAGTCCTGGCACAGCTTTTCCACGTTCATCTGTCCAAAGTCTACAAAAGTGGAAGTGTAAGCAGGCAAAACCAGACAAATCAAATATTTCCAGAATGTGATTAAAGAAATCTGACATGATAAAAACCCCTTTACAATGTCACAGCTGGTATTTCATACTGAGATAATGAGTCTGAATGACTAAAGCATATCAGATGTGCAAAAGCGCCTGAATATTAGCACAGGATTGTTTATGCAGTATTAACTACTTTGTTATTTATTCATGGTTTCCCACGGTTAATCACATCTTTGTGCTTTTTCATATTTTTAGAAGCTGTGTTGTGCAAAAAAATACGGTGTTGTGCAACAAAATGAATACTGAATAAACAAGTAGAGAGTTTAATGCAGTGTCTTAGAAAAGATGGCACAAGTTAATGCGTGCATTTCTGAGCTTAGTTTGCTTTTCAGCATACCGTATTTTCTGTAGGACAAACATATATATATGATTTTATATGATGAAAGGTTACCAAAACAGCCTCTCTTCTCTTGCCCTTATATTTCTCAACATTTTTAGTAAATGCCAAGTTTTGGGATCTGTTGTTCCAGCAGACTTTTAAAAAATCACTAATAAAATAGCTATTTGTTGAGAGGAAGAAAAAGTGATTTGTAATCAACAAAAGAAGTCATAAGTCCAAATATTCAAAGCCAGGTAGAGCCAAATACAAGTGGCTGAAGTTGAATATTATTAATGGAAAAAATGAATTGATAACAGAAAAGTACATTTTCAAAGTATTATTTTCTTTTAATGCTATGTAAGTAGTCCAAATGCAAACCAGATGTAACTGATGCCAAATCAATTTCTGTACATCCTTTCCTTTCAGCAACTTGGAAAGTGATGTGATTTCTGCTTAATGAAAATGAAAATTGGTCCAGCAAGCCCATTTCATATGGCTTTAACTCCTGTCGTGTAATTTCTCAGCTGTTTGCTGTCTCTGACTGATGATACAAGCATTATCTGAAAGAACATTAACATGAAGTGGTGTTAATGAAAAAAATCTGTCAGAAATTGTAGATTATTGATAAAGAGAATGAAGAGGATGGTCAAAGCTGTAGTGGACTGGCTATAGAACACAAGAAGAATTTAGTCTTATTTAGTAAATACATTGGGATGCTTTCAAAATTATGCAGTCTTGACAAATTGACATATCCATACTGCTCTACTATGGGCATTATTCTTTTGATTGTTTTATTTAATTCACTGTGGGGTTTTCACAGTTGAGTTCTCAATGGAGTAACATAGGGGAAGTGCGAAATTTAATACTAAAAATATTTATTAAAATCTATCCTGGATATTCAAGCCAACAATGGAGGCTGATTAAGAAAAAAATGAACTTTTTATACATATTGCACGCGCACCACTTCCATAACCAGTCAACATTTTACTGTTAAACTCTTATAGACAAAATCTGCATATTTAAAGCTTTTGTGTATGAAACTATGTGATTTCATATATATATAAAATAACCTGATAATGACAAATATTCCATTGCAAAAATTATCAGTTCAAGCAAGCACAATGAGGGGAGATAATTAGCATTCCAGATGAACTTCTAAATTACTGTCACTTTGCTCAGGTTTACACTTGTTTTTTTTTAATTTGTTTTGATCAGTTTGGTTGATACACTGGGATTAAAAATGCTGCCTTTTGAGTTGTAAAAACCTTATTTGTATACAGAAGAAATAGGTAAATCTAAAAAATGTAGAATTAATGAAGCAGAATACCTACATGCATGTAGATCGTCTGTGAGTTCTGAGCGTACGCTTTTCCACAAAGGAACCATTTAGAGTGCTTTGGGAGTCAAAATATCAGAACTGAATGTAGATGTGGAGATTGAACTGGAAAAAGCTCCATGTGTAAAGGAGTATTTATAGTGCATGGAGTCTTTTAAGTAAGTTGAGCCTGTGAATGTTTTTCATCACATGAAATCAGGTAAATGAGCTACATTATGTGAAATAGCATGCAATTATCTCTAGATACATAAGTATAAATTAGCAAATACTGATAATTCCAAAATTATTCTGGATTTTCAAGTTTACTTAATCTTGGCAAAATAAACACCAATGTACTTCACATTCGCAACATATATGTTATATACGAAACATCAGATAATTTTAATTTGGCAGTTTTACTTAACTGTATTATCTTTATTGCATTAGACCATGTTCTGTGTCACACAAATAAAGAAGATGAAGTTAATCTCCCCTAACATTTATATGTCCACTACTTACCCTGTCACATGAAGCTCTTTTTGTAGTCAATGGCTGTTAATCAACATGGTCAACAGAGTCAGGAGCCCACTTTGTTTCACATGAAGTTGGCAACTGTATTTGGTTAGGTGGATCACACCCCACAGCTACCTCCCTGGAACACAGACGGAGTTGTGGTTGACTCGGACAGCTGTTTGTGCTGTACGTGCCTGTGCTTCAGGGAGGCAAGTCCTCTGCAGGGAATCCGAGTTATGGGAGTGAATCAGAAGTTCTGTGAAATCATTGACTCGGCAGAGATTCTACAAAACATTTGTGGTTTGAATCTCTGGTACATGTCCCGTCCAAGAGATTTGGGCATTCTCTGTACTTCATACCAAGCCCTCAGGAGTTATTGCATGTACACAAGCTATTGCCACTGTGTATGTCAGGTTGAAGAAATCTGAGATGCTAAAGACCCATGATATGGGCCGATTGGCTCTTCTGCAGGTGCATAGAAAACTTCTCTGGCATTTCTTGATGTGCTACAAATGCTATACCACCTGAGCTGTTGAACATCCTGGGTGAATATCCATGGTGCCGTGGTTTTCTCAGGCAAGATTACCAAAAAGAGAATTATTACAGGGAAAACCTGAATTATATGAGCTGTCATACATTTCCTGAAAAGCATACCAAATGTATAGATTTCAATTGCTCTCCAATTTCTAGCAGTGATTTCTCGTAATGCAATATAAATATAAACGCATGGATGTAACAAGGAATGGAAGGGAAGGATTGACCTTATGGAAAGGTAGTCATAAGTCCTCAAAACTAATTTATCACATTGGTTTTATGAACCACTGGAGCAGAAAAGCCTCTTGGCAGAAATAATACAGTTGGCTGGGCCTCATAAGACACAAAGCACCTCAACTAGGTATGAAATTGTTGTTATCATTAGAAAATCACTGGCCATCTGGTTGGGCATAATGTGCAATAAGCTATAGACTAGGGAGGTAAAATTTAGTATTAGAAATATTTTCTTGAAAATAGAAGAGCCAAATATATGCTACATCATCAGTATTCACAACCAGAAGATAGAGATGGAAACTTTTAAGGTCTGAACTCTATAGTGTGAAAACTAATTGAGGACAAACAAAATAATCTGTCCAGCATAGAAGCAGGGAGAAACCATCCTTTAAACTCAGATACTAAGGGATAGTCCAGTAGCGCTGCAGATATAATTTACAGCCCTTATTAGAAAAGATTGTGTTCATCATCTTAGAAGCTTAGAAGAGCCGACTTTTCCAAAAAAGAAGAAAAAGGGTACTGGAAAGACATTTCCTGTTTTCTTTTTTTTACAAACTTTACTTTTACACCTGGAAGTGCTCTTTGCAGTAAGGCAAATCCATGGAGCTGTATAAAGCACCCAGGTAGTACAGACAAAGCAGTTCTGTTCAACATCCAGGTTATCCAAATACCCTATCCATGTCTTTACAGTCATCACTTACAAATAATGTTTGATAAATAAATGCTTACAATTAATGCTTTGAATAAAAAATCTGAAGTATTTGTATCATAATCTAAATGACTCTAAAACTACATGCATTCCCTTTTCTTCTAGCTGCCTTCAGTGGATTTACATGGCTACGTAATGGCAGTTGACAAGAAATTGCTGTTTATTTTCAGAGACCATATGGACCTCAGCAGTACAGGTATTGGAAATGGATAAATGTTCATTTTTGTGTTTCGATTTAAATAGATGAATGAAGAAAGAATGGTTGGCAGTAAAGGGAAAGTTAGAAATAATGTGACTGAAAAGAATTGCAGCCCTGGAAAACCAATGAAACGCATGGTTTTGCTTCAGGTTGTTTATAAGTTTGGACGCAGTGGGCAGGGCAGGTCGTTGACAATGTGAACACGTGCAATCCCATTGTTCTGGTAGAAGCCGCTCGGAATGTGCCTCCTGTGCCAGGCAGGAACACTTTGCCCTGCGTGCAGGAGTTCTTTTCCTGGCTGCACCAGGTACCTGACTGGGTCACCCTGCGTCTTTAGAATCCACACGCTGAGGGAAGGCAGAATACACACATGTCCTGGGGGAGTGCAGAGAAAAAAGCATACATGGGTCTTCTTCCAGAAGTTGAGAAGCGCTTTTGTGTTCCAGAGTTCTCTTTTCTCATGTGGAAAGCAAATTATCCAAAACGAGTAGAGGGTATGATTATAATCCTCATAAAGATAAAAGGTGTTAGCTATTATTGTCATTACCTCATAGTCCTCAGAGTCAACTCTTGGGGATAAAAAACATCTGGGTCTCATATACAAAATCTTCAGTGAATGAATCTATTTGAACAATTTGTTAAATGAAACTGGGGCAGTGACAACAAAAATAAAGGGAATATACTACCTCCCTGCTGTATAAGACCCAGCATGTCTAAAAGTTATTTGTCTTTTTTTTTCCTTGGGAAATCAATACTACAAGAAAGAGAAATTCATAACAGCTGAAGAGCAATTTGTATGCCAGCATTCACCATTTTTCTTGAGATATGGGTATGTCCTGCCCGGCGTGAGCATTAAACACCTTGTAGCAGAAAATATTTTTCAGTATAGCAAAAGGCAGAAGGGGACTATTATGCGGTGGTCTTTTATAATTTAAAAAGGAGTAAGATGTCTATAATTTTCCTTCAGAATATTGCTTGCAGTCGTTTAGCACAAAGGATACATTCAGTACAATATTTATCCATTTGAATTTATGTGAAAATGACGCAAAATGCTACACAAAGCATGAATGGTGAGGATTCAGGTGGAGGTGAGGAGGTGGGTTTCCATGAGGAACCCAAATTTATCCGTCGATTTCCTACCTACCTGTACTGCTATATACCCCTCCTGTGTTAAATCTTTGAAAACTAATGTGGGCCAGTATCCAAATCTTGCAGCTCCAGTCCCCGTTTATAGTAATTTGTTCTTTTCATGTACATACTTCACTCTGACTCTCATCAGCACAGTTGTGTAGTGTCAACATACTGTTGTAAAAGGGTTGAGAGAAGTTTTTAGTTATTGAAGTAAGGTCTGGAGAAAGGCCTTGGTCATCTATACAGACAAAAATAGCTACATTTGAGCATTGTTGTAAAAGATAAGACATTTAAGCCTTACATAGACGTTTGAGTTTAGCTGGAGACCTGGGATGAAGGGCATATCCAGGCTTGAATACTACTGAAAATAGTTGTCTACACTGATGAAATAGAAAGACATAATTTGATTTGTCATATACACAGTGAAGAGTTCATTTGGTCATGATTTCAGGAACAGTTAGAATTTTTTTTTAATACAAGTTTGGCGTAACAGAGATTGGTCTCGCATAAGAACTCTAAAACTGATCCAAAATCAAATCCCTTCCTAATACTGATAGGACTGGTTTTAGTTTGGACAAGAGATTTAAGAGAAGAGGAATGCATGCCTGCTGCACCACGATAGACCACTGTCTTGTTCACTTATAATTTGCTGTTGATTTTTTTAAGAAGAATTTTGCATTATTTCACAGGGGAAGTAATGTATTTTATAAATTTCCATCCATCCATGGATGACATTTTATGGAGCTTACATTGCTTTACAAATTGTAGGTAGATATTTTAATAGATAACTAATTCTATTTTTTAAGTAGCATAAACACAAAAGAAAACTGCTTCAAGGTCTGAGCAACATAAATGTGTTTTAAACAGTATACAAAAAAGCCCTAGTAGTACCTATCTATAAACAACTAATAAAACATTAAAAAAGGAGGGAAATAAAAGGGAACTAGAAACTAGAACTGTGTGGGAGAATCTTAGTTTGGAAAACAGCAACTTGTGAAAAAACAACAACTTTTTAGTTAGTTTCAACAGTGGTTTGTGTGTTATTGAAGAGATCAGAATATGGGATTTGTGGTCAAAAAGAGAGGGAGATCCCCTAGCAAGACAGGCACAAGAATTCAGATGAGCTCTACTAAACTCAGTCAAAGTAAAAGCTTAAGTTTCAGGTTTTCCGAATTCCAGTTGGCTGCCTGACCATCAGGCTAAAACACTGTTAAAGAACTTTGAATTACTGCACCATATTGTAATCCTGTGCAGTCAGTAATGAACATTTATCTCCAGTAGCCCCTAAATAAAAAAGTTTTGAAAGCAATGGGTGAAAAGCACTTCAGTTACCATCAGACTATGGTGATTAAAATGTCAATTTGGTAAGCTTTCAGAGTTTCTATTTCATGAGAGTGATGTGTGAATGCTGTGTTACACCTGTGTCTTCTGTCATCCAGAGTATAATATTTAGTAGTACACGCAACTGGAAAGGGAACCCAAGGAAAATTAATGCTGTAAATTGAATGTTTGCAGCAGTTAATATTAGTGTCTCTGAGTAGACCTTAGAGAGGAGTACAAATCAATTGTTGACATTCTTTCTTACTATGAAAGCCAAAGGAATACTGGATATAAATTTACTGGTTTTTTTTTTAAAATTCATCTTAATAAATACAATTTGAAATTTGACATTAAGAGTAATATCTTCTACTATCACACCATTATCTAGATGGAGCCTAAAAATTGCCTTTTTTGCCAACACCCCTAGCGTAACACATGGCTAGCTTATAAACAAAGGTCCCAGTACAAGTGTTTGTTGTGAAATGCCTATTATTGAAATTATTCAATTGAGAAAATACTTTCTATTATATGTTTCCCTAATAACTTTTAAGGAAAAGTAGCAGAGTGAAGTTAAAGAAGTGCTGGAACTGATCTAAAGGATTCTGTAACTTATAAAAGTTCCCTTGTGCATCTCTGCTCCCCATTTCTCTGCTGTGAGTGCTGCGCAACGCAGTGAGCCTCTCTTCACAGCACCAGGTGAAGGGGCAGCGTGTTGTTTGTACAGGTGGAAATCAAAAGCCTGGCATCATTTGCCTTCTCAAAACATGAAGCCTGGGCTGGTGCATGTTCCAAACACATCTCTAATTACAAGAAGCGTGTAATCTCCCTACCACTTCTCCTCCCTTCCCCTTTCTTTTCCCCCACTTCCTTCAGGTCCCAGTCCTACTCTGTAGAACAGACCCAGGCAACGTTCACCCTCACCAAAAAGCCTGCATCGGAGTGTCAGGGCGATGCTGAGTTACAGGGTCCCCTCTGTATGGCTGTAAGGCTTTTTAACACAGGCAACGCAAACAGAATTCAGAGAGGATGGTCTTGTGGCAAAAGCGATTCAGGAAATCTAGGCTGTGATTATTTGTTTTCTCCGGCAGCAAGTAAATCACAGCGCACTTCAGTTCTTCCCGTGGAAGACACAGATAATGTATCTTTTCTCTTACCCTTTGCTTTTATCTATTCTCTCATTGTAAATTCTAGAAATAAACCTGTCTTTTTGTGTGTGCTTTCCCAGTGCCTAGGATCAAAGCTTGCCTCGGCTGTAGTTTCTAGCAGAGGAGCTAGTTCTAGTGACTTGTACCTTCCCCGGAGTGTCTCCTGGAGGTGAGCGGGCTCAGTCAATGAGGGGCTGCTGCTTCTTTCATGAGGAAGAAAAAAAGATGGAGCAAAGGCAGAGGAGTGAGGAGTGGACTACACTGAATTAGGCTTCCTCTTGCCCCTGAAAATGGTACCAAGGTTTACTACTATTGGGAATTAGCCGCCTTCTCAACAATAGCCACAGCACCCAGAGCACGTGGTCCCTTAATATCAACTACAAGCCAGGAGTCTGGCGCTGAAAACAGTCTGCTCAAGAAAAGCAGGAAGTTTTCCTATTTATTCAGCATGAAAGTAATGACTAACAATGATAATATTAGAAGAAAAACTATGCATGAAAGTTCTTTGGTCTTTACCACCTTTTTTTCCAAGGGTTCTTGATCATAGTGGTTTCATTTGGGGAACTAGAATAAAATCGCGGTAGGAGTGTAAAATAGTCCATAGTCAGACCCATGTGAGTGTGCTTGTGCATGAACAAAAATGTAAGATATAATGCTTTAAATACAGTCACAAGTTTCATTTGGCATAACAGGCACTCCAAAGGCTTGGTGAAGTAGTCAGAATGACTTTATTCAGTTGGTTTTTAGTCAAGCTGAGTATAATATTTCACTCTGAGGGCGGTGAGCCCCTGGCGCAGGCTGCCCAGAGCAGCTGTGGCTGCCCCATCCCTGGAGGTGTTCAAGGCCGGGTTGGACGGCGCTCTGAGCACCCTGGGCTGGGGGGAGGTGTCCCTGCCCAGGGCAGGGGGGTTGGAACTGGGTGATCTTTAAGGTCCCTTCCAACTCAAACCATTCTGTGATTCTATGATTGTATGATTCCATAATGTAGAGGATCAAACGTTACTGTGCTTTACTAGAAGCAGCACCATTTAAATGCAGGAAGCAATTTCCGCAGAGTGAGAAATCTCACTGCCATGCTAAGGGGAAAGAAGGAGCAGAGATTTGGGGAGCAATGTCCCAGCACTATGCTGCCCAAATAAGAGCACAGAACATTTTGTACTATGTACACATATAGGAATATTTGCAGGTGTATATACAGATACACATACACTTCCTTTCCTTAAGCAGCAGGAGGAGTTGTAAGTTCTTCCTGCCGCCTTTTTTTCCCCACTTGCTGTGTTGACACCAATACGGAGAGAATTAACAAAATGTTCTACGGACTTTTTTGATGAGAAATGTTTTAGGGCTGCCAAGTCCACAGTCATTTGTGCCTTGAAGGCTAGACGAGAAAGATTGTCAAGGAAACAAATAATAACGAGTTACAATAGAAAATGTTGCCTTTAGAAAATTAGGGAGATGGGAGCCAAAGATCTACCAGACTAATCTGTAATTGCTGTGGCTTTCACAATAGAACAAAACGCTGCATGGATACCCCAGGTTTTGATGCGGAAAGTTTATTTGTAAATGCTTTTATGAGTTGTCAAGGAACGTTAAGAAGATAGGTGGCAAAGACACTTTTGACATTGTGCGGAAAGGAGTACAGTCGTTTTCCGAAGTGCATTCCAACCAACTGCCTGGGTCATTTCTACACACTTTAAAGATTTTTTTAAAGCCCTAATGTCATGCGAAGACCCCTTTTTGTTTTTCAGTCCAAACTGGAATGTGATGTGATCTGATGGAAATTCAGTGAAGGCCACGTGAATTAATTCAATGGGAAAGGAACAAATCTTTAATGTACTTATTGATGGATATTTTCCAGAAGTCCGTTTGTTTCCCAGAGATCACTGTTTATTTATATTAAACTCCATGATGTGATTATATCATACATCAGGATTCAAGTGTTTAACAAAGCAACTAACTTAACATTGATATAAAGGGAACATGGAAATTTTTCCCTCTTTACCTGAAAAGTTCCTGCCTAGTAGCATGAGCTTGTTTGGTAAAGCAGTTCTGGAAGAGGATTTTTTTTTTGTTAATATAAATAAATACTCA
Source organism: Pluvialis apricaria (assembly GCA_017639485.1). Taxonomy (NCBI): domain Eukaryota; kingdom Metazoa; phylum Chordata; class Aves; order Charadriiformes; family Charadriidae; genus Pluvialis; species Pluvialis apricaria. Next base: position 2,867,911 of record CM030010.1, on the reverse strand, counting down.
TTGTAAGAGCTGTTGGTGGGCTGTCGAACTAAAATAACATTTCCATTGCAGTGGGTCAGAATGGAACCTGTGAGTTCCAAGTGGTACTAACATACTGTCAGCAGCATGCAAAGGAAACGCAGCTGCTATAAAAGATAAGAATAAAACCTTCATTTCCCCAAAGAGTTGGTGTTTTAAAAATGAAAATACTGTCACTTTTCTGCTTCTATTCATTTTGCTTCTTCGTGTAGATTGCATACTACCCCCCTAAAAGATTACTGTTGGAAGGAAAGGAGAAAAATGGAGCCTTGCCTGAAACATACTACTCTTTTTTTCAGCCCATCTTTGAAAAATAACTAAATAGGGTTTTTTTTCGTCCAGACCAGGTTTAGTTTGCAAATGTAAAGAAAACGAGTTCAACACAGGGAATAAAAACAGCTGGGAAGGCAATATATACAAATTAGGAGGAAAATTATTATTGAGGTACAGAGAAACATCTGCATTAGATCTCTAGTCCTTAATTCAGTGATGTTGTCACCTTTTCTAGCATCAAATAAATCTGTTTTAGAAGGAATTGGTATACTTAATCACAAATGAGGTCCACACAGCTAGACAGGGTTTTTATACAGGCCCTGCAATCCATGGGGAACCCCGGCAATTTTCAGAAATCGACATTTTCATATCAACCCTGCAGGCTAAGTGTGCCAAATCAGCCACAGGAGCCTACATCTTGTTGTCATCCCAAAGACTTAGGCAAGATAATGTAGCAATTGCTGAATCCTCCCTAGATCTGTGTGTTCAGCCAGCCCTTGTAGAGCTGCTGAACCAGCGGGCCTTATAGCGCTTTTTTTGTCAATAAAGTGGCGATACAAAGTCAGTAATTTCAGGGCTTGTAGTTTGTCAACTGTCTAACTGTATGAACCGATAGTCTGAAAGCCCCAGGGTTTGGGAAGCTCATGAGCTAGCATCTCATCTATATGATGTTGGTCATACAGGATTTCAGTTAAATAAACAGTCAATGGGAAAATCTGTGGCCTTTTCGTCTTCCGCTGAGGGACCGCAGGTCCTGATTTAGTCCCAAAGAGAAAGGACACAGAAAACAGATTCTGGAGTACCAGAAAACTTTGTGTCAATTTATTCATTTCCTTCCCGTCAGTGCAGTGGAGTGGGATTCGGCACAGTACCAGGGCACTGTGAGGCCCCTAACAGCTTGTCACCGTCTGATTACCGCCTCCTCTTTTTGCTGCTCCCCCGTCACATTGTGGCGTATTTAGGAAAAGGGTATGGCAAAGAAACCACCAGAAAATGAGACTAGAAGGGGAGAACGATCCCTCCAAGAACTGTTACGTGGGATAGCGGTTGTCCAAGTAGACACCACTTGGTCACAGAAACAAAAATGTACTGGCACCCAGTTGGAGTATCATGCTGAACTAGAGCTCATCTGTATTTGGGTTTGTTTGGGATGACATAGCTTTACTCCTTTGTTTTATCCCGAGTAACCATGGCTTTTCAGTTTTTCTCTCCCTTGAAAGCTGGAGTTGAGAGCCTTATGAAGTTGATGCGCTTGTGTAAAGATACCAACTTTGCTCGCGCTCTGCCAGCCAAAAAGCTGCTTTACTTTTCTTTTTTAGAATAATTAATCTAGCTTAAAAATGGATTAGTGTTGACATCTCTTCTTAACAATACGGCTAGAAAGTCAGAACGAACAGCTGGTTGGACAATCTTGGATGAAAGTCTTTCCCTAGGCAAAGGCAGGAGATGCACAGGCCCAGGCGAGGGCACGTTGCTGCCATTGCTGGTGCCCATCTGTCAGACTGGCGCGGTGCCCACGCAGAAGCCGAGTCTAAAGGAAAGGCTCCGGGCTGTAGGCTCTGCCTCCTCTGTGACAGTACTGCCACCTGGGTGCCAAAGGACTTCTCGCAATAGCTTCCATTTTTAGGTAAAAAGCAAAATAGTAACATTTTCAAAGAGAGCAAAAAATGAATGTAACCCAATGGAAAACTTGTTTTACTTTAAAGCAAATTTGGTGTAATGACTTTTTATATTCATATGTGTGTGTATATATACACACACACACATTTATATGTAAAATCACGTTGTTGTTTCCTGTTGTGACAGGTGACTGCAGTTACTAGTTTTCAGAAAGACTGCGAATTTGTCGTCAACCAGGCAAGTGATCTATAGATTTCACCTAAGTATAGGGGAAGGGATAGTTCTGGATATTTAGCAGTTACACTTGGGACAAGCTTACAGAAAAGAGATCACATTTAAGTACCTGAAGAGACCGATTCTTTCTACCCCAGGAAATTGTTTGAAAAACAGAGGTAGCCCAACAGAGGGTATAGAATTTCAAACACTTCTGCAATGTCCATCCCTTACCTAATGTTTCTGATGGAGTCAATGTCACCAAAAGCCTGGCAGTGATCTTTTACAGGCAGTGAATGGAATTCAGAGTAATTCCTACTGCAACGCATAATCCTCCTCCAAGCCGTTAAAATGACCTTAACTGTTGTCTGCAGAATTATAGCTGCAGTGTTTCATGTCCTGCCAAAATTCAGCTTATATTTTACACAGAGTATTCAATTTAATTGTGTTTTCTTCAATGAAACTATTTATTCTTTTATTTTATTGTGGTCTGGTAAATGAGGTACGAAGTTTTATGCCATGTCCAATAGCATTATGTAAAAATACAGGTCAGTTTAATTTTTTTTTACTGATATGACCTTAAGTATGAAAGCATTTGTGTGTTTGGGACACTGGGCTATTGTCAGTCTGCCCTGGAAATCTCACTGATGAGATTAACACGAAGTAACTTCAGAGTATTCTAGCTTTTCCTATTTAATGGAGTCTGAGTATTTTGCCTTTAAATGAATCCAGGTTTATTATTGTTAAAGGAATTATGTTTAGTCACCAAGAAGAATGTCATACAACAACAGGAGAAGTAAAATTGCATTTTAACAGTTTTCAAATAGAAATATTACAAAAAAGTTCACCAGGGGGCAATGTTACACAAACTCTTCCACGTTCTTTTTAGTGTGTAAGCAAATACTGCGTTTTAGAAAGATGTGTTAGCTTTAGCCTTCGGTGATGTGAGACTCTGCAATAACAGCAGTTCTCTCTGAAGAGGGAACTTCATGAGTATCAGAAATATTTACCATCTCCTTGACTCTTGATTAGAATTCGTCATTGAGGCAGACCTGGCTACTGATAAGTAGATGCTCTTTTCTGAACTGTGGGAATGGGAGTCATGTATCGTGCTCTACAGGCTACTCATGGTGACACACTATAGTTTTAACACTCCCAACTGACCCCCTAATGAACTGTGGAGCAACTTCTATGAAGTGGAAACCCTTAACCTGGGGATAGTTTTACTGTATGAAGAGCTTTCCAGAGCCCAAAGGAAAGGTTCCGTGATCAGTTTAGTTCTCTTTGTTACTATTGAGCTACCTCACAAAATAAAGGCAGTGTTGGAATACACTGTACTGGCTTTTTGCCAAAGCTCGTGCCAACAATATCTCTGAATCTGCAGAAGAAAGCCCCAACAGTGTTTAGTTGGTGTCTCGATAGGGAGAGATGGTTCAAATAGGAAGGACGTGCCCCAGAACTGCTAAAAAAGCTTACTATCTGCCCCTGCTCCGTCACCTGCGGTTGTCATTTGTTGGATCTGGATTCTTTATGATGACACAAAGAATAATCCTTAGTTCTTTTCATTGAATTGGTTGATTTATTTCGAACTGTCATACATTCTTAATCTTATGGATCAGAAGAAACATTTCATGTCTGGCTTCATCCAAAATGTTTAACCTGCATCTTGTATTTTTAAAATGATGACTGCTTTGACTTTTACTTATGAAGTAACGACATTCAGGATACCATACTAGACTTGAAAAAAAGGATTCCAAATCCAACAAGGTTGGGATACTTTAGGTTATTTTCAGCCAATTATAAAAGGGGTAATGATTATATTTAGTCTGCTGCATTTCCAGGCAGAAATGAAATCTTTTTTTTTTTTTTTTTTTGTTATTTAAAAGTTGTGGAGCACTTGGCACAGGGCAGATGATGGCCATTAGCATGTGGCTGTCACTGTCATCTATAACTATGCCCACATACTTCCAAAAATAGTAGTACAGAAAAATGCTCTAATCTAACATGGTCCTGGGAAATATAGATGGAATTATATATGGAATTAAACTGGCTTCTGAATTAACTGCTTCTATTTCAACACCAAATCATATGGAAAGACAGAATATTATGGATGTGGGCTAATTTGCATATTAATGTCAATCTTATCCATTTACTGTAGTGCTGTATCTGACTTCAAGTAATATAAGCAATGTAATCTATGGACAAAGCAGACGGAGGCAGTTTGGGTCCAGGTGAAGCCCAACGACCCAATACCTGGTTTTGTATACCCGTTTATCAGGCATATAAAAAAAAAATCAAAGGGCTTTCATTTAGCTCGAAGGGGACTGAATTTCCATGAATTTGCAGCAGAAGTAATTTATCTGTTTTAAACAAACATTTGCTGACTGCAAGGATAAATCATAGAATCACAGAATGGTTTGGGTTGGAAGGGACCTTGAAGATCATCTCATTCCAACCCCCTGCCATGAGCAGGGACATCTTCAACTAGACCAGGCTGCTCCCAGCCCCGTCCAGCCTGGCCTTGAACACCTCCAGGGATGGGGCAGCCACAGCTTCTCTCAGCAACCTGGGCCACTGCCTCACCACCCTCATAGTGAAAATTTTTTTCCTAACATCATCTAAATCTCCCCTCTTCCAGTTTGAAGTCTTTCCCCCTCATCCTATCACTACATGCCCTTGTAAAAAGTCCCTCTTCAGCCTTCTTGTAGGCACCCTTCAGATACTGGAAGGCTGCTATAAGGTCTCCCTGGAGCCTTCTCTTCTCCAGGCTGAACAACCCCAACTCTCTCAGCCTGTCCTCACAGCAGAGCTGCTCCAGCCCTCGGAGCATCTTTGTGGCCTCCTCTTGACCCGCTCCCACAGGTCCATGTCCTTCTTATGTTGACTGCTGCAGAACTGGACACAATATTCCAGGTGGGGTCTCCCCAGAGCGGAGCAGAGGGGCAGAACCCCCCCCCCTCGCCCTGCTGGCCACGCTGCTGGGGATGCAGCCCAGGATGCGGGTGGCTTTCTGGGCTGTGAGTGCACATTGCTGGCTCATGTTGGGCTTCTCATCAACCAACACCCCCAAGTCCCTTTCCTTTTGGCTGCTGTCGATCCATTCTCTGCCCAGCCTGTATTTGTACATGGGATTGCCCCGGCCCACATTCAGGACCTTGCACTTGGCCTTGTTGAACTTCATGAGGTTTGCACAGCCCCACCTTTCCAGCCTGTCCAGGTCCCTCTGGATGGCACCCTTTTCCTCCAGTGTGTCCACCACTCCACACAGTTTGATGTCATCAGCGAACTTGCTGAGAGTGACATCCATGTCACCAACAAAGATGTTAAACAGCCCTTATCCCAGTACCAACCCCTGAGGAACACCACTTTTCACTGGTTTCCACTTGGACTTGGAGCCGTTGACCACTACTCTTTGAGTGTGACCGTCCAGCCAGTTCCTTATCTGCTGAGTGGTCCATTGGTGAAATCCATGTCTCTCCAATTTAGAGACAAGGATGTCATGTGGACTGGTGTCAAAATGCTCAGCTCTAGCCTGTGGTAAGCCTGCTTACAGGATGAGTCAAATAATCCAAACTTATTACTTAAATAAATAAAAAGAATATGTACCTTAGAAAACCTAATGTTCATTATCTACTCTTGTGGACTTCAAGTGCTGGAATTAACCAGCGCCATCTGAATCACTTTCCCAGCCACGTATGCTGCCCAAACCGGGGGGACAGAAATGAGGCTGAAGGGGACAGTGCCATAGTTATTTTGGCAAAATGAAAAGGGAACTCTGGAAAATGTCCAAACTGAAAGGATATTAGCCCTGCAAATAGATGTGGGAAACCCAGCTTTTTGCACTCTCCAGACATGCCCAGATAGACAGTTTATGAAATATTGCTTTGTTTGATGCATGCGACTTCAGATGTCCTGAAATAGTGTGATGGGAAATCTTTATTTACCAATCTGTTGGCCGCTGTTTCGTATGAATGCTTTAAATGGTTATTTCCCAGTGAGGTGCACTGGACATAAATATTTCAAAAGTTAATAATTATAGTTTGAAAAAACCCTGAGAAATTACCCATTTTTTGACAAATAACTCATGAAATCCACACTGATAGCTCTGCCACACTTCTTTGCAGCCATGGTGACCACTTTCACTTGTTTAAAATGTTGTTTGGTCACATCTCTTTGCCGGGAGCCGAGAAGGAACCCAGAGCTTACAGAAAAGAAAAGGAGGATCTTCAGATTCGTAATTTGATGTCAGGAGCAGACTTAACTCCGGAATTATTTTTGATACCCCCAGCACTAATAATTTTAAATAACCCTTGCTGCCACTATATTTTCCCCATCTACTACTAACTTTTTCTGGCTTTCATAGCAGGGCAGTTTATTGCATTGTTTTCATGCTTCTACAGCACACTTTTCCTTACAATTATGTGGAAGTTTCAGCGTAGCCAGTTTGCAGTACAATACTAAGGCCTGTCACCTTCGATTCTTCTTGTCATTTCCTTCCCACAAGTTTCTTTTTTGTATCCCTGCACACACACACACACACACACACACACTCGTCAGTATCACCTATCTGGAATTAACTTTTACATAAATCTGGCTGGGAGTCTGGCTGGTTTAGAGACGATCTCTCTTTCTCCAGCAGCTGGAATTAATGAGGATATTATGACTACTGAAAAAGGAGACTTTTGGAGAGTAGGAACAGGGCATTCTCAGTGCGTGGAATTTATATTCGATCTATGTATGGTATGTGGATGTTCTCTTTAATTGTTTATACACACATCAAATGATCTGTTTGGAAAAAGACTTTGTCAAATAATGATCTCAGAAAACTCATGGAAGAGGAAAATAAATAAACTCTGTTTTCAATGACAGGAGTTCAATGGCTTTTGTATAACAAGTAGTTAACTTTGGGATTTATTTTTGGCCATACTGAAAATCAAAGCCAAAAGAATTGTCTGCAAATCACACAGGTTTTCTGTGAAATCCATCAATATTTTAATAGAAATCAAGGTAAACATAAGAAATAAATCTCGGTCAAATAAATTGTTGAAATGCTCTTTTTGCTTTTCCCAGGATGAACGTTGAACTAATTGTAGCTTAAAGAGTTTATATAAAAATTTAAAATAACAAAATATTACAAGATATTACAATATACAAGATATACAAAATATTAACAAGAAAGTTATAACTCAGAAATATCAGAACATGCTACAGTATCTACTGTCTTATTTTATCTTAAATTCAACTTTTTTACAATACAGGGGAGTAAAATGGAAAGGAATATGTAAAGATGAAATATATAACAAGGATAAGCTTAGTTAAAAGTACAAAGCTGTAAATGTAAGGGAAAATATAATAGGAAATGCTGTTAATCATAGAGGAAAAGACAGAGTGCCTCTTCTTTTATTCATTTTTGGAGCCTGCAGGTGGTGTAAGTACCTTAAGAATGTTTTGGAACTCCAAAACAATGGTTATTTTCCTCTTTTCTACTAATATTTTATACATATGTATTGCATGTTTGGTAAGACTGTATTTTTTCATTTGGTAGAAATCTGGTTTTCCTTCTGGATAAATGAATAAGGAGTTCACTTCAGATTGTTCAGAGCCCCATGACAATGCAGGTTCTTGGACTCTATCTCCTACAAACAATTAAAATAAACTTAATTTATTTATAGGTTCTTTGGGGTGAAAAAAGTGGATGGGATAGTAGAACATAACAGTGGTTACTTTCAGAATATGAGAAAAAAAATCACCCGCCCCACCTCTTTGTTTTGGATCTTTACAAAGGGTAGAGTCGAGCTAATATATGTGGCTATAGCAGCTTACTGTTTTTGCAGTACAAAAAATACAGCAGCCAAATTATCTTTGCTCGTCAAATATATTACAGAACCCTAGAGTGGTGGGGGCTGGCAGGGCCCTCTGGAGCTCCCCCAGTCCCACCCCCTGCCACAGCAGGGTCACCTCCAGCAGTGGCACAGGACGGCGTCCAGGCGGGTTTGGGATGGCTCCAGAGTGGGAGACTCCCCCACCTCTCTGGGCAGCTGTGCCACTGCTCTGCCACCCGCACAGGGAAGAAGTCCCTCCTCATGTTAAGATGGAACTGCCTATGTTGAAGTGTGTGCCCGTTGCCCCTTGTCCTGTCGCTGGGCACCACTGAACAGAGCCTGGCCCCATCCTCTTAACACCCACCCTGTAGATATTGATAAGCATTGATGAGATCCCCTCTCAGCCTTCTCCAGGCTGAACAGCCCCAGGGCTCTCAGCGTTTCCTCAGCAGAGAGATGCTCCAATCCCCTCATCATCTCCGTAGCCCTTTGCTGGACCCTCCCCAGCAGTTCCCTGTCCTTCCTGACCCGGGGAGCCCAGAACTGCACACAGTGCTCCGGCTGCGGCCTCCCCAGGGCAGAGCAGAGGGGGAGGATGCCCTCCCTCGCCCTGCTGGCCACACTGCTGGATGCATCCCAGGGTGCCATTGGCCTTCTTGGCCACCAGGGCACATCGCTGGCTCATGGGCATCCTGTTGTCCACCAGGAAAAAAGTGTGTAAGAAGGTGTGTACTCAGATACTTTCCTAGAAACTGTATTTTCCCTATGAAAACAAAAGCAGAGTGAATTCTCAAGCACCGGGATCAGCAAAGCTGTTGAGGTGTGTGTGTGTGTATGGGAAAATGCTGTGCCAGGAAGGGATATGGAGCATCTCTGTGAAGCAGCTGGAGAGGAATAATCATCTCCTACTGCCCACCGAGTCTGCCAAATACGTATGTGAGGCATTTGTTAGATTATTACAAGCCTTTTCCCCATGAATTACATTTTCAGATTACGCAGTATACATGCAGCATTTGTCCAGAGCTTTGTAGTACTAAATACCAGGATTACTATGACTTATTTATATTGAAAAGCCAAAGAATCACTGCTGTTTGTATAACGAATCAATTAATGTCATAAACATCACTTTACATCTGAGATTAGATTGCCACAGTACCCTTGATGCTGTAATGTTATCATTAGCACCCATTTGTGAAATAGAAATAATTTGCTTCAAAGACCACAGAAATCCTTTTCTGAGTTTGATTGAAGTACAGCACCTTTTACAATTATTGCCCATATGGTACTAAAATCCACTTAAAATATAATTTGTTGTTACGGAAGCTTTCCTTCTCCTTGCCTACCGTAAGTGGAAAATAAACTTAGCATCTTAAGAGTTTGTTTAAGTTGTTTAGTGGGAAAAATATTATATTTAGTTTAACGGAAGCATAAAATTGCTATGAAGAGTGACTTATTGGAGCAGTTCTATGAGTATGAATTACATTTCCACATTCCCCAGTGCAAGGAAAACCTAAAATAAAAAAAAAAGTCGGGATAATTACTGAAAGTTTTGGGTTTTTTTCCAGGGAAGGCAGGGTTGCAACCCCGAATGTAAGAAGGTCAGATGCATCACTACATTTTAACTTTGGGAGAATTCTATTTTATTTTTTTGCTGAAAAAGCCACCTTTGGAGGGAGTACTTTGGTGATCTAGAAGACCGGGAAAGCTCTGGTAGCTAGAAAGGCGTTCATATCCATCATTAGCATGCTGAAACTATTTGGAATTGTTGCTGTTTGTTCTTGTTTTATTTAGGGCATTTTCTCAAGAGAGCTGTATGTTTTACTTGAGAAATCCTCGAGGCATAGCTTGAAGTTAACCCATCAGTACCTATGAGTCTGCACAAAAAGCTTTTTTGCTACTGGAACTCAAAAATTCAGAAGCACTGTGTATAAAAAGGGGTTCCAGTTCTTTTCTGAAAGCTGAAGGTGAAGTACATTTGGTTCCAAATTTGTGCTTTGAAATTATTTTTAAAAAAGCAAAAATCCACTGGCGGCTTTTAGCTCTTTCTGTCATATTCACAGCCCATTACTTTTTTGCTAAATGATAATGCTGATAAGTAAACATAAAATATACGGCATGATCTTTCATTCTGCCCATTGAATGCCAGCAATTAAATAACAGCTATAATAGCTCCTAGCACATTAGTGTGGTTTTTTGTAAAAAATAGATGATTTTGTGATAATCAGGAGACATCTGTGAATAAGAAATGATGCACGATCTCTCAAACAAACCCAAAGCACTGCATCCTTTATAAGTGGAGTGGATTGTTTTTCAAAGAAGTTGTGATGGCAGTAGGTTGTAAATTACTTTGCAGATTAAAAAGTCCAGCTAAATGTACGGGAGCGGCTAAATACAAATTTAAATATAAAAAGCGAGGTTTGCTGGTGTTGTATGATACCTTGCATGCAGGAACCTCTCAACTCTTCAGTTTATTTTGTCAAATTATAAGTATACTATAGACTTTTTAATCAATAGTCTTCACTTATGTGTGCTCAGAGGTACATTTTGTGTGTCAAAATTTCCTACATCTACTTTGCGCTGCCAAATAAATGTCATTTGCATGCAGATTTCTGGGCTAAGTTAAAATTTGTCTGCAGTGCTAATATGTAGAAAATTATATATTTCATTTTCATTGTGGTTCAAAGAACTCTTTTCAGTTTCTTGGACTGAGAGGACAATATTTCGTACACCTTAAATTAATAATAATTGGGCACTTGTTGGAAGGTGGCTGGCTGGGACTCAGAAGGGTTTTCTTCTGGATGAATGGAACATATTTACTATGGCAATAAATCAAAGGATTTTATTTTGTGTTTTATGACAAACATAAAAAATAATTTTCTGAAACTATTTTCCTCTCTAGATTTTAAATGATCTGGATATATTTTATTTATTGAGTTTTTACATCAAGCAACTTACACTAAAGCAATTCTAATAGATGGAAGAGAATGATTTTCCCTCGCAGAAATAGTAAGCTTTTCTAACTTGTTCGCTTTACTGTTCTAAAAGTGTCTTTTCTTACTGTTTTGACTGTAATGAAAGAAAACTGATTTTCTCCAACAGCTCAGTTAGGTGTTTTTTTCTCTCTAGCTGAGCATTAACCCGATCCCAAGATTTTAATTTAAAAAAATGCATCTTATTTACTATTATTCAATAGTGTAATAATATACATTTTTTTCTTAATCTCAGTTCACTAGAAATAATATAATATCTTAAACTTTGCAGGATAAAGTCTCACAGCCTCCAAACTCCCCCGGGTTCATTTGCCAAACTCTATTTCTTATTTTAGCACGGTTTTGTCTCGGTTCAAGACAGGAAACATAGGAAAAGATGATCAATGTTTTCCAAATGGAAATGTATAAAAAAATATGTTAACGTGTAAAACTTGAAGCTCCAAGCATGTATTAAATAACCTATTATTAGAACAGAACAACTTTTTTGTTTAATTGATAGATAATGCTGCAGTATCTATTTTACCAGTTATCAAAATAATAATAGGATTAACTTTTATAATCTGAATCTATAAGAGACTTCTTGGGCTGTTTATTTCTCTGAACAAAGATTATGGAAGCTTCACTAGTTCTCTGGCAAAGGGGTTTTTTTCTATATGTTTTAGCTGTTTTGACTCTTTTGAAAGTATGTGGAAATCATTAGATGATAAAGTGATGTAAGTTTAATAACACTACTAAAGTTTTCTTACTGCATTGAGATGTTGAGATGCAACTTGTTTTCTCTTCTAAATCATGGTGGAATTGTAATTTTAATTTCAAAACATTGGTGTTATGTAGCTTAGATAAGGGCAAGGACTGCATATAACAACAGTAGTTCCTATTTTTCCTGGCTCTCTTGACTTTTTCCTTTTTTTTTCTTACTTGAGTGCCTGTTTCTTCAAAATGATTTCTTTTTTTTCTCTTCAGAAAATAAAGTATTTCATTTTGATCAGAGAAACACAGTTCCACATATCTTTGTTTATTAAACTGGAGTGAAATTTATTATTTCCACCCAGCTTTTTTGTTTACCCAGACTGCAGAATGAGCTGTGGGAATTGTCGTTCTGTCTGTACCTGTTGCTGACAGATTTCTCAGAGTATTGAGCTTTGTGACGGATTGCTTGCTCCAGCTACACCAGATAATTTGACGTAGTCTGTCTTTCAAAAATAAAGCAGTTGTAAGGGGGCACAGGATATTACAGAGGCTCAAAACAATGCAATTGAGTCATCATACTTTGCTGAATTGGTCAAAAAGAAGCTTTTCATTCTTAAATAATTCATTTTGACAGTACTGAAATTGAACTCTAAAATTTCTCGGCTGCTTCCACTGGCAAAACCTTATTTATTTATTTATTTTTTTAACCCTAAAAAGGAAGCATTTCAGAATAATAGCGTTTGGATATGCAGAGCTGACACGTTTTGTCATTTACAGTTTATCAGAGCGAAACCTTAGTGAACATAGACACACAAAACTGGCTCCACACTTTAAAAAAAGCATCAGCATATTTTGACAGTTATGTCATTGATCTCCTAAAGCTTTTGACTGAAAGCCATATCATGTATTTTAATCTCTATATCCGTTTCTAATGTTACCTATGTGACATGGTCACTATGATCAAGATGCGGATGCAGAAAAATAGGTAAATGTTTAATGTAGGCTCACGAGAACTACTGAGCTTAATAGGAGTCTAATTGAACACTTAACTGAAAAATACATGTTCTCTTCACTGAGAAATATATATGTTGACATATTTTTAGCAGAAGCAAGTATGAAGCAATTAAATTATGATAATTTAAAACAAAAGAGTAGATAATACTCTCCAGTGCCTTACATAGCTATTTGCATTTTTACAGAGAACCTGTGACATAATCAGAATAGCAAAGCTTTGCATTCGGATCAGGCACGGGGAAATGATTACAAAGTATGCGAGGTGGGAGAGAATCTGATCCACTGTTATTGAAGCGGGTAAATATAAGTCTAAAACACTCTATGCTTATAACCCCCTTAAAAAAATCATGTAGGTTATATTCACTGTAGGCCTGTCTAGAAATCGAAACATATCTCTTGACTTACAAATAGAATTTATACAAACCGCTATATTCAGTAACATTCCTAGCCTGAAAAAAAAATAGCGTATTTCATTTGAGTTTATTTTCCAAAATTTTTCATGGATGCCCTGCAAAGGACATAAATGTTGTTGGTGTGGAATTGTACAACTAAGTCTTTATAGAGTTGTCAAAGCCAGAGCAACAGTTAACTGTCTCTGACCTTGGCACAAGGCAGGAATTACAGTGCATATTTATCACAACATGTAAAAAGTATGCATTGAAGCTTGAAAGCTGGTAGAAGAAAAGGTTTCTGCCAAAAAAGCAATGATAGATATAGCCGTACATGGCAGAGATCCCAAGGTTGAGGCACCAGATGTGAGTTATATAATTTGTGAGGAAAGATGTTTAATGTGACAGTCAGAGCAAAGTAATACTTGAACAAATCAGTTGTTGTTTACATAGGAGACTATGAAGCGATAGCCTTAAGTGTGCATACTTTGCTGAAAAACATTTATTCCACTCCGTGGTGGTCCGAAATGAACAAATTTGGTACAAATCACTCTCTGCTCCTGGGAATAATACCATACAGATCTTCAAGACAGCAGGAGAGCACAGAGCTGATTTTTCTATAACTTGCATAATGCTTGTCTGTCTCAACTGTAGGGAAACATATTTTCAGTTAGCCAAGAACCAAGTGTTACTAGAATTGTGAGATAAACTATAACAGGAGAAATCTTCTGCCAAGCAGCCCATTCCCTGTAATCCTAGTCTCAGAAGGAGCCAAGAAATAAACAAAGTTTAAGAAGCAGAAAACCACTTTGTTAAGTATGCAATCAATATTTTGTGAAAAAGGAAGAAAAAAGCGGTCAACAATTTGACTACATTCACTTCTCTGACTTAGGTACTTCTGTTTTACTTTTGTTATTCACTCTCTTCTGTTGCTACGTTGTATTTTAGGCCCTTGTAAACCACGTGAAAGGAGGCAAATTATTTCACTGTCTGTCTTCTAAAAAAACTAGGTAAAAAATTATTAGTCTGATGCGAAGAAGGAACTTGGTTCCCCACAACAATCTCGTGAAAGCCTAACTAGTGGGCTCTATAATGGAAGCCCACAGAGTATATTTAAATTACAGTATTAAAACATTTTAGTTACTCTGCAAGGGAGGGATACAATTATGTATAACATGAGAAGAACAATTCATTATCATGCAGAGAACCTTTTAATTACCTTTTATGATTGGTATTTCTTTGCTTATCTAGAGAATACAGAATTTTGAAATGAAACTGAACAATGTTTTCAAAAACAGAAACTGCGTCTCAAAGGTCTTTTGGTAGTCGAGATGCACAAATCTGATTTAGAAATGCCACTAGGCACCTACTGCCCAATGCACAAAGGGACAAACTGAGGTCGGGAAGCTAGTTCTATGGTTCTCTAACTCCATCTTCCTTCACCGTACGGTTTCGAGTGTACATGTGAGCCATTTCTTGGGAGTTAGAAAAAACATGTTTGACCTTTCAGTGATGCAAGAATTCAGTGAATTCAGGGAGTCCTCTACCCATTAGTTCCTGTTACCTTTATTGTCCTGTGACATCTATTTTTGTCTTCAGGTCCCCCAATATCTTGAACCTCTTTGCTCCTTCCTTGTGGTGCTTCCAGTTCTGTGTACTTACCCCTGTGAAATTCCAGTAGCTCTACCTCCTTCCTATTTCCCATCCAGTCAGAAAATCGACAAACATGCTCAACAATACAAAGCTGCATGTATACTGACTAGCAGGAGCTACATAGCCAAGCACACCACCACCAGCTAGGCTCCCTCCATTTTCTCTTTTTCCCAGCAGATCCCCGATGGGGTCTGTATTCTTGACCAGTCATGGGACTTCACAAAATATTTAGCAAAATGAGACCAATTCCTCCCTGAAAAAAATCAGTGAACATTGACCAGTTGGTTAAAAAGGTGTTAGACAGACTGTGCAACTGTATAACCTCAGTTTTCTCTGGAAACAAGGCAAGGATAGGAATGCCATCATCTAGTGCTGTTGGTTGGGAACCTTTAATTTCACAGCACAAGAGTTCCAGCACTGGAGAGAGAACAGAAAATCATACTAAGGTGCTGACAGATTCCTAGATTTATACCTGTGTTTAGGAAACTGTATTCTGTAGTCCGTGAGTTTCATAAATACTGGTAGTCATTTGAGGAACGGTTGAGAACACTGGCTACATATGCCCACTTCGTAGTCATCAAATGACTCATTCTGCTCTTGACCATCTTTCTTTCCATGTAATTTCCTCCTATTTTTTCCCATACTGTTAATGCTTTGAAATAGCTATTCTAATCCCTGTTTCCCATTACAATATTTTTTCTCTTTCTATTACCAGTTTAATACTGCAGGTTGTTTTCTCCAGTCATTGTGTTCAATCTTTCTCTCCCAGCTCTTCCTCTAATTTCTTTTAACAATCAGTATTGTCCATCGTCACCACCTCTTACTCACATGTAAGTGCTTGAGCTCATTCTTCAATTTGTGTTCCCACTTTCTTACCTGCTTGTTTTGGTCAGTTTGCCTAGCTGGTATCGAATTCCTACCTTGCTCACTGATTCCATATCAAATATGTTTCCCTTTCCCACTGTTTCTTGCACATCTTTAAGCAACCCTTTTTTTAACCACCTCACATTTTTTATCCCAGTCTGTAAACAAATTAAAATAAGATCTTTTAATGGGACAGGGTTTTGATTACCTAAAAAAATGCACAGAGCTTCTGTTCCTGCCTGTAGAATCCATTGGACTAATCTGAAAAACTTTACAAGTTAATGAAACTACTTTAAATTTTCAGTAAAGAAAGAAATGTAACATATGTCATGCTGATAGCTCACACATCATGGACCAGGACAGGGCCTTCAACAGAGAACCTAGACATCCTCCCCCGGCAACCAAATTGACATAGTCTGCTCTCTTCCTGACCTGACAGTATGCCTCCCTTCCTCTTAAATAGGAGTGGTCCCATGCCACTGGAGAAAGTTACAACACAGCAAAATTATTACAGTAAAATTCACTTATTGCCAACAGTGAAAGATGTTTTAGAGGTCACAGAATGCTGTTAACATTGAACTTGCGCAGCTGATGCTTTCAGGGCTCCCCAGCTCAAGTCAGTTTTCCAGGAATGAACTAAATTTCACATAACAAATATTTGTAAAGTGATACGGTGCTATGTTAGTACTGTGTTGTTAGTATCCACAGCATAGGGAAATGGATTTTATGTGCTGGTGTCACAGAGAACTTAAAATAAGACAATTTTACAATTTGTATATGAACAACTGCCAGGAATAGTTTTTTATACATTGCCATCAAAAGAAATTATTTTCGTATTCAGCATAAGATTCATAAGTACGCTAACGTTAATCACTTAACACTATCATAGGCTGCTAGGCAGCCTAGAGAGGAATAATACTGTGCTGATTATGGTCAGGAAATTTATTAAAGTACAGTAAACTATTAAAGTTCAGTAACACCCTTCCAATAAAATCATTTAATAGAAATCAAACATGTAAACTATTACTCTGACCCATGACTTCTGCCCCAAAGGTCCTGGCCGTGCAACAGGGATGCCCCATTAACAATGGATTTTTATATTTACATGTGATTATCAGGCAACCGTTAGATCCCCAGTATTTATGAGAAACAATCTCTTCCTACAGGGATTATACGCACAAAGAAGAGAATGACTAAATTTGTCTCTTTATGCATTCTGAGATCAACTTGAGTAAAAAGTATTTCAATATAAACATCAAAGTGGTTCTGTAATTTCTCTTCCTCTCATACTGAAGTGTACAAAAAGAACAGAAAAAAAAGATGCATTCTACCAGTAAAGAAAAGTACTGAAAGAAAAACAATTCTGAAATCCAGTTATTGGGGGTACTGAGGTGGTAAGATGTCTTGGTGCTAGTTTCTTGTTGCCTAGGCAAGTGCTCTGACCATTACCTTGTTAACTAAAATTTCCTTCTGTGATCAATTTACACCATAAAAAATGCACTATTACATTTTCTTTGGAGCCAGATCAGGCATCCCCAGAAACTCCACCTCCTCACTGTGTCCCAGACGGGCTCAAGTGGGATAAAAATGTCTAGAAGCTCAGTCAGTGTGGTATTTTAGACTGCATTTTTTGACGTAGATTTTAGATGCCAAAATCCTTTTTCAGATACAGCCCCTGAACTATTGTTATGGGTGATTGAAATCAACCGCAGCTGGCGATCAAACAGCTAAAGAAATGATGGTCCTAATCTAAAATGACCAGACTGAACGAGGAGGCAGCTTCCCTGCAGATTTCTCTGGACAGAGGCTTCGGAAGGGTTCTGTCGCTTCTGCTAAATGCTTTTGGTTGTGCATTACTGAAGGAAAACTGCCAGTAAATGTTCCTTTAGCTCTTCAGTAGGTCTTTAAAAGTTCAAATTATTTTGGATTGTAGGACATTGCATTTCACTGCGTTCATAACATGGCAAGTTAAAATTCATAAACAATCCGCCTAGATTCTTTCAAACACTGACTAATACTCTCATCGTGTTTACTGGATGTGTTTGTTTGAACACTATGTTCATGTACACAATATTCATGAGAATATTGAAACGCATCTTTTACAGAATTGTGAAGAAAAATTATATTCTTCAGTTACAATAGCCACACGTTTCTTGATTCTTCACAAATGATACGTAACAAAACCACAAAGGCGCTTCTAATTGTTGATATCTGCTACAAATCTGGCCAAGTATGCTCAGGATGGTACCATTTTCTACAGGAAAGCATGGAGATGAATAACACTTGGATCTGTTAAATTACGGCAAAATCAATTTACCTCAAACTAGTCCCATTTCCTTCTAGCCAAATTCTTGTTGCATAGGTAGCGTCCCTAAATGCCACCTACACAGAGACTGTGTCATAATGTTAGGTTTTCACTGTCTCACGTAGATCTGAAACATGTGCTTCCATGGCAAATTCTTTAAATTTGTTAATGCCCTTCACAACGCTGCGGGTTAATTTATACCTTATTGCCCAAATAGTTTAGACGGTATGTATTAAAGTTGTTGAGTAAGTTTTCGATTACTTTTATTGCTGTGTTTATCCTGCACATAGGCATAAGCAATTATTTTCAAAAAGATGTAATGATTTCAGATGCATGCATTTCTTTGGTACCAACTTGAGAGACTTTCACTGGGCGTGAATCCAGCCTGTTGGAGATGATTCAACTGATGTCCAGAAACCAAAACAGTCGCAGTCAGCCTCAAATCCTGGAAAAATCCTGGGTTATTCAGTAATCTTCAGCATCTATTACAAACTTACTGTAGCTGTAGCGGACATGAGCATCTGATCAGAAACCATGAGATTGAAAGGTGGATAACAAAATACTACCAAAATGAAAACGACTGGAAAGTTTTTACTTTTTGTCCCTCTCTAGTCTTTGGAGTTTAGAAAGGATCTTTAATAAGCCACATATTCTTGATATATTGTACAAGTTTGGTTCAGGTTTCCTTTCTGTGATTTTCTGTGTGAGTAGAGTATCCCTGTGTAGGAAATACCACGCTAAGGATAATAATTTTAAAGAGAAAAATAGAAATGATTTTTAAATGTCCAGGTGCAGTACAGTTGGTCAACAGAAAAGCAATAGCAGCAGCGATACAGCTAAAAGAAGAAAAGTATTGAATGATACAGGAGTCTTTTCTTAAGCTTTTAAAGGAGGTAGCTAGCAAGGAGAAGAGTTTTGTTGATTTTTTCTTTTTTTAATTGACACAATGTACAATAGCAATTATGATCCATTCTTAACGTAGCATCCTGAAAGGGAAAATGTGTGAAGTTATACTCCGGCAATACATTTTGACATTCACTGGAGTTGCCAATAACATCAAAACAAGTTAAGTTTTTACCTATTTTTATCCCCTAGGGCGTTAAACTCGATATCACATTAAACTCTGGTATTTCTGAACAAACTTCAGGAATCTTTCCCCATCTGACTACTTCACAGCTTGGAGCATAGTCTAGAAGTGTTTAAGTTCGTTTAAGAGTGGCACACTGAGATTTCAACTGTTACGTGGGGCTTTTGGGTTTTTTTGTTCGTTGGTTTTAAGAGCTTTTCATCCTTTTTGAAAAGAAGGTACCAGGATCCCGAGTGTGCTAATAAGCCTTAATGGCCCTGGCAAGCTGCACCCCAAAATCCTGACCCACTGGCAGGGGAGCCTCAGCCCTGAGCTGAGCTGCCTCACTCCCTGGTGGCTGTAAGTGCACTGCATGGGCCAGGGGCTGCCCAGGGGGGCGGCAGGGAGCAGGACAGCCGGGGGGCAGTGCCAGCAGCCCCAGCCCTGGGCATCGGGCACCTCCCTGGGGCTGTGGGGAGCATCACTGAGGTAGGGACTGATGGGACCTTGACAGGCTTGAGAGGTGGGCCTGTGCAAACGTCATGATGAAGTTCAACAAAGCCAAGTGCGAGGTCTGGCATGTGGGTCGGGGCAGTGCCAAGCACCAATACAGGCTGGGTGGAGAATGGATTGAGAGCAGCCCTGAGGAGAAGGACTTGGAGGTGTTGGTGCATGAGAAGCTCAACATGAGCCAGCAAAGTGCACTCAAAACTGTGGTGGTTTAGGCCAAATCGGCTACTGGGGACATGGGGGACCCCAGATGGGACTGGCAGATGCTCCCCTCTACCCCTCTTCAAAGAGAGAGGCAGAGGAGGGAAAAAGAGACTGAGTTTAGAAGGAGCTAAACTGCTTTAGTGAAATATTAATAATAAAATAAAAGGAAATAATGAAAAGTATACAAAACCATATCAAGCTTCCAGGATGGTAATCACGACACCGTCTGGCACTGGGGAAGTCCCAGTCTGGACTCAGTGACAGACAGGAACTGGATTCTGGATCTGCATTCAGGATCAGAATCAAAGGCGGACAAACAGACAGAGTCCTCCTCAGATGTCGGCCATTGAAGAAAGAGGGCTGCCCCTTTTATCCCTCAGCTTTATACTGAGCATGAGGCAGACGGGATGGAATATGCTGTTGGTCAGGTTTGGGTCACCTGTCCTGTCTGCTCCTCCCTGCAGGTCGGACCCCTCTGGGCTTTTCCACTTCCCACCCTCCAACGGGGCACGTAACAAAGTGAGCTGCCCTGGGGTGTCACAGCAATGAGTATAAGCAGGAGCCTCTCTGCATACCATCCCTTGGTATCAACTATAGACATAGGCCTTATCCCTCTGAGAGAGCGAACAGTGTCTGCACAATGTGCTGTTAATTTCAGTGGTTAGAAGAGGCCCAGCTAAGAAGCAAAGTTACTGAACAAAATTGGTCCTGTTTTACCTCAAACTGGGACAGCAACCCAGAAAGCCACCCGCATCCTGGGCTGCGTCCCCAGCAGCGTGGCCAGCAGGGCAAGGGAGGGGATTCTGCCTCTGCTCTGCTCTGGGGAGACCCCACCTGGCATACTGCGCCCAGCTCTGGAGCCCCCAACATAAGAAGGATATGGACCTGCTGAAGCAGGTCCAGAGGAGGCCACGAAGATGATCAGAGGACTGGAGCACCTCTGCTGTGAGGACAGGCTGAGAGAGTTGGGGGTATTCAGCCTGGAGAAGGGAAGGCTCCGGGGAGAACTTAGAGCCCCTTCCAGTCCCTAAAGGGGCTCCAGGAGAGCTGGGGAGGGACTTTTGATCAGGGAGGGGAGTGATAGGATGAGGGGGAATGGTTTTAAACTGAAAGAGGAGAGATTTAGATGAGATATTAGGAAGAAATTCTTGACTGTGAGGGTGGTGAGACCTAAGGTGAGACCTGGCCTAAGTTGCCCAGAGAGGTGTTCAAGGCCAGGTTGGGCGGGGCTTGGAGCAACCTGGGCTGGTGGGAGGTGTCCCTGCCCATGGCAGGGTGGTTGGAACCAGATGATCTTTAAGGTCCCTTCCAACTCTAACCGTTCTATGGAGGGGGTCAGATGGGGACTGGAGGGCTTAATGGTGCCCTCAGGGCCCTGGCAGCGAGTTGGGAAAGAGAGATGCAGTCACGTGCATCCAAATTTACTGATAATGCTCAGCATCCCTCACCTAGCCTACAATGAAAGGCAGTATCTGAAGCTCCATCATGGTCCTCATCTTTTCACTTTTTCATGCTCTTTTATGATTTGAGTCTCGCTGCAGTCTAGTGAGAGATATTGGATTTATTACTCCCGGCGAGAGCTGGATTCCCATTTCTTTTAGTGGTATTATAAATAATTTTTATTTGATTATATTTGAGATTCCTACTCATGGATGCCTTCCTAGAACTTACTCAAATTAGTTTTCAGTGAGTCTAAAGTGTGAATTTACCCTTTTGGTCGCTGGTCTTAATAAGGGAAGGGTGTTTTTTTAATTTATTTATTGTCCTTAGAATGCTGAACAAACTGACAGTTGCCACATTGCTGCTAGTCATACATTTGTCTCCTTTCTTTGCTACCTATTTAAGTTTTAACTGAAAGAGACTCTGAAGTTTTGCTAGGAAAGCTTAGGTTCTTTTTGATTTCTCAAAGCTTGTAGGTATATTAAAAGAGTTGATATAGTAATGTAACTACAGGTGGTAACAAAAGCACGGAGCTATGGATTAGATTAAATTGTATTTTGTGTTTCGTATTTCAAGTTAAACTCATTGAGGTAATCTCCATATGTTCATAGGTTAACGTTTGTTGAACAAACAGTTATGAATCATTGGCTCTGGCACCAAGTTTAATAGAGCTGGGCTGGCACCAACAGCTATGACCTACGCTGCTTTTCAAAATAAACTTTAGTCTTCCAGTAGATCCTTGATAGTTTTTCTCTAAGTTTCTACCAACGTCGGGATGAATTAGACAATATGTGATAGTCTGAGTCCCATGTAGGCTTCAAATCTGGGTCAAAAGTAAGCTGGCTCAGGCACAGCTGTATGTCGAGCTGCAATAGCCGCTCTGCCGGTCGCACTCCAGTTAATCAGCTGGGAGACAGCACAGGTATCTCACAGAGGGCTCAGCTGGGCAGGCAGGCGCTGTGAAATGAGTTGGCTTGCATCAGTTAAGTAATAACTGCTGTAACCACACAACAAAAGCAAATTCAGCTCAGTTTCCATTTTCAGAGTTGTGAAAGAATTCAAAATAATGCCGTTGTCCCTCTATTCAACTTTTGGTGGAATACAAACATTGTGCAATCGGTTACTCCAGAGCAATGTGCTTAACATTCCTGTGCTGAATTTAGGTAATATGACCCAGGGGGGCTGGGGGAGGCAGCACCACACACACACACACACACACAATTCCCTTTTCCCTGGAAGCTGAACCATTCTGCTTGAGACTGGCTTTAAGCTTTTCTGCTGGATTTTCTCCCACTATAAATACTACTTGTCTGCTCAGATGGACTAGATCTAATTTGGTGTCATTTTTCATAAAACATTCGCACTTTGTTGTTCAAGCATCTGATTCCTGCAGAACTCTGAACAGATTGTCTACTATCTTTAGGACTTTTCAACCTAGCTCAGTACCGAAGAGAAAATGTAAACTTATCTACTGGAGTTGCTATGATACCAGTTCAAGCTTTCATCTCTTAGTTTTATTATATCCTCTGTAATTTCTCAAGTACTAGAAGTAAGAGTTCTGACTTGTATATGGTTGGACAGATGATTTGGGTCTGCTGATATGTGTAAAACTGTATCTTATGTCCAAAGTATATCATCCTGTTTCAGTAACTTTATTTAAAAAATCTGTTATTTATAAACCATTGAAGAACTATTCCTCAGGAAATGTTCTTTTTAAATAATGCCTTAGTATGTGAAATTCAAATCATGAATACATGGTTTCTTTTCTTGTAACTTCATGGTTTAACAATGAAAGTTTATATTAAGTTTGTTGTATAAATTCTTATATGTTTTAAGTGAAAGAATTATAGAATCATTTGGGTTGGAAAAGGCCTTTAGGATCATTGAGTCCACCACTAAACCATGTCCCTAAGCACAACATCTGTACGTGTTTTAAATACGTCCAGGGATGGTGACTCAACCACTTCCTTGGGCAGCCTGTTCCAATCCCCTGGTTGTCCTGTACGTGCCACATGATGGCACTCGGGATGATCTGCTCCATAACCTTCCCAGGCACTGAGATCAGACTGACAGGCCTGTAGTTCCCCAGATCCTCCTTCTGGCCCTTCTCATAGATGGGCATCCCATTTGCTAACCTCTGGTCAACTGGGACCTCCCCGCTTAGCCAGCACTGCTCATAAATGATGGAAAGTGGCTTGGTGAGCAGTTCCACCAGCTCCCTCAGCACCCTCAGGTGGATCCCATCTGACCCCGTGGACTTGTGAGTGTCTAGCTGCTGGAGCAGGTCCCTCACCATTTCCCCGTGGATTATGAGGGCTTCATTCTGCTCCCCGCCCCTGTCTACTAGGACAGGGGGCTGGGTACTCAGGGAACAACTGGTCTTACTGTTAAAGATTGAGGCAAAGATGGTATTAAGTATCTCAGCTTTTTCCTCATCCTTTGCCACTGTTCCCCCCACCCCCCCCCACCCCCCCATCCAATAAAGGATGGGGATTCTCCTTAGTCTTCCTTTTGTTGTGAATGTATTTATAGAAAAGTTTTTTATTGTCTTTTATGGCAGAAGCCGGATTAAGTTCTAGTTGGGCTTTGACCCTTCTAATTTTCTCCCTGCTTAACCTCACAGCGTCCTTGTCGTCCTCCTGAGTTGCCTGCCCCTTCTTCCAAAGGTCATAAGCTCTCTTTTTTTTTGTTGTTGTTTGTTGTGTAAGTTCTTGTCTGTTTGCTGTGTTAGTGACATTATCTTAGCATTTTCCTCAACAGTTCTGATTTGCAAAGGTAAGCACAAAGATATATTTATAAATACTGTGCAGTTGCTTCTACCAATGTTTCTTACATTGCACAACAGTGTTCTGTTATCCACACACTATAGACAGATATGGAAGTTTTATTTGGTTCCTCATCTATATGAATCAATTCGTCTTTTCAGAAATTCCACCTCTGTGTGTGTATCCAGTATTTCTAGCTGGCTGTTCTCATTAGCTATCGCAAACCTCCCTGAAGACCATCGGAATTCAGGTGTTACTGCCACTGCTTTGTTACAGATATCTTGTTTTTAACTTCCCCCTAAGCTTTTAGATTCACTACGCTTTATGCAACACTTTAAAATTTGATAGAATGAGGTGAATAGCCATCACCTAATATTCTGATTACAGATCAGGAAAGTATCATCTGCATTAGGGTTCTTTCAGTGACTTCCCGAGTTCTTTGTCACCAGAGAGTCTTCATCAAGGCAAAAAGCTAAAGATGGCTACTGAAGACTTTGGTTCCAAAGCATGAGAAACATGAGTCAAATATTGCAAAAGAAAGCCAAAGAATCGTGGTATTCATCTGAGCTGCCCTATGTCTCTGATGACATTCGTGGTATGCAAAGATTAAGCTGAAAGAAAGATGAATCAGAGAGATCTGGATGTTAGTCCTAGAGGAATAGAAGCCGGCTGAACTTATGAGTCTCTTTGGAGTCAGGGACATTGGAGGTCCTGTAATTTAAAAAGAGAGAATGAAAGACTTGATAGCGTTCATGAGAGAGGAGTTCGCCTGTCTACAGAAGGAGTGGGACAGTGCTGACCAAGTAAAACCTATTCTGTCTCAGCTGACAGAACACTTCATAAAGCAGAAATTCTGTTTGATAAACTACTAAAAAGGAACAGTAGAATGAGATGGAAAAGACCTGGAAATGGTCCTTGAAAGAGCATCCTAAAAACATAAACACTTAGAAATAAATATACCTTGTGTAATTTAGAAAAGATATGTGGCCTTTAAAGACAAAATCACTCAGTTGCTGTAATATTCATACACAATAATGATCAGAAAGCCTTAATCAACCTTCATAACTTAGAGAAGCCTTTAATATTCTATTAGAAAATAACAAATACCAGAAAAAAGTTTTAGTATATATTTATAAACCATATGATTTTTATCTCTATTTTAGAAGTTTCTAAACCAGTCCTGGCTCATATTCTTCAACAGCATTGGGATACCGCACAAACCCTATAGAACAGGTTTCACCGACACAGCAGACTGAAATTTTCGTGGCTTGTGTCAGATTCATGGTTATGGGTCCCCAGTAGGAGCTATAATACTAACAAAAACCCTGTAAGTTTTAACCAGCCCCTGCAAATGCTTCTGCTGCCAGCTGTTTAGAGAGTTGACTACCACATGGTCCTGGCCAGCATGCAGCATGGGATGCCCAATAATATTTCATTTAGTTCTCTAGTCTCTGAATATCAAAGGACTTAAGAATTCAACTGGCACAGCAGTCTAGAAACTGTTATAAAGACTTTTGGTAGGTGCTGTTGTGGAGCTGACGTTTGCAGGCCCCAGGGAACTTTAACTGTCCCAAAACTCATGGAGAACTTTAACTACCCCAATATCTTCTGGAGGGACAATACAGCAGGGCATAAGCAATCCAGCAGGTTTTTGGAGAGCATTGATGACAACTTCCTGACACAAGTGACAAGTGCCAACAAGGAGAGCTGCTCTTCTGGACCTCATACTTACAAACAAAGAAGGGCTTGTTGGGGATGTGGAGGTTGAAGGCAACTTTCACTGCAGCGACTGTGACATGGTTGGATTCAGGACTGAGAGGACAGAGCAGGGTAAAAAGCAAGATCACAAGCCCGGACTTCAGGAGAACAGAATTTGGCCTCTGCAGGGATCTGCTTGAAAGAGTCCCATTGAACGTGGCCCTGGAGGGAAGAGAGGGCCAAGAAAGCTGGGTGATACTCAAGGATCACCTCCTCCAAAATCAACAGCAGTCTATCCCAACAAGCAGGAAGTCAGGCAGAAATGCCAGAAGGCTTGCATGGGCCAACAAGGAGTTCCTGGTAAACTCAAAACAGGAGTATACAGAAGGTGGAAGCAGGGACAGGTAATCCTGGAGGAATATAGAGACTCTGTCTGAGCATGCAGAAATGAGGTTAGGAAAGCCAAAGCCCACTTGAAGTTGAATCTGGTGAGGCATGTCAAAGGCAATGAGAAGGGCTTCTATTATCTAAATAGCAAAAGGAAGACTTGGAAAAACAGGGGCGTGCTGTGGAGTGGGGCAGTGGCTCTGGTGACACAAGGCATGGAAGAGGCTGAGTCACTGAATACCCTGTTCACCTCATTCTTTACTGGTAAGACTGGCCTTCAGAAAGCCGAGGCCATGGAGATCAGTGGGAAAGTCTGGAGCAAGGAACACTTACCCATGGTGGAAGAGGATCAGGTTGGGGAATACTTCAGCAACCTGGACATACACAAGTCTAGGCCATGACTGGCCACAGCCACGAGGGATGAGAGAGCTTGTTTATGGTGACTGGGAGAGGTGCCCAAAGACTGGAGGGAAGTAACTATCACCTTTGTCTTCAAAAAGAGCAAGAAGTAGGAACCAGAGAACTGGTCAGCCTCACCTCGGTCACTGAGAAGATGATGGAACAACTAACATTGGACACCATTTCCAAGCACATGAAGGACAAGAAGGTGATTGGGAGTAGTCAGCACGGCTTCACAAAAAGGAAGTCATGCTTGATCAGCCTGATAATCATCCATGATGAAACAACTGGCTTGGTAGATGAGGGGAGACCAGTGGATATTGTCTACCTTGACTTCTGTAAGGCTTTTAACACTGTCTCCCATAAGACCCTCATAGAGAACTTGATGAAGTATGGACTGGATGAGCGGAAGGGAGGTGGACTGAAAACTAGCTGAAGGGCCGAGCTCAGAGGGTTGTGATCGGTGGTATGAAGTCCAGTTGGAGCCAGTAAGTAGTGGTGTTCCCCTGGGGTCAATACAGGGTCCAATATTCTTCAACATCTTCATTAATGGTCTGGATATTCAGACAGAGTGTACCCTCAGCAAATTTTGCAGATGATACAAAACTGGTGGCTGAAGCACCAGGGGGTTGTGCTGGCATCCAGAGTGATCCTGACAGGCTGAAGAAATGGGCTGATAAGAACCTCATGCAGTTCAACAAAGACAAGTGGAAAGTCCTGCACCTGGGGAGGGACAATCCAACGCACCAGTGCATGCTGAGGGCTGACCATCTGGCTGCATTAGGACAGTTGGCAGCACTTTGAGGAAGGTGGTCCTTCCCCTCTACTCAGCCTTGGAGAGGCCAGACCTGGAGTACTGTGTCCAGTTCTGGGCTCCCCAGTATAAGAGAGACATGGACATACTGGAGAGAGTCCAGTGAAAGGCCACTAAGATAAGTAAGGGCATCTCTTCTATGAGGAAAGGCTGAGAGAGCTGGGACCACCCAGCCTGGAGAGGAGAAGGCTCAGGGGGAATCTCATCAATATCTGAAGGGAGGGTGTAAAGGAGACGGAGCCAATCTCTTTTCACTGGTTGCCAGGGACTGGACAAGAGGCGACAGGCACAAACTGGAACACAAGAGTGTTTGTCTGAATATCAGGAAACACGTTTTACTGTGAGGGTGACTGAGCACTGGCACAGGCTGTCCAGAGAGGTTGTGGAGTCTCCTTCCTTGGAGATATTCAGAAGCCATGTGGACATGGTCCTGGGCAACCAGTTCTGGGTTACCCTGCTTGAGCAGAACGTTTGTACCAGGTGACCTCCAGAGGTCCTTTCCAGCCTCAACCATTCTGTGATTCTGGGAATCACCAACCCAGATGTACAGCGTTTCCAGTAGACTGTAAGGTGAGCTCTCTGTGGTTCACTGAATCATGTTAATTTTTGTAAGCCATATTCAGGTTTTATGAACTGACATTTTCCAGTCAAACTGTGTTTCCTTAGAAAACTTCCAGCCAGATTTGCCGATGAGCTAAGATTTGAGGAAGCCTTGGCATCACTGATGCCATGAAAATTGTTTCTTTGGCTACTCTAAATATGCAGTGTGGACTGCTGACATCTTGGAGGTTTGCAAGCCAGGGATACAGATACACAAATAAGCAAGATGTAGGAAACCTGACAAACATCTGCTAGGAAACTTGAACACCAGCAACATTTTATCAGAAGCAATTCTCGTATCCACTGATTTTGAGAAAAAAAAAAGTTGCAGTGTTTCACAGACTCTTTTAATTTCATATAATGAAAACACTGCATATTCCCAGCACTGTGTATTTCCTGCTGAGTGCCTTTCATGAACTGGAAACCTTTCCTCAGTACTTGTTCTCTTCAGAAATAACCTCTCAAATTTAGACCTATATTACTGCTAAAGTAATCACAGCTGGTTCCACATCTCTCCTATGAATTTATAGAAAAGTTCTCAAATTTTTTAGTATACCAAAACAACTCGAAGTTTTCTTCTGTGTTGGAAAATGAGAGCAGAGTAACATTCTCTGGGTAACGTGTAATCAAGTGAAGCAACAGCTGGATGAAGTGGAAAGCTATGGCTTCCTGTTGAATGGAAAGAATTTAAATCAGAATTTTTAAAATATAGTGCAGCATTGGACAAGGTCACAGGAATGAGAGAATGCCAAATACAAGCCAAAATATGTATATTTTCAAATATTTCTGGAAGACAATATCCCAATTTTACAACTTTCCTATAGGAAATTATTTCCTCCAATCCAAGATGACCCATATGCATATGGTTCATTGCTAGAGGAAGCCTGCCAAAGGTCGCTTCAGATGAAAAAAATAAGGAATACAAGTCTTGCTTCAACTTCAGATTGCAGAAACAGAAAGAGAGTCTTAGCAGCAGCCAGGAACAAACAGACATAACATTGGAAGGAAACAATATATTCCATAATTCTCCTAAATTTTGGTCCAGTCATACTATGCTGCAAAAAAGATTACAACAGTAATGAGAACCATCCAAATATAGATAATTGTCACTGCATGTTCTGTCCTACAAAATACACTATGTAAGTGACATTGTATTAAATGTGTTAAAGAGTTTAACTAAGTTAAAAGAGGAAAATCATTCATAAGCTTCAAAGAAATAAGACATCCAAAGTAAAAACTGATTTTCATGTAAATTCTTACAATTTTTGCAATTCCTGTACACAGGATTTTTTTTTCTGGCTGCACATAGTCTGAATATCTAGTTTAAGGTATTAACATAAACGCATATCTAAGTCTATGGTATGCCAGGAAAATTATACAATTGCATATCACAGAATCATAGAATGGTTTGGGTTGGAAGGGAGCTTAAAGATCATCTGGTTCTAACTCACTTGCCATGGGCAGGGACACCTCCCACCAGCCCAGGTTGCTCCAAGCCCCGTCCAACCTGGCCTTGAACACCTCCAGGGATGGGGCAGCCACAGCTGCTCTGGGCAGCCTGCGCCAGGGGCTCACCACCCTCAGACTGAAAAATTTCTTTCTAGTATCTAATCTAAATTTACCCTCCTCCAGTTTAAAGCCGTTTCCCCTTATCCCATCGCTCCCCTCCCTGATCAAGAGTCCCTCTCCAGCCTTCCTGTAGGCGCCCTTCAGATACTGGAAGGCTGCTATAAGGTCTCCCCGGAGCCTTCTCTTCTCCAGGCTGAACAACCCCAACTCTTTCAGCCAGTCTTCATAGGAGAGGTGCTCCAGCCCTCGGATCATCTTCATGGCCTCCTCTGGACTCACTCCAACAAGTCCATGTCTCTTCCGTACTGAGGGCCCCCAAGCTGGAGGCAGCACTGCAGGTGGGATCTCCCCAGAGCGGAGCAGAGGGGCAGAATCCCCTCCCTCACCCTGCTGGCCACGCTGCTGGGGATGCAGCCCAGGATGTGGGTGGCTTTCTGGGCAGGGAGCACACATTGCCGGCTCATGTTGAGCTTCTCACCCACCAACACCCCCAAGTCCTTCTCCTCAGGGTTGCTCTCAAACCATTCTCCACCCAGCCTGTATTCATGCTTGGGATTCCCCCAACCCACATGCCAGACCTTGCACTTGGTCTTGTTGAGCTTCATAAGGTCCATCTTTCAAGGCTGTCCAGGTCCCTCTGGATGGCATCCCTTCCCTCCAGTGTGTCAGCTGCTCCACACAGCTTGGTATCAAACTTCCTGAGCATGCACTCAATCCCACCATCCATGTCACCAACAAAGATGTTAAACAGTACTGGTCCCAGTACTGACCCCTGAGGAACACCACTCATCACTGGTCGCCACTTGGACCTCGAGCCGTTGACCACAACTTTTTGAGTGCGACCATCCAGCCAGTTCCTTATCCAATATGAATATGTAAGTTGAAAGGGAGCATCATATAGTAACAAATATTATACTGGAATAGAGCTAATTTTGAGAAGTAATGTTTTGATTGGTAGCTCAGTCACTTCACATTTCTGCTCATTTAGAACTAATAAATTAATAATTTTCTTCCATCTTTTCTTTAGTTTCTGAGATTAAGATGTGGAAAACAGGACAGGTGTGAATGGAACCGGTGTGAATGTAGAGGGCATACATAAAGAGGCACAAAAATAGAATTATCATGAATCTGACATATAACTTTCAGTTTAACAAAATCATAGCTGCGCTTTTTTTAACTCCAGTAGCAGTGAGAATTATCTATTCCTGATGCGGGACTCCTTCTAATGAAAGCACCCAAATTCATCTAAAATAAGAAGCCCCCTCCCCAAAACAGAATATGCATTAGAAAAAGCTATGGGATGTATGTGTAATAGACAGCTGGTAGAGCCAATGGGAGTCAAGGTGGGAAAGCTACATGAAAAGCTGTCCACGTGTATTTATTTATAGTAATAATTTATGTGTTTTCATGGTTTAAGATGCAGAAATCAGGTAGACGCCTGACTACATCAAACTAGCTTGTTTGAAAAGCAGATTTATTTGGGTTAATAGAAATTTACTATGAAACAATAAATGCTATCTTTATGGTGAAAGACCTGCTTCTCCTGAGAATCAGCTGCGGTCATAAATCTTTTAACTGTATATTTAATGATTTTCCATATCTTCTTAAAAGTGATGTAAGCTATAAAACCTCCTTTTTTTATCAGTAGACTAGTTTGTCAAAAGAACTTAATTTTTTATTAACAAACATTTTCTTTCCTTTGAAATCCTGGCAACTTTTAGAAGGATAAATCACAGCCAGTTTATTTTCTCTGGAGAATACTTTATGAAAATACTGAGATTTGAGTCTGCATCTAGGATAAATGTTCTTATTTTTATGTAGAGATGATAAAATTAAATTTAATATAGTGTGATAGTTTCTGGGCAACTGCAAAAAATCATAACGGTTTTAAATCAGCATTGTGAGTTATCTGAAGCAGCACTATTTACTTTACTCATTGGCACAAGCTGTGTTATTCTCTTCTTTGGCAATTCTATTTGGCTTGTCCAAACCAGATATATCTATTTTCTTTATGACCACCCTACATTGTAACCTCTCACCGGACACAGTAAATGAAATAAATTTCCTGCAGTGGCCAGGTTATATATCTTATTTATCATTTGTGGAAATGAAGTTGTACTCTTGGATTAGACAATTTAGGAACTCCATGTGAGACAAAGAAGTGGCTCACGACATAAAGTGTCGTATAAGCACTGACCTAGCAAAGTATTTGTGCTGTGATAAACTTCAACCACGTCAGTAATTTTAAGTATTCCACTGAGAAAAATTGTGTATTTGAATATAAGGGCCACCTGGACCACGGCCATAAATCTAACTGGCTTCATAAACTGGTAAGGTATTATGCTGTTGTACATACGGTTACCTCTTTTCATCATAAATAGGATAAAGAAATTCAAATTTTATTTCTTCCACACATACTCTATAACTGAAGGTAAGTGATTCATATGCTAGTGTGAGCAGTTTGCAACCCTCCTTTGCATTCTGGACGACTGCAACACAATTTCATAGAAGCAGTAATGTAGCATAAATAGTTCTATGGTGTCATTATGGACTGTGAGAGCTTTATAAAGCAAAAATCAGGAAATTTCCTCTCTTATATGTTGGGGTAAAAAGCCAATGTAATAACAAACACAGAACAAACAAATTACAAAGTGAAACAAAGAAAGATAACCAATAATGAAAACCCGTTTAATTTCAGTATAACATTTATCCAATATCTGTTTGGCATTTTTTGGTAGTTTCTCACTTTTAATAAATATTAATATTCTAAATATTCTCAAAAAGAAGCTACTGAGGTAGCCTGACACAAATCTAAAAGAAAAAAAAGCATAGAAAGCTAGCTAAGAGTCAGTTTTATAATGCTTAAAATTGTTTTCTCGCCATTTGCATTCATGGGGTCTCAAATCAAAAATGTTGCTGCCACAATAATGATTTTTGTATAAATTGTCAAAATCCTCTTCACGCTTATTATTATAAACTTGATAAAGTCAAGAAAATTAACTAAAAAAAATGCTTTTAATCTTGTGAAGCTAAAAGAACTTAATTTTTTAGATATTTTTTAAAACGACCCTTTATTTTTTTTACCAGTTCGAACATTAGTTAGGTACTGTGAATTATGGAAAAAAGATGGTGTCCTGTACTGATATGAAAAAAAAAAAAAAAAAGGCTTCCTAAATCTCCCAAAGACACTACCACCGTCCTTACATTCCGGTGTAACTTCAACCCTGAATTTACCTAACTCTTCTTAGTTCAGTGGTGTAGTATTGAACATACCATAGTAA
Organism: Pluvialis apricaria; assembly: GCA_017639485.1. Taxonomy (NCBI): domain Eukaryota; kingdom Metazoa; phylum Chordata; class Aves; order Charadriiformes; family Charadriidae; genus Pluvialis; species Pluvialis apricaria. Next base: position 2,835,327 of record CM030010.1, on the reverse strand, counting down.
TCATAAAACTATGTTTGAAGTTGTTTTCTATAAATAATAATCCTTCTTTATCCGATCTTGCGGGGGGTTTAAGTCTCCTTAGGAGCCCTTTCAGTTGATTTGGCAATCTTTCTATCAGCTGAAATAGGCAGTGTAAAACATTGGTTCCTTAAGCAGTTGCGTAAGTGGACTAAAGTGGTTGGAGGTCTGGTGGCGTGAGTTGTGACGCTTGTTTTCTTACTGAGACAGCCATAGGGTCACTTGACGTGGAACAAAAAAGAAAAAACTGCTGCCAGTGTGTTTGTCATAGCAAATCGCCACGTTTTGCATTGTGTCTACCTCTTTGACCTCCAACCCCGGTATTTATTGCCTTCCAGGGGCACACTGCAACCACTACCAAGCAACACGGCGTTTTAGGGGAACAGTGCCTAAAACAGACAGGGGTTTGTTCCTCTGCAATGTGGTCATTACTACTTTGGGAGACATACAGTTCTCTTGGGGTTCTCTAATGAAATTTAGAATGGAATGGTACAAATGGAATGGAATGGTGTGGCATAAATGGAATGGAATGGAATGGAATGGAGTGGTATGGAATGGAATGGAATAAAATGGAATAGAGTGGAATGGAATGGTGGGGTATAAAGGGAATGGAATGGAATGGAATGGAATGGAATGGAATGGAATGGAATGGAATTGGGTGGAACGGAATGGGGTGGAAGAGAATGGAATAGAATGGAATGGGGTGGTGGGGTATGAATGGAATGGAATGGAATGGAATGGAGTGGTATGAATGAAATGGAATAGAATGGAATAGAATGGAATGGAATGGTGGGGTATAAAGGGAAGGGAAGGGAAGGGAAGGGAAGGGAAGGGAAGGGAAGGGAAGGGAAGGGAAGGGAAGGGAAGGGAAGGGAAGGGAAGGGAAGGGAAGGGAAGGGAAGGGAAGGGAAGGGAAGGGAAGGGAAGGGAATACACTAGACCAGACTAGACTAGAATACTTCTGTTGGAAGGGACTTACAGTGATCATCTGGTCCAACTGCTTGACCACTTCGGGCCTGACTAAAAGTTAAAGCAAATTATGAAGGGCGTTGTCCAAATGCCTCTGGTAGAGTCTTGGCTCCTTGACTATGAGCTTTTGAAACACCCACTCTATCTCTGTTTTTAGACACTTCAAGTTATTTAATAATTTGGAATCCTAAAGCTTTTAAGTGAGGTTCTTGCTTTTTATCTCGTCATTATAATATAAAGCTAGATGCATGTCTGAGTAAATACGTTTAATTAATGATGATTTACTCACTAAAGCTGAATAGGAAAAGTTCCCATGTATTTCGGTGGTGGCAAGAATAAGCTTAGCTTTTTACTGTCCTTGGGTTTTGCACAAGTTGGATTCAACTGGAGTTTAAATCATGACAGATGTTTTGAAGTAGACTGTAGTAGCTGGGAGTAATATAAGTAGGACTTTTTTTTGTATTCCTAAGCTGCTTCTCATTAGGTCACTTACATTAGGCTACATCTTCTTCTCATTCTCAGAAATGAGTTTCTTAATACAGGAAGAAATTACCAACCTGACCATTTATGGCATGTACTCACGTAATATGCCGCTACAACATGGAAATTTGCAGGGAAGATTTTATATTAATGTACATTGCCCTAATGGTAGTTTGATGGATCCAGATTTTATTAAAATCTTTCAGGTGGCTTTGTGACCTATAAGATTTTATATTTCCTCTCTAGAATTTGTTTTCATATGTAGGTTTCATCAATATTCCTGTCATTTATATGTTGTATAATCTAATTTTTATTACTTACATAACATCTCAATTGCTACATAATTCCTGATGGCAAACAGTTTCTCAGAATAGCTACTAAAATGGATAAAGGAATATTGTTAATAATGTTTGTATGAGTAACATCAGAGGAAAGTAAAATGGACCTTTTATATAAAGAATTTATTAACATTGGGGAAAATGTTCTTTCATTTTCATACTCTATTAAAAATATGGGCAAACATTTTTCTAAATATGATTGATCTTTGAACTACTCCTCAGACTGGATATGTCTGGGTGTTCTATAGTGGATTTGATGTTGGTCTGGAAGAGGGTGTATAATCTAAAAGTTTGTCTGTTTGTGTTGAGAACAGCGTTAATAGCTGGTATTGCTTTTCTCACCTTCAGCTTCAGGCTATATTACAGAGATAGGAAATCTATTTTAAAATTTTATAAAAAGAATTATACTGTAAGCTAAATTTAAATTTTCCTGTCTTGGAAAGATAACTGCAAGTAGCAGCTGATTTTAGAATTTCCATATCCCAGCTTGTGCTACTAAATCATACACACTTTTCTGATCACTGAAAGTCTGCATGATGTAGCTAAATCCAGTAGAGTATTCAAGCATAATGAAAATAAAATCATGTTTAAAAATGTGCTTTGAAATTCATTCTGAATGAGATGGAGGAAGAAGAAGAAGAAAATGGAGATCAAATCTTTGTCTAAAAAAGATTAGTGTGGCTCAGATTACTTCAATGTTTTTTTGCTGATCTATACCAGCTGAAGTGCTGGCCCGCTCCCTGAGTTTTCAAAATCACAGCTGGTTTATTCAAACCACAACACTCATTCACCCAATTTTAGCTCTACTGTGCTTTCACTATTCTGAAATTCAGTAGAGTTTTTTTCAAATTTCAGTTTTCAATTTAGATTTCACACCAAATAAATGCAAAATCCATCATGGCAAGGAAAACTCTGATAATAAGTACTATAAAGTTGGTTTGTCATGGTGAAATTTAGAATATGTCATAAGCGTTCATGTAAAACGTGTATTGTTCAGGAACAATGTGCCACAGGAATATATATGGACAATCTCATTAGAGGTCACATAATTTTTGTTATTTAGAATGTATATGTGACATTCTGTCCCAGTGGCTATAGGATATAAGAAATCAGTTACAATATCACAGAATAGAAATTATTATTTTTACTCTGTGTGTGGTGGGGTGACCCTGGCTAGACGCCTGGTACCCACCAGAGCTGCTCTATCACTCCCTGCCTCAGCTAGGCAAGGGAGAGAAAATACAGCGAAAGGCTCATGGCTCGAAATAAGGACAGGGAGATCACTCACCCATTACCGTCGCGGGCAAAACAGACTTAACTTGAGGAAATTAGTTTAATTTCATTTATTACCAATCAAATAAGAGAAGGGTAATGAGAAATAAAAACCAAATCTCCAACTCTTAAAACACATTCCCCCCACCCCTCCCTTCTTCCCGGGAAGAAGGGAGTTCCTTCAGGAACAGACTGCTCCAGCGTGGGTCCCCCACAGGGTCACAAGTCCTGCCAGCAGCCTGCTCCAGTGGGGCTCTCCACAGGGTCACAGCCTCCTTCAGCCATCCACCTGCTCTGCCGTGGGGTCCTCCATGGGCTGCAGGTGGATCTCTGCTCCACTGTGGACCTCCAAGAGCTGCAGGGGCCAGCCTGCCTCACCATGGTCTTCACCGTGGGCTGCAGGAGAATCTTTGCTCTGGCACCTGGAGCACCTCCTCCCTGTCCTTCTTCACTGACCTTGGGGTCTGCAGAGTTGTTCTTCTCACATATTCTCACTCCTCTCTCCGTCTGCAATTGCCCAGTTTGTTTCCCTCCCCCCCACCTCTTAACTACGTTATGCGTTGCCCAGGGAAGTTGTGGCTGCCCCATCCCTGGAGGTGTTCAAGGCCAGGTTGGATGGGGCTTGGAGCAACCTGGTCTAGTGGGAGGTGTCCCTGCCCAGGGCAGAGGGGTTGGAACTGGGTGACCTTTAAGGTCCCTTCCAACCCAAACCATTCTATGATTCTATCATAGTCTGAGTCACTGCCACCATCGCTGATGGGCTCAGCCCTTGGCCAGCAGCAGGTCCATCTTGGAGCCAGCTGGCATTGGCTCTGTTGGACATGGGGGAAGCTTCAGGCAGCTTCTCACAGAAGCCACCCCTGTAGCCCCTCTGCTACCAAAGCCTTGCCACACAAACCCGACACGGTGTGTATATATATACATTTTTATATTTACAATATATATTGTTAATTGGATTTTTAGAAACCAGTGGGAGGTCTGCCATTACTTTGAGTGACACCAAAATTTCACCCCAGCGTCAAAGACTTATCAGAATGCCTGAAAATATATCTCTGTGCCAGAACAAAATGCCTTGGAGGATTTCATTTGTTTAAAAGATTCATGGAGTTTGTTCAAGAATGATTAAGTGACTATGCTAAATAAATACTATTTATTTATGTGTGATGAGATAATCTTGTTCATACCCTCAGGCTAATGAAAGCCAAGTTAAGAAAACATAAAGCAATTATACACACAGTGTAAAGGGATTTGAGGGGCATTGGCACGTATTTGAACATTGTTCAGTAGCCCTGAAATATCAGTTCCCAGGCCAAATTGTTTCATTAGCCTTCTCATTCCCTAATACACAATTTAGTTATCATGTTGCTACCTTTTTTACTCCTTTCCTCTGGCTAAAATGGTGATGTCAGCCCCATCACATCATTAAGCTACAAGGTTTTGTCATGTTCTAGATTGTTTTCATTGATGTTGGTAGTGTCTTTGAAGTCGCCCTCTTATTCAGATCTCTTACAGAGTATCTTCTTTCTGTTCAGTTTCTGCTGCTAGGTATTGATTTAAGAAATTTATAGGATTCATTGAAGTGGTATAATTAATACACAGTGACAGAGTAGAAAAGGGGAAAAAGTGGTAGAGCAAAAGGAGATAGAGAAAGGAAGAATAAAAGAGCACTCGGATGGCAGCAAGTAATTAGATCACTGCAAGGATATGTTTACAGAGATGTAGGAAAAAAAGGCAATGAAAGAAGGGAAAAAGACAATGAAAGAAGCAAAAATGACTATGAAAGAAGGGCCTCGAAGCTAGAGAATGTGAAGACAAGATGAGCTGAAAACCCCTCCTGAGGACAAGCTCAAGTATGAACAAATTAGGTAGAATTGATCCAGTTTTGAAGGTTAAACCAAAAAATGAGAGAAAAAGGATACTGAGCGTTTTGGACAGAACAGTATGTTGGAAGTTGAATACATGAAGGAAATGAAAAAAAAAGAAAAGGCATCAAAACTTGAGGGTCTATGATTCCACAGACATCAGCTTCTGGGCCAGTGTACTTAAAATTGATATGGAATGGAGAGTAGCAAATAAGCAAAAAGTTTGCTGTTGTAAATTAATTCATTTGCTGAAATAAAAAGAAAATAAAAAAATAAGTCTACTACAAAGAGTTTTGGTAAGTTCTGAAATGATGGAGTGAACAGCAGTAAACAGACAGATTAAATTCAATATAGTTAAATGTAGATCAGTACACATTAAAAAAAATATATCCACCATCAGGAAAAAAATCTTGACTCTATGAGAGAGATTTGTATGGAGACATCAGGTCAGAGCTGAGAAGCAATCACAAAAACATAATCAGAAGTTAGAAAATAAGTAGAGGGTAGATCATGCGCTATATATTCCAATACAAGATGAAGGAATATTGATGAAATTATCTGGCAGCAGGGAACTTCTTCACTTATCAATACATTTGGAGTGCCGAAACTTTGTGCAGGTTCAAGAAGCAAAGAGATGCATTAATAAAAGAATACGTATTAACTAAATAGGAAATCTGATGTATTAGGTTTGAGCCGGTTCCAGTTCCATGGTGAGGTCTTTTGCTGGAGAAGTTTAATTAAACTTGCTGCAAGAACTGAACTGCCATGGAGTCTGCTTGGACCCTGCGCCCAAGACCAGTCAGTAGTCCTTTATTATACTTACCATATTTCCTTTTTCTTCTCGACCATATCAAAACCGCCACTTGGGACAGAAGGAAATCAAACGCTTCTCTGACACCTCTGATGCTTGAACTTTGTCGTGTATATGTGGCACAAAAATACGGTAGCAAACAGCCAAGTTAAGATTAGATGTGTATTATCACAATACTGTAGAAGTTTTATTGTGCTTAGTAAGAAGGTTGCTGAACAATTTATTCCAGTTAATGAGTTCTTGGCAAAGTTAAAGGCCAAGTAAAAGTTTTTTTCAACTCTTTATCTCATACCACTTTTCGGTTGTTAAAGAAGTTACGTGGATAGTCCTGTTTTTTTTCATTTTTATATGCTTTGTCAGACTCCCAACAGTTCCCTCTCACAGACTGTATATGGTAGAACGATCCACAAGGAAGATAGTCCTGTGTCTAATTAGTGACTTTCACTCAAAATTGATTCACGATGGTAAGAAATATTGTGTCAGTCTCTAAATATTCCTGAAATAATACTATTCAACCTTCAGTCTGTTACTTCAGCTGCTTAAGCAATTCAAGTGAACTAAAGAGCTCGTCTTTGTCTTGCAGTGTAAGTGCGGCTTATTGCCATGAATCATCTCTAAAACTGTTTGGGAACATGTTCATATTTTTCCCCTAAGAAAATGTCATTTTGGCAAAAATAAAACCTTTTTGGAAGAACATTTTCATTGGAAAAGCATTTCTTAGATCCAGACTACAATTTCTAGCCAAATCTGTGGAAAAATAGACCCAGCTTACTCTTCCTAATTGTCCATAAGACTCCAGTGAGGTCGGTAAAACACCGGTTCCTGCATTATAGAAAATGCCACAAACACTGGGCTTGCCATTATTGGGGTGTGTCTTCTGTGTTTTGTCATTCTTTGCCACATTGTAGAAATAATTAATTGTTTATTGGCACAAAGTAGTGCAGTAATATGAGGCAATAGCTAAGACGTTCATTGGTCAGATAATTTATGTGAAATTTAAGTTCAGATCCCTTCATGCCATTTTCCTGTCTAATTCTGTCTTGGGAATACACTGAGGGTGATTCTTAGACATGTTTAGAAACAAAATTAAATGTAACATTCATGTATTTAAAGGGTTCAGCAAATTTCTGACCACTTTCTGAACACAGCAAGAATATTCCAATGAACAGCAGATTAGGAACTGGCTGAACTTTGAAATACACCTACTTGCTATTCATTTTTTCCTAGTAGGTGTGACTGATCACCTGAATCTCAAGGTGGGTTTTTCTGCTTTCTGACTGCCTGACAGAAGCTCTTTGAACAGAAAAAAATAGCATCTGTACATCCTACTGGATTGTCATTATGCATTCATTCTATGTCATGAACATTTGGACATGCCGTGCATATTGGAAATATTTATCAGAAATCATCCAAGTACTTAGGAATGTAATAAAATACCTGCAGGTTCAGCTTTTTACTCATAAATATATGAATGAAGATTGTTTGTATTCTTCAAAGCATTCCATCCATTTCCAGAAAGAAAGCTTTACTTTCTTAACCAAGCATAGATTAAGGAAAGTGTTTGGCTGTGGTTACTACATAGACAGAAAAAAAAGAAAAAAGCTCCTAAATGTCAACAAATTTGGGACTCCAGTCTCTAGGTGAATTTTCCCCAGGCAAAGAAAGTTGTCTTTATTCTGTTAGAACTTTGCTGGGTAACACTGATCCAAGTACCAGTGTCGGCTGCATTCTCAGTAGGTGTGATCCACCATGTGGAGCTCCAAAAAGAAACCTTAACAGCACTGCAAGTAAGATACGGTCTTCAGGATATAAATATAAAAGCATCACTTGTCTTTATGCAGCTGTACATTAACAGAATGAGAAAATTATGACTGAGCTAAAGCTTCTCGGAAAACAAGTTTTCTCTGTTATTTACATTAATGAGAACAAAATTTCAATGATGTGGAGGAAATAACTAAATCAAACATTTTCCATGTGATTTCTGTTTAGTATTTGATAGAAAATGTAGTTGCCTTTTTTTTTTTTTTGCTCTAAATATTGGGCTCTCTAGTAAGACTATTTATCTTTTGATTTACTCTGTTTTTTTCTTGTAAAGTAATTTACTCTGACATGAATTCTGAGAGCAGCTCTTGGTACATACAGGAGAATGGGAAAAGGGAGAATTATATCTTTTATCAGTCAGTACAATAGCATGTATACAGAAAAATACTTTGTAATTTTGCCAGAATATATTTATTTTTAACAAAATAAAGATTTTGTTTTTCAACAGCTCTAAGTTTCCATGGAGAAAAGATACGTTAGGAAATAATTTTGGTATTGTCAAAATCTGTTTTCCATCAAAAAACAATGTCAAGAAAAATATTAAATTTAGCCTGTTTCTAAAAATAACATTAGAATAAACTGAAGTTTTAATAGTAGAAGAAACTGAAGTTTTTCCAATACTTATTGCAATCCTTTGTCTTTGAGAAGTGTATTTTCGAAACATGAAAAGTAGTTAGGATCCTTGATCCTGTACTGTGCTTCATATCACAACATTCAACAGGTTAATGAATTTCAACCAACCAGTTGAACAGAAATATTCTGTATTTCTCCAAGATCTATCTATAAGGTATATCAGTAAAGTACCAGCTACTCTTCTGTAACATTTCAATCTTTTTGGTCATTTCCTTGGTGAATTGCTGTCTGTGAACCTTCAATTACCTTTAAAATGTTTCCTAATGATCACTTAGCCCAGTATGAGCACTTACATTCTATCATAATTTTCAGTGCACTTGATTATCTTATTACAAACTTTCTGTGCTAAACAAAATGTTCAGCTTGGCTTTGATCCTGCTTCCTTATTCTTTATATCCTCATAGCATGCAAAAAATCATAATGGGGAAATTTTAATACAGCCTTTAATACTTCTCTTTTGCTTGAATTTGAATATTTCTCTGAAAAATAAAATTATCATTTATACTGGAAATATTTATGCCAGTTAAAACGAAATACACAGCTGCTGTGGCAAGGAGAACTGTTTTCATATAACTTGGAACCTGCTCTTACAGATCTTCTCTGTCAGATTATTCACTGCAGTGTTTCTATTTCGCTTCGCTGCCTATGCTGGGAGACTTTTCAGTGAAGTGGGCTCTGAGTAAATGCAGCGCAGAGGATCAGCAATAAACTATAAAATTGCCATTGGTTTCAGTGGGTGTGAAGTGGGACAAAAATCAAACAGACCACTGACAGGCCGTTTAGTGACAAGGCAGTTGGGCCTTATTCTGTGAGCTTTATCCAGTCTGTGAAGTCAATCACTGCCAAGCATATGATCAGTATAAATAATAATCCCTTTTGTGTGAATGTTGCTTCTACTGGCGTTCTTATCAAGGTCTCTGTCGAATGTTGTCCTTGGAGTATCTCTAGTTCCAACTACCAAATCATCATTTAGAAATAATTGTAGATAACACTTGGCAGCGTGAAAGAATGGATTGCTGATATTTTCCAATGGGAAGTAGAAAAAGCAATGTATAAATACGCGAACAGTTCCATATAAAATAGATCAAAAAAAATAAATTTGTTGTCATGGCAACCTTTTTCCATTGACAGAGAGGAAAGATGAGGATGAGAAACATATGCAGTAAAAGAGACAAGACTTAAAGTAGGCACAAGAGAAATGTAAGAATAACATGAGCAGCGTATTCTGCACAGCTAATCAGGCAAATTGCCAGGTTAATCTTTCTTTCCCTCTTTGTCCCTTAATGAAATCTCATTTGTTTTTGAGAGAAAATAGCTTTGTAAAACAGTTTCCCATCCAACTAGAAACAAAGCCAAGGGTGAATACAAAGCTTTAGACATGAAGTACAGATGAAGGAAGGTTCCGTTTTCGAAATTCCGGCCAACATCCTTCTCGCCAACCTTTTCCCTTCAGTCTTGCTCTGTGACTTTCATCTCGTCTGGTAAGAAAAGCAACACTTTGTGTTTTTTCTTTCTGTTCGTACTGAATCACACTGTCACCCAGCATCTCCTGCAGAAGGGAGCACAGTTCTAACATTGAGAGATGCTTCTAACCTCTTGCTAGCATTTCTGATGGTATTGTATGTCATGAAGTTGTGAAATCTGTGGGTTTATGCCTCTCCAGTTTCACTGAGTTTCATTTCAGTGACGTTTCATGTAGACCTCAGAAGCTGAAAATCTGTTGTGTCATTCCAGTGCACTTGCTAGTAAATACAAGCACGTATTCTCACTCTTGATACAAACATAACTAGTAAATTGGGCAAATATATGGTAGTTTAAAGCATGTTCAAAATTAAAAAGATTTGTATTAAAATGAGAATAAATGTTTTCCCACTGGAGGAGCAGAAGATATTTAATTACTCTCTGCTGTTTTGGAAAGGGATGGAGGAAAATGTGCTTTATATGCATTTAAAAGGCCCTCATGTCTACCTAACTCCATAATGTGCAATACAAGAAAGGCAGGCAGTGAAGCCGTTGAAGCTATTGTTGAAGCGCTGGGCTGGGATTAAGCACATAGACTGAGGAGATGGCTACTGTGGACTTGCTGTGACACCTTGGTCAAGTGAGATCGAACCTGCAATTAAATGTAGCTTGTTTACTTCTGTTAGCCTAGACTGGTATTGGATGAGGCTGCAGATACTTTTATGTCAGATCCCAGTTTATAAAAGAGATGATGATGATATTGTCCTACAACAGGAGCTATTGCTAGCCCAAGTTCCTTAATAACGCTATTTTGATATGGCTATGCCAGAACGAACCAAATTCCACCTAGCGCAGTTGCCTGTGACTGGCAGTAGCTGGAAATACATGTCTAGAATCAATACAAGAACACTCTGATAGATAATGGTACCTTCCAGGAAGGTTTCTGTGCCCTGCAGCAGTCTGCATCTTGAGAGATTTAGTGAGGCAGAGCTGGTCTGCTTGTGTCTAATAGTCCAATAAGTTTGGTTGTTTTCGGAAACTGTATGAATTTTCAACAACACCCTGCAGCAAGGAGTTTCACAGTTAAATAATCAGATTAGTTGTCTCTTTTTGATTGTTTTGTATACTGCTTGTAGTTAATGCACCATAATTCTGCTGGGAAAGAAATAAATATCAGTCACTATTCATCCTCTTAGAATGACAGAATGGTTTGGGTTGGAAGGGACCCTAAAGACCATCTCGTTCCACCCCCTGCCCTGGGCAGGGCCACCTCCCCCCAGCCCAGGTTGCTCCAAGCCCCGTCCAACCCGGCCTTGAACACCTCCAGGGATGGGGCAGCCACAGCTTCTCTGGGCAACCTGCGCCAGGGGCTCACCACCCTCATCATAAAAATTTTCTTCCTTATATCCAGATTAAATCTCCTCTCTTCCAGTTTAAAACCATTCCCCCTTGTTCTGTCACTCCAGGCCTTGGTAAAAAGTCTCTCTCATGCTGCTCCTAATTTTATAGAACTTTATCTTCTCTAGCAAGTGTTGAGATAGTATAGTGAAGAAATAGGAACCTAGACTAATAATGTAAGGATGTCTTTTACACACATTTCTATTAATTCATGAAGATTTTATGTTTTATTTTAAAAACATTATTGTAAGTTCTGCTCACTGTCTGTTTTGAAGACTGGGCCTGCAGAGCATTTTCCCAGGTACATACAATGCCACCTTTTGTAGTATTAATCAGTATCTGTGCTTATATAAATTCTAATTCAAAAAATTTTATCTCAAGAAATTGCAATTCTGATTAGTGATGTGGAAAAGAACTGTCATCAGTTGTCGTGGGGAAGAAAAAAATGGTCATAAGGAAAGTAAAGAGGAGGGTTAAGTAAAATATCCTTTGGTTACAGAGGGTCCAGTGAGGACTGAAACTTTAATACATCCAAAACTAGACTCGGGATTTCTTAAGGATCTTCATTCTGGAGATTTTGAAGGTGATCCCCTCCCTTAGTCTGCAGAGTTGTGTAGCACTTGCCCACAAGGTCCACCCGTGATATTCACGGGCTTGAGATACAGCTGGAAGTTGACGACCTGTGAGACCTGGTTAGAACATCTGGGGAGCCATTCAAGAACTCTCAGTCCCTCTTTATGACACCAGTGCCACTTACTGCTGTGAAAAGAGGCATAGTCTGTTTTCCGTGGTGTATCTCTGTGCTGTGCTTCTCTCACAAAATACTGCAAACTCTACAAAGTCCGAAGTCCCCAACCCACTCCCCATAAAAACTGTCCCCAGGCTGGTACAGAGAATACAATGGTTCTGAAATGCTAATTTTTACTTTTTTTCAGTTTCAAAGTAAAACTTTGGGAAGAATTTAAGACATAGCTAAATCTTGATCAATACTGATGTTTGTGCATAATTATTTTTTAATTTATGTTCTCTACATTAATTTTAAGTAAATGCCTTCTTTTCAATGCAGTTAATAGAATAACAAGCATAAGGCTGTACAAAAAATTAGTATTAAAAAGTTGCTGATTAGATTATCTCTTTCCTTAGTTCATTAACTAGTCCTTTTTCTATATAGTTGCAAATTCAGTCAGGTTTTTTTCCCTCACATATTCATGTCCCTTCCTTGAAAATACAGCTTTTGTATTTTATAATTCATTTCAGAGCCAACTAGACAAGGTCTGGTTATTCAGAGCCCAGGTAGAATGGAACTACTAGGGAAAGTATTATTCAGATAATCAGAGGAACATAATACAATAGTGACATTTATTAATTGGATATTTACCATCGCTAAGGTGAGATAGTGAAGTGAGTTGCTAGGCAAAATCTTTTTCAGTAAAAACATGTAATGTAACCAAAGCCCTTCCTAATGATTATTTGCTGTACAAAAAGAATATGCATTATTTTGCAGAAAATGAGAAACTCATTGTCGTCAATGCTTCAAATATTTAAGAACCCCATTGGACAGGGCTTGGAGCAACCTGATCTGGTGGGAGATGTCACTGCCCATAGCAGGGGGTTGGACTAGATGATCTTCAAGGTCCCCTCCAACCCAAAACATTCTAGGATTCTATGATTCTATGAATTAGCACCAGAGAAATTCTATAACTGAGTGAGAGCAAAGAACAGTTTAGGATAAAGATTTTGGTAGCTGCAATGAGCAGACACAAATCTATTCCATTGTCTTCCAGTTACTTTGCTGCAGAGTGCAAAAATGCATATATGTACGTATAAATATATATCTTTTTTGTATTTCCTGACTTACTTGGTGAGGGACGCCTGGGAGGGGTTGCATTTTAGATTGATGGTGCTAGTGACATGTTAATCTGAGCAAAACTGCAGTGCTATTATTGTTAAAATAATAAGAAGTTGTAAACTGTTGACCTCCTCCAGACTCTCTACTTGATTTTTTCTTACTGTCAAAAAGCTCAAGAGAAATGCCAGAAACCAAGAATTCATAATCCTGTGCTCAAGTATTGCAAAGTGTAATGGTAGTGTTGGAACATGAATAAGACAGAAATAGAAGTTACATAAACAACACAGCTGACCTCTTTTTTATCAGAGTTTACTAGAACAAATACCGTGCCTGAGAAAAGAACAGATAAAGGCAAAATATGACCAAAATAAAACTGCCATGAAACAATGTTTCAGTTAGAAGATACCTGGAGATAGATGTCTAGCTGGATTTTCACTCAGCCGGGTTCCTCAAAAGTACTTTAGTGATAATATACACCACTTTAGGCACTTAACTACCCATTTAGGCAACACTCATATCACTAACTGCCACCCTTCTCCAAGGGCAGGTACGTTCTTTCTGCTTTTCAGTTGCTGCCTATAAGTTTGTGTTCCCAACATCAGCTCTGCTTCCAGCCGGCTCTTATCTTAGCCGAAGCTCGGTCCCAAAGGAGGACTCCCAGACTAAGCACCGTCTTCCTTAGTAAACTCAATTTTGCAGGCGTGTTCTCACCACAAGCATGAAAACAGATTAGAATAAAATTGCTCTAGGTATTGGTCAACTATTTGTATTTTAGCTGTATTGTAAGTGCAGAACACCTAGAAAGTCTTACAGTAAAGACACTTTCTGGAGGATAAATTACCTCAGCTGAAATTCCTGTGTCAAATTAAGTAAAGTACGGATTTGAAGTTATGTCCTGAGTATTTAACTGGGCCATTTGTAACAAAAGAGCTGTATGTTTCTGCTTATTCCCTCTGGTTTGGGTTCCCCTTCTGCCTGTGCAAACACAAACAGGAACGCTGGAATTTCTCACCTTGCTCCCAGGAAAGGAGTGTACAGGTTTAGGACTGCGTCCTACTTTTAGGTCAGTTTAAGTGATTGCCCATTCAGACAGTTTTTGATGATCTTTCTTAATACATCTAATTCTGAGAAATGCAGCAGCTCCTGATTTCAGTAGGTGGCAGATATCCGCATCAAAATTAGGGACAACTGTGTAAGTATTTCTGAACAACTTCACAGGAAAATATTTAGGTTCCTGTCTGTCTGTTTTGAAGGTCAAATATCTTAGATCAAGTCTGAAGATAGACATGGTGAATTAGTAAGTGAACGTGAGGACGCAGCAAGCGAGATGAACAAAGATATGAGATTCAAAGCCATTAACTACTTCCTTATGGCACAGGAACTGAAATTGTAATGAGTTGTCACAGAATCACAGAATGGCAGGCATTGGAAGGGACCTCCTGAAATCATCTAGTCCAACTCCCTAGAGCAGAGTCACCTACAGCAGGTTGGACAGGTTCTCATCCAGGTGTGTTTTGAAGATCTCCAGAGAAGGAGACTCCACCGCCTCTCTGGGCAGCCTGTGCCAGTGCTCTGCCACCCTCAAATGAAAGTTTTTCCTCATGTTCAGATGGAATTTCCCATGTTCCAGTTTGTGCCCGTTGCCCCTTGTCCTGTCGCTGGGCACCACTGAAATGAGTCTGGCCCCATCCTCTTGACACCCACCCTTTAGATATTAATAAGCATTGATGAGATCCCCTCTCAGTCTTCTCTTCTCCAGGATAAACAGCCCCAGGGCTCTCAGCCTTTCCTCAGCAGAGAGGTGCTCCAGCCCCCTGAGCATCTTTGTAGTCCTCCACTGAACTATCTCCGGTAGTTCCATGTCTTTCTTGACCCGGGGAGCCTAGAACTGGACACAATACTCCAGATGTGGCCTCACCAGGGCAGAGTAGAGGAGGAGGTCACTCGACCTGCTGGCCACGCTATTTTAATGCACCCCAGGATGCCATTGGCCTTCTTGGCCACCAGGGCACATTGCTGGCTCATGGGCAACTTGTTGTCCACCAGGACTCCCAGGTGCCTCTCTGCAGAGCTGCTCACCAGGAGGTCAGCCCCAAACCTGCACTGATGCATGGGGTTATTCCTCCCCAGGTGCAGGACCCTACACTTGCCCTTGTTGGATTTCATCAGGTTCCTATAGCTGTGGCTATGGTGTGTTTTGATGGATGTCTTTCTTGACAAATTTTGAAAAGATAATGACTGTATTTTCAAAATGACTCCTTTTTAAATAATATTTGTTAAAAATACCATGGAGTGGTTTGGGTGCCTCAACAGAGGGGTCTACTGCCACCCCCCACCATTCTTGCCCTGGTCTATAAAGGCAGTCACCAACTGGTCATAATCTCAGTGTCAAATCTACTCAGTTTTTACAGACCACAGTTTTCCAAAGTGAATAATATTAACTTTAATTAGTTATGTGACCACTTTTCCTTCAATTACCTCAGTGCTCATTCCCTCTCCCTCCATATGCCACTCCCTCTGTCTGGAAATATTCCCCTTTGATGCTCTTTCTGCTGTGATAGCAGTTTAATATTAATCAGGAAAGCTGCAATATTGTTTTCTAAAAATTGTATGCATTGTTAATCTATTTCTTTCCTTCCCATCCACACATTCTACATTTCAATTTTCACTTTTTTTTCTTTTTTTTAAAGCAGGAAACATTTTCTTTTTTGCTTCTCTGTCCAGTGTCTTCCATAACGGAGCCTTCATTCATAAATAAATATTTTGGTATTAGAGTAGTAATAAATAACCAGGCTATCTACCCATAGCACTGTCAGGCATATTCTCTACTATCGTAAAGTTTTTCTGAAATACAAAAGACTAATCTCCTTAAGCACGTTCTGGAGCTGTTCAAAACAAAGATTCCAGAGGGGCAGACAACAGCACCGAACACCAACATTGGCCTGGCACCTAGCAGAGTTTAAACTCACAGAAATCATCCTTCCAGCAAAGTTCAACCTGTCTATGAGCTTCTTTCTATCTAGTGACTTTCCTCTCTACCTCACCCTCCTCCCTTCAGGAGGGGAAAAACCCCACCAAATCAAACAGCTTCTCAGAGCAGCTCACCGAGAATGCCATTTATAGTTACCTCTTCTGGACTTTACCAGTAGTCACTGGAGATATACACAATATCTGGAGAGAACTGTGGTGTGAAAGGTTTTTCTGTTTGGGGAACAATTACGGCTAGAATGGCTCCCAAACTCGGTAAGGGAAGATCCTGTCGCATTGGCAGGAGTACTGAAGAGCCTGGCTTTGCATTCGCTACCCAGACAGAAAGCAAAGATTTCATTAAAAATGTCCTGCGGAGTAAATAACTTCAGTGCTTTGTATTTCTGCCATTAACATTTATGTCATTTCTGGTATTGTCCCATTCTAACAGCATGCAGAATACGTCCTAGCACAGACTGAAGTTTAGCATGTCTGCATTTCCCAGCTGATAACTGAATTCCTTACTGGTGTACTGGTAAGAGTCAGATATGGATGTGACAGGAAATTATTTAGATGTCCTTGAAAAGATCTTATTTTAGAAACAAGCGATGCTTTGGAAGGAGCATGGAAACAGGCTAGACTATAGGAAAGGACTCTTGTCTTGTTTGAAATCACTAAATATTCAGATATTTAGACATGCTAAGCAGAGCTGTTTAAGGCAGCACTATCTCGTTTAAAATAATTTGTTGAATTCTGATGCCTGGCTCCTACAAGCGTTTCCTGAAGTGGAATGGAAAAGCCATCCTTTAATGGAAAAACGCAAAACATTTTGCATTGCCTAAAGGGGGGCAGTGCGAAGAGCGAATAAGGCATGTGGCCTCATGTGTTGCTACATTTACAATTTAAAGAAATGTTTAAATTGACTTTTATTTTTTTTAAAGAAAGGCATCGTTGGCTGTTGCATTAACATCAAGACACAGTTTCAGCCTTACTTATAATTTGCTGTTGTGTAGGATACAAGCATTGTTCCAACACATTTCATATATTACATTGTTACAGAGAACACAGACCTAATGTTTTAATATTGTGTCACACATTACAGTGATTCAGTAATGTTTGCTAGAGATAAATAAAAAGTTCATTTTCAGCCCAGTTTTTATTACAAATCCACAAATACTGAAGAGATACGTTGGCTAATCTGAGCAGCTCTGTTCCAGATTCAGATACCTTTGGAAAAGCAATAATTTTGCATTTTTAGTTTAGTTGTGTTTTCTCTAAATGGATTTCTTTTCCATAGAAAACACTCATTGATTATCACAATGACTGGAAAACACACCTACGCAAGGCTGTTCTCTGATGTGCTCTGAGTTTTAGGCTTGCCTTCCGAATCGGAGAAAACCAGTATCCAAGGTAAAGCAAAATATCCAGGAAGAAACACGTTGACATCAAAATCTCTCTGCAAACAATTTTACAGCAAATACTTTACATTAGTTGAGATTATCAGCTATTTACTGTAGCTTTTATCCACAAAATCTCCCAATTAGTATTTGCAGAAGCAAATTGGCTACTGCAAAACGCTGCCAAAGACTACTTATTGCAGAAGTTTGTTTGAAATTAAAAGCAGGAAATGAGATAAAAAACCCTTTGAAACATGCCAAGTGCTAACACTGGTTTTATTTGTGAAATTTGGACTGCAAACCTTCATGAATGAGGACTTGTAAAATGAATAAAATGGAAAAAATATTTGAAGCCCTATTTTAAAAGATATAAATTCCAAATCTAATTGTGATTTCTCAATTTTCTCCACTAGAAACAGCATCATTTGTTCCATGAGAAATGTTCCAACATTAAATGCTACGTTTAGATTTTTCTTGGGCTTTTCTGTTAAACAAAATAACAAATGTCTTGTTAGAAAACAAAATATTTTCATGTAATCAAAACATATGATATAATTTAAAGGAAAATCTGTTCTGAAGAGGCAATAGTTTTTTATTCAACTTCTCTACCCCAAAGTTAAGTGTGTGAAATTCAAACAATCTTATTTTGTGTCAAAAGAAATTCCCCAGTGTTTAAAAAAATTGGATATGAGGAAAAATTTCTTCACCAAAAGGGCTATCCAGCATTGGAAGAGGCTGCCCAGGGCAGTGGTGGAGTGGCCATCCCTGGAGGTATTTAAAAGATGGGTAGAAGTGGTGCTGAGGGCCATGGTTTAGTGGTGGGTTTGGCAGTGTTAGGTTGATGGTTGGACTCAGTGATCTTAAAGGTCCCTTCCAACCCAGATGATTCTATTATTATAAAGTGGACTTTGAGCAAAGTGACAGAAACCCCATCCTTCGAATGTTCAAGCTTGGTCAGATACAGAATTAGTAGAACACTCGCGGAGCTGAACTAGAATTCCCAGGAAGTTTTTTCTGTCTAAGTTTTGGGACATCCTGCTAAGAGGTGAGAATTTTTTTTTTGTTTCTGGCTCTAAGAAAAGCAAGTGAGATCTCTGGAAGCTCGCCTTTTTTGTAAATAAAATACTGTTATGGTCTGGTCCATTAACGCGGTAACTGATAGTTTGATTAGGATTTTTGTGTAGTTAATTGGGAGTACCCTCGTCTGAAATATTACACAAGCAAACCAGAGCTGCTTTCTTTTTTTTTTTTTTTCCTCCATGTCATTCTGACCCTTTAACTCATTTTGGTATCTGGTAAGTCCAGCAGTGAACTGAGAGACAACCCCTCTGCATCAGATCTTTTACTGAGTACTTTCAAGTACCCAGGTGTCTATCCCTAATTAATAGGCATGTATTTTGGAGTTTGACTATAATCATATTTTACAGGTAGATAGTCATCATATTGTGCTAAGTAATATTAAGCTTAAATTTATCAGATTTTATGCAGAACAGCAAAATAAAGTAATATGAAAAGAGATGAACAGTGAAAAAAAAATCTGATATCACAAATAAAATGAGCAAAAAAATCAGTTGCAGTCCCTCATTATTGTAATTTCTACTAATACCATTAAGGGCACATGAACTACAGTACAGAAAGACGCTCCAGCCTACATCCTGAGATAACAGCAATGTAAACAACCAGACGTTTATACAGCCTTGGGAAAAAAAGTACATGCCAACTTCCCACTGAATGCTTGGCAGGAACTGCCCGTAGCAGTGTCACGAGGGCTTTCAAAATGTGCAGCTATTGAAACATCTCAAAAACTTCCCCAAAATACTGTAACCCTAAGAGTTTTCAGTGATGGATCACAAATCTAGGATTAGACTCTCCATCTCCATCTGATAGTAGTAGAAGTTAAAATTCAAATTGAATCAGGGTGTTGGATGAAAAAAGACACTTTGGCATCAGTTTTGAAAGTACATGCTAGCGCACATCCATGTTTTCATATTCTATCAGAAACTGAAACCGACTAGAAGAACTGTGCACTTGCGTCTGTTCTAACAGATACTTTAAGCTCAGTCATTATATCATGCTAGAATTATTCTAACTTTTGCTTAAAGAAAATCCGTCTTCACAGGAGAATTGTCTTAGGTAGCATTGTCTTTTCTTTCTGGAGAAAGTTGATTCTTCAGATCATCTTGCCAAATCCAGCTGTTGCATGGGTCAGAATAAAGATTTTCAAGACTTTATGGACCTTTTCAAGGCCAGGCTGGACGGGGCTTGGAGCAACCTGGTCTAGTGGGAGGTGTCCCTGCCCAGGGCAGGGGGGTGGAACGAGATGATCTTCAAGGTCCCTTCCAACCCAAACCATTCTGTGATCCTATGAATCTATGATGACCACTCTTGAAACTCTTAGAAGAGTTGATTGACATCTTTATTTTGTACAAAAAATATTGAATTTGTGAATTGCCGTTACGTGGATTAAAGCAATTCTGTCCTTCATTTCCAGAAACGATGAGTATTATTGGTGCTTCATTAAAATAAAAGCAAGACTATTTTAGAAACAATAACAATATTGATACCACTATGCTAAAATTCTCACAAGATATAAAATTTAATCTGAAGGTTCTTAGACACTTCAAAATCACTAAATTCTTTAGTCTAGTGTAAGTTGGATGTGAAGTATTATTTTACTGTTTATTTTCACAGGTTAATTAAGAATAGAATTAAGCTTATATACTTTTTATTATATAAAAGAATACTAGTCTGTCTGATTGAATGCACCACTGTCATCTTGGAATGCCTAATACATGGGAAATTATTCCTCGTATCTAAATTTTCTGATAGATGTGTCACAGGAGATTCACAATTTAGGGAAATTGGGATGTTGTCCTATATTAGCAACTGGCTTAGTGACACAAGAGAGTTACGAGCAGCGTAAAATCTACTGTGGTACCATCCAGCTTTTTCTCATGGACTTAACATATTTTGTTGACACATCCTATTTACATAAATAACAAAGTAGTGCTAGGAGAATGTTCAAGATTTATCAGTACAGTTAATTGTTAAATTGAAGCTATCATTTTAAGCATGCACCTCTGGAAAAGATCTGGGGCTTTTTTCTTAAAGCATATTGCTTTCAGAAGTTTATCCTTGAGGGAAATACTTTGTCAAGAATTATGAGTACACAGTTTCCACTGCATACGGAAACACTTAGTTTACATATAATTTATCAATCTATGTAAATTAAGATTTTATTGCGGTTTAAATAGTTGTCTTTAGACATCAGATGGCATACTGCGCTAAGACAGCTAATAAGGAGTGTGTGCTTACTCCTGTTTTAACGGATACCTTGAACTGTGTCCTTATGTTATGCTAGTCATAACAGAATTACTCTAACTTTTGCTTAAAGAAAATCCGTCTTCCCAGGAGGATTTTCTTAGGTGGCAGGCATCTTGTTGTTTATCTAGGGAAAGTTAATTCTTCAGATCATTTTGCCAAATTCAGTCTTTTCATGGGTCATAAGAAGACAAGCTGTCAAATTTTATAAATAAACTTCTGGATTATTTCTAGCTTCTGAATAAAAGCCAAAAGGCAATCCACTCGGTCATTAAAATGTTTTGAGAGAAAAAATTAGGAGATACAGGAAGTAATTAAAGTGTCTGATAATTTTCAATATCTGCCCACTGTTGAGGCTGTTATTTTCAAGAGTAAGTGATTAAAAAACTCATCAGTCTTCAATAATTTGGTCAGGTCACTTTTCTGTGTGTTTGAAATCTGTTTTGCAAGTTTGTTTACTGAGCCTGACTTTCAGACATGTTTTATTTTATATGTGTATACATGTGATGTCAAGGATGAAGTGGACAACCCTTTGTAAATAACGGGAGAGAGATTAAATCAATTTCTTAAACAGACTGAGATTTCCAAACAGGCCTGTGGCTAATTATGTGGGGTATTCATCATATAACTGATGTGAAGCTCACAGACTTGGCACACTAAGAGTCACATCATCAAAAATACCCATTTCACGTTCAGGAAAGTAATAATTTTGATAAATTTTGTCCAGATCCAGAGTTTGATAAAATGTCCATTAATCTTAACAAAATCTCTCAGTTGGCTTAATTGATTGTGCATCGGGTTGCTAAATTAAAGTGGCATCTACAGTATTAAAAATGAAGTCTGAGATGTAGTTTTACCCTATGAAACATGCTATTTGATTTTTTCATCACCACTTACGTGCCCTAAAATAACAGAAGATGCTTGAGATCCTTCGAGAAAATCGTGCTTGTTGGAGAGTACAAAATGGGGGATATACTGAAAAAGAATCCCCGCAATACTGTGCATCCCTACTCACTCACTTAACACAACATTTGCGTTTGAGGCAGTGACACAACATTTTGGATGCGCCGCTCCCCTGCAGAATAGTTTTTAGCTGAAACGATGTGGCTGACATGGCTGATGTTAAACCAGGCCAGATAATGTTTCTAAGAAACAGAGATTCTTTCTTAGAATAGGTAGAGGTCGTATTTCCAGCTCTAAAATTTAAGGGAATAATTTGCAGGAACTTCCTTATCTGGAAGTAATAATTTAGATTCTGCTTTCCTTTTTTTTAATCTGTGATTTCATGTAGTGAAATTTGGATTGCTTTGGTATATTTGAGAGTAGAGTTTGACCTTCATAGCTGTTATTTTTGGGGTTTTTTTTCTACATTGTTGAAATTTTGGCTAGTCTCTCATAAAAAAACCCAGGAAAAGTCTAGGGAGTATTCATGTAGATAGGAATACTGAAAGTTTCATAAATCATGCAACTTCAGTCTGCATTTTAAATTTTGTTAGTCCAGATATCCCTTCTCACTCAGATAAATTGTTCTCTTCCTACAAAGTTAAATTTAAAAATTATGGTAAGTATAATATACAATCATTATCTAAAAAGTACAGACTGTAATGAGATCTAGAGGTCCAAGAAATTATATATCATCAAATTACTGAAGATGTTAAACATCTGTGTTAGTTATGCAAAGTTTATCAAAAAAGCAGGTTCTAAATATAAAATGGAAACAGGTCAAATTCACATTAGATGATCTCAGGACACTCTTTAAATCAGCTTCTCATAGATACAGAATCAAATACCAGGTACCAGTGTGAACACATTCTTTTGAATTAGAATCTAAGAGAAAGTGGCCCTATCACAATTTGCCATCTGAACAGTTTTTACAGTTTTCATTTAGTGCCAAACAAACCAAAATAAGGGCAAGTATTTTTCCACAATATCCACCCAAAAATGACAAAAATATAGATAAGTAACTAAGCTTCTGCAATGGCCGTGTTCAAGATGTCAGAAATCTGAGATACGGAATTGTTTTGAAGGACAATTTGAATTCAACAGCATCAAGTTTGAACATGCTTTGTTGTTACATCCATAAACTAATTTGGCGGTCAGAAGGGTTTACGTGTCATTGCCTTGAAGGGTCTGTATTTGGAAAGGATGAACAGTGGTTAGCTTTAACTTTTTTACCTTTTCATTTTACCCATTTGATGTTGAAATCAAATGTTTACCTTTCTGAAACAGTCATTATGAAATACTTTCTGAATACTCCTAAGCAAAGAAGTGGTTGTTAAGTGCTAAAAAAGTGGAGCCTTCCTTTAAGTTTACGTAACATAAAAATACTTCACATGGGAAGTACTCATCGACAATGGAAAAATGATGTATAGAAACATTTTAAAGCCTATGTCATCAATAAAAACCTAAGATATCTAGGCACATTGTCATAAAGGGAATTATGTGCCTAGATAGCATTTAGGTACCTAAGTAATTCTGAGGATTTAGATATTCTTCTGTGGAAATAAATCATAAGGCTGAAATTATAGAAAGTTTTAAATTAAAAGATTACTATTCTGTGGCATTTAAGTTAAATAAATAATAATCTTTATACTGCTTTGGGGGGTCGTGGTAAAATATTATGACATTTTGGGGCACTAAGAGGCTGAGAAGTATGTCAGAGTTTAAACAAAATTAGTCTGTATCCTTTGGAAGTAAACTTAGACCTTGTTTTTTCCCTTCATTCCTCCATCTCTTTTTACAGTTTATTAGTACACTGCATTCCTGATGTGTATTGAGCTGAAACGAATTTTAGTGCTAGAGCTTACAGATCTTTCTACAACTCCAGAATGTTTCCGTTTCTCATGATGAAGAAATATATACTTACACATCTATCAAAGGCCACTCTGTTTTCCATCACTGCGCTGCTTTAGCTGACTGTTCCCTTTTTATGCGTGGCGCACACATTGCTCCTAGGGCCTGTTTTTCTTTTATCATAAATCCCAGTCCCCACAGAATAGGAAGATATTTGTTCACATTACTTATGTTTTCAAGTAGGAACATGAAGTTCAGATTCTGAGCTATGTTTGAAAAGAGAAGTCAGAGCTGTTGTTATTAGAAGGAATTCAAACTTCTTGTAACACTGACATGAAACATTGCACTCATTGTTATGGGAGAAGGTCAGTAGTTCAGATAGAATCTGTATTACAGACAGTTCCAAAAATGAAACTAAAGGCGTACTGATATTATGTTTTTAAAGCACCTTTCCCTATGCTCAGTTATATGGAATTCATAAAAGTGTGGTGGCCTTGCAGCAAAGAGACAACGAAGGCAGTGATTTATAGAACAGCCTTATCGCAACTGCTATTAAAAACGAAAGGAAAATGTAGTCCTAGATTTCATTGTCACTCCTATTCATTCTGCCTGTTTTCAAGGAACTGTGGGTAACAGAGAGAGGTTGCTAATGGAGGTGTATTTGCTTTTAATGGATGGGGTCCTTCCAGAAAGGGATGGGCATTTACTCTGACTGAAAACCACTCAAGTATTACAGACAAAATTATGCCAGTGGAATCCTATTAGCAAGAGAGCATGCAATCTCACTGCAGTGCTTGAACTACCAACTTGATTTGATCGTATTCTCAAACACATTAATGATGTCTTGATTGGCCTTTCTTCTTAGGGATAACAAACAACTCTAAAAGTCATAAGGTCATCCTAATTCTTAGACCAACGCAGAATATTTGAATTGGAAGGGACCTTGAAGATCATCCAGTTCCAACCCCCTGCCCTGGGCAGGGCCACCTCCCCCCAGCCCAGGGTGCTCCCAGCCCCATCCAACCCGGCCTTGGACACCTCCAGGGATGGGGCAGCCACAGCTTCTCTGGGCAGCCTGCGCCAGGGGCTCACCGCCCTCACAGTGAAAAATTTCTTCCTAATATCTATTCTAAATCTCCTCTCTTCCAGTTTGAAGCCATTCCTCCTCATCTTATCACTACATGTCCTTGTAAAAAGTCCCTCCCCAGCACTCCTGTAGGCCTGGAAGTACTGGAAGGCCATCATAACATACATCATAGACTGCTCTCCTGTGGGTGTGGAATGCAGTGATGTGTTGCATTTCTGAGATTTCTGAGTAGCAGCATATCACCTCATCATGGGAAAATGGTTGCATTGTTCAGTTTTTTGTCAAACAGTAAAAAGATGTTATATTTAATATAATGATACAAAATAGCAATTCTTTTCATAAGTGTTCTCATTTACGTTCCATCAACCAACATATTTATGCAGGCATGTAGTTGAGACTTATTAGTCGGAAACCATGACTAAGCTAATTTTAGCAGCAACTAAAAAGAAGTCTTATTAATTACTACCAAGGACCAAGCTGTTGGATACCATAAGTATGAGATTAATGCCTCTATGTTCCAAGATTACATTGAAGGGAAAGATTATCCCTCACATTCTTTAAAATTCCTCTACAAAAATTTAACCCTATTAGCTGCTGCACAAGCATCGGTCAGCTGGAGGCTCATGTTTTCCTTTCTGCATAGTAATTGTGGAACTCTTTCGCTGATAAATTCTGTTCATTGTAATTTATCAAAATTTTAATTTCTCAATATTTTTATTAATCAATTTTTTTGGTCAAGTTGATAAAACAGAATGAACTGTAACCAAGAAGTATTTAGAATAGGGAACTGACTCTAACCAGTCACTAGTAAGTGACTGGGTCTTGTCTTGAAATTGCTGAAAGGGATCTCACTACTCAACACTGGTGGTCTGGACTTCGATGTGGCTTGGAATATCAGTGTACACACTCAGCGCATCAGCAACGCAGTTGTGGAGCTGGCACTACGTCCACAAAAGTTTAAGCACTGTACCTCTTACTGTCAAACTATCCATCTGGTACGGAATCTGAGCTACACATCCAACCTTCCTTAATGGTGCAGAATTAGGGGAAAAACTATAGGTAGATAGTTGAATGAAGTTGGGAAGATATTCTATCATATCTTATACTAGCTATTGTAGCTATCAATAATAACAAAGAGAGAGCAGCATAGGCTTTATCTTACGCTAGCAGACAGTGTACACTCTTCAAGAGCCTTAATTTGCTGTTTCCTTGCACGTTCTAAAGCTTGAGAGCTTGTGTTTTGTATTCTGTCACCTGTATGAAATTGGTTGAGGTGTGCCAGTGTATGTCAGAATCATAACTTCCCGTGGCCGTGTAGACACCATAACAGGACTCATTATAGCACATGCGTTGGACGGGGGACTACGTAAGGTAGCGTAGGAACACCAAAGACCATTCCATTACTGGTTGAGGCCCAGCTTTGGCCCTGAGAGGATTCTGTCCCAGATGCAGACTCATACCTGAAGGAGGATATTCATGTCAATGCTGTACTTCACCTGAAAATCCAGGCTAATTAAGTCAGCTGAGCTATTCCCAGCACAATCCTATTGCTTCTGATACGCAAGTTAATAACTCTGCCAGGCACCGCGCACTGCACATGTGGACATGCAAAGCGGAGAAGACATCTCCCTCTTGTCCTGTCAATAATTTAGGTTCCCATTTAAATGAGAATCCAGAATCCCACCATTAGGTGTGCCCAAGCTTTTCTCATTAAAAAGGGCAGTTGTGTCTAATGCTCAAAAACTCAGCGAGGTTACATATCGGAGGCTTTGCACCGCACTCAAAACGTGCTCCCAAACTGCCTTTGCAGTCGCCTCTTCACCAAATCAGATTCTATGTGGACATTAAACACAACTGCAAATTGACTGGGCTCTTTTCCCACCTCGTAAGCAACTGCTCGCTCAATTAAATTTTGGACATTTCTAGGTAATGCCAAAACCCAAATTTCTCACTGTGGATCTATTTATCTTCACTCACAGAAGCTTACACATTCGGTGATGTTAGGTGCCCTCAGGGTCAGACCCTGAGATGGAAATTTTGGAGTAAAGTTGGACAAAAAAAAATTTAAATACACAACTAGGTCATTTATGATCTTCCTCTAACTTTTCTATGAAACTAGCCCATAAATGACATTTTATCCTTCAGTAATTAATAAAACTCCTCATAATGAGATGGAAGATACTGACCTCATTCCAGTCATTTCTTTTACTGTTTTGCTTGTTCTTCTTTCACCAATTAGTCTTAAATGCAGGAAAGAGTCAGAGGATCAAAAATCCATAAGCTTTCATGCATTTGGGCTGTTTGATTAGCATCTGTAGATGTCAACACAATTTTCTTTATTATATATAGTTGAATCATTCCTCCAGCTTTACCAGGACCCGATCAGTACTTACCAATTGAAATATTAAATAGTGAGTGACAATCTGAGTGACACTGAAGGAGGCACAACTACCAGTATTTTGGCTAGAAATTTACTAACAGTAGCAATTTAACAATGCATTCCATTTCCCTGTGAAGTGACTTGACAGACGGTTATTCACAGCTCCAAAAAGTTTAAAGAGGTATTAAAACTACACAGATTTGAAGAAGTAAAGGAATGGGCAATCATTTATTGTGCACAAAATACCTACACCAAAAGCATAGGATGTCTACTTCAGTATAGCAGAAAGGGTTCGTTATCCAAGTGAAAAAGATATTTTATTTGCTGACAATTAAAAATATAGTAGTTCTATTTAATCATTTATTGAGAGTGATGATAACTTGCTACAATCTTTATGGTGATTTACCAGATTGCTGATTTTGAGTGTAGTGTAAAAATACCCTACTACATTTACTGGTTGAACGCATTCTATTTTGAAAAATGAACTTTTTTCAGGTTAGATTTTGCTTTCTATTTAGGTATAAATTTTCTCATACTCTAATATAATAAGTGCCAGAAATTTTCAGCTGAGGTCTGAAATTTATTACAAATATATGGTGTATCAAAGCTAATGCATGACCAGTTTAAGACGCCTTTAGAAGGTTATGTTTGAGTTGCTCATTTGCTTTCTGCTAACATAGGACTCTGGCCAGCAGAGGTCATACTGAGTCAGTGGGATCTCCTATTTCCGCTTTTCTGATGATCTCTGCAGGTAAAGCTTCAATAAAAACTGAAATAATACTTCCAACAAAAACATCCCGATAATAATTCCTAGCATGAACTGAGCACTTTCTTCCTGAGCCTGCTGGTTGCCAGTCATTAGTCTGCACCCTGACAGTAGTGTCTTGTAATTATGGCAAAGTCCATTTTTTAAGCTTTTCTTTACCACATTATTAATGTCAAACTCTTCTCTATAACTGTCCACCCACACAGCACAAACTACCTCATTGGTAGGTCCCAGTTTTACAGGTTGCGGAACAGAGGACCATGGCAATAATGACTTTCCCAGGGGCACACAATAGCAAGAGGCACAACTAGGACTAGAACTTTGCCTCCTAAATCATAAATGAAGATGTAAATCACCAGCCCATGCAACTTTTCACCAGACTGCCCAGCCTGGCTGGTTTTCCTCAAGCACCAGAAGAAGGAAATAATCTAGGACTTCATGGGCATTAGTAGATGTTACTCCTTTCAAAGCAATAGCAGAGAATGCAGTGGGGAAAGGGGTGGATTAATGGAATGCGTGGAACTGAACCAAGACCAAAACATGCGGGCAAGATGCTTCACAGTGGAGCAAAGGCAGGGACAGGGGTATTGCAGTCTCTATTCACAATGCTAGAGCAGCACTCAGGAGCCAAGCCCAAGGCAAAGGTGCCCGCTAGGTCATTAATTCCAGGATGCAGCTGGCAGGAGCTCTGTGAGAAACTGGGACAGAAGAGCAAAATGAGAACATGAGCAGATACAAGGAAAGGAAGAAGAGTCATCTGTGACCAGTCCTGACTGGTGGACAGGGGAGAATCACCTGGGTTTTTTTAGAATCATAGAATCACAGAATGGTTTAAGTTGTCAGGGACCTTAAAGACCATCTCGTTCCAGCCCCTGCCCTGGGCAGGGACACCTCCCACCAGCCCAGGGTGCTCCAAGCCCCGTCCAACCTGGCCTTGAACACCTCCAGGGATGGGGCAGCCACAGCTTCTCTGGGCAACCTGGGCCAGGGGCTCACCACCCGCACAGTCAAGAATGTCTTCCTAATATTGAATCTAAACCTCCCCTCTTTCAGTTTAAAACCGTTCCCCCTTGTCCTATCGCTACACTCGCTGAGAGCAACAGTAAGGATTTTGGACAGCAACTGTAAGAACCAAATAAAGGCTGGAGTGTAGGGGCAGAGATGCCTCCTGTTTGTTTTTAAGATTAAATTTGTAGTTATACGTATTTGTCCAGTCACATCTAAATCTCGCTGCTTATATTAGGTGCTGCATCATCTCCGAAGACTCATAATGTTATTTTGAACATATGCAGCAGTAAGCTTTATTGTGATTAATCTCTTTCACCAGGCTGACCTGTGACAGCAGGCAACCTAGTCACTCAACAATAGGCAAAGCAGCTTGAAGACATTTTGGATGATTATGTTTCTCATTCTGTTTGATAGAACTTATTATGTATCCAGGAAAGGAGGAAAACGACTTTTCTTGCCCAATTTCTGATTTATTTATTTATTTTTTTTATTTTTGTTAAGTGTAAAGATACTTGTCTTTGGTTTCAAGCCTTCCCTGCTGGCTAGAACTTAATGTAATTTTTGCTCTCTGTGCTTAGTCACCATACGTGGGCTACAGCCTGTGTTAAATACTTTTCCATGGATTTTGACTAATATAAGTGACATGGAGACCAGAAAACGTCAGTTGTGATTGGGATTTATTCTGGTATTAACTGGTTGGAGCCCATACCAATATCAAGGAACTCTTCCGATCATGAAATCCTCCTTTTCTTTCGTCTGTTGACACTGGGAATCTCTAAGCACCGTTCATGCCTTGTTTATCTAAGACCTTGGATAAAGTTTATTTAAGGAAGCTTCATTTAAGAAGTATTCACTTAGACAGCTTTGGATCAACCTATATAATATTTATATATACTATATTCTATGTACTGTATACTATAAACTATACAGTATATTCTATATACTATATATCATATAGAATCACAGAATGGTTTGGGTTGGAAGGGACCTTTAAAGGCCATCTAGCCCACGCCCCCTGCCCTGGACAGGGACATCTTCAACTAGATCAGGTTGCTCAGAGCCCCATCCAACATGTATATCATATATATCATATACCTTAGGCAATTTATAATTAATTTTTTTTATATATATATATATATAGTGTCAATGATTTACATAATAGGCCAACGGAACAATGGTTTTCTGTATTAACAATATATAAATGCATGTGAATGATTTTGAATACAAAAGGCTTCCATTGAGTGCTGTTGTTGACAGAGTTTGGCTTTCCAGAGTTAAGCTCCTACAGCAAGTAAATCTTTTCGTAGTCTTCATGAAAGAAACTGTTAAGTTTAAACCATTGCATAATACCAAGTGATGCTATCTCCTAGTCTGGTATTTTTATACTATACGACCTATCATTTTATTGCAGGAAAAGAAAATACGCACGTACATTTTAAAGAAAATAAATCTGTAGCTGGATAACACCATTAATGCAACAAATAATAGTCCGGTACAAATTGTTTCATGTTTGGTGTACGGCCAAAATATGCTGAAGTATGTACATTATTTTTGGCAAAGCTTGAATTCAACTTGGAGCACGCTACCGGTTACTCAGTTTTCTGTTACCGCCGTTCAGCATAACTACTGCGGGTACTGAATATAGAAGATAACAGAGTGAAATCCAAACGGAATTGCTTGCTTCTACCCCTGCTAGAGAAAAATAAAAGGCATCTGAGAGCACTTGGAATGTGTGGGGTTTAAACTTGCTAGTCATTTTTGTGTGGTGGTGACCTTTGCGGTATTCTGAGACATTTTAGGATTCAATCAGCAGGAGTCTGCTTTCTTTTCATTTTTAGTATAATGTAGAAGCGTCACACTATCTAAATAAGACTTTATATTTTCATATGAAAATAACCTCTTTCACAATATGAATATTGAAGAAGGGTAACCAAAAGGAAAGGAGACTGAACGTGGAGAACAGCTGCAGGAAACCCACTTGTATGGTACAGAAGTCTTTTGGTTTCTGTTGCGTGCATTAGGTCACTGCTGCGATGTCTGTTCTTTTACTCAGGATAGTAAAAATATTCTAAGTACGGAAAGTACACTTCATTTCTGCAGGTTGCATAGTACATCACAGCCCGGTTCAGATTGGGACTGCAAAATATTTCTGAAACAAAAATGATAGTTTTTTACCAGGGGTGGGTTCTAACTATAAAGAAACTAGTTCTCTTTAAGGACTCTGGGGTTTCCTCCTTGAAAAACAGACGTGTATTTGTAGCCTGAAACATCATTTGAGTAGCAGATGCGTGGATGGATTTCTACATTCTGCGAAACACATTTGCCATGTTTCATCTCTTCTGAGATTCAGTGTGGCCTTTACTAGAAGAAATTATGAGGGATTTGAGGGTAATCTGTAAATTGTTTTTAAAGCGGTCCCAGAATACCCTTGTATCAGTTTGACCTACCACAGTTTTTAGTATCATTAGTCGGTAATGATTCTAAAGCAATCAGGTATAAGTAAGAGGGCAAAAGGACAGGCTTCTCTGGCACTTCTTGTAGATTAGGTAGCTGTAAAGACATTCCGGTAAAGTTTACTGATAATATGTAAGAGACACATAAAAATTCCTGCTTTGGTTAGCAAGAGAATTAGAGATGTTTGCTTACAGGCAAACTCAATTAACTCAGAATATATTTTCAGTATGGACTAAACCCAGCTATGTTTCTCTTGTGCTAAAACTGCCTCGTGGTCAGCTGTCTTTACTTTAAAAGACAGCCCATTTCCCAGCAGCTACCACGCTGTGGGGTTTAAGATAATGCCTTTTACCCTTTTATTATTTCAGATACCGCTGTGTACTGACTTGGTAAATGTAGACTTTTCGTGTTCAACTGAGCTGTCCAAATATTTAACTGATCAAAAGTTCGGCTCCGTTTCCTTATTTTAATGGGGACTTTTAGTGGTATTTATGCAGTACTAATAGATGAGCACCTAGGAAAATTCTCTTAAGCTTTTTGTATTTGGAAAACCTGCCATCTTTAAAGTGGGAAGAAAAATTGCAAACTATAAAGCATAGTTGTCAGCATTAGTAAACGAACAACAAAACTGGTATTAATATCGGGTCACCGATAACTCCCTGCTTAACTCGTGAGATGCAGCCTTTAGAAGTCATTTCATCTAGCCAAAATTTATGCATGGCAAGAGTATTCAGCATCAATCTTGTAAAGATGCAAAAAAATATTGTTTTAGTGAAAGGCTACTCGCATGTATGTGCTTCATACATGTTGGTAATATTTTGAACTACCATAATAATGAATTATAAATGTCAATATAAGAAGTGTGAGAAGCTGCTTTGTTTATTTCTAGATGTACTAGATACAATTTATAAGAAATATTTTTCTTTTGGTATAGAACTTTTCTAGCAGTCTCCCTAAAACAAACAATCTGAGGGAAAAATCATAAGCCAAATACAAAACATTATTCAAAAGTGCAAATTAACATAAGTATAATGTGACAATTATTAAATTAGAAGGTAAAATGCTACTTTGCAGAACCACAACCGCAGTGACTCATGTCTGTTGTAGCTCCTCATTAGGAACGTTGGTCTTGTGGTTATGGCAGGGGACCGTGACTTGGCAGAGACACATTCGGTCGCTGGTTCTACTAGATTTCCGGTGTAATATTTAGAACAGAATTTAAGGCTAGAGTAAAAAAGAAAAAAAACCAAACAAGCTTGATGCTACAGCGCTGAGCAGCTCTGTGCCTAACTCACTTCAGTGCTCCCCAGCTCCTACACAGCGCGTGGGAAATGACCACCGCCACTTGGAGCAGAGAGCCACTTCTGCTGGCCCAGCAGAGCCCTCGGAACAGGGATGCGGCTTCATTCAAAGCCTTGGCCTACATTTAGGTGTTCTTCTCAGTGTTGCAGAGATGCCTCCTCCCATTCAAACTTCACAGCCCAAATCCTGCTCTTCAGAGAGCTGCTTGTATCCTTTCTGTCAAAACCTGTCTAGAAGAGGTGATAGTGATGCCCTCTCACTTTTGCATTTATACAGTACCTTACTGGTTACATTCTATCTCTTAAGATAAGACAGATCCAGCTTCAATACAATATTTTGACTGAGAAAACTGAAACTAAGTTCTCCCAACCCTTTAATCTCTGTCCTAATGACCAGAGTATAAGTCATGAAAAGATAAATACGGTTTTGATCCCACCTATTTAAACTATTCTGTTATGGGGGCGGGGGGCGGGGGGGGAAGTTAGCTAGGTCAGAGAGAATGTCACAAAAGCAAGCAGGCTTTGTAGCCTGGTGGTAAAGGTCTTCAGCTAAGGGCAGCAAGATAACAAAAGCCATTCTACTAAAACTTGGTCCCTAGTTCTGTTGTCTGTGGAAGAGTTTTCTTTCCCCATTTCCATTAAACTGACCGTTTTTGACAAGAAATTCTACTGTGGGTAATGGGAGCATAGAGGCTACAGCAGTACACAGCATAAGATAAGAGGGTTTTATCACGGATCTAAGTTTTGCAGTCACACATGCCTGTATAGAATATGGGTAGAAACTACAGATAGAAACTGGATTTATGTTGCATCTTGAAAAGAAGTGAGAATCCACGATTCTTGCTCAGTCCAAACTGTCTCTTTAGACTCCAGTGACAAAGCTTTATCAAATTGCTAGGGATCTCTCAAGTTCATTCTACAAAACATGTGGTGTGCTTCTCAACAAGAAGCTTAAGGGTGGAGAGAAGGAAAATTGTGCAGACATCAGACATCAGATCAGTCGTTGACTCAAAACCCTTCTAACTTGGAAACGTTTGGTACTTTTTATTATGTGTTTCTTAAAGGCTTGCAAAAGGGTCTTTTAATCACAGTAGTTTGATTCGTGCTGTTTTTAGCATGAAGCAGTATTTGTACTGCTGTGTTTTTCCTCTCCTTTCACTACTAATGTCGTTCACCAAATGCTGCCTTACCTTGTGCTGATAACTAATAATCTCCAGTAGAGCATAGCTTTGCTGTTGGCAACAGGGGAGTAATCCGACAGGTAAACAGTGCGATCAATAACACTTCATCAGCAGCACGGCAATAGTCTTAAATGCAAGTATCAAAAAACTTTGGCAACTGTTTATTGAATCTGAATTCTTCCATCGGAAACCCAACGTGCAAAGGCAGTTATGAGTAATGAAGGACACTGGACAGGACTGAACTATACATCTGGTTCATAAAATCAAAGAATTATATTAGAATCATAGAATGGTTTGGGATGGAAGGAACCTTGAAGATCACCCAGTTCCAACCCCCCTGCCCTGGGCAGGGCCACCTCCCCCCAGCCCAGGGTGCTCCCAGCCCCGTCCAACCCGGCCTTGGACACCTCCAGGGATGGGGCAGCCACAGCTTCTCGGGGCAGCCTGCGCCAGGGGCTCACCGCCCGCACAGGGAAACATTTCTTCCTCACATCTAATCTAAATCTCCCCTTTTCCAGTTTGAATCCATTCCCTCTCATCCTGTCACTACATGCCCTTGTAAAAAGTCCCTCCCCAGCTCTCCTGTAGGTCCCCCTGTATATTCCTTGACACATCTGGGTGGTTTTTCCTGAGGAGCATTTTTCTGACATCCTGCATTAAGCTGTCTGCCACACTTCTTTTGTCTGGGTCTCAGTCAAATAACTGAATGTCCTTAGATACCATTGGAGTCAGTGGGAATGGGGACTGTCTTCTTTCCACTTCGCAGAAGGATCCATCAGCTTCTTTTAAAACTGAACTCATTGTTTGCATTATTTATTACACTCAATTTCAGTGCAAACTGAAATGCAACAAAGAAGAATGTATATCGTCAATTATTTTGAAACTTCCGTATGATATTATTGTTTTAGAGAAGGGGTGGCTGCAACATTTAATATATTGAACTTCTCCATTTTACTTCTCTATGCATTTTCACATGATAATGTCATATATGAATTCCAGCTTTACTAAACTTACCTATGCTTATGGTTATACACTTCCCTCTCTGCTCCAAAGCAAGTATTTTGCTTATTTCAAGCAGATAATTTGCACATTTCGATCTCCACTCAGCATTAGCTCACACATCTACCTTTTAAAAAAAAAAACAACACAACAAACCACCTTTGTCGTGAGAGCTATGCTATATGTAACAGTGATAAGTGTCTTGGGTGATGTGGTTGTTTAAGATGTGATCTGTTAATGAGGACATGCAGGTCTATGAATGACAGATACAAAGATCTGCAACTTTATTAAACTATTGAAGGGACGGGAATGCATAATAATCTTTCCTAGTGCTGTGCAGCAGTTACCACATTGCAAATTTCCTTACTACCCAGGTAATTCAGGCTGTTCCTACCATGTTCAGGATGTTTCAGGCGCAGACCTTATAATGGGGAGGGGGAAAAAGGTCGGTTTGGTGCCCACTGCCTTCTATCTGCCTACCCACGTAAGAATGCCACAAGGACAAAGGTGTGGTTTCTGCTACCACAAACACACACTGCACGGTTTAGAGATTCAGGAGCGGTTTCTCTTGTCCAGCTGAACGCTGCTCCCATCTAGTTTATGGTTTATAAGATTACAGGAAACCACAAAGAACATATTTCTCCTTAAAAATCTACTACTTGCTAGATGTGTACTTTTAAAATTTTCTATCAGCATCAAAAGTATTATGAAAACCTGAAGATAAAATAAATTCACCTGAAGTCCCTCACAAGTAATGCTATGTGCTTTGCTGACTCTCCATGGCATTTATCATCTTCACATGCGGTTGCCATGTATTGCGTTTGAAAACTGAACACCAAAAAGTTCTTGTAAAGCTTGAAGGTTAATGGCATTAGTCTGCCCCTTGACTATAGGAAGCTGTCTATCTAATTTAAACTGACAGATGTGCTTTTACAGCTGGAGCAGTACAGAGATCTTTAAGTTTTGGCCTTCTGGGAGAAAATAGTGGGTAAAATAGCAAGAAATGTCATTGAGTCATTTTTCTAGAAGAGATTGATCAAAGTTTGGAATGTGTCCTGTCCCAAGAAGCCCCAAGAATTCACAGGAGTCTCTCTAAAACAACCTTTTTTGTTGGCTGAAAACTCAATTGTACCAAAAGGAATATATTATTATTGTGTAACCTTGTGATTATTCTAGTATATCATTTCATCTAAACAATAGTTATTAGTTTGATGGCTTTAGTGTATTTGATAAACCCACTGAATAATTTCCTCTCTCTATATAGAGCTTTTTCAATATATATTTTTTTTTAAATTAGGATGATAAATATATAGGCAAAACTTTCTTTTACATAATTTGTATGTTAATGGAATAGTAAGTAAGTTTTGGTGGGCAGAATTGGAAATCTCAAAAAAATGTCAAACCAGGCATTTTTCCAAAGCAGTTTATTTCTGTGAAAGAACAAAGCCAGTGATTTGTGCAAGGCTTTCTAATTTGTACTTTATCTAATCCTGAGGTAAATTCTATCTGATAATGGCTTATATGAAGTAAGAAAGGGACTCTTTAAAATTACTTTTAAGAAGGAATTTCCTATGTTTATGGAAAAAAATTATACAACATGTTCTGTATTCCAACAGAACTGTTCTTGGTTACCCAGAAAATCTCTTTCAATCCTCCAATATCCTAAATATGCACAAAAACTGCTCTGGCTTTGGAATTATTCGCATCATGAAGGCTGAAATATTGCACATTTTAACTTCTCAAAAATCATTTCCAATGTAGAATTTTTGCATCGCTAGGGCTATTCTCAGAGAATCAGTAATTGCAACATACTTGAAACTTAATGGATTGGAGAGTCATTTCCTCATTCTTTGTAGAAAGTGAAGAAAGTGGTACAAAAAGTGCTACTGTTGATCTCTAAGGGCTAGCCCTGAATTCCCCTGAGATAATACATAGATAGCATCTAAAAGTTTGTTTGGAGTAGGACTGCACTGAGGTCACTGTTCAAGACAACAAACTGTCTGCTGCATTCTCTGACCCCGAAAGGTTAGAGTTGAGGAATTTCCTGGAGAGATTCTGTTTGGTCTAACATTTTTATGAAAGTATCAAGGGGATAGTTAAGAGCAATAGGAAGGTTATTTTCCCCAGAGCTGTAAAACTCTTTTATCTAGCCAAAAATACTTTCAGGGAGATGCCTGTTAAGTCTGTGTGAACGCAGAGGAGAAATCAGAACAAGGAAACTTGGGTTTTTGCAGAGTCTAAGAACACACCAAATCTTTTTTCAAATAGTTTTACATTTGTTTGAAGTAGCATAGCACTCTCTCATGTTTACATTTTTTACCACAAGGAAAAAAGGTTCTTTAACGCTTATTCATTTTTTTACTTATTTTCGTGTACAAAACTCTTCAAAAAAATGAAAGAAAACAGATACCTTTTTTTCATTGATGTAACGAATTTGCTAATGACATGTTCTGACAAAACAGCTGGACACAGCTGACTGAACTCTCAAAGCTACAACTATATTCATGATAACCAAGGGGAAGTCAGGGGGAAGTTAACTTTGTCATAATTGTATTTGTTCAGTTTTCTTCCACTTGATTTGTGGAATATTTAGATTCTAATCATGTACTGCACATCATGCCCTTATGATATATAAAACCATCTTAATGAAGAAAGGAAATGAGTGTAACTTCATAGTGCAGTCCATAAGATTGGTAGTTTTACACCAGAAAAACTGGCTGTGTCTTTCAAGGGCATCAAAAAAGATAAACTTTAGCCAAATTCAGCATGTGTTCTTCATCAGTGTCCAATTTAGAGTGTTAGTAATAGCTCATTAGTACATCTCTAGGCGCAGTGTGCAAATGCTGACAAGCCAAGGCAGGCAAGTCCTCTGAAGCAGGACAATGCTGGGGTCAAATCTCAACATGGTGGATAAAAATCCATAGCGTGACTGCTGGTAGCACTCTGCAGCCAACGTCCTTGAGGTCAGCTCAGCCAGAGATTCACACGGATGCCCCACGGGTGATCTGGTGGTAAACAGCATTGCAGCTCGGACTTTCAAGGAACAAATTAGCTGTAGATCCTTCAATGGGGACTGCTGTCAGGAGCATCCTGGTGTAATAATGTAGGAACAGGTGCTAAAACCATGTTGTATTTTATACATGTATTGACTGCGACTGTCAGTAGTCCCCTAGCCTATCCCATTTCTGCCTTCTTCACCTCCAGTTCACTGAGGCAGCAACAGCTTGAGTTAATATCCACATTCAGCGCTCACATCTTGGTTAACTTTCAGCATTGACTTGTTTTCTTCTTTGAGCACTTAGTCCTTATCTCTAAAGGCCTGTTCAAGTTTCAGTCGTATGTAACTGTTCCTGTTCCCAATAGTGCTTCCTTGTTAGACTCATTCCATCAAACAATTTCCCTTCTTCCATCCCTTTTTCACACACTCCACTTTCCTCTTCAGGCCCTGCTGAAGGCTGTTGTGTCCAAGGCTGGGTATCCCTTGGAGTAGCTGCCTCATCCTTACCATTTCGTATGAATTCTCAAATTTTCTTTTTCTCCTCTGAGTCCTATAAATACAGACACTTAACAGTAATAGGGTTACCCTCCATATAGGTTTATCCCTTACTGTTAATAGAATTACCCTTCATATAAGTTGAATATTACTTTATTGTTTTTGACTGGGGGTTTTGTAGGTGGTCACTTTAAGTAAAAAGTTTCTGTGGTAAAGGAGAACTGTTTTATCGATCGGTATTTTTGAGCTATCTATAATAAGATCATCAAGACAGACACTACGTCTGCTTTTTGTGTTGTCAAGCAAATCATTATAACCTCCCTCTCACAGCCGTGTGAAGGATAGACCAGATTTCATGCAAAATGTCAGAAAGAACGTTCTGCCAGTTGGATCCAATTTTGGTTATCAGAACTAAAACCAAAACAAATACTCCCTGTCCACCATGACTCCTCTCATTCCCTACCAGTGAAGGGGGCTTAGATCAAACACATCTGAATGATACAACCCAAAGAAGTCAGTTCAGTTTGAATCAATACTGAAGGTCCGAGTGATATGTTACACAAAGAGAATCACTAAGCTTAAGCAATAACTTCTTTTATGTGTCTATCTATTCCTGATAATACACTCATATCTTATTATAAAACGTAACAGATTTTGTTAGTATTTCTAGGATTTTTTATTATGTTAGCAGTATAATACAGCTTTCAACCAACCAGTTGTGAGATACCCATGTGACTGCAAATAATATGCTATTTACTGGCAGAGACTAATAATAAAATAAGGCACTTTGTGCACAATTCAGATCTTGATATACAATAACTTGGGCTTTGGATGTGTTGGATTCCATATTTTCACTCGACTGCTAGATTATTTAGTTTTATAAACCTTTCCCCTGTAGAAACAGGACTTATTCTGGCAAGGAGTTCATTGATCGAGAAAGGAATCAAGAACATGTGAAAATAAGGTCTAACTCTGGATTTCAAAAGTCAAAGAGTATTCAGTACATTCAGAGTGGTGCTATAGCAATTCATAAGATCTAAAAAAAGCTACCGGTACTTTGGAATCATTTTCTAGACTATTGTTTTTCTTTCACCATTTTGTATCTACAAGGAGAATGTTTATGTTTGTTAGCCACTTGCATTGCTGTGTTCTTCAGGGAAGTGTTAGGTAAAGACCTTTGTCTGGTTTGCAGAAGGGAAAAATTACATCATCTCCTTTAAGGGTTCACTCACAGGGTTTGGGAACAGGAAGGTGGTTACTAAGAGGAAGATGAGGGTATCCCTTAAACTAGTAACTGGCTGGGTGAGGATTAGGACAGCCTGACAACTAAGGAGGTTCATGAATATCGTCTTCTAGTCTCAGTTTCTTTTGAGAGCCGCATGAGGTGTTACCATCTGCTAGCAACTCCCCAATGAAATCGGACTTTTTCTGCCCCTGTCATTAAGAATGGAGATAATTGCCACTTGTGTACCAAACCAAATTTGGTAAGAAGGGAACCATGACCTGTTACAGAGTTTCCAGATGAATTAATGAACCTGTGGTTTATGAATGTAAATTAAAAAAATTCCATGTTCCTTTTATCATTTTGCTTTTATATCTGGAATTGAGATTCCATCGTCCCGTTCACTCAACAGTAACACAGCCAATTTTGGTTTTGGGCTGCTGCACGTAAGATGTCATGGCTCTGGAAACAGGTTTTTAAAGATACCTTTCCTAACAGGAGGCATAACAACTAACTAGGAAATTCCAGGTTTTCCTAATGACCTTGCACTTGAATAGCTGCTTTTATCCCCAGAGGGCCCCAGTGGCTCTTAAATTGAACAGCGGAGAAGTGGTTTAGAACAGGGTGTAAAGAATCCTTCACCAATTGAAACTGCATGGTAGAAAGAGTGGGTAAGTGGTATTATTTCATAACTACACCAGTTTCAACAATCCAGGGAGGCATGCCATAGGAAGTATATGGAACAGAAAGGAAATTTTTTGCCTAAAATATGCCTGTAGAAGTCTGAATTTTGGTTGTAGTTATCAATACGAGTTTTATAACCGAGGTTTTGCCACTGATTCTTGCTTAGGTGACTTTTTGTTCTAAACAAAATAAAAAAAATCTGTTAAATTCAAAATTATGAGCCTCAAAGCCATAAATAAAAATTTTAAAATTTTGTCTTTCAAAAAATGTACGAAAAGATGATAAATCTGGAATAGATACAAAAATCTTTCCCACACTGTATATCCAATCAGAATGAGCTGTAGGTTTTTCAATTAAAAGTATAATATGCACATTCTGTTTGAAATGAAAAGAAGTTCCTTTTTAAACTGAAATTTAACCTCAAGAGATACGCACATACATGAAAAATCTTCAGTCTTCTGATGCTGCTTAACAGCTGTTTAATGGGCAATAAAACTTGGTCTGTAAATGCACTGTACTCTGTAGTTTGTCCTTGAACTCTCAAATAATGCATTGGCCTCCAGCTGTTGGCAGGGCACCACACTAATATTAGTAAGAGGTATCATCAGCGCTACTAAATGTGAAAAGAAGAGTATTTAAGTTCCTGTGGTCTGGAACATAAATAAACTGTGACTTCATATCCTCTGTTCGACACTCCCTCTCTTACTCTCTATGGCAGTGTTTACATCTTCCTGCTGGGACATATTATGGCATACAGTGCAGTCCAAATTAGATACGTGTTCCAGGAGTGGCATGGTTCTCATCCAAATCACAAGCCTGTGAAGAATAAAACCCAGGTCATGAATAAAAAAAAAAAAAAAAAAAATTCAATCTTCCTGGGTTTTCCTTCAAACTCTGTGGGTGCAATAACTCAAAGGCATCCCAGTTCCTAAATTCTCTTCACATTTTTTTTACTTAGGTACTTTTAGAAATGGCAATTCTGCAGCGTGTCCATGTCGATTTCTGTTGAAGAAAAAAAAAGTCTATTACGTTGCAATAATTTTATTTGTACCAAAACAAAATTTAACTGTTTAGCTAGTATAAAGTAGCAAATGCTTTTATTCTATTCATTATGCTATTATTTATTTTACTAATTACCTAATACTTTTTTAATACTTTTTTTTTTAAATTTTACAATATGAGCTTAATGTAGCAAGAGGGGAGAAAGGCTTTATCTCTGAACACTCCCCGGTTCTGAGAAACACAGTCCTGTGCTCTGTATCTTGGTCTCCTTTGAGCCATGGTTGTTAAGTGAAAGTTATGATACGCCGCCCGATTTCACTGTTCCCACCAATACGGCATGACTCTGAAAACTTTGGAATGAAAGAAGACATGAATAAGAAGCCTTGCATTCCGGAGCAGGGGGTAGACTCAAGAAGGGGAGGGAGCAGTGGGGAGAGGAGAACTAGGGCTTTGTCTTCCAAAGCATAACAGCATGTTTATAATAGAGGAAACACATACCCTTTTAAAACTGACTTGATTGGAAGAAAATTACTTTTAGCCGGCTACTGAAATCCCTAAGCACATGCTGGTTTGTTTAATGGGAACCGATTTTGAAAGCATTTATGGAATGTATAGAGGGATCCTGTCTGAAAACATATACAAGGAAGGCATACCAGCTGCAGTTATTCCCTTCAGCCTCACTGACATTAACAATTTAAGATTTAGCCAAGCACAAAACACCCATGACCTTCTGCACCACGCAGTCCCAAAAGAAAGCAGAGTCGAGCTCCACAGTTAATCAAGCCATCAGGAAGAAACATCACCATACCACAGAAGACCTGAAATAAATCTGCAAACAGTATTGAGAGCTGTGAGACCACTGAAGAAGAAAAGTCACAAATCTGTGTTTTCTGGCATATGTTGCAACACTCTATGCTGAGGATCTTCGTCCCTGCAAATCTAGCCGGAGAACGAGACTGAAGAGGACCCTACCTCAGTATGTTTGGCTCCTATTGTTTCCTCTGACATTGATTTTTCTAGCTTTATAAATCATCCAGCAGCAAATGTTGAATCAGGCTTCTACCTGGTTTCTGCCTGAAAAAATATTGCGTGGTTCACACAGACATCTGTGTACCATAGGACTCTAAATACTTCCTGGCATAATCACCGAGTAGTTCCTCTTACGTGCCCTTTCAGAAGCTTGGAGGAGAAAAATGTAGTGCCATTCCCATTCCAGCTCTCTAGGCTGCCCTTTTGTAAGGCATATCTCTTTGTTATAGGAAAAAGTATTTGCCTGCTTAGAATGTTTTTTTTATTTTTTTCCCCTAAGTTAGTACAGAATCACTCAAAATATACATACAGTATTTTTTTTTATTTCTCCAGTTAACCTCCTCTTTAGTAGTCTCTTTTTGTTGTTGTTAGTCGGAAGTTTTTCAGTGGTCCAGCTTCCAGCGTGACTCTCCAAACGGGTGCATCAGCCTGACGCAGGCAGGGACCAGAGCAGGGGAGAGGACGAGATGCTGGAGGCAAAATGGGTGTGGGAATTTCCTGAGTTAAACCACAGATTTCCAGTTCTAAAAGCTACTCTGAAGACATTAGTGTGGGACGTTTTATTACAGCTCGCTTAGTTGTTTTCTCAGATTGGAAGAACGTCAACAGAAGAGATTGAGAAAAATTCCCAAGGCAGTTTTTGACCTTTGACTTTTGCCAGGTAAAGTACTGTCTGGGAAAAGAGCATTCCTACAGGCTCTTGGGTCCATGATGAATTCTCTTGTCCCTCAGACATCAGACAGCCTGAGGAATATCATCCCATAACAAAATGCTTCTTTAAGGTGCAAGGCATTCACCTATTCCAATTAAAAATGGTTTGGGATAAATAGAATTGTATTCCAAAGGCAAATGAATTGTTATCCACAACAAACAAAAATATCCACCTTAACACCTGAATTAAATTTTCTAGGCAAAGATTGACTCATCGTAATAAAAAAAATGGTGTTCTTTGAAAATTTAGGCTTGTGGTTAAAATTGATTTTATGACACATAAGGCTGTACAGGGCTTCTAGTGAACATCCGTCTTCACAATAAGAGGAAATTTGCTCCTGAGAAGAGAAAGAGATGGGAACTTGCCCAGATGGTTCTTGTGAGTTCTCAGCATGTTTTTTTGCCTCCTTCCATAGGGAAAATAGAAGAAGGAATGATGATTAATGTTGCCAGTGTTCTTGGCAGAATTATAAAATGTATTTAGCCACTGAGTTCATAACTCTAAATAATATTATTATAAATGTGCTTCATTAATGGTGTGCATAATATTATAAAACTTTTGAATGCATTGTAAAAGTTCAAAAAATGCCCAAGGCACACTAAAGTAAGCCGAGGGGACTCGGGGGTAATTTTTCACTCTTATTTTAACGAGCACGTACTCTTAATAAATAAAAAAAGGGTGTGTTAATATGTAATAAAAAACTCTGTCATCAGCATTACCAAACATACTTTTCATTGCTCAAAAAGCTAGTTACAAGTCAATTCTTTTAATCTGATTAAATTCACATCTCTTGCACAACAATGTTTTACATTACCTTTGCTTTCTATTTACTGTTTCCCTATCTTTCTAAGACATGACTGAGAAATAAGGACAGCTGGAGTTCTCACCCTGGAGAAGAGAAGTTTCCAGGGAGACCTTAGAGCCCCTTCCAGTCCCTAAAGGGGCTCCAGGAGAGATGGGGAGGGACTCTTTACCAGGGAGGGGAGCCATAGGATGAGGGGGAACGGTTTTACACTGAGAGAGGGGAGATTTAGATTAGATATTAGGAAGAAATTGTTGACTGTGAGGGCGGTGAGCCCCTGGCGCAGGCTGCCCCAAGAAGCTGTGGCTGCCCCATCCCTGGAGGTGTCCAAGGCCGGGTTGGACGGGGCTGGGAGCACCCTGGGCTGGGGGGAGGTGTCCCTGCCCAGGGCAGGGGGGGTGGACTGGATGAGTTTTAAGGTCCCTTCCAACTCTAACCATTCTGCGATTCTAATTTAAGGTATTTATCCAACTTACTGAAAACTGTCAGAGGAAGGTAGCAAGCATGGGGTCAAGAGATGTTAAAAGCTCACCAGGCTCAACCCCTGTCCATAAATAGGGGCAGCTAAACCTATGTAATTCCTGACAGATGTTCTTGTAACTTTCAATTTCCCCAGACGGATACATCATATAGCTC
Source organism: Pluvialis apricaria (assembly GCA_017639485.1). NCBI lineage: Eukaryota > Metazoa > Chordata > Aves > Charadriiformes > Charadriidae > Pluvialis > Pluvialis apricaria. The sequence goes on along the minus strand of CM030010.1, from coordinate 2,791,181 downwards.
TGTATTCCAACCTATTTTAGTGCTTAATTATAATCTACCATTGGAATCTTCTAATGACAAATGCGAATCTCTAGGTTCTTGTCTGTTTTCTGTACATACAGAGAAAATAATACCCCCTTCCTCTTTTACATATCCAAATACTGTTTGCACGCCTGCCATTTCTTTTCTCCTCTTCAGCCTAAAAAAAAAAAAAAATCACTGTTTTTTTGCAGTCTGTCCTTGCAAGTCATGTTTCCAAGTTACCTGATCGACTCCTGCTGCAAGAGCCATGTACAGAAAGCTGCGTTGTACATTATTCCACATAAAAATAAAATATGTGAGTCATCACATTTTCCAACACCTATTACAAGAAGATGAAAATTGGGAAGAATTTATGTTTTTTTCTCAAAGAAGTTACTACCAAATATCCTTATAAAATTGTAATTCTATTCTGTTGGGGGTGAGGGGCAGGGAAAGCAGTCAAAAGTACCCATTTTTACATTAAAATCACATCCATTTCATGGCTTCATAAGGAGTTGCATTTGCTGCTCAGGTAGAAGACAGGAAACATTTCTAATGAGGATCTAACGAGAGCCGTGCCCATAGGAAAGCTGCTTTTGACCTATGACAGAGGCCAAATAATTGTATTACCCTTTCAATTACAGGTGGGATAGAAGAACCTAAAGAACAGGTACACTCGCTGGTCACTTTATAGAAGCATGAAAAACATTTCTCTTGTATGGGTCAAGAAGCATTTATGAGGAGAAAGAGAACTTTTTCCACTACTTAAGAATTAAGAAGTGAGACTTACTGGAGAGTTATGCTGTCAAATGTTTTTCACCACTTGATGTGTCAGCAACAGGGTTTGGGCAGGTGCTGTGAGAAAATCAGAGCATGTGTTTGCGCGTGTTCCGCACCCCTCTGGAGGCACTCTTTGCTCACGCTGTCACTTGGGCTGCAGCACGTAAGATGCTTCACAGGGATAAAAATACCATGAATTTTTGATTTTGCGGAAGACAATAATGTTTAACAAGGGAGACTCTGAATAGCTTTGGAAAGAGCTATGATACCTAAGCTAATGCTGAGAGAAGGGGAGGAGAGGAATATCGCCTCTGTACAACTGAGATATCTCTTTTTTCTAGGTGTGCCAGTACGCACTGCAAGGTCTATGCTATTGCTAGTACGCTTGCTCCAACAAATGAGAAAGAGACTTAAAAAGTTATTTGAACAGTGAACTTCCACAAAGAAATTGGTTTCTTAGGTGCCCAAAGTGGCAGCTGAAGCTACAGTTCTGAGATTTTATAACAAGATATTTGAGATCTTTTCTCCAGAGCTCAAGGAGAACTTACTCTTTGTCTAACTGAAATTTAGGTTAAAAAAAATCATGTTCCAAAAGGAACCAACAAATACTTATATGAGATTAGGATTCTGTTTGCGTGTTGTTATGTGTTTATTTGGGTTTTTTTTAATCTGCACCAGGATCATTCGCAACCTGAACAGTCAGGAAGTACATGGTGATTTTATACTCACCCCCATGCAGTTAAGGAAGATGCAGTGATAGCAAAACATAGACACGTACCAATTTACTTTCTAAAAGACTTTTCCAAATCAAAAGCGATTTTCAGCTCCATTGCAAAAACTGAAACCACAGAGAGAGTAAGGAAGGCAATGTGTGCAAGTGACTGTCTGCATACACTTCCTTTTGGAGCCTAAAATTTGGAGCCTATAGTGCTAACAGGTATATAATAATACAGTCACTACTTTAAGAAAGACTTAAAAAAAAAAAAAAGAGATGCCACTGAGGTCCTTTCTCAGATGAAGGAGGGACTATTTTTTCTATCACGTGATTTATCAAAAGATCTCAAGAATATGTTGAAATATATATTAAAAATGATACCAGCAGATTGCTTAGGGACTGAAAAAGTAGACGCTTAGTGATCTTAAATAAAGAGTGACACTGAAAAGGCTGCTGATGCTTGCTATGCATGCTAAAGATAGAAGTCCGATCCAGCAAAAGAGTCCAATTAATTGAAAAGAAATTATGGATATTTTTATTGAAGTCAACATAAATATACTTACATACCTTTTTTTGGACTGGTCTTAATTCCCTGGTATGACTTTACCAGAAGGAATAAAAACAAAAGAGGTGACATGGTATTTTTAACATAGTAATATATGAAAATACAAGATGGAACGGCAAGGACAATTTTGAGTGCTTTTTACTTAAATATAATTTGGACATAGCTCCACAGAAAAATGATTAAATATGTCTTCATCATCATCTCCTGACTCTCTCTAACAACAAGGCAAACAAGAAATGTTTCCTATTGGAAACTAATCTGCAGTTACTCTGCACAAGTAAGGAAACAGATAAGGAAAATATCAATGTTTATGTCTTGGATATGTAAGAGAAAAATACCAACATGATATATTCATTACTAACAGACCCGTAACAGCACAAGGTCACTGCCTAAGGAAGATACCTCAAAATATTTAGATGTTAGGGATGGGTTTAGCTCAGCTGTTTTTTTGTCTTGATTCTTCAGTAAGTTCCCAGTTTTCTTGTCAATTGCACAAAATCTTGTGTACGAATTGCTCAGGGACTCACACTTTTTAAGTCCACATGAAATATCCCACGAGCACATGCAGGAAACCAAGGCTGAAGGGCTTTCCATGGAAGAAGGAAGGTGGTGCACTCCGCATATTTTTTTTTCTTCTAACGAAAAGTAGAAAATAACCATCAGAGAAAACAGTGCTTAAAAAGGACTACACTTTCAAGAAAAAAAGAACAAGTGGGAAAAATCAAAGTAAGAACACCAGAAATACGTATTCCATAAAAATTCTGCTGATGTGTCACATAAAAATATATAGCTGATTTGCAGAAGACTGCTGTAAAATACGATGTACCTTGTATTGACCAAGCTATTAATTGTTCCGTGTCTTAAGTCTCATGTTAACTTTGCAGGAGGGAAAGCTGTGCAGAAACTCTTGAGCTACCCAAAACTGAGAAGCTAATTAGCATGACTGAGGGACATAACGACCCTGGCAAGCACAGCGACTCTGCTCCTTTCAGGACTTGGTCTCATATCTGTAATTTGCACCACATAGATTCATACAGACTTAGCCTCAGCATTTCCTCGGTGAAGCTCAAAGTCTTTTTTTCTGGTGTTGTTTCACAGTAACAATGAAGTTATTGTGAAACTTTAACTCTGCCTTGAAGTCATAAGGTAGAGCTCCAGGGATGCTTTAAAACGCATGTTCTTGTCTGTCTGGCTGAAAACTTTACGCTTGCTTCCCAAATTAACACATTTAAGGTCACCAGACAGTGTAATTTCCTACCCCCATTATAACACCAAACAGATAATAATAATTAAACTTCTGAAAAACTGTGGGGCACCTAGAATTGTTGTTGCTCAGTATAAATCTGATCAGCTTTCTCGGGCTGCACACGCCTGTAAATGGATGGCTCCAGTTGCTTGGATGTTTCATGCGTCCCTCTCTCTTTTCTTGACTCAACCACACTTTGGGACATATGGCTTTATAATTTAAAAACACTGCCACCCATGAGTCATATGAAAGGTGACAACCTCGTTTATAGGTGTCATTCTGATTTATTTTGGATGGATGGCTGATGCCTGTAATTATATATTTAAATAAATAAACCTACACTTGCTATAAGCCTGTCAAGAGGGCAGGAGATGCACAGTCTTTCTATATGTGCACTTATCACATCGACATACCTGCGGATACAGGTGTCTCTGAAGGAAACTCATTAAAAATAGTGTGTCAGCGACCACCGGCAAATAGAATTTTCTCCATTCTCTTTCTCTCTTTGACTGGGAAAAAGCTCTGAAGTACTTTTCAAACTGAACTCAGCAATCCTTTTTGAAAGCTGTACAAGCTTACACGATTAATTTCAAAAAGGCTTTTTGCTACTAGAAGATTTTTTTGCAAATACTTAGCCAGAGACAATTGTAAGGACTGCATTTTTTGTTGTTTTTTTTTTTTTTCCCAACAGGAAACACTCTTTTTGATCTTCTATACCATCAAAAGAAAGAAGACAAACATGGCAAATATTGCACATAAGGCTTATCAAACATATCAAAAAGTGGAAAGATTTCAACTTATAACTGTTTTTAAGGAGACAAAATGCTTGGATTAAAAAGGCTTTTTAATAGAAGAAGTTATAAAACCAGTGACTGTAAGTTAGCCAGATACATCTTATGCTTTTTATTTTGAATGTTTCACAACAGTTATTAACAACTGGAACAACATCAACCAAAAAAAAAGTAAATGTGCATTCTTTATGTTCTGATGTTTACAAATTAAGTCTGGATGCCTTCTGAAAGATAGGCTTCCTTTAATTAAGACTTACTGGGCTTTATTGCACGACTGATGAAACAGTTCTGTAGCTCTCTTGTAAGTGATCTAACTAGATAACCAAGTGATTTATTCTGTCTTTAAATGTACTAATCACTTACAAATAGCTTCCTTTTTTCACTAATATGACAAGTGTCTGTTTGAACATGAAGGATAATCCAGTAAAGCAGCACTACAAAGTACACTATTTTCATTTAACCTTGAAAAGCTGACAGTTGAGTGTGTGAAAGTATATAGTTTTGAGCTGGAAATTAAAGTGTCATTGTTGTACAACCATATTCAGCAACACCCAGGCTCCAGTCCAGCCAAGTTCCTAAGTATGACTGCAATTCTAAGCTCAAAAATGCACCTAGGAAAGCAAATAAAACCAGAAAACTGATAAAATTATGTTCATGCTTAAATGTCTTTTGGAGCAAAACCCAGTGCAATAATGCGTGCAGCTTGCTGGGGGATACAGTTGCCATCATCATGAAACAAAACGTATTTAAAAGAGGTTCTAACACAGCATGAGAAGCACTTTTACCACATTATGCAAATTGGGTATTTATTTATTTTTTGCAACTAAGTGCAATGCTTTGAAACTGGTATTAAAAATGAAATTGGCAATTAAGAAATAGTTCACTTCAGCAAAGAGAAGAGTATACTTAGCTCAGTTTCATGGGAGTTGGAGGCTGTAAAGAACATAGTGAGCATTTGGTGCCTGCCTCGCAAAGGCATTTCTACAATTTGGGAACTAAGGGACACGGAGCAACCACATACCATACGAGGTACTTAACCTATCCATATGAGGTATTTAACCTCAGTGGAGTCTGGATTCTGCGTGGCCTCAGCAAACAAAGAAGGCCCAGCTCTTTGAGTCCTGTATCAGTTTATGAGGTGTCTCCAGTAAAAATGGCTACCCTCATTCATATGTAAATATTCTACCTAATTTTCTTTCCATAGTTGTCTAGTGGGTCCACATTAGAGCTCTAACATCCTTCATATGCTTAAAATAAACAAAGTAAACTAATAAGCATTGCTAGTATAACAAAATTAATAAAAAAGGTATAAAACAAGTCAAAGCAATAATTAAAGAGTAATACATTAATCCTATTTTCTCTTACAAGAAACCCCCTGGCATCATCAAACAATGTAAAAAGCCCTTATACTCCTCTAGATTAATAAAAAGAAAATAGTAGCTTTGGCAAGCAGTATTAGCCAACCTCCTATTTCAGCCCAGAATCACTAGCTTTATCCCATTCTAGTAGGATGCTAGGAACCAGCTGTCCTTAACCTGATCTCCTATTCCAGTCAAGCCCAGTTTATCCTGAGCTGCAGGGAGAGGAAAAGTCAGGTGTTGGCACTTACTCGTAATTGAGGTTTGCTGATGGAGTACTGCTGCCCAGCTGGGGTGCTATCACCCTGCTCCTTGAGTCTTCCAGTTGACTTCTGCATCCACTGGGCAGTAGCTTGACAAATACCACGATCTCTTCTACAGAGGCTTGGATAGGTATGGCATGGGGTTTTTTTGGCTATATCTGTGTAAAGATTGAATAATATCTACCTAGGGCTAGATTAAAGGTTTGCTTACTTCTTTGTAAAAAAGCTATTCTTGTTTTACTTCTAACCTAGAAGTCACATAGGTGGATTTTTTTTTTTTTTTAATGTTATAGTCAAGTTATGGCTATGTAGCATAGAAGCTGTAGGGAGGAGTGAAGTAAAGAAGTGCTTGGGAAGTTTAATAGCTGTTTCACTTTAAATGTGTTTCACTATTGGTATTCTTATTTCTTTCCAGTAGTTGCAGAGGAATTGGGCTTACAGAATATTTTTTTTTTTTATTGTAATGGTTTAATATTCCAGTAGGTAAGAAAAAGAGTGAGATGAAAGTTAATGTGTATAGAGAGCTGACACTCTTTGTAGGAGAAATTATGGCTTATATCTGTATCATCTTTCAATTAAAATGGATTCAAATTTGGAAAAAAAGAGGTTGGGACAATTATTTTTTTTCCAAAAGGAACTTGATCTAGTCACTGGATGAAAATCAAACTGTACTTAATCTGCTTTAGACTGTTCTAAACCAGCTGAGTTTTAATAATGAAGGTAATATTATTTAATGTGATAAGCTGATGTTGGTGATGTTTCTTCTGATGATAAAATGTCTGCTGTGATGAGTGGGAAAGGAGTTTCGAAAAGCTTAAAGGAATTAGTCCATAAGCTGCTGAGAAACACGCATGTGCATTTAGGACCTGATTTTATTATACTCATTGGCAAAGTTCTTATTTCAGTAGGAGTAAGTCTTGTGATGGACGGTACTTTAATGAATATTTGTTTTCCCATCTAAGTGCTTTGTTTACTTCTTAGAACCTTTAGGTGGGGCAGTGGGGAAACTGCATGAAATAGAAAAATGGAGGAAAATATAATGTCAAGATCACAAGCAAGAAATATGCTTATGTGGAAAAGAAATATGATTAAGCATTTCTGATGGAGTAATGTTTCTGTAATGTGAAACTAGATTAACACGAGTGAACATATTCTTAATTATATACTGACAATTTGCAAGCAAGATCAGTATAGCTCTGTTGATGCTAAGACAAATGCACCATTTTACAGTTTGGCTTAGGTTTTCTCTTCCTAAACCGCTGAAATCAATCAAGCTTATTACCTTGCTTTCTATAATAATGTTTTAGCTAGACAGCTGTTGCTGAAACCACTTCACTCAGTGAATATGTCTTCCTATTTTCCCATGTCCAACACTACATAATTTACTAATTGTGACTGTTCTTACAGAAATATGATTTTACAAGTGAAAACCAGTTTTAAAGAGGTGCTATCTAGAGACTTTCAAAGCAATTTTTCCCTTCCTTCTAATAGCTTTTTAACTGGTGAGTGTATTTGTGGAATTAGGAGGTAGATGGAATGAGATCCAGGGTAATTTCTGGAACTGTGAAAAGTCATGTTAATCCTTTGGGATTTAGTGATTGGGTCAGAATGCAGGCAATCATAGTGTTTTGATACACTTCCCCTTAAAAGAATTTTGAATAGGTGTAGCAGATGTTTTGTAATGCAATTTGAGTGCCCCGATTGGTTTTAGTTAGTGGTTTTGTTTTTTTTTTAAGTGACAGAAGTTGGGTGGGCAAATGAAAGAAACTATGCCTCAGCTGACAATCAGTAACTGGAGGAAAACTAATGGAGTAAGTGAAGAGAAAAAATTAAATGAAATGAGATCTTCCTGTGAAAAGTGTCCTTTTTTTCTTCTCAGAGTGGAAATACGGTCATTAGAAAGGTGTTTTTCTTCTTTGAGACTGCAGCGTTGATAACAACCTAAAAATTGTTATCATGTTTTCTACTCTTATTGAAAACTTGGGACCTGAATGTTGAAGTAATTACTGTATTGTTTCCTGCCTAGTGGAATATTTAAATTAACACAAAGCATCCTATGAAAAGACAACTTTAAATGTGTAAAATGGTACTAGTTTGTAATCTGTATTTTGACTTTTTTCTCCTTCGTGGCAAGCAAATGAATTGAGATGTAGGGAAAAGTTAAACAGAAAGTAGTAGTTTGATTTCCCTCCCCACCCCCCATCTGCAGATCGGTCAGGTTAGCACCTAATTAACAAACACACCTATGGTTGTTAAACAGACTTTTGCTACTTCTATGTGTGAATTTATATTGAATTTTCTTCTGTACAATCAGATTTCTCATAAGTGACTGTTCCCAATTCCTGGAAAAGTTCAGTGGAAGAGATCGCAAATAAAGCAAAATGTAATCTCTTTATTTTGTCAGGCTTCGTGCTATTATTATTAGATCCTATACAGCCTAACAGTCTGGGATGTTTATGTCCAGCCAAAATTTTGGCCAAAAACACTACCCAGAAAAAAAGACACTGAAACAGTTGGTCCAAATGTATTTGCTTTTGCAGTGAGGAGGGAGAGTCTTGGTGTTAAATACAATGGGCAGAAATATTGGTTCTGAATCTTAAAACGTTATTATCTCTTTAAACAACTCTGATATGCTAAAAAAACCCCAAATATTTCTTTAGTAAGAGTTAATAGTAACTCTTGTACTAAAACTTCTGCAAATGTTATATCTAGAGCAATACAGTTGGGTGAATGCGTGGGAATCTTGAGAGCCAGAAAGAGAAAGGAGTAATCCTTAATTGATCACCTGAGTACATCTTGGAGAAAGAGACATACCTGCTTCAGTTCATTTTGGAATACACTAACCCAAATCAGATAATATAATCGCCTCTTTAATTGTTCCCTTTTGTGTTGTCCTTGTAGGCGTTTGTTTGATTTATTTAAAATACTTCAGAGGATATTAATCTAGAAGCAAAAGACCTGAGATTCAGATTCCATTTATCTGCTACTCGGCGGGTGTTCGCGTGTGCCATCCTTGCCAGATTGTCATGTGCTAGTACATCATGTAAAGCATACTGGTTTTTAAGTTGCACATTAAAATATCAAATTCTATTTAATTTTTAGTCACTAAGGTAATAAAACTGTGAAGTTTTATGGAGTGTAGAGCTGTCAAAATTCTTACTTGCCAGAAAAGTGTAAGATTTGCCAATCTGTAGGGTTTTGTGGCTCATATTCAGCATTGTAATAATAAGTAAATGAAACATAATGCTTTTTTACCATCTAAAAATAAATTACCTACCACTCAAAAGGCCACGATGGCTCCCCTGTTCTCCTACCAAAGCACCGGGTGTGCCACAAGCCTTTGGCAGATCCAAACGGACAGAGAGACTGTTGCTGTGCGAAATTTGTATGACCATTGCGGCAGGACATCAATGTGCAAGAATCATTCCCTTTGTTTAAACCCCCGTTCTCTTCCCAAGTTTTATGGTCTGCGATTGCAAGGCAGTCGGCGAGGAAAAGGCAGTCCCTTCAGCAAGGAGGGAAACTTAAGACTCAAGTCTCTTAAATAAGCACACATCTCCCTTTGGGATTTAATAAAAAAATCATAATTTAACTTATCTTTTTTAGCATTGCTACGAGGTACGTAAGTAACTAAGATAATGTGTCATACTGCAGAACAAATAGACTCTGCAACAAGAAAAAAATATAGTATTCTTACTAGGACTTGATGGGACTCTTGTAGAATATCGCATGAAACATTGGTCTCTGGGTGGGATTTGTCAGCCCGTAAAGGAAGCAGCAAGGAAAAGAAGTTCTGATGAGTTTTAAGAAATCTGGCATAGAGTCAAACGTTGTGGAAATTTAGATCATTTGTGATTTTAATACATTCCTTGATTGACTTTTTTCCTTTGTAATCACTTGGAAAGATTCTGTTAAATTGGTTTTTATAATACTTGTGATGTGGTTTTATGCTGGCATTGAATTTTAAAAAGCAATTATTTTAAAGACCTAAGACTTTAAGCCTTCATTCATTATTAGTTAAACCTTATTCATTTTATTTAGGAAAAAAAAAACCCTGGTTATACTTATTTTAGGCAATATAGCTACAAGAAGGCTGAAGTCAATTAATACAGTCCTTAGCACTCAGACAGGATCAACTACACCTGTAACATTCTCAACTGAACTTTGTCTAGCAGTGTTCTTAAACCCCCCAGAGTGGAAGAATTCATGGCTTTTCCAAGCAATCTGTTATAGTGCAGAGGTGTTCTTAGAAAATTTCTAGCCTGGATCTTCCTTTCACCATGCAGGACCATTACTTCTTGTCTTATTCCTGAGAGCAAAGAAAACAGACTATTCTTTTCTTCTTTGCCACAGTTATCCAAGGCTACCGGGTCTTCTTCCTCTTACATCTCCTGTTTGTTAAACAGTTCCAATTTATTAAATTTTTCCTTGTAGACTGGTGAAAACAAAAAATGAAGGAGACCTCAGTTTCAGGTGGTGGATAGTAAATACTCTTCAATATCTTTTTTGCTCGGAAATAGACTATTCTAATATAAATATATTTCGGAGATATTTTATTAACACAATTTTTAAAATGACATTTCTTTCTGATAAAATAAGATCTTATGACTATTTAGACTCTAAAGATGAACTATGAAATATGCTGAATAACACTTTACAGAACCTATGTTTTTCTAAAGGAATACTGTTTTGGACTGGGATACTTTTTACTGCAGTGTCTAATTTCGTTACATCTATTTAAATTTCATTTCTAGCATAATGCTGCTGACCTTAATGTAATGTTCATACAATGAAAAGACATACTCAGAGACCACATACGGCTTAACGCTAAGAAATCTAATAGCGTGAGAACTCATTGTTTTGAATGTCACAAAGTTAAATTAGTGTTCAAAAAAGTTAAGAACTTTATTAAGCTCAAAATGTTGCTGAAGCCTAGTATGTTAGCTGACTTAGACTCCTACTATGCAGTGATCATGTGTTTTTTCAAATTAGCATCTTGTATGTTTTCAAAAGTAGTTATCTTTTGAATTAAAAAACTTGATACCGATCAAATAGCTATTAATTTCTATACCTACAGCCAAGGTCTGCTCAAGTCTTAAAGGTAGTCTCCATAAGGTCTTAAAGAGCAAAGATTTCATGTGAAATAAGAAGGGAAATTTTATTGCCCAAAAGCCTGAGAGTAAATGCTGTACTATTTTCAAAGGGCTTTATAAATGTCATCAAAAACTTGGATAAACCTCTCCTCTTTTAGTTATATATATATATAAAAAGAATAATAATTCACAAGTTGATTAGCTATGTGGATTTCCTTTAAGGGAAGATAATTATTATAGAACATCTTAATAACTGAATGAGCGTAGTAGAATAGGAATGAAATAGTACCAGGCACTCAAGACACAAATGCTACATTAGAGAGAACTGTAAAAATTACCTCATGGTTTTCTGTTATAATTTAGATTTAGAAAGACTAACATAAATGAGATTTACTACTCTATTGCTAGAATTCAGTTGCCTCTGTCTGTTGCATAAACTCTTCTTTTTTTTCCTTTTGCAAATGGACAGAGTTTTTAAAAGAAACAACTCAGCATCTGACATAGAAAGAGAGAAAAATACATTTATTCTCAAATTAAGGACAGGAAAAACTCAGTCTTTAATGTATGCGTTTCCTAAACATCTTGTTAACGCTATTATGACATGAAGATATTTAGGATAGTCTTTTCAAAATATCAGTGCTAAACTTCGAGTAAAATCAAGTCAAATAGTAAGTGTCTAACTTTGTATTGCCTACCAGAGGAGGAAGCAAGCCTACTGTTGCCTAAACCCTGAAAAAATGATGTGGTGTCAGTCTCCCATCTCCCAAATGAGTTCATTATTTTTTATTTTTTTTTATTCTAGTCTCTGGTTTTAGCCCAATAAACCCTTAGTCGCTGTTTCAGGAGCTCTTTCAGCTCTAGAAAACCAGTGCAAAGTATAGGCTGAATTTGGTGACTTATTACTCCCCTGCAGGGAACGACAAATCTTGTGACATTCGCATCTGGGGTCAATGACCATGACTCCACATATATTGATGTGCTTAATATGGCTAGAGCACACTTTAATGTTTATTTATTGTTAGTGTTCGAATAACCTAAAACACATACTAAGCATTAAAATAGCAGAAGGAAAGGAAGATTTTTTTATTTTTTTTTTACTCTATCTTGCTCTTTCGAAGCTGAGTAAAGTGCTGCTGAATCACAGGCAGTTGTCCTGTGATTTCTTTATGATTATCCATCTGAATATTATAGGGTACTGGACATTGACATATCTAATAACTATTGGTGATTTAGGGTGGTTCCTATAGATGCTGAATTGAAGGAGAAATAAATGAGAGAATGCAATTTAAGTGTGAGAGGGAACAGTTCCAACAGGAACCATCCCGTTTCTCACTTTGTCATTTATTGAAATGGGACAGGGTTATATCTGCATATTATTAACAGGAGAAAAGTGAAATAATTAGAGCGACTACTCCTTTCTTCTGGTGAAATTGTGGGCTTCTAGTTGCCCCTTAAAATGTAAGTTATTTTAGGCTACTGAATACCTAAAACTAAGAAAATGCTTCAGGACTCAGTGGCAATATGAAATGGACAGACCTCGACAAGCTGCTCTTCTAATTCACACTTTCTTCTGTTTCCACATCAGATTTTAAGTATTTCTTTATGACCATATAAGGTGAAAGCAGTAAAATACTGAAATCGCCTACAGCAAGAATCACTCGACCAAATCAGAGCTGGAGAGCTGACGTATTTTGCTTTTCATCGACTGTGTAATATTTCTAATTTAAAAAAATAATAATAATAAAAATCTCAACTGAATGTTTCTGGTGACTCATACGCGCTGAGTTCCTAAAACAACACAGCAGTGTCATTATCTACTATTCTAAAACTAAATCATCCCGCAGTCGCTCGGGCCTTGTTTAAAAGGCTTAAGCAGACTTCCCAGGGAGGCTCATTTCCATCCGAATCGGACCGGTGGCAAGTGTAACCCCCCCCTATTTGTAATGCCTGGTGGGACGCTTCGGGCTTCTGGTGTTTATGAAGTATTGCAGTGTCAGTAATTTGCCTGTGTGAGAGATCTATAGCTTGAAGGTCAAAGGTCTCGATCGCCTGTGACCCAGAAACAAGAAATGTTTAGCCTTTTTGTGTACATAAAGTTTGGCCACTTCAAAACCTTTCGGCTGTGCCTGGGCCATGCCCCTGCAGCTTTATGGGACTCTTCTCTCAACAGTAATTGTTTTAAAAATGCCTTTAAAAATAGTACCTTGCAGGGACCGCTTGGCCTCCCAGAGCGAGAATAAAAAATACATTCACTGTCACAATCAAGCTCTCAGGAATGAATGATACGCTTGCCTAAAATTTGTTGCTTTAGGTTACTGTATAAGCAGTAGCCTAAACTGTGATTTTGAAGATAGCATTTATGTTCATGGTTTTAATGACCTCTGCGACTTTGGGTATGGTAATTAGCCTTGCTGGGGTTTTTTTTCGTGTGTTCCATACAATCTCGGCTCACGATAATATATAAATAATTTACACACATTACCTGAGAAAAGAACTTAGTTTGGTTAACTTCAGGTATCTCTCAGATGCCAGAAAGGATTTGGCCAAACGATCTGGAATTTATCACTGCAGCTGCTGGATCAGGCAGCAAGGGGAATTAATCCAAAAATATGCTAAAAATTTGAACGCCAGCAGGGATTTCAGTGCAGTCTCCTTCCCAGTCTTGAGTGTGATCTGAGCAACAGTTCAGCTCTTTTTATTTGAAGTATGCGAACTACTGTGTGATGGTCTCTCAAGGTGCTCGGCTGTGACATGTTTACGGTGAGCTGGACCTCTCCCTTGCCTTGGGGCTCTGTGGTAGTTCTCGTAACATTCCTTTTTTGGTAGAGTACTGCCGTGCTTCTAAAAGCCCTGTTGGAAATATATAGCCTAAATCCATATTAGGTGAAATAGTTCTGAGGACGGTCAATCAAATCTCCTTGGGTCTCCAGTGTGCAGATTTGTTTCTTTTCGCTGCTGCTGAATGGAGGCTGGGAGCAAAATAGGGTCTTCAGAGCAAAAAAGTGTATTATGTTGTGGAACTAGGAAACAGTGGGTTAACGGAGAGCGAGGCTCTTCATCCATCAGTTGTTCACAATTCAAACTTGTTTTCAGTTCCAAGCGGAAAAGCCCTCCTTGAGCTTCTCATATGCAGCTGTGTTGGTCTTTCTCGCCACGTACGGCTGAAATGGTGCGACGTAGAGCAGGCAAGTCATGGTGAGGTGTGCTTTGGAGAAGAGCTCACACCTGGGACCTTGTATCAATTCTTGACTTGGTGCTTAATGGATATTCTGCAGAAATGGAGTGTCCGTGTAGTTCCAGCTACGTGCTTATTTAGCTGTTTTAGCGTATAAGCCAATTAAATAATTTTAATTTGACTTAAGTTTTTATGTGGGCCCAATCTCTGAGCTATTTCCGTCTCAAACTTTTCACGTGCTTCCCTTTTTTTGCAACGTTTTCTTACGGAGCAAGGAACTAAAGAAAAGCATGTTTTGACTGTTTGAGTTTTTATATTTTCTTCTGGAGGGTTGGGGTAGGGATAGGAAAAAAAAATGATCACTACTGAATGTGACTGCAAATAACTAGCAGTAGTCTAGGTAAAGCAAATAAGTTTAATTCATGGCTATACCTTGTTGTAAAATATTTATTAATGGTTCCATTCTTACTTTTGCTCCAGTTATCTCAAGTAAACTTTAGGAAAATATTTTCATGAATTTCATTAGGCTAAATACCTTTTCTTATTAAGTAAAGCCCTACAACAGAGCAGACGTTCGTGTTGTTAAACAACAGTTCCTAACGGTGGGATTGAATGTACTTTTTTATGGTGTTTTAAAAGGTTTCTGTCCCCTTGAAGCTTTTGTTACATCCCAACTGGCTAGAGGTAGGATGACAACTTACAAACCTGATGGAAAGAAGAACTAGGATTACAAGTCACAGAAGTGGCTTGTTCTGTACACAGTTTGTAAATTATTCACATTGTTATTTTATTTGTTTCAGTGATATCATTAAGCTGCCATTGATACACAAAAATGCTGTAAAATGGAACATAATGTGCTTTTCTAACTCCATCTTATTTGCATAGTGTGACATGCTTTAGCAGTTGCTGCTACTATAGTCTTACACGGAAAAGGAAAGATGAAGAGTAAGTTACTTAAGATAATCAGGTTAATTGTAACTCTGAGACAGACATGGCATGCCTGCATTTACAGATTGCCCCAGCTTAACTTTCATTGTTATAGCTGACAACGGTTTATCTCTTTTATACATGGCTCTCCGTCCTCCGTAGATTAGATCCAACTATTAATTTCCCTTGAAGGGATGGGCACTTGCAGGTCAGTGCTGACTTAAATTACCACTCAGTTTTAAAGAAAGTTGAGCAGTCTGTTGAACATGTGGGCTGCTTTTCACTTTGGAAGATACCCGTAATTGTGATGCTATTTGTCATTTTAAGACTAGGAATATGACCTGAGCTCCCAGGCCCACATAGCAAATAAACACTCGTGTCTCTTGGGTGTAGTACCACTAGCCTACTGCTAGCTTTGGCTCGTTATACCGAGATCATTGAACATTTAATCCTTTTGATGTACCGTGTGTGTGATATATGAGAATGAGTGAGTGGGTGTTGCTTGGAAATATCCTCTGTTCATCCATAATATAAACAGGCCATACTTACTGGTCCCTCGGTAACCGGTTTCTGGCTCGGTGTTTAATCTGCATTCTCCTGGAAAGATTGTATGTTGGACCTGATTCTGTTTGTATTAGAAAATTATCTAGAGTTTGTAGAAATTCTAATGATTTACTATATAGGATTCCAGCGTATATAACCTACACTGAATGCCCTGATAACTCCTTTACCCTATATATCATAACTGCTTGAGTAATGAATCACTCTAATCTTTGGTTTAGGCAGTATGCAACAGACCCCAACAACATCTTTTTAGAGGCTACATCCAGCGAACTGAAGTTCATTAACTCATGAGCTACCAGTACTGTACCTTGTTGCTTTTCCTGGCTGTCTGCTCCTCGATGCTGTACCATCTTTTGGTTTTACATATTTGCTAATGATTTATATACAGTAAATCATCTCATGATAGTGATTAGAAAATGTTTCTTCCCATTTTCAGTTCTGTTATCCCAGACTCTCTAGATTAGAAAACAGAACGCCAGAAGAGAGTGAGGGGGAGTATGTGCTTCATCAGTTGTATTTTTCTCATTATGCTCTCAGTGTGTATTTGTATTGCGTTTACCACCTCTTGCACTGACAATATGACTTCTTTCCAGCTGTTCTACCTTGTCTCCAAGTGACAAACTATCACCCTGCTCAATACGATGGAGTCTTTCACTTTACACTTTCGTTTCCATTAGAATGTGGAAAGTATGGTCAGATGCTCAGTTAGGAGAAGCACATTCCTATGAATTATTTCCTGCGTTTGCAGAAAGAGAGGATTTTTGAGGTGAGTTTTAGGACTTCCCTTTTATGAACACTTTAAGATACCCGAAGTGTCTCAGTCCATGAAGTCCTGCTAGATGGTGCCTCATGTATTACATGTATTATCCAAATCTGTTTCTCAAAGAAGCGTTTGCTTTCTCATATGCTGTAATGCTTCAAACTATGCATCTTCTTTCATATATGGTACCCTGCGCTTGTTCACTAGGAAGGTTTCCTTTTTTTTTTTTCTCTCTCCTTTCCAAAAGAAAGGAAAGCATGATGCATCCAGAATGGCGAAAAGCTTTTCCTGTCTTCTCCTCTCTACACCCATCATCTTCATGTACGGAGAAAATTAACTGGAAGGAATCGCTTTTCCTTTCCAGTATCTCCTGGCATGGGCTACCCTCTCCAGCAAGCTATACATCATATTTTGCTGCTTAGCTCCTTGACACAGAGGGATCAGTCCTTCGGTCCTCCGAGGGCTGGATTTAAGGCACAAAACAGTCTCCCTTGCCAGTTTGGTTCAGGAGTTACGCAGCATGAAGGCGAAAGACCGCATTCTAGATGCTGCTGCCTCTGAGCCCATCCTTCTTGTTTATTTGACAATTAAGCCAAAAAATCCCACACCCGACCCTCTAGCAATACCTGTTTAAGTAGGAAGGACTTGTCAGCAGCCATGTCTTCGTGACACCTGTGTTCCTCTGGAACGCCAGCGCTTACAGAGTGCATGCAGAACACAACGTGATGTACAGTAATCTTTGCCAAGGGTGGCAAAACGAATTTTTGGAAGACCACATTACTCAAGCATTTTCATTCTGAAAACTGTAGCAGCTGTTAATTACTCTTAAATGGTTATAATAGAGTAACTGAGTGCAAAAGACTTCCTGAATCTCAGTAATGACCACAGACATTATTGCCATCATGAGACAGTTTATATACCGGTCAATTTTGCATAATTTTTAGTTTAACATCTGTTTAAATGTATTGGTATCTTGAACCATATGATTCCAAAAAGGTAATAGAAGCCCTCAACTGTTCTGGAGGTGTCCAAGGCCAGGTTGGACGGGGCTTGGAGCAACCTGGGCTGGTGGGAGGTGTCCCTGCCCAGGGCAGGGGGGTTGGAACTGGAATCTTCAAGGTCCCTTCTGACCCAAACCATTCTGTGATTTTATATTCCACTTCTAGAAAGTTTACAGTTCTAGTATTTACTTCAGAACTCTTCTTGTTAGGTAGGGCCCAGAGGCACTTCAAATACTACTTAAGAAGTAAAGAGTTGCAGAAATGAGAGTTATTACCTGCTTGTTGGTTACTACTTGGGCAAATTAGCTTCCTAATTCAACTGTGCATACAGATCCATTTATGTCATTTAAACTGTGTTTGCGTATACATTCCGTGCTGGGCAGCTGAAAAGGAGAAGCAGAAAAGTGGCAAGCACAGGAAACCGCAACCGGCCGCTTGGTAATTAATACTGCTAGAACTCTTATCTGAAGTGCACAGAACTGGCACAATGGATGCAATTAAAAGCATACTGACACTTTTGAGTCCATATTACTTACAAGTTTGAGTGCTGTGGGCTTAAACAGTAACAAATGTTTTCTGTGTTATAGCCGCTCTTGTGGCGTATTTTGCTGCCAAAAAGTTCTAGTAGGTATGACACGTTCATACCTGTGCCTTCTGCAAGAGGGATAACGTGCCTTTCAGCTCCTCGCCACCCATTTCGTGTTTTGTCAGCTATGAGAGCAAGGTCATCTGATTAAAAAAAATACACATAGTACTAATGACTAGATATTTTGTTTTTCTAGTTTTACTAGGGGTGGGAGGGGAGAAGGAATAAAAAGAAAATACTCTGTTTTCTCACTTTTAAATCTGATCAGCCCAGCGTAGCATAACATGTAAGAATTTGTTACCTTGAGTTTTGTAACCTAGAACACATCTTCAAAAAGAGTATCCAGATCTGAGTAGAAGACTTCTAACAATGGTTTGTTTCAGTGAGGCTCACACTCGCTAATTAGATGTCTTATTTTCATTAGTACCTGCTTTAGTTTGTTGGTATTATTATATTTCTGCTCGATTAAGCGTTCTCATTTCTTAACTTCCATAGTTTTTTCATTTGATTTAAGCTGTTTGAAGCCAAACGCCTGGATTAAAGGCAGCATTGGGCTTACAACAAGCCTGCATTTGACTTGGTCAGTTGAGATTTTTCTGCTCTTTCACCCAAAATTCAAAGTCAAGAGCACTTAAAACGATCTTTTATGGTATAGTGGAGAACACAAACTGAAAACCATAAATCTTTTGAGAGCTGGCAGCAGCGAACGACATCTTAACCGCAAACCCAACTGAATATTTTATCTTCCACGTACACATCTCTGCCTAGGAACGCAACTTTCCAGAAATGACCGTCGGTTGGATGGCTTTGACGGATGTCACTGTGGGTTGCTCCTCCGGCGAAACTGCCCCTGATATGCTGAGCAGTGCCTCTTCTTCAGCCCTTACAGAAGGCAAACGTGCTACCGCAAGCGTAGTTTTCTTGCCTTGATTCTTACAGGGATTTAATATAAGTTACTGTCCATTACATAGCAAAATGCCGTCAGTGCAGTGGGGTAATGGGGGAAAAAAGGGACAGGAACAGCAGCATCCGATCTCATTCTAGCAGCAGCAGCGCTGAAAGCCCCCCCTCGGGTCCTATAATGCAGTTTTGAGTCTTTTCTTATCCACAGAGTGGAGGTCTAAAGTATCGATGTGTCTTTATTTCTTAAGAAGCTTGTGCCCATAAGAAGGTTCTGGATGGTCTGTATGAGTCAGATAAGACTTTAGGAACAGCGAGTCATTGTGGCACTAGAATGCCACGCTGAAAACACTCAAACTACCTCTTAGCAAGGGCAGGTTTTGTGATATTCGCAAATTAGGCACTTTTCTTACAACATCACCTAATCTTTGCTTTTAAATTCTACATTCCAGCATCTGTAACTTTACAGGGAACCATAGGCTTAGCCTAAAAAGCTGTATGATTTGCAATAGGAAAGTATTTTGTTTGTTAGTTTTAGATTTTGTTTTGTTTGTTTAGATTTCTCTTCATGAGCAAATTTTTGTAACCATATAAGGAATATCCCTTGACATAATGAGTAGTAATACAGAACGAAATCAATGTTAACGATTATTAGGAATGTAACAGAGGAATTAAACAGAAACCACCACTGTGATTATTTAAATCTGCAACAAGCATACAAGGACTGTATGCAATCTTTTTTTTATTCATTTCAATTATGTATGAAAAAATGGTTTAGAGAAGGATGACAAAGACAAATGTACAAAATTATCTTCTGCATAAAGAAAAAGCATACTGACTAGGAACCTTCAGGGAAAAAAATAAAGACAATTAAGGGGTATATAGAAGGAAGTTTACAAAATCAGCAGTGTAGAGGAGAATGTAGATAGGGATGTATTTCAGTTGCACCATAAGAATGAGAAGCATGAAATTAACCCAGTGGTATTCAAAGCAAACCAAGGAAGACCGTTCTTCATACAACATAATATTAAGCTGGCACATGGTGTTACGGATAGTGAAAATTTACATGATCTCAAAGTGCGACGGTTCAGATTCCTGGAAGAAAAGTAACTTCAGAGCTGTTATATAAAAAAGATAACATTTCTGCTCGAGAAGCTTTTGAGCTGTGTCTTGCTGAGGTCTAGAGAATATTCTGGGGAAGCACAGTGATGTGCTTGCCTTCATCTCTCCCAGGCACCTGCTGTTGGTCACCGTGAGGGTCAAGATAGCAGGCTAGACAGACTCTTTCCCCAGTATTTTCACTCAACATACTGCATCAATTTCAAAAGTAATTTGAGGGCACCTAACAGGAAAACGGAGTAGGAAAACATTTTGTATATTTTATCAGGATTTACCTCTGGAAAAAAAGGTCTCACCTCTCTGAAAAAGAAACATTACTTTGAGGATACAGCTGTCTGAAAAAGGCTTGATGGGTTTGGTGTTTATTGCATCTCAATCGCTTCTGGTTCAAACAGGTTATTATTGCAAAAAAAAAAAAAAAATTGCTCTTTCTTTGGGAGCGATGCAGGCTGGTGTGCACTCTGGTGGCTCTTAGATTGGGATGGTAGGCAGTCACTGTTCATTTAGTGCTATGAATGATACAAGAATTCTTAAACTTTTCTCACTTAACCTATACAGGCTATATCATCTATGAAGGGAACTATATGTCGATTTGATAAGCTGTTTTTAAGTGACTAATATAGGGCACCAAACAGACTTCTTTTAAAAAATATATGCTCGGATTCTTTCAGGTCCTTACTGGTTTCCTTCATTGACATTTTACATGTTTTCATAGTTATCCTGTTTGGACATCAATATATTTCACATTCACTTTTTAAAAACAGAAAATAAAAAAAAAATCTAGTAGTGTCTGTTACCTATGAGCAAAATAACTCATCTAACTTGATACGTGCTGCATGACTTATTGCTGTTATTATTCTTGTCTGTGATCATATTAGGTTCAAAGAGGAACTATTAAATTTCTTTTAAAAGGAAAAAAACCTAATCTTAGTCTAGTAACTACTAGGTATCTGGACAGAAAAATCCTGTGGTTATAGCCAATTTCCCCTATTATATTGTATTTTTTATTACTATTCCTCTTCTTCAATGTTGCAAGATAAAACAAAACATTAAACTACACGTTTTCTTTAGGAGAGGAGGAGTATTTGGGGGGTTTTGGTGTTTTTTTGTTTTGTTTTCAGAACTAAGTATAAATATTTCCAGAGGCATACAGTTGTATATGAGTTTGTTTCCCTGCTCCTTAGAGGGGGGAAAAAGAAAAAAGTCCTTTTTTAACAGAGGGAAAACAACCAGTTAAGCCTTGTCCTCCCTTTCTGAATGCGCACACCTGTAAGCTACCACAGTTTAAAAAGGAGTATTTTTGTGGGAGCTATTTGTTAAAATAGTATTACCTGCCTAGATTCTTGGCTTGCTTTCTTCTATTCAAAACAATTGGTAATTTTTAAATGGAAAAGAAAGCATTTTTGTAATGACAGAATCCACTTACTGTAAGCCTCATCTTGTCCTTAAATTACATTTTCATTCCTACAGAATGAAGAAATAGAAAGATGTGTTGCTGAGTATGCCAAGTTGGAAAAGGAGCACTTCCCTTGCTTTTCAATGCAGGACTGAACTTGATGGAGAATCAGAGATTGGATTTGTGACACAAAATGCTGGAGCTCTGTTGCTATCGATTTTGCCAGGACCAAGGGATTTGAAAACCAAAACGTCTATAGATTTCTTCATCATGTACTGTTCTGCCTAAAAAGCAAAACTCAAGGGATGAAGCTTTCTCAGTGAGGATAGAGGAAAATTTTGGTGTTGATTTTTAGTAAACGTTGGATTTTACTAGTATTGGAATATCAGCCTTACTTATTTTTTTTGTAAGCAAATAGTGAACACAAGGCTCTAAATTACGTCCAAAGTGGAACTTCTTATAACACTGGGACTTGTGTCCGATTCACGGGCAAAAACTTGGTGAACTTTTCTGCTAATTCAATACAACTTAGATTCTTACTTCGTTTTAACACTTTGGTCTCTGAATTGAAAACAAAATCTTGCTGAAGGGAAGTGGGAAAAGTCAGGGAAACGGAGAAAGCAAATCTTTAGAGTCGAACAAAGCGATGCTTTCAGAGTTAAATATCAGATGTCAAAGGGGGAAAATACCTATTTAATTCCCATATTTGTGGAATTATAACTACTCTTCTTCTGTAGGTAACCTATTTTAAGCAACATTTTGGTAACTGTCAGTTACCAAAACATACGGCTACATGTTTTATTCATTTCATTTTAACTATTCTGGTAGCATGCATGTGACTGAGCAGCAGGATGTCTTTCATGTACAAAACGCTGACCAAATATTGGTAAAACTGCGCTCCTGGCAGTCTTTTATTTTAATAAAAGAAAAAAAACCTTAAAGGCCCCAGTGGATCTGGTAAAGGTTTGTGTTGCTTCTTCCCAACGCAGGATGACTATGAGTATGGGAGGATAACAACCTGAAAACTTCTGATATACGAGTATCGGTAAATATTTTCATAAAGTGTAAACGTACTGTAAGAGCATTAATGACATGCTTTCTGCTTTCCATGGATGTCTTGTGGCCTTCTGCCTAATCTTTGGAAACAATAACTGTGACACTGATGTATTCAGTGCTATTGTGCCGGTTGTATTAGGGGGCGAAAAAAAAAAAAGACACTTCAGAATAAGATATTCTGTTTAAGACACATTTGGACAAACCAGGGGGTAAATCTGCCTGGGAAAATGGGATTTAAGTGTCTAGAAAACAAGATTAGCCTTTTCCATTTGATCTTTGGTGAAATCATGTTGAACTGAGATGTTTCAGAGTTGACAGCTCCCGGTGAATTCACTTTTTCTTCGTGTTCCTGAGCGGGAGAGCAGAGGCCACAGGCCCTGCTGCCCTTTTATTGTCTTGGGGCTCTCTGGAGTCAATTCTCAGGCAAGAACTTGTGCTGCGTATATTGAGTAGCTAGGGCTTCACTAATAGTATCTGACACTATAATAGCTTCCCAGCCAAAATTATAGAGAAAGATTAGATGGATTCAAACCTCTGTGGTTAATAGGATATGTTACTTCACGCAAGTTTTTTCTTCTTTGAAGTGAGAATGCTTAATGAATGTCATAGTGTAACTGTAGCCCTTGCAACTTCCCAGAATTACTACCTCAAGTAGGTGGCAAAAAAAGTAAAAAATAGATCTCTCTCTCTTTTTTTAATAAAGAACAAACATAAGCCTCTGTACTTAAAGCAAAAAGGTTATGTGCTACTTTTTACTTAATTATGTAATGACGACATAATGCCACATTATGCCACATAAATGGTGAAATTTAAAAAAAAAAAAAAAAATACTACCACAGCTGTGAAATTTATTGTGTGGCAGACAAGCTAAATTCAGGAGGAAAAAAGAAAATCAGTGGGATTATTATCTGTTCATAATTTTGTAAGAGACAATCAGCGTTCTAAGCAGAGATTAAAAGTACAGTGCCTCCGAAGACCACTTCTGGCATGTGGAAGCTGTATCTCAGCTGGCGCTCGTTCAACTCTGCTATTTAATTCAGTTGAGCAGTTTACATTTATTGCACAAGACCTTTAGGGTGGATACATATAGAATCTCCTCATCCACAGATAAATATTTACCGTTTGCAATGAGAATGCTTATAAAGGTATTGGGTAGAATTTTCTAAGCGGTCTCAAATGTTAGTGAAAACAAGTGTGGCATTCAGAGAAACTAAAATTAGTAGCTCCCATAAAACCTGGTATTTCTGAAAATCAGACTGTTTGCATAAAATAATTGATATTTAGATATAAATGAAAGAATACCTGAACACAGTTGTCTTGTTTCCATTGATTTCATTCTTGTGAGATACACAAAGGCAAAGCAGCGCTGTTTAAATTATACCCATAAATTTGATTCCAACAGAAGGAAGGGGTCAACTCGTGGGGCGTTCTCACATCTGGTTTGCTGAAAACCCATCCCATAATACATGCAGAACGTAAGGGCTACCATAGTGCTGTGTGAGTAAGGAAACTCTGCGTGCTTCTCCACTAGTCTGTGAAATTCTGAGACTCTTACTGAAAACACCGTTCCACAATAGTCGTCCAAAAGCGGATCTGGACATATAATCAGTCGTGTATGATGGGACCAGACTCAGTGACGATCGGAGCTGTGGTTTGGAATCAAAGGAGTTCCTTTGTGATGAGAGAGACATACGGGAATGCACTTTGTCTCAAGGACGTGTATCTCTGACTTAGAAGGCTTTATAATTGTGGGTAAAATGCTTATTGTTGCTCACCTCCGCAAGCAGAACTATAGGTTAGCAACTCCCAGTTGGGTGGTTGTGTTTGCTCTTTTTTTTTTTTATCCTCAAATGATTTTTTTTCTCCTTTTTTTTTTTTTGAGAAGAACAGTATTCTAAATCTCATCTGAAAGAGAAAAAATAAAGTGATTTTGGATTTTAATATTAGCTATGTTGTTCATCCATGATACCATTGAAGAGGCTTTGTGTGAGGTTTTGTTAAATGCATTTTTACCTACAATCAAATCAGATTTGCAAAACACCCTTCTGCTCTCTTCTTTACCTGGTAGGCTTAGGATACGTTTTGTGTCTATTATGTGATAGGCCCCTCAATTCCAGGAATTAACATACTCTATAAAACATAGCAGTTCTACAGAAATCTCTCCCAATTCACTCAAAACAAATGAAACCACAACCAAATATCCTTATTATCATACCGAGTCCAGCAAGGCAGTTTACCGTCTT
Source organism: Pluvialis apricaria (assembly GCA_017639485.1). NCBI lineage: Eukaryota > Metazoa > Chordata > Aves > Charadriiformes > Charadriidae > Pluvialis > Pluvialis apricaria. Next base: position 2,766,643 of record CM030010.1, on the reverse strand, counting down.
AGATGAAAATCCTCATAAAGTTATGATTATCACTAATGCATGTTGTAAATTTTGTAGTTGAGGTGCAAGAAAAAGGAAAGAAAAATGGCGCACTTGTATGGAAAAAATGAACCTATAAAAGTGGTTTCTTCTTCCTTGATAAAACTGTAACCTTTACTTATTGAGCAGTATCTGCTCGCTTTGCTCATCAGAATATTTTGAGCGTGTTATTCCTGAAAAATTAAAGGAGTCGTGACATCACCAAAATTGTTAGCAAATTTCTCTCACAAAGCAGTCTTTTATAAGAGAGGTTCTCTAACTAGAAAGAGCCAATTTGTTTTTTAGTTTTCAGAGTTTGCAAGATTGGCAGCAAAAAAAGTGGGGGGAGGTGTTGTCTGGTTTTTTGGGGGGGGTGTAAAATGAGAACCTTTTGATATTTAGGGTTTTTTGGGGGAAAAAAAAACAACCAGCCCCTATCAAAAAACACTCTGCACCCCACTCCTACACCCACCCTCCCCCCTAAAAAATACCATGAGGCCCTATCATGAGGTTCTGAAGACTCTTCTAGGTATATTACCACTCATAGAAGTTGACAGCTTGAACTTCCTTGTGAGGAACTACTAAGTCTGTATCTACCTTCCCTGAGAAAGTAATCCCAGAATTTGAAAATTAGACTTTTTAAGATCAAATTCTTCCTCTAGCAGTAAGAAATTAATTGATCTAGTTAGTGTTTTTTTAAAAAAAGATTTCATACTGATCAAATGAAAAGTAGGGTTTCTTTCTTTTCTGACCTGGAGTCTATTCTTTACATGTCTCTTGCTCCGCCTCAACTTTTTAAGCTTTTCCAACCCTGCTTGTGTCTGAAACGTGATTGCCTTCATTTAATCAGTAGCCTGCTTTCTCACTTAGCACTCTTTATGGCAGATTTCATAACAGCAAGACTGTATCCCAGAATTCAGTCAGAATTTCAGATCATCTGGCAATATATTATTTCTATTCTGCTTGATTTGTGGATCAAGCATTTGTGGATCCTCTGTGGCTGCCCCATCCCTGGAGGTGTCCAAGGCCGGGTTGGACGGGGCTTGGAGCAACCTGGGCTGGTGGGAGGGGTCCCTGCCCAGGGCAGGGGGGTTGGAACTGGGTGATCTTCAAGGTCCCTTCCATCCCAAACCATTCTGTGATTTTGACAGTACAAATGTCTTTGGTGGGAAACTTGTCTTGGGCAGAAATCAATGTACTTTAATAGAAATCCCCCCATGGGAAAGATGAGAGGATCTAAAATGGACATCTGAGCAGCCAGTTCCTAGATTGGATCTACACAGTGCTGTGGCAAAGCATCTATGGCAGCGCTGTTTGCTGCTGCCAGCTTTGTTAGGCAAAATGATGTCAAAGTATTCACTTTAGATATTCATTTACTATATTAACACATGGCAGACTTTGGGTTTCTTCCCCCCACGCAACCACCACCCCCCCCAGCTTGGTGTACAGAAAGAATGCATAAAATCCTGGGTCTATAAAGTAATCTCAATAGCTGTAGGACTTGACTCTGCCTTCTCCTTCACGTACGATGGTACGGAACTCCCCCAGTAGTGAAGCAAGGAATGACCTGCACTTATCTAATGGCCCGATCCAAGAAGAAGTCCTGTCTCTGTTCTGTTTCTTCTCTTCCCATGTAGCGGAGCTTATGGGCTTTGAGAGGCTGCCTTTGACTGCATGCTAGTCTGTGAAACAGGCTAAAGTAGGGTAACATCAGAAAATGGGAAATTTGGAGAAAAAGAAGATTACTGAAGATATAGATGGGGAAAAAATAATCCTCTGAGTATCCCTTCTGTGCGTGACTTGGACCCCTGTATGGATATTGTCCCTGACTATAAGAGCTCTGGCTATGGATAATTCAGAAAAAGGGCGGTAATAATTTTAATTTCTGATTATTGAGCGTATTCTGGTTGCTAGTAGAGTGTGAATATTGTACTGCTGGGAGAGACATCATGCAGTTAGACTGGCTCTGTAACTCTTTATACTAATTCAAGGAATCCCAGTGTATTACAGAGGATGGAGGTGGAAAAGGACTTTGCTCTATACAGTACAATTCACAGTCAATGTAATTTTGCTCTCTTGATGTAATTTTTGTCTAGATAAATTCGTTTTTCACTGTGTCCCATGGAAAGGAAAACCTGTCTATAATGAAGAGTAATGAGTTTTAATTTAAAAAAGAAAAATCTTTCTTTTACTGCTGTAAATACTACAGTCTCTATAGTCTCTATAGTGACTGATTATGAAAAGTGCTCAGAATTAATTTCTGAGTTTCTCAGAATTAGCAAAAATAGCTCTGCTACCACAAGCTGTTTCAAATACAGTTCATAAGTATTACAAATGTTTAAAAAAAAATCCAAACCTTTAATTGAGATAAGATCCACTGGTAGTTGTTATGAAAATTCACTAACCATCATCTAACATGACGTTAGCTTCACTTTACAACTTCTTAGACTGACTTCAGCCAATTGCAATGTGATTTTTTTTTCATTCACTAATTTGATAATTCTCCAGTAAAACCTACTGACACATCTAAAAATTGAGATCTATTATACCTTTCAAATTTTGTTCAATAAAGAGCTATAAAGAATGAGCAAGACATAAATGTAAAATGAAAGCATGAAGTCAGTCAGTCAACAAGCAAACACTCCTCTTATTTTATCAAGTTTGCCATTACCTTTACTCCATTTTGATAGTCAAGCTGCCAAGTTGGAGACTAATTTAATGGATTTAATTACTTGCCTCACTTAAATTTCTGGCCCCTTTTCCTCCTCTATTTCTTGAACATCCCATTATGGCGTTGGGGCTCCACAGGGATGGATTTTCCAATGTCGATTCTCAGCATGAGGCTTCTCTTCTGTAACTTTAGGGATCTCAAAGTTAGCGTACAGTGTCCCCTAATACCAACAGAGAGAAAACATATTTTAGTGCATGTCCTAAAGTAAGTGCCAAAGAAATGGAGAATGATTTCTTCTCTGGAAGGGGCCTATGGCTCTTCATTGACTGTAATGGGCAACCAGAAGTTTGGCTTCAGACTAGAACCCTAATTCTGGGACGACAAAAGGGAGGTGAGATCCTCTTCCATTTCTTTTACTCTTTCCGGGTGCGGTTCGTTTTGCTGAATATCTGCCCACACATGACTACTGTCGAAAACAATTGTAATTCTCCTTTTGGATTTCACATTCTTTGGCCCCGTGTGAGTCAGTGAATGCTGGCATGGTGTAAGTGGAATATCAAGGCAACGGTGCCCTTGAGGCATCCTGGCAGTTGCATGAATTTGGGGATTTCTGTGTATTGTGGAGGCTGGAACAAATACAGTTCAAGTGATGAACTGAAGAAAAGGTCAAGCAAGCAGAAACTTTTTTTTTTTTTTAATCTTTGCGTGGTAAAAATCAGTAGGAATAGCCTGTAAATTTCTATTTCTAAGATAAACTATCTTTTTAATGAAAGAAAGCAGTTAAATGTGCTCTGAAATGTCAAACTGACAGCTCTGTTTTGTTAAAATCAAATGGTTTGGCTTTGCGTCTTAGGAGGAGGGTAAAAAAGGAGTTTGCTTATAAGGTCAAGTGTTCAAGCCAACCTGAAAGAATGAGTAGTGTTATAATTACTCCCACTGCTGTGCAAACATGAAGCTGATGGATGAAATGAGCCTTCTTCATTATGAACTGTGATATTGTATATTTAGGGTAAGCTTTTGAAAACTCACAGAGTTTAGTCCCAGCTCTTTTTGACCTTGACTGAGACTAGATTGAACTCAAAAGGTTTTTTTTACTCCTCCTGGCACCCAGCATTATTGTTTAACAAGGCATCTGCTACACAGTTTAACTAAACAATAAGTCACACAATAAATATGCAGAAAACCCCTTGAAACTACTGTACTGTAACGTCTAGACTTTGAAGTTCTGTTTGGGAAAAAAGGGAATACACTTCTCCTCTGTAGTTTTAAAAATCAAATGATTTTTCAAGACCTCCTGTGAACATTAACAGCCTTGCTATTAATGTCACTACAGGAATATATCACTTTCCCGTTTGAGTGAAAGAGAGTCTTATCCTTTTTGGATAGAGCTCCGACATAGTTGAATAAGAGCAACAAAAGGAAAAATCACTTATAAAAATCAGATGTGATTTGAAAGAAGCCTATTAAAATGTAAAAGGATAAAAGTGCAATTAATAATTGTTCCTAATTCCCTCTGGCTGCTGTGATGATTTCTGTGCAAAACTGTGGACTATAAACATTATCCTATCGGGTGAATGTAACACTCATTTCAGAACTGTGTGGAAACAAACGTCCCTTTGGACTATTTTAATTTTGATGTAATTTTACCAGCTAGAATGCGAGAACTCCAAAGATCCACCAGCAAACACCAATTTTCATTGGAGACTTAGTAGGAGTAACCCAAGAGCAAAAAGTGTGTGGTGCAGCCACCTGCTATCTGCAGACCCTCGTAAGCATTAAATTGCTTTAAAAACTTGAATGTAGTTTGTATCGTCTCTTTTGTGGCTGTCTTTGTAGCAGGCAGCAGCAGCACTGTGTAGTTTGGGTTCGCTGACCTTCACCAGGTTCTCCGACAGTCCAACCTCCTCTGTCCCTCAGGAGCTGAGGTAGCTGGGAACGCAGCACCAGTGCATTCCCTCATCCTGCAGCCCTTCCCCAGTCTGGGGGCCACTCCTGACTGGTCCCATCTCAAGGGAGCAGGACAATAAGATGGAAGCATGACCAGGACTTTATTCTATTTAGGTGAGATGGCCGTGAGTGGCCCTACAGTTGTATAAAGGATCTGGGAGTTCTGGTGGACAAGTTGCCCCTGAGTCAGCAGTGTGCCCTTGTGGCCAAGAAGGTCAATGGTCTCCTGGGGTGCACCCAGCAGAGTGTGGCCAGCAGGGCGAGGGAGGTCATCCTCCCCCTCTACTCTGCCCTGGGGAGGCCACATGTGCAGTATTGTGTCCAGTTCTGGGCTCCCCTGTTCAAGAAGGACAGGGAACTGCTGGAGAGGGTTCAGCGGAGGACTACAAAGATGCTCAGGGAGCTGGAGCACCTCTCTGCTGAGGAAAGGCTGAGAGCCCTGGGGCTGTTCAGCCTGGAGAAGAGAAGGCTGAGAGGGGATCTCATCAATGCTTATCAATACCTACAGCGTGGGTGTTAAGAGGATGGCACCAGACTCCTTTCAGTGGTGCCCAGTGACAGGACAAGGGGCAACGGGCACAAACTGGAACACGGGAAATTCCATCTGAACATGAGGAAAAACTTCTTTCCTTTGAGGGTGGCAGAGCACTGGCACAGGCTGCCCAGAGAGGCGGTGGAGTCTCCTTCTCTGGAGAGCTTCAAAACCCGCCTGGATGCGTTCCATGGGTGAGCTCTGGGTGAGCCTGCTCTGGCAGGGGGGTTGTGACCAGATGATGTCCAAAGGTCCCTTCCAACCCCTGCTATTCTGTGAGAAGGACTAGAACACAATTATGACTAACCTGCTGGGGTTACTAGAGAGGAAAAACAAAATCTTGCTCAAAAAAAAGGTGATGGCAAAGCTGGCTTTTTGACCACTCAAAATTTTAAAGCCGCAAAGGGCAAGCAAAGGTGACTTCTCTGCACCTCTGAAAAATATCTTAATGTAATCATCCACATTTTGGAACCTATGTGTTTTTTTTTTAATAAAATATCCACAAATTTTAGCTTTTTTTTATTTTATATGCTTGCACCTCTACCTCCTCCTTCTCTGTCTGGATCAGCCGGTTACCCTGGGAAGATGCCATCGCTGCAGGGAGTCTTACTAAGAAGCTGGGGTTGGTTTTAGTTTTGAATACACTCAGGCTTATATTCATTATCAACAGAGAAGATTAGGTTGAGTTCCACAGCTGGAACCTGCTACTGAAAATGGTCTGTTGCTCTACCCTTTGCACTTAAGAGTTTTACGCTGGGACAGATTAGTTGAAGTGTCCCTGTGGAGTATAGCTGTAGGTTTGTGATGGGATAGGAATTTTAAAAATAGCTTAGGCCCAGCATGCTACCCGCTTTTTGGATCAGTAGTAGCTGCTTAAATTCAAGTTACAAAGAGATAAGCAACCAGAATGCTGATGATGTGCTGTATGAAGGCTGCTTTGCCCAGTGACGCTCTGGTCCCATGTTGCGTGCATCAGCTGCTGAGCCTGGCCTGAAGGGTTGAAAGTCAAGAGATAGGCCAATGGAGAGAGGTTAACTGGTTGTGCTGAAAGGAAGAAACAGTCGAGAACTGGTCTAAGAATGTCTCTTATTACCTAAATTCATGAATGATAAAGGGGGAAATTTGCACGGCTTTCACTATATCACAGGGAACTAGGAGCTGTGCCACCCAGCATTGAGTGCTTCGGAAAATGAAACTTCCTGGCAAGACGGTGAAGGAAGGAATTGCTTGTGGCCTCTGATGCAATCTGCATATCAATGCACCTTTGTTCCTTAATTCTTTGTCATTGCTTTTTCTTTTTTTTTTTTTTTTTTTTTTCTTTAGTGGCTTTTGGGAAATGAAAATGTTAGGGACTGAAGTTTGAATTCTTACAGATGGTGGTTCTGTATCCTTCTGGTTTTGTGCCCAGGATGTATCCTTAGGTCTGATAGCAACAATAACACTCTTGATTCAGCGCAAAACATACAACTTTTTGAAGGGAATATGTTATGGTTTTTATTAAGCAATTGTTTAGCAGAGAACAAAACCTTCTTAGTAACCAAGTTAAGCATGGTGCCAATTCAAACTATTAGTAATGGTAACTTCCTGACCAGAAATTGCTGTGTAGGTTTCTTGTTTTGCTTTGTCTTATCATTTGTTTTAAAAAATAAATACATAAATAAAATTAAAAAATCCACTTCTTTACTGTTTTTCTGTGATATGTATCCAAAAAGCAGATACATGGGTTTTGGTTTAGGTTTTTTGTTTTTAAGATGGAATGATTAAATCTAGTTTCAATGGGGATAGCAATAGCACTCTTCATTCATTTCATTGCAGATTATAATGAATATTTTACAGATCGGGTTTGCTGTCTACTTCCTTCCAACCCTATCTGTTGGACTGACTTCTGGTGCAATAATGATGTGTAAAAATAAGTATTTTTGTTATGACTAAGTATACGTGGTGTGAGCATGAGACTAAAGGACATGAAGAAATTTACTTTGTGGTTTGGACCTGAATCAACAAGAAATTCATTCAGTTTCCCTCAAAATACAAGAAATGTCCTATTGGCTCAGACAAACCATCTGTCTAGACTGTCTATCTAGTTTTGTGTCTCTAACAGTTGCAGTTGAACGTGCTATTTAGGGAGAGCACACAAGACTGTCTGCTTCTGCAGTCCGTTTCCTCCAGCATCTGCACTCATTGAACTAAGTACACAACATTGTACTCCTCTACTCCCACCATTCCCCCCCTCTTTTTTTTTTCATCGATTTATCATCCTGATGTCCATTAATTTGTCTGATCCATTTTTAAACCTCACAGTTGTCTGTCTCCAGCTTCTCATATCAACGTTTCCAGAAGTTCACTACTTGGTGTATCAAGGAAAAAAAACAACCAAAACCAACAAACCCAACCCCAAAACCCAACCCAAACCACAAACGCCTCTTCCATCATTTTTAAACTAATCTCCAACTATTTTCAACTACGTGAAAAATGAAGATGGGCCTAAGCAGGAATCTCAGATCTGAATGTCCCCCCATTTTGGTATGTTTGGTTTCTGAATCATAGGATCATAGAATGGTTTAGGTTGGAAGGGACCTTGAAGATCATCCGGTTCCAACCCCCCTGCCCTGGGCAGGGACCCCTCCCACCAGCCCAGGTTGCTCCAAGCCCCATCCAGCCTGGCCTTGGACACCTCCAGGGATGGGGCAGCCACAGCTTCTCGGGGCAGCCTGCGCCAGGGGCTCACCGCCCGCACAGGGAAACATTTCTTCCTAGGAAGAAAGGAATTGGTGAGACAGGGTGACTCAAACCCTGCCATCCTGAACCTCAGGAGGGGAGTTTCAACCTTCAGCCAATCCGCGTGATAGTTCACTGACAATGCTTTTGCTGACCACAAGGAATCAAGGGCAGCATGGGTGGAATACACCTTTCCTCTGTTGCATTTACAGACGAGATCTAGCTGGCAAGGCCAGGACAGACAGGCTTAAAATTGGAAATAATTTTGATAAAGTCAAGAAATGATTGGAAAGAAATAGGAGACAGTGGACGCCGTTCTGTTGGGAAATATGGGTGCTCCACTTACATTGGAAAAGTCAGAGCTACAACTGCAGGAAAGGGAACATCTGGCTGGATAGAAAATTCTCACAAAATATCCAAGAGTTACAGCTGAACACAAACATTCCACACAGGAAGGGACCTGCAGGGGAATGAGTTGAGGTTTTTTGTTGCGCTCAACACTGGTCAGTTTTGAAGAACCCCTTTACAGTGTCAGGTATCATCTTTCAAAGAACCCTTGGATCAACCAAAGATTATTCAAATGACAGTTATATGGATAAGCAGAACTTTAGAAAAGAAAAATCTATACAGAAATGTTGGAAAAACTGATCTTATTTAGCTTAAAACAAGATGACTAAGTAAGGAAGGGTAAGTGTTCAAACATGTGATGGGTTATTATAAAAAGACCAGGAGAAGAATTGACTTTGGTAAGGAAAACCTCTTAAATAATAAGGAAAAATGAGGATCATAATCAGTAATAATACATTACACTCTTCTGGGCTCGTAAATGAATTTGTGTCAATACTGTCTGACAATTTTTTTGAAGTTTTAATACTTCAGCAATTTGCAATGGAAGGGTTTAGCATATTCTTAATTTCCAGAACAGCCAAAATATTGAACAGAAAGTTTGAAGCACTGAAGAAAAGGGGGGGAGATGCGGCAGAATATACATGAGCAGAGAAGAGGTATGTAAGAGCAAAGTTAGTGGAAACTGCATCTATTTAGAGAAAAAACTTATTTCTGCCATTGTTTTAGCAATTATATAGAAATGCCTCTTGAATTGATTTAGGACTATTGTGTTCTGATACATTCCAAAATTTTATAAGTATGATTGGGAAAAAAAAGAGATTCTGAATACACTCTATCTTGTAGATTGTAACTTGGCAGACTGCTGCAGGAAGGTACGTAACACGGTAAGAGTTTGTACGTGTAGTGGTCGTATGCTGTTAAGTCCTAATGTGTTTTGTTGAACCTAAATTTGTTTATATAGTGACATGGCTTCAGTTATACACAGTTTAGATTGTGCACAGCTTTCAGTTAAGAGGCAGCGTAAATTTACAATCAGTCATTTTATTGTTTATAGTCAGAGGTTGTAACAAGGAACACCATCACCACACGGAGAGAGTAATTAGTTTACGGGATGTTAAACCAATATTTCCTGTGTACCTGTTCTCGTGTGAGACCTTGCATCGCAAGAGGGAAGAAAAACTATGGTAAAGAAAGATCCTAATGTAAGACAGCTGAATAAAATACGTGCTAGGGCTCACTCCCTTCTAAATTTAGGGCAGCCTTAGAGAAGAGAACTGTAATTTGCTTGGGGGAATTCAAACACTTTTCTGGAGACGCTGCCTCGTGCTGTCCATATTTGCACCACACTAACCCTTTATTATAGCAAGGGCTGCGAGGGGGTTATGCTACATCCGCTCTGTAGCAGAGAGAAATTCTAACGTTAGGTGCCAATCATCGTGATTGTAACAGTTTAGAAAGAGAATCCCTGAGAACAAAGAAATCCCAATAATCCTGTAATCCCTGAATATCAACCAGTGTCAAAGGGCTGAAGACTAAGGATTCTTCTCTTGTTAATTAACTTTCAAGAGGGACCAACTTCTGTAATAAATGAAAGAGACATTTCTAGATAATAAAAAAAGCGCAGGTTGCTCGGGCAAGTGCTGCAGAAAATTGTTTTGCAGCAGTGATGTCTTTCTCGTTGAATTGAAGTTACTCATCCTGACAATATTTTTAGAGAAAATGAATGGATAAAGCTATGTTTCATGATGCCTGGCTGGAGGTTTGGTGTAGAACAGTTTCCCATGGGTTAAGTTTTACAGGGAGGATGCCTGACCAAAGTCAAGGAAAAGATTTCAGTGGCTTTTGATGATCTTCAAGCCACCACGCTTGGATCCTTTTCTAGGATTATATAAGAAAATACTAAATAAGGGCCTGTACAAAAAAAGATAAGTTTTAAAGCTGCATGTGAGGAATGAGGAAGGCTGTTATGCACACAAGCAGTAAAACTGCGGCAATCCTAAACGTTCCCATTAAATCATATCTGTTTTATATATAGAAGAGGGTTTGAGGAGAGAAGTGGACTACAGCCTGAAATCCACCGCACCATCCTTTTTCAGTAGCTGAGTGTTCTCTTCTGTAGAACTGGTTACTCAAAGTGGATAAGCAATATGATAATAAATGTGTAATAAAACTCGGGATTGAAAGATTCAATTGGCAGAAAATGCATTAGTGAGCAGCTGTTCTAGTAGTTTGGCAATGATCCTGAAATGCCTTTTCTTTCTTTCTTTCTTTTTTTCCCTATACATATCAGGCTCATTTACAGTATTTACATAGAATTTTGATATTTAAGACACTGATCAATACCCATTTTTTTGCCCTGTGCTTTTAAGCATTAGAGGAAACATGGGGGAGTGCTGTCTGTAGAGGAACTAAGGACTGAAGCTTACTACAGTGCCGTCATCTTTTGGAATGACTCCAGAATGGCACTTCCACACTCTTTTGAGTTGCTGCGCTTGGGGAACAATGTTTTCTGGTTTTGAGAGATACATTAAGTATAAATTCCACTGAAACTCACTAGTATGACTTATGTGTGTTGAGACAAAATCAAACCGTGCTACCTGTCATTTTAGCTCTTGTGCATGCCTCTATATGTCTATTTAAGAGGTGAATGCAAAGGAGATTGCTTTGAATCAAACACCAGTAATGCGCCATCGCAGCCCAGAAGGCCACCAGCAACCTGGGCTGCATCAGAAGTGTGGCCAGCAGGGCGAGGGAGGGCATTCTGCCCCTCTGATCTGCCCTTGTGAGACCCCACCTGCAGTGCTGCCTCCAGCTCTGGGGCCCCCAAAATAGGAAAGACATGGACCTGTTGGAGCGGGTCCAGACGAGAGCCATGAAGATGCTGCGAGGGCTGAGCCCCTCTGCTGTGAGGAGAGGCTGAGAGAGTTGGGGGTGTTCAGCCTGGAGAAGAGAAGGCCCCAGGGGGACCTTAGAGCCCCTTCCAGTCCCTAAAGGGGCTCCAGGAGAGCTGGGGAGGGACTTTTTACAAGGGCATGGAGTGATAGGATGAGGGGGAATGGCCTGAAACTGGAAGAGGAGTGATTTAGGTTAGATATTGGGAAGAAATTCTTTACTGTGAGGGTGTTGAGCCCCTGGCGCAGGCTGCCCTGAGAAGCTGTGGCTGCCCCATCCCTGGAGGTGTCCAAGGCCGGGTTGGACGGCGCTTGGAGCACCCTGGGCTGGGGGGAGGTGTCCCTGCCCATGGCAGGGGGGTTGGAACTGGGTGATCTTTAGGGTCCCTTCCAACTCAAACCATTCTACGATTCTATGAACACAGCAGGTTCATCTAGACCCAGGAGAGGAATGTGCTTGGCAGATGTACGTTACACCAACCTGAACAACACAATGGGGTCTGGATCTTTTTTAACACAATTTTAAAACAACATCAAGAGAATTCATTTGAAGGAATCTTAGAGGTGACATCAAAAATTTCCTTTTTTCTGTCAATGGTAGCTATTGTTGCCATTGAAACATAATGGGGCAAGACCTAGACCAGTATCTCTATGCTACTGGGGATATCTCTTTAGTCATTTGTGTTTGTAAGGTCAGTTCACTGCCAGGGTACTGAGTGCCACTTAGAACTTTACATTAATCGTCTTGTAGGCAGATTTCTGCTTAATTTGAAGACAAGAGGAGGAATAATAATCATTAGGTGGTGGGGAAAGGAGAAAAGTTTTTTAAATCAGGACACCTTTAAATTAGTGATCTTTTAAAAATAGTATGGAAAGAAATACAGCCTGAATTGAGGAAAATGTTAGCCACCCAGACCCACTGGAATATTTATTTGTTTGTAAACAGGAGATACACAGTATCGTAGATTTCAACTACTCTGTTTTCAAAACCTTATGATTAGACTGTGACCTGAGGCACTGTGGCTATGATTACCAGCTTTCAATTATGACACTTCAAACTTGCTATACAGAGCAGTTGGTGGAAATGCTCTCTTGCATAAAAGCCTTTGATCCTGTGATGGATGTTCTATGAATCGGGGCGAGGGGGGAGGAAGGGACAGAATGAGAGTGCTGGGGAACTGGGGAAACAAATAACGAAGCCAGCAGATATTATGATGGCACAGCGGGAGCGGTATGTTCCATCCCAGTTTGTGATTTAGTTACGGGGAGGCGCTCCTTGCGTGGCACTCGGTTATTGAAATAATATTCTCTGTGCATGAGTTGTCAGGCGGGTTTTATTAACGAGCTGCAAGAGAACTTGTTTTTTACACCAGTCTGTGATGTTTCTGAGAGACGTAACATGTTAAACTCAAGCCAGTAATGCTGCATTTCTATTTAGATGGGTTTTGCATGTTGGACTATGTTCTCTTTAGGCTCTAATCCTATGCTTTGATCTGCCGCGCTGTAAGGATCCACTGAAGAACAATAGGCTTCTTAATTTATGTACACTATTTTCTGTCTGCACAGCTGTTCTGCTTAACCTCTACCACTGTCTTTTCTTCATTGCTTTACTGTGTTGTGAAGACGTTCAAAAATTGTTAGCGCTTGAATAACTTTCCAGTAACTATAAAAACTTCTAAAATGTAGCTGTAGTTAAACTTTGGATCTCATTCTGACTGCAAAGGAAGTGATTACTTCCTAGGATCAAAATAATTTATTTGTGTAGCAGCAAGCTGAAATACCATCTTGATAAGAAATAAATCAAAAGGAACAGGAGGTACCTAAAGGCTAGAGACACCTTTCTCCAGAGTTGTTTATCCCCAGAATGTCCTTCCCTGGATGGGATTCCCGAGGAGGAAGAGCAGTGTAACGTCAGCAGACTGCCAGCATCCAGCCAGGGATCTGCCCCCATGGTTCGTTCCCATGCAATCTTGTTACCAAAACCCATATAAAAGTGATGCAGAACAACCTGAAAAGCTTTCTAACTATTTAAACAACGGCCAGTAATGCCGCTCGCATCATGCAAAAACAATAGGACAGGGAATATAACTTTTTGCCCAGCTGAGATTTGAGCAGACGAGTTACAAAGTTGAGTCGCTTTGTTAGCAACGTGCAATCTGGTTTGGGTTTACTGTTTGATTTTTTTTTTTTGTTTAATTTTATTTATTTATTTATTTTATACTTTTAATGCCAGTGTAACTGGAACACAGTACCTACGCTGGTTTGTTTAGGGGTGCGGGGCGATCCGCTCCCCGGGGCGCCGCCGGCAGGAGGAAGAGGAGGAGGAGAACGACGACGACAACGAGAGGGAGGAGGAGGAGGAGGAGGAGGAGGAGGAGGAGGAGGAGGAAGGCGGCCGCCGGCCCCTCTCCCCGCGCAGGCAGAGGGCGCTTTCGCCATGCGCGGCCGCCGCGCACCCGCTGCCAGGCGCCGGAGGGAGCGGGGAGAGGGAGCTCGGCGGCGGGCGGGCGGACAGACGGACGGACAGACAGACAGACAGACGGACGGGGAGAGCTGCGCGGAGGGAGCTGCGAGGCGGCGCCCCTCGGGCCGTCCCCCGCGGGAGGGCGAAGGGAGCTCCCCGGCGGCCGCTCGCTCGCCCTCTCTCCCTCCTTCCCCTCCCTCCTCCTCCTCCTCCTCCTCCTTCTCCTCCTCCTCCCTGCGCTTCCCACCTCCCCTGCTCCCGAGTGAGCGCGGCCTCGGATGTCCGGTTTCCTGGTGGGTTTTTTTACCTGGCAAACTCCGGATAACTTTGGGTGAGAATTGGCCAAGTTGGGAACTCCCCTGCAGGCGTCTGGGAGCCGCCACCGCCGCCGCCGCATCTTCTCCATCCCGCGGATTTTACTGCCTTGGATATTGCGAGGGGAGGGAGGGAAAGGGGGGGGGGGTGGGTGTGTTTGGGGGGGGGGGGGGGGGGGGGGGGAGAGGACGAGAAGGAGCCTCCTAATTTCGCCTGCATTGCTCCCGCCGCCCCGCTCCGCCCTGCCATCTTTGCAGGATGCACTTGCTGGAGCTGCTCTCCCTGGGTTGCTGCCTGGCTGCGGGCGCCGTGCTGCTGGCCCCCCGGCAGCCCCCCGCCGCCGCCGCCGACCAGTCCGGCCAGGGCTACTACGAGGAGGAGCCCGACGCGGGGGAGGCGAAGGTGAGACCCCCGGCCCCGCCGGCGCTGCCCCTCGCTCCGCTCCGCTCCCGGCGGGGAGCGCTCCCCATCCCCGCTCCCCATCCTCATCCCCTCTCCCCATTCCCCGTCCCCGCTCCCCATCCTCATCCCCTCTCCCCATTCCCCGTCCCCTCTCCCCATCCTCATCCCCTCTCCCCATTCCCCGTCCCCGCTCCCCATCCTCATCCCCTCTCCCCGCTCCTCTCTCCCCATTCCCCATCCCTTTTCCCGGTCCATATCCCCATCCCCGCTCCCGGTGCCGCCGGTTGGAGCGGAGCTGGGAGAGGGCAGCGACCCGCCGGTTGTGCCCGATGCCGGCGCTGGAGGCGGGATGGAGGGGTGGGTTGGTTTTTTTTGGGTGAGGGGGGGGGGATGTACCGGGCCCGGCCCGCTCCGGGGTGCTGCAGCGGGCAGAGGCGGGGGAGGCTCCGGGGAGCGGCCGTGCGCAGGGACGGAGCGGGGGGACACGGTGACAGCCCACCCCGAGACCTGCCGGGTGTTGAAATGCCCCTTGGCGCTGCGGTTGGCGGGACCTGGAGGGTGACACCGGAGGCAACTTTCCTTCTGCCCGGGCACAGGGTGAAGGTTGGGCTTAAATTCTCAGAATCCGGTCACAAATGCTTACAAACCTGCGTTAATTTTTGCTTGCGTAGGAAGTTTCGTAATGTAGGATTTGAGTACCGGTGGTACTGGTGGCTCTGCGGTTCCCACTGTGCTCGTGCACCGAAAGGATGCGGAGTACGTGGTTGTATGAGTGTGGGGCGTTATTAGGAAGGTCTTTAAAGTCTGAGCTTATAACAGCTCTTACCCTCCTCTCCTTGTTCTGAAGATTTCCGACACGCTTATCGAAAGCAGTCGTGACCCAGCTCATTGATTATTCATTTCAGTGAGGGGCGGGGAGGGAAGCGCCCTGGATTAAAAGTTACGCTGATATTCTGATGATTATTCTTTTCCCTGTGCTGTTCGTTTTGCTGAGTAGAAGTTTGGGAGATGTTGCTGTGACTGCATTGGAAGGCAAGTTTTGGTAGGGTGCACTGGCTGTGCTTATTTCAGGTATTCAGACTGTTGCAGACCATATGTTGTTCACACAATTCATGCTTTTCAAATAGTATTCTGCACGGAAAAGGTTACTGTGTATACTGTGGTCTCTTCAGATACTGAGTACACTGTAGTCTTTTAAAACATCTGAATTACAGACGAACACTTACGTTGCAGTGCTCTGAACGCTACTGTGCTATCTGTGATCACACTGTTTAAACGTTTATCAAATATTTTTCAAACTTAAGTGAGGAAAGCAAAATCAGTGCAGCTGGACGCTCTTATCACTCAGACTATTTATAAAAAAAAAAAAGCAAAACTTAGTGAAGGCTAAAAATACCTCAACTCTTTCCAGCCCGTGACTGTAAGTCAGTTATTTACCGGGTGAAACGGGCGTTTGAGCCTTGGAATGCTGAAAAGGTAGAAAGAATCCGAACTGGAGCACGGTGCCCGCTTTGTACGCTCCAACTGCTGAGGCAGAACAGCTGATAGCGAGGATATTCTGCGGAGCGAGGCTGTATGTCCCCGTGCACGTGTTGGGGACGGTCACTCCGATTGTGGAAGGAACCTCGGAGCCTTTGGGAGCGGCCGCTGCGCCGTGTAGAAGTGCGAGTGCTGCCTGGAAAAAGGGGAACTGTCAGGGAACCGAAGGAAGAGAGGTCAAGAGAGCGGGAAGTGAGCGGAACGGCATGTGTTAAGCGATTACGTGAACAGAAAAATGTTCTCGTGCCTGACTACTGGTGAGTAGTGGGGAGAGAATGGCTCTGGATCCAAGCGGGCTTAGTCACGTGGAAGTCTTTAGTTGTGAGTTTGTTGCTTTTGCTGGAGCTGTTTGAGTGAGCGAGCGCTCTGTGTATTTGTTCCTGTGATGAGAGAATGGCGAGATGGATGTCTCAAGTAATTATGAAAGGATTAAATAAGTAAACTGTAAGTAATTGTTTCAAGGAAAATATGATTATATTGTCAGTAAAAAGTCATCTGCTTGAACTTTCTTAACTTCACTGAAAAATGCGCGATCACTTGAGCTTGTGTTCACAGATGTTCTGCTTCCTCTGGTTTTACTTGCCGTCCCTATGCCGTGCTGCTGCATATTAAACTGATGCCAAAGTGCAGGTCATACGGCCTTTTGGGTCGATTTACGCAATATTGCTATTTTTCTTTACGCCTATTTTAAGACCTTCGGCTTTAAAAAGCGTGGACGAAGTTGAGGGTCTTCCAGCATAGGAGGAGAAGCCGTGCGGAAAAGGCGGTGTTGTGGCTCAGCGCAGGGGAGCGCTGGGCGCTGCTCTTGCCCTAGAGATGTGCAGCATCCTGGGAGCGTTACGGGTGTAAATAGCGGCGGTTCTTCATACGCGGCTCTTGCAAGGGCATGTTTGGCAGCAAGTGGGCACTGATAAGCTTGTGCAATGCTGCCCCCCTCCTTGTTTTCCAGCCTAGGGGTAAAGTTCATTATTTAACGAGCTTACAGAGCCCGGATTAATACGTTTCAGCTGAGCTCTCTGCTCAGTGGGGTGGGAATGAAATCCAAAATCACCTTTTTGGGGTTTCCTGTACCCCGATGAGGTGACGCCCCCGGCAGCCGCGCCGGCCTCCCTCTCCCCGTCTGGGGAAGGCAACCGGGTATTTCGGTTCTCTCTCCGCTTCAGGCGGGAGCGGGGAACGGCCCCTCCTGCCCCCGGAGCGCCCGCCGGCGGGGTGGGAGCGGGGATGCCCCGCGCGGCTGCGGCAAGGAGAGGGTGAGCGGTTGGGCAACACGGGTGACTGCAAACTTCAGCTCCTTGTACCGTCTGGGAATATTTTAATAACTCTTATAGTGCCTTTAGTCTTTAGCTCTTGTTCTTTATGTAGTTTCGAATTGGGAGCATGCAACGAGTATACGCTGTCTACCCCAGAGGTCAAAGTATTTTAATAAATGAAGAAAATAATTCTTTATTGTTTCTTTGTTGAAAGTTCTAAAATGAACCGGAGGGGCGTTCTAGGCACGGATTAAACTTCTTAGGTCGTCGTGCTCTGATTCTGCGATGTGCTTTCCGCAGTGAAAATAGATGCGCTTACCTGGGCTCCTCTTGCATGCCGCCTTGTGCTGGAGCGCATCTTGGATGCTGCCTCAGCTGAGAGACGCCTTTTAATTATTACCATTTAAAAATTGTTTTAAATCTGACCTAATCATAAAATGCTGCCAGGAGGTGATGGCTAACGGAGTTTAAATACCGGCAGGGTGGGAGCGGGAGGAAAAGCAGCGTGTTCGTTTCTGGGGTTTCCCTGCTGTCCCTCTGCCCCGGCGGGGTGAGCTCAGAGCCGTGGGTTCTGTGGGCAGCTCTAAGTTTGTGAAGCGTGCCTCGCTCCGCGGTGGGACGCTGCCTGCCCTGGTGAGAGGTGAGCCTGGGTTTTCCCTTCTGAAAACAAGCGTAAACCTCACTCCCAGGGCTCACCCAGCGCTAAATTGAGCGGGCAGGGAGGATATTATTTTTTTTTCTGCTCTTGCTGTTTTGTCTGCGGCAACTTTCCTTTTCACGTGTATGTAGCCACACTCTCTTTTTTTTCAGACAGACACACAAAGATCCTCTTTTTTTAGAAGCACAACTTATATCAGGTACAACGGGATGAACATAAGTAATACAATAGGACCTGTTGTGAAGACGAAGCGATGCTTCTGCAAACATAATTGTTAAACCGTAGGCTTTTGTGCGAGACGAGTGCCATACCGGGCTCCGAGAGCTCACGGCACTTTCTGGTTCGCGGTGTCGGTACAGGCGCTCCTGGGTGCCTTGTGTCAGCACCCGTGTGTGAGGGATTTCGGGGGATTGCTGCTGCCGCACTTCGGAAGGGTCTCAAAAAGCTTTGGGGATCACTTTAACTGCAGCGTTTGGAGGCTTATGGAAACATCCCTCAAAAATAGTATTTTTATGCTCACTTAGGTTCAGTGTGAGTTTAAACTCTTGCATGTTCTTCAAGGGTGCGTGTCTGCTTATTTCAGTAAAAATAAACCAGGACTTGCTCTTCAGGCTGTTGTAGGTGAGAGCGATGGTAATAATCCTCTCCCTTTGATACCCCGCGTCCAGGATAGGACGTCTGTCTCAGAACCTCGTGCTCAGCTGCTGCTTTCTCAAATGTGGTCAGTGATTCATTAAAACAAAATGCTTGGAACAAAGGGCATCCAGCTGAAGTCAGACTGGTGTCCTATCAAATTTAATATCCTTGTTTAATGTAAAAAACGTGCTACAGCTGTTTGTAGAATGAATTATAAGAAATTCCAAGCAAGATTGTTACTTGAAAGACGTAAGCTCTTTCAAAGTCTATGTTGCTTCTCAGGAGTTTTATGTTTGGTGAGGTGTTGAATGTTGTTTAGTGAGTAGGACAGGTATAATTGCTTTCATTATGTTATAAACATTCAATACCTGTTCCCCCCCCCCCCCCCCCCCCCCAAATTCCACCTTGCTTCTAACCTGAGTGATCTGTAATACCAAGTTCCCCTCCATGTATATGTGTATCTGCTTCAAAGGCACTAATGGCTGCACAAATTGCAAGAGAGTTTTAATTTAAAACATGGATAGCTTGGGGGGATTTTTTGTTTGAATTCCTATTGTATATGGATTTGTCAACTTGTTTTCCTTGGTTTGTGTTTATCTGTCACCAGAAGTTTTTCTGATGACATAATATTTATGCGTTACTGTATTTTTCCCCCCTCTTTGTTGCATTTCAGAATTTAGTTAGGGAGTAGCTAAACTGTAAGTCATTTATTCTTCCACTCATCCATTGTAAACCAATCCCTCTAGCTCTTTAGTAAATTGTTTTTTCTTTTGACATTTCCTGACTTGTCTGAGATGGCTTTAACTCCTCACAAATATTTAGAGACTGCAACTGCCAGTGGAGTGAATGAATGTTTTGGTAAGATGCTCCTGTTTAGCAAAGTAACCAAGAGGAGTGATGTTCTTTGGGGGAGGTGGAGAAAGCACAGGACAAACACCTTCTGATAACTGAAGGGGAAAAAAAAATAGTAGTAGTTGGTATTTTTTGTCCATATTGTCTCTGCTGAATACGGGTGAATTCTGTTTGAGGGTGAATATGTTATCTTCCTAGATGCAATACATCTTCTGCAGGAAATTTTTGGGATGCTGATTGTGGTTAACTTCAATGAAAACTGATTGCTTGGGGAAGTTAATGACATTAATTATCTGACACTGCTGTCACCCTGAACCCTGTGGTGCTCCATACTGTTCATGTAATGGCTTCATCTACTCGGTGACGATTTTCAAACAGCCTGACCTTGAGGATGCAGCTTAAAACTTGTTGGAGGTGTTTTGCATCCCGTTCCTCACTGAAAAGAGTAGGACTTTTTGTCCTGGACAACGGAAAATACTGGCAAAGAATGGGACAATTCTTGGAGGCACCAGACAGCTGCTGGGGAGCAGGGACACAGGTGTTTCTCTCGGGTATCCCAGGTGTGGAATCCCCTGTGTTAATCCTACCTGCTTGGGGCAGTGTTGTGAAATAAGTAATTTCAGGAATCAGATGTCATCTAGAACAAAATTACACCATAAAATGGTTTAACTCTCTGACTTTTCTTACCCAAGAATTGTGCTCCGTTGACAGAGAGGAGAGAGGAATTCAGCAGAAAGGATTTCTTCTGAGAACAGCCATAGCATTTGGCTGTTTCCTCATTTTTTTTCCCAAAGGAGATCTGTAGCAACCCCCCAACTCCACATACGCATGTGTGAAAATTTCTGGGACTTGTAAAGATTGTTGGTAGATATCCTACTAAAGGTCATTCAGAAGAAGCAAAACTACTCTAACTGTCCTTCAACCTTCTTTAATTGCAGAATTCAGCAGACCAAAGGTATTTGTGGTGGACTGCTCCAGCTGTCCAGAACATACTTGCTGGATCAGTCACAGTATTTAGAGCCGAGCGATGCTTCGCATCTCAGCTGCTGTCTACTTACTCCTGTTCATGTAGACAATGAAACATAATTTGAAATGTAAATGAAAATGTGATTCAAGTATGAGCCATTCACCCTTTTCCAAATAGGTGGTTAATGCTCGTTGCCCTGCAAGTATGGGATCCATATACACAATCATGAGAAGACCAGTCAACTTGACCATGAGCCAGCAATGTGCCCTTGTGGCCAAGAAGGCCTGGGGCGCAGTAAAAAGAGCGTGGCTAGCAGGTCGAGGGAGGTCATCCTCCCCCTCTACTCTGGCCTTGTGAGGCCACATCTGGAGCACTGTGTGCAGTTCTGGGCTCCCCAGTTCAAGAAGGACAGGGAACTGCTGGAGAGGATTCAGCGGAGGACTACAAAGATGATCAAGGGACTGAAGCACCTCTCTGCTGAGGAAAGGCTGAGAGTCCTGGGGCTGTTTACCCTGGAGAGGAGAAGACTGAGAGGGGATCTCATCAATGCTTATTAATATCTAAAGGGTGGGTGTCAAGAGGATGGGGCCAGACTCCTTTCAGTGGTGCCCAGTGACAGGACAAGGGGCAACGGGCACAAACTGGAACACGGGAAATTCCATCTGAACATGAGGAAAAACTTCTTTCCTTTGAGGGTGGCAGAGCCCTGGCACTGGCTGCCCAGAGAGGCGGTGGAGTCTCCTTCTCTGGAGATCTTCAAAACCCGCGTGGATGCAGTCCTGTGCAACCTGCTCTGGGTGCGCCTGCTCTGGCAGGGGGGGTTGGGCTAGATGATTTCAGGAGATCCCTTCCAACCCTGACCATTCTGTGACTCTGTGAAGAAAAGCTGGTGGTTGAGGTGTACTGTCCACAGATGGTGGGATCTGTGTTCCTGCTCTGCCGACTGGAATGCCCATCTTCCCGGATTCTTGCTGAGGAAGCGCAAGGGCAGCGTGCATGTGGTCGCTTCTCTGGGCCCCCTCTGACCCTGAGTGAGCCTGAAGGGAGGCTGCTGGGAACCTGCTGTCCTGGTCATAGAGCTCCTAAGCACCAAGACTGGGATCTGTGGGCTCGGATTCACATTTAGCTGGGCTTGAAAGTGCTTGAACAAAGTTGAGCACCAGGAACTGTCCATGTAGGTGGTCTCACTTTGTGCTATATGCACATTAAAGAAACTTAACATAGAGGAAGAAAAAAAATTCTGAAGAGTTGAAAATGTGAGGAAAGCCTGAGAAGTGAAGAAAACTGTAAGGAAAAACTTAGGGTTTGTTTGATCCTTAAGACAAAAAGGGAGACCATTTCTTGTCACAAGTCTTGGATGTCATTTTGAGATTATTGTTGGTTTTTTTTTTCAAATTAGCCTAGTTTCTTTGAAAATGTTGCCTTTGGAGTTCTGAGAATTTACCACAGACTTGACATGTCATTCTTCTTGACTAACAGCTGCTAAGCATTGCAAACTATGCGACAGCTTTATGGCTGCTGTCAGTTGGAGACTTCGGAGGATACCATGGAAGTAGGTTTCACTGGAAGTCAAAGAAAGTGCTTGTATTTTGTACCTAAAAGGATCGTTCTTTATTTGGTGTACAGCTGAGGAGAAAATCTCTGCTTGCTGTGGCATGGCCGCTCTTACTTAGAGAGCACCACTCCTGCTATTTCTTCTTAGAAATAACACAGAAAAAGAAAATTATGTAACTTCAATCATTCCATTTGTATGTATTTGTAACTGGCTGCAGATACTCTTGACAGAGACATTAGCTTGCCTATAAGTGTTACAGTACCAAGACTCGTGATGGAGACTGCGTGAATCATTTTTATAGCATCTCTATTTATGGTTAGATTAGCAGTGTAATTAACTGTCTAAGGAAACTAAGAACTAAACTTGCAAGGTAGCGCCTGATTGACGTTTGTCCCTTGCCTGGGGACAGATGTTTCCCAATTAAAGCAGAGCATAGGACTTCCTCTTCACCCCACCCGCTCCCCAGAAAATCTTGCGTAACAGGCAAAGCGCTGCTGGCACAAACACGACCATTTACTTCCTTTCGTTTTATTCATGGATGTCAAGGCACTCGTGTTAAGATTTCAGTATCTCTTTGCTGTAAAGATTTTTTTTTTTACTTTTTTCCTTTATATCATTATTATTGAAATATTCTGTGATTTAGAGGAAACGACGATCTTGTTAATAATGAGCAGGCTTGCACTGTTGAATCACAGTAGATGGAGAAGTGTTTTTTCTAGGAAGGAAGATAGCAATGGACAATTATTTTGTTTTTTCTAGGAAGGAAGATAGCAATGGACAATTATTTTGTCGTTCCAGTCGAGTGTTTCTGGCTGGCTAGAGAAGAGCAAAATGTTGGTTCATTTAAAAATACAAAGAACCCTGTTGTGCAGCCCACAGGGCACAGCTTTCAGGGGAACATTAACAGCCGCTAAATATGGCACTGATATGACCAAATATGGTAGGTATTGGCCTGTCTCCTTTGTAAAGTCTCATGGTCTTTCATGGAGGTTTCATCAAAACTGCCAGGCAGCAGAAGCCAAGTGGTTAGGCTCAAAATCAAATTCCCCGAGGGTCTCCTTGCTCGCTTGCTGGAGTGTTAGCTAGGGTGAGTTTGTGCCTTCTGCCTGGTGTTCCCAGGTCCACCCCGAGACACAGAATCATAGAATGGTTTGGTTTGGAAGGGATCCTAAAGATCATCTAGTTCCACCCCCCTGCCCTGGGCAGGGCCACCTCCCACCAGCCCAGGTTGCTCCAAGCCCCGTCCAGCCTGGCCTTGAACACCTCCAGGGATGGGGCAGCCACAGCTTCTCGAGGCAGCCTGCGCCAGGGGCTCACCACCCGCACAGTAGATCTCATGAGGTTTGCACAGGCCCACTTCTCAAGGCTGTCCAGGTCCCTCAGGATGGCATCCCTTCCCTCCAGCATGTTGACTGTACCACTCAGCTTGGTCTTGTTGGCAAACGCTGAGGGTGCACTCGATCCCGCTGTCCATGTTGCCAACAAAGTTGTTAAACAGCGCCAGTCCCAGTACCAAACCCTGAGGAGTGCCACTTATCACTGGTCACCACTTGGACATTGAGTCATTGACCACAAGTACACAAGAATATGTACTGTTCTGAACATGCAGTTCAGAAAGGTCTGGGCTCCTCTCGTGGCTCACCAGAGCCCAGAAGCTGGGCAGCTCCTGGCTGCCACAGTGCAATTTCTTTCTCCGGCCAGGAATGCCACGTTAATGGTGGTGGGCACATGAATCACAGAATGGTCAGGGTTAGAAGGGACCTCGGGAGATCATCCAGTCCAACCCCCCTGCCACAGCAGGGACACCTCCAGCAGTTGCACAGGATGGCGTCCAGGCGGGTTTTGAATGTCTCCAGTGTGGGAGACTCCCCCACCTCTCTGGGCAGCTGTGCCAGTGCTCTGCCGCCCTCAAAGGAAAGAAGTCCCTCCTCATGTTTACATGGAACTTCCTATGTTCAAGTTTGTGCCCGTTCCCTCTTGTCCTATCACTGGGCACAACTGAGAAAAGACTCTTCTCATCTACCTGGCACCCTCCCCTTAAGTATTTATAAGTATTGATAAGATTCCCCCCTGAGTCTTCTTTTTTCTAGACTAAAAAGACCCAAGTCCCTGAGCCTTTCCTCATGAGAAAGATGTTCTAATCCCCTTATCATCTTGGTAGCCCTTGAGATGGTTTGGAACCTGCTTAGGAGGGATTCCCTGTGTCTGTGCTGAGGGAGGTGGGTTTGATGAACTGTCTGGACTCAGACTGAGATTAGGCTGCCTTAGAGTGGTAAATTGGTTGATATAGGGCTGTCTCTGCAGTTACGGTTCCCTCCAAGACTGTGGTGCTCAAGTCAGAGTAAATGTGGCCTGTAAAACTAAAAGGCGTGGAAAGCGATGCGTGGAAAAAATGCTTTTATTTTTCTTACCCCAGAAGACCTGCCTATTTCTCTCTGATCATCAACTGGGAAAATGATGAGGATCTTGAAGATCAATGAGAACCCTGCTCCTTTTTTTTTTTTTTTCTCCAGGCTGGGCGAGCAGGTGGTCAAATCGCTAAAAACAAATGAAAGGAGTCCAGAGCTGTAGAGGAGTTCTGAGTACTTTCCTTTCCGAAGTATCTGTGGATGGGCTGATAACGCAGTAAAGGCACAGTGAACTGTAATCTTGGAGCAGGAAGTAGGGGAAGGAGCAGTGAAGGATTTTCAGAGGGCAGGATCATGCTTCAAAGGAGGGAAGAATTAGGCTGTTCTATTGCATCAGGTAGAACTAAAGAATTAGGCAAATGCTAAACTGAACAGTCATTACTAATCTGGATTAATACCATAAAAAGGCTCTTTGTAGTAATGAAACTCTTTGAATATCTTACCTAACGGTTTCAGAAAATTAATGAAAATTTCAAATCCTCATCTCTTATGACAGACGGATGATCTGTATTTTTCCCTGGAGGCTGCAAGTTGCTGCTTTACTCCATGTTTACTTGGCTTCTGGTATTTATTTTGAGTATTGAAGTCACATAAGAGTAGAAGAATGGCTGTACCTGGTCAGACCAAATCCCTGGTTAGCCCTATATGCCATTCTCAACACTATCCAACACGGGCAACCTTGTTGGACGGCCCCTGCTGCGCGGCCGCTAAACAGGCACAGTGTGCCCCACTGTGCTGGCAGAGGATGGCTTGGAGAGTGGTGTTCTTGTTGGGAGCGTCATGCACAGCACATGATGAGGAGCAATCTGTCACACCTTCTCTCCTACACACTCCTCTCCTCAGTTCCTTCCAGGTGAAGGCTGCCCATTGGCCATGGGCATGTCTCTTCTTGCAGGAAGACAGTGCCCACTGAGGCCTTAGTCCCCAAAATTTTCTTTTTTATCCTCTGTCCTGTGAGCTGACCTACTTAGTTCCCCTGTGGGGAACTTGTGTGCCATCCAGCTGATTTGTCCCCAAACCATCCCATGGAAGCTGCTTGGGAGATTTGTACTCTGCTTGCTCTGTTTCTCCACCCTTGGGTCTCACAGACCACGTTCAGGAGAAGCCCCGAAACCCTGGCGTGTGAGCTTGTACCTGCAGCTTGTTCCTTGGCCAGCTGAGGACTTCAGTTGGAAAACCCAACAGCAGGCATCGGATGTTCACAGGGTCCCCAGGCTCATCATGTTTTTTGTAGTGAGAGGGCAACCATGGCAACATGCACCTGGCTACAGCTGCTTTTCTGGCTCTTCCAGGACCTCTTAGTGAGTTTTTTTGGCTGGACTTCTTCCCTTTTTATTTATGCCCTTACCATCCAAGGCCCTGCCAAGTTAGAGGACCTACCTGACAACCTCCTTCTGAGCGTATGAAATGGGAAGTGTCACTACATGCTTACAGACTGCTGGCAGCAGGGCAGCTTGTGGACTTCCTTGCCTTAAGTGATGAGGGGTGTGGGGGGGATTATTTTCTTTTCTTTTATTTAGTAGCTTTCAGTTGACTTTTCTCCTACATGTTATCCAGGTGCTCATTGAGCCCACAGAAGCTTTTGACATCAGCACCTTTCTGCATCAAGAAGTTTGGCTTTGAGTGGATGTTCTGTTTAGTATCTACAATCGTAAATTTAAAAAAAAAAAAACAAACCCAAACAAGCCTCAAAAATGAAAGAACCATTCCTTCTGTTCGTCTTGAGCCTGACCCCTGTTAATTTTGTATGAAACTTCCCCAGTCCTTGTCTGGGACGAGGCAGGGAACAATTCTGTCCGTGCCACCTGTGGCTTTATTGAGTCCTCCTCTCCATTGTTCTTTTTCAGGCTAAAGATCCTTCTCTTGTGTAACCTGGTTTTCGTAACAAAGCGGTTCCTTACCTTTGATCATCCAACTTCATACCTTTCTTAATTCTCTTAAGACTGCAGAACAAGGAGAGGGGAGAGCCAGGAGTGCACACAAGATTCCGGATGTGGGACATCACGGATGTGTGAAGGGACACAATGATGTTTTGTCCTCTTTCCTAATAATTCCACTTATATATTTATTTTAAAAGTGTGTTTTGATTGGAGAGTATCTTGTAACGTGTCAGTCGAGAGTGTGATTAAAATGCCTCTTTTAAAGAACTGCCCGTATTTATGCTGAAATGGGGGAAGGCATTTCACAGTTATTACTGCTTCCTCAAAATTCATATAAAAGCTGTTCTTGGGAGCCTGTTTCAAGATGATGTATGATTATTTAACCTATGTGTTCGTTATGGTTTGAATGTGTTTTTCTGCCTGCCACATGCGCACAGTGAGAGGTTTAATGGGACTAGCTATCTCCTGAGTTATAAACCATGCGCTGTATATTTAATGTCCTAATGATTTATTTTTTTTAAGAGATGAGATGTGCTCTCAAAGTAATCTGTGAAATCCGTCAGCAAAGTTTGTTTATACCTGTGTAAGGTATAACAGTAAGATGTTACTGTCAGGCAAGATTTGTGAGAGGTTGGTTACGTGCACTAACTAGGTGCTTATGACGAAACGAATTCATCAGGAACCTACCCACACTTGCAAATTTTTAGATATGTGTCAAGCCTAGCCTAAAGTGTAAGACTGTCACAGAATCCCAGAGTGGTGGGGGTTGGCGGGGCCCTCTGGAGCTCCCCCAGTCCCACCCCCTGACAGAGCAGGGTCACCTCCAGCAGTGGCACAGGACGGCGTCCAGGCGGGTTTGGGATGGCTCCAGAGTGGGAGACTCCCCCACCTCTCTGGGCAGCCTGTTCTATAAGAAATACCCCACTGGGGCAGACTATTGGTCTGTCTTGGCAAGCGTTTGGCCTCCTTCAGTCTCATGCTGTTTGAGGAGAACGTTCAGGCTTAGAGTTTCGGCAGTTCCCTCCTCCCATACCCTCCTGACACCCACCTTTGTTGGACTGAGAGTATTGAAGACACGCCTCTGCCTCTTCCCTTCACTAGCTGTTTACGGGCAGCTTGTCCATGGATTTGTCTACTTTCATACTGAAGACGCCAGGAGTGGTCAGTAGATTCTGAACTACGGTGCCAGCTTGGGTGCAGTGGAGCTTCTTTGATTTTGGCGACCTGCAATATCTGACTTACTCTACGGTTCTCTCTCTATTCTCTACTTCTCTCTTCTTTGAATCTTGTGTGTTACACAGGCACAGAAGTTATTTTCAGCACTTAGAAAATAAAATTTGCTGTTTATTTGGGGATCTGGGATATATGTCCTGAAATTTTCAAAGACCGAACTAAACAAGAAACATAAATGTGTCATTTAATTATTTTTTTATATTTTGGCCATTCACAGGGGCTGGTTCCAATGTCAGGTTCCCCCCATCCCATTCGTTAAGAGGCTGATTTTGTTTCCATCTTTAGACCTTTATTACGTGCATGGTGGCTCTTCACTTGCTGTCTGCCTGTGGTTTTGGCAGCTTTAGGCTGTATTTTCCCTATAGGTCAGCATCAGAATCTCTTTTGAGATGCTTATGGTGCCTGGAACCCTCATTATGGATTTTTTTGTAGGAAATTCCATCTTCCAAATGCCACTTGGTGAACACAAGTGCAGTGCCGAGTAAAGGGGTAAACCACGAGATCCGGTCTTGCTCTCGATGCCCTACTCCACAGGAAAGTATGGGAAGAGTTGCAGGAATATTTAGAGGAAGGTGGTGGAGTTGGGTCCTAAACAGTTGGGTCACAAATTTCCCTTAATTCCCTTTCCCCCTCTTCCAGAAGAAGGAAGAGATAAGGGAATTAAGGGAAACTCTTCAGATAAGGATAATATAATGTGAGTTTTAGCAGACTTATCCAGCATTATCCCCTTAGAAACTTTTGTTTTCTCTGGAAGAAAATTAAGTCATCGAGGGTTTGGATTTTTTTTTTTTTTTTTTTTTTTATTCTCCTAGCATTCCTTGTTCCTCCTTCTTCGTGGTGTTGGGACATCTTTTCTCTGCCTCCCTAGAGAGGTACCATGTGCTGCTCTGTCTGAGGAATCTGTGCATCTTGCTAAGGGTTCCACCAAGGCACATATGTTTAAATCCTTATTATTATCTTAGAGGTATTATCTAGTAAGTGATATACTGAATAAAATTGAAGTTCTTCTGGGTAATCATCTTTTTTTCTTCTAAATATTTGTTCCATGTTTTTGCTAATCTATTGAATTTTGCTTTTATTCTGCATGTTCTTTATTTACAACTGTGAAAACTGTATTTAGCTTTGATTTTATTCTCTTTCCTTCCATAAATAACATGCATTATGAATTCCTGGAGATCTGTGCTACATGCGTTGTCATACAGCCCTGAACTTACAGACAGTTTGACGCACGCTCTTGTGAAGACTTATATTTTTATCACCACTGTGTATTTCTTAAATTTTCAACTGCCTTACGAGAAAGCTGTTAAAAAGAAAGCTGATTCTGAGCCAGAGCAGAGTGTGTTCATTAGCTAACTGGTTTCATTAGAATGGGAATTTCCCTTTCACTTCATGACTTAGTGCAGTGTTGAGGAATTTAAAGTAAGTGCGAACTCTTACTAAGATGTGGAATTAATTGCTTATAACACTTGCACTGATAGCTGAGTAGCAATCTTGAAAGAAAAATGGAATTAGTAAACGTTCATTTTGGTAATCATTGAAGTGGCTGAATTTCAGGCAGAACTACTCTTATCCACTGCTTACCAATTATTTTCCCATGTCCTTTCATAAAATTGGAATTATTTTGCAACCAGCGTCCTGATAGTCTGAAATGGAAATGCTTTAGCTGGGTTGCAATATTGGCTTCCAGGTCTTCTAGGAAACTGAAAGAAAACAAACAAACAGGAAAGTCCCCCAACCTCTCTGGCTCTACTCAGTGATGATCACAACAGTGTGAGAAATTTCTACCACTCTCTCTGAGGGCATTTTATATCATTCCAAATTCTGCCAGACCTGTACCTGGGAAGGGTAAATGATTATTTTTATTTGTCTTTTTTTTTTTTTTTTTTTGTTACTGAAATTGCAGGGGTTTTACTTAAGAGTTGCCTGCAATAAATTAATTTTCTAGCATAATTATGCTGCTGTAAGCAATATGGATCTAAAGGTGTAATTGGTCGTACCTTTGTGGGCCTGGCCATAGTCGTTGGAGAAGGCAGTGCACATGAGTACCAAGTTACCGCATTGCACCTGGGCTGTGGTAAATAAGGCTGAACTTGCAACATAAATTCGACAGAAGGGGTGCTCCAGCCAGAAGCTGGTCCCCACTCCCCTAGTTCTTACTCCTCTCTCTACTGGTGTTGGTAAAGCCGGTATGGGCGAGGGAAGACGAGGTGACTCCTGGTAGTGGCACGGACTTATGCTGGGTTACAGGGTCTGTGCAACAGTTAACTTGTGAGTACTTTTAAATGTTAAGTAAAACATTTTAGGTAAATCACTTCTAGTGACTGATCTTGCTTTACTGTGTAGCGAAATGAATTAGGAGTAGTCATGTACCTGGTTGCAGTGATTCTCTTGTGAGTGCGTTACCTCCTCGAAAATACATCCTCGTGACCTCTGACTGCCAATGTGAACAGTTTGTTCCAATAAAAGTGTGTCTTTTTCATTTAACCTTTGCAAGTAACGAGGGTGTTTATACAGGTCTTATTAAGCAAACCAATTTTGCTTTCTTGAGTAAAACAGCTTTTTATTTGACAGCAAAATAGAATCATAGAACAGAATCACAGAACGGTTTGGGTTAGAAAGGACCTTTGAAGGTCATCTAGTCCAACCGCCCTGCTATGAGCCGGGACATCTTCAACAAGACCAGATTGCTCAGAGCCCCATCCAACCTGGCCTGGAATGTTTCCAGGGATGGGACACCCACCACCTCTCTGGGCAACCTGGGCCAGGGGCTCACCACCCTCAGTGTAAAACATTTCTTCCTTATACCTAGTCGGAATCTTCCCTCTCAGTTTGAAGCCATCACCCCTTGTCCTATCACAACAGGCCCCGCTAAAATATCTGTCCCCACCTTTCTGATAAGCCTCCTGTGTTTTAAATCCATCTCCAGTTCCTCGCTGCTTTTTTTACTACTCGCTTCTTCTCTTCATCAAACTGTGAAATGATTTCATCTCTCCCTTCCCTTCTCCATACCCATCATCCTAACCTTTAGTTGCCTTTTCTTGTGTGAAAAAATGGCAACGAAGCTGCACCAGTCTGTCACAGCTCTTCAACTCCTTTGGCTCTTTGACTCTGCATGGCAAATTCAGTGCCAACCCAGGTCCCTCTTTGGTGTCCTCTCTCTCCTTATCTCCCTCGCTAGCTTCAGATCACAGCTTTCTCTTCCATTTTCTTCTCATGGAAGTCTGAACCTTTTTTCTGCCTCCTGTTCCTTTACACGAGTTTCTCCTTTTTAGCTGTCTGCTCTGGCATCACTGAGAGCACATGAGAGGAGAAACCTCACTGCTGTCCCTTCATGACCTGCCGTAGACCAGAGCTCCACTTGCACAGCATGTCTTCTTCAGCAGCTCCAGGGAACATGCACTGAGCCTTCCTTAAACCTCTTTGTGTTTTAGCAGAGTAATCTGCCAGAGTCTTTACTGGAAATTCATCAGCTGTAATGCTTATTTGTTGGGCAAATTTTGCTGAAGATGATAAAGTATGCTCCTGAGGCACCTTCTGTTTTTTCTTTCTCTTCTCATCACTCCAGATCGTACTTCCCTGTCAGTTTAGGATGCTACAGACCTTCATTGAGGAGGCTGCACTATTTTAATGTGGACAAGAAACAGGCGTTGGGACAGTTCCTCAGTGGAAAAAATCAAGCTTCAGGTTAAAGTCTGTCAAAACCTTTTAATAAACAGCTGGAAACAAGGTCTTACAAGTGGAGAAAATTGGAGCAGTTCCAGCTGAACTTAACCGCTTAAACCCATGTAGTTTGGTGCCCAAACAGCCTTTCTGTCACCCACCAGTTTGTTTGTCCCCTGCACTGTCCCTTCCTGAGTGCCTGTAGGAGGATGTGGGGATCTGCATGGGGGAACCGAGTCGGGAACGTGCCCTGAAGGACAGCTCGTGTGGGAAAAGGTGGGAGGGTTGGGGAGGACTCGGTCAGACCATGTTTTCCGTCTGGTTTTCCTCTTGGCTTCACATGTCCTTGTGTGCGCACCGGAGAGGAGGACTGGTGGGGAGGGCAGGCATAAGCAGCTGGGAGTAGAAGGAGTAGAGGTGGGCAGTTTTTGGTGGCAGTCTAGAGTCTAGGACATTTGTTGATCAACAACTTCAGATCACAGCGGTGCGGTTAACTCAGCTGTGAGGGGCTATTTTCTTTTCACTTTGCAATGTCCTGTGGAAAAATAGCTGTAGAGCAGAAAACGCCTCGAAGGAGGCAGTAATTCTTTGGAAAACATCGGTGATTATTGGTTGGCCTTATCTCATGTTATCTGCTTAAAGGTTAAGCAACTGAGTCACGCTGTCTGGACTCTTGTGACTAAAAGACAGAGAAAGGCACCTATAAGGAACACATGACGCGACCTCATCAGCCACAGTGTCAAGGTTTCTTCAGAGTTTTCAAGTTTCAGAAGTTACCATTTTTAAGTGAGCATACTAATTGGGGGGGCAATAAGTGAAATAAGAGTGTGCCTGTGCATTTATCTCGTGTAACTACAGCAACTCTTTTCAATCCCTTTCAGTGTTTTGCATATCTTTTTTTTTCTGAAATTGCTGAGGGATTTTTCTTAAGTATATGAAGCTTTTGTCCTCAGACCGAGCTTGAAAGGTTGCTGAAGTCCTGAAACTTTGCTTACTGTTTAAATCCCGTCGGTTGGTGCGGAGTTATAAATAGCAAGTGGCTGGAGAAAGTGAAAGGCATAAAGAAAAGCAGCAGCAGCAGCAGGGAAGAGGTGAGAACTGTTGTCCAATTATTCCTACAGCTCTGGCAACATGGAGCCAGAAACTAAGGTTAATAGGAACACCGTGTAACATATTCTATGCTGAGTCTAAAGTGTATTTTAATTTTTTTCAAAATAAACTGTGTATTAGATCAATGCATCTGATACCCAACAACAACTATTGTCTTGATTCCCGCTCAGTGCTAATACAGTGGAATTAAAGGAGAGATAATTTTAGTATGGAATTTCCTGAGGTCATCTACTTTTATTTTAATGTATTGTTCTGTATCTGGATGCTGTTGCTTTAGGTCTAACTATAGAATATAGTGATGCTGTTTCCACCCTTGTATGTATGGACACACACACACAAAAAATCTGTATATATCTACATATATACATAGATCCTTTTAAATATATATTGTTGTTTTCAAGGTATTTAATGTGTACTTAAAACTCAGCAAACAGTTCTGCTATAGCTGAAGTAAAATTACTGATATTTTTTCCATGAAATAATCTCTTCTAATTTTGTGGTTTGGTTTCCAGTAGGTCAGTTACGGTTTAAAAAATTCAGAATCATAGGGAAAACAAGTGAAAAATGGAAATAGAGTCTTAACATTGTAGATATATAACTTTTTTTTTCTTTTTTTTTGTTAACTGCCCTTTTTTACACAATGCCTAAAACTTTCTTATCAGCTCTGATAAATGTGGAGGAGAGACTCTAATGGCAGATGAGTAAGCTGTTTTTCAGGAGCTGGTTATGATGTTTGTTACAGTCTTGATGAGAATATAACATATAGGTGTATGTTAAGACTCCAGGATATTCACCTCCTATGTTTATTAATATTTCATAGATGTCAAGGTTTTAAGTCTGTATACTCATATGTAAGTATACTATCGAAATCCAGTATAGTAGAGTGCAGCAAATGCGCGTTATCAGGAGGAGAGCTGGTTTTAGTTAGAACAAACATATTTTCAAGCCAAAATTGTGTCTTTGTTTAGAAAAGGTTCTCTGATGGTCAGCTGCCTGACTCACCATACGGTCAAATCGCAGGGTCTGCTGTATCTGGAGAGGATGAATAGTCGGCTGAGTTGAGCTAACTTTGGCTCCTCTCACTTCAATAATGCATTGCATCGTATATCGCTTCATAGTATAAAAGTTGAGAAGGATGCGCACGAGACAGAAGTGATCAACTTCATAACCTTCCTTTTATTAATCTCATACTTTTAAGTAGTTTTCCAGGTCTTTATTCCCTCATCTGCACAGACTGAAGTACATGCATGATTATAACTTGTTCCATAGTTTGTTCCATAAGTAAATGTGACTGTTCACAAATGCACCTTTAGATCTACTCAGAGACCTTAGTGGCAATGCCAATGAAACAGATGTCATAGGCCCTGCTAACGCAGATGCCAAATGTGGGGTCTCTTTCACTCCTGCTCCTACTTGCTGGCCCTCATCTTCCTCCTTCTTTAATAAAAGAAGGTTTCCCCTGGTATCAGTACAGGCTGGGGGATGAAAGGATGGAGAGCAGCCCTGCCGAGAAGGACTTGGGGGTACTGGTGGGTGAAAAGCTGGACATGAGCCGTCAATGTGTGCTCACAGCCCAGAAGGCCAACTGCATCCTGGGCTGCATCCCCAGCAGCGTGGCCAGCAGGGCGAGGGAGGGGGTTCTGCCCCTCTGCTCCTCTCGGGGGAGATACCATTGCAGTGCTGCCTCCAGCTCAGGGAGTCCCAACATACGATGGACACGGAGCTGTTGGAGCGGGTCCAGAGGAGGCCACGAAGATGCTGCAAGGGCTGGAGCCCCTCTGCTGTGAGGACAGGCTGGGAGAGTTGGGGGTGTTCAGCCTGGAGAAAAGAAGGCTCCACGGAGACCTTAGAGCCCCTTCCAGTACCTAAAGGAGACCTACAGGCAAGATGGGAAGGGACTTTTTAGCAGGGCCTGTTGCGATAGGACAAGGGGTAATGGCTTTAAACTAAAAGAGGGAAGATTCAGACTAGATATAAGGAAGAGATGTTTTACGCTGAGGGTGGTGAGGCACTGGCCCAGGTTGCCCAGAGAGGTGGTCAATGCCCCATGCCTGGAAGCATTCCAGGCCAGGTTGGACGGGGCTCTGAGCAACCTGGGCTGGGGGGAGGTGTTCCTGCCCATAGCAGGGGGGTTGGACTAGATGGCCTTTAAACAGCACTTTCCAACCCAAACCATTCTTTGTTTCTATGATTGTAAATGTTTTTTTTTCTGAATGAAATGAGACCTGAGCCACGTCTCTCACGCTTATTCATTTAATGAGTCAGAAGTGTTTCACAGTTACTTTATTCTTTTCTCCTTTGCCCCATACTGTAACATCATCTCCCTGCTTTAAACAGAAAAAAGGTACTTTTAGTAGACCATGATTACAAAAAGCCCCCGGTGATTTGTACTTGAAGTGCAGTTCTGTGCCCCAGTGCTCCAAGGGGTGGTTTCACAGAAGATACGACAAATGAGGAACGCTGAATGTAACTCCCTGTATTCCCAATTCATGTCTTCATGCCAAAGGGCTGTTCAGCTTTCTTAGAAAGGAAAGTGGAAATGCATCAATTAAACCCCTTACTTCAAATCCAGTGGAGTGCCCTGATTTTTCAGCATGATCGTCCTGATCCTGTCAGGCCTCATATTTATGATTGGCAATGAGCATTAGCAGAAACAAAGCATTAGAGGAAAAAGTCTTCTTGAAAGCCTGGAAACTTTAACTTAAGGGATAGTTTAACTGCCGTATCATGCTAGTTGGAATGGCCTTAGTAATAAATTGCGATAGTGTTTTATATGGCCTATAAAATGACAACCTATAAAGATAGGGAGAGCCATAAACAAACATATGTTACTGTGGCAGAAGAGCTTCCTATGTCCCTCTTATCTGCAACATCACGTACAAAGAGTTCCCTTTCAGTTTTTAGTGTATGACCAAGGTAAATGAGCAGGAATATCAGTTTAAAAGGATCTCAAACAACTGTTTTGGTTTTTTTTCACCCTGCTGTGGTAAAATGCTGGCAGTCCCAAATGTGAAAAATCATGAGTCCAGCAAAGCAAAATAAAGAGACTGTAAACTCATCAAGAAACTTTAAACTTGAAATAAAACTGTGATTTAGTTTAGGTGTTTTTTGCCTTCTAGTATTTAAAATTGACTATACCTGTTACATAGATAGAAGACTATATTACAGGAAGTAGTACTAGCAGAACAATTTAAGAGCCATAGTAAATATATTTCTATGTAATCCTTGACTAGAGTGTTGTCATTGAGAAAGGATCATACAAACCTCCCATGTGTAGAAGGGAACATCAGTGAGTTGCAGCAGAGATGTATCCTCCTGCCCGCTTCTGTGTGTGGCTCTAGTAGGACAGTAGGACAGCTATTGAGCTTCTGGCTCCAATTTTGATGTCTACAGATGAACCTGCACTGAAAAACTGGGTTGTGGGAAACAATAAAAAGTGAGAGAGGAAAAAAAACTCATAGTGAGAGTCTTAAAGAGTTGCAGATCAAAAGATGACTGGGAAAAGCATGTAGAAATCTCTGGAAAGGAGAAAATACATGGCAGAAGGCACAGCAGAAATTAAAAACTGCAGTCAGAGATATTGGTGGTGGTTGTTGTTTTTTTTTTCCTTCTGAGCTGTGAGAGTAACTAATCTTTGGAGTAAACTGTCAAGAGAAATGGTGACTTTAGCATCTATTCTGGTTGTCAAGTCTAGAAACTGTCAGGTAAGAGCCTTTATGTTTCCAAGGCGTTCGATTCAGTGCTGAGATAGATGAAAATGGCCGTTGCATGCAGGAGGTTGGAGTTAGATGATCTTCCTTTGGTGTACCTGACCCTCCAAGCAGCATACCTTTGTCCAGGCACAGATAGTATGGCATGCCAAAATCCTCTTCGGTCTGGCTACAAGCAGAAAAAAGCATAAGGAATACCACACTGAGGTCCATCCGGGTTAGTGTTTCATCCGACTGTGTCATGAGTACTAAGGACTGCGTTTGAAGTGGAGAGATGCTTTTTTCAAGTTTTATCCTTTGGCTTCCATCAAGCAGCAGGTTAGGGCTGAGCCAGGGTAACTCCAGCCCACCGAGTTCATCATCCAGTTATATGCTCACCCACCCCAAGTTTGCTGAATTCTTTTGTTATGGCTGTTTGTAGCTCTGTCCTCCACAGTCTTCCATGGCAATG
Source organism: Pluvialis apricaria (assembly GCA_017639485.1). Classification (NCBI taxonomy): domain Eukaryota; kingdom Metazoa; phylum Chordata; class Aves; order Charadriiformes; family Charadriidae; genus Pluvialis; species Pluvialis apricaria. The sequence continues at coordinate 2,730,425 of CM030010.1, read as the reverse complement.
AATTTGAGTTGCACCATGTAATTGAGTCGTGGCGGGGAGGTGGACTGCTCTTTTTTTATTATTGTTTTTATTTTAAACCTGGTATTTGACTGTTTCCTTAGATTTCAAGCAGTGTTTGTTTTGTGAGACATAGGGTGTAATAATTTGGGTTTTGTCATTCATAATTTTACAGTTATTTTACGGCTCTTGTACAGAAACAGTTTGGCATTGTGGGTTGTTCTTGTCTTTGACTGCTTGTCAGATCCTCTCTTCATTTTGAGATGGGGTGACCCAATTAGTGCATGATGTGAGAAAACACAGAGAATTAATGAGCTATAATCATACAAGACCAAAATGTTATTTCCTGTCAAATCAGCTGATAATAGAAGTCTATTTTATTCAAGTGATTTCATCCAAACATGACTTCATCCTGAGACATGCTCATCAGTGAGTAACATATGGATGTCTCCCTTCATTGTGGTGCCTATATATCTCATCATGCAGTTGGGGATTGTATGCTGCCTCTTCCATGTCCTTAGTTGTCCTCTTCCAAGCACACGTGCTGCTTTTATGTGAGCGGACATTCATTCATCTTCCATCAGTAAACCAGAGCAGGTGTCATCATGGCATGACCGTTTCTAGTTCAGTGAAGAGAAAAGAGCTGTGATATTTCCACAAACATTATGGACAACAAGCTCAAGACGAGTGAACAGTGTGCTGCCACGGCAAAGAAAGCCAACAGGATGCTGGGCTGCACCAACAAGGGCACCACAAGCAGAGACAAAGAAGTCATTACCCTACTCTACTCAGTGCTGGTCAGGCCACACCCGGAATCCTGTGTTCAGTTTTGGTCCCCACTACACAAGAGAGATGTGGACAGTCTGGAGAGGGTCCAGAGAAGGGCCACCAAGACGGTCAAGGGACTGGGAAGCACTGCTGTATGAGGAAAGGCTGAGAGAACTGGGTTTGTTCAGCCTTGAGAAAAGAAGGCTTAGGGGAGACCTTATCACCACATTCCAGTATTTCAAGGGTGCCTACAAAGAAGATGGAGAGTCCATTTTTGCAAGGACTCATGTGGAAAGGATGAGAGGTAATGGGTACAAGCTACTCCAAGGGAGATTCCGATTGGACACAAGAGGACAATTTTTCACACTGAGAACAATCAGCCCTTGGAATAATCTCCCCAGGGAAGCGGTGGATTCCCCACCATTGGACACTTTTAAGATTCAGCTGGGCAGGGTGCTGGGCCGTCTTGTCTAGACCGTGCTTGTGCCAAGAAAGGTTGAACCAGATGATCCTTGAGGTCCCTTCCAACCTGGGATTCTGTGACTCTGTGATTATGACAGGGAGCAAGCTGTGTGAATAATTCCTGCAGCCCCAGCTTGCCCTTGTTTATATCTAGAAACATCTGAAAAAGATGAGAGGAGGGAGGAAGTTGTAGCTACGTGCAGAAGGAATTGTTCTAGTGAGCCAAATCCAGTCAGTAATTTTGGGCACCTCAGTCCAAATGACATTTCTGGCTTTGGAAGAAGTATTACATTTTTTAGAGTTTTTTGCCATTGCTGTGCTTTGTATGAAAGCATATGTGAAAGTTTGAATTGTGATTGCCTGCAGGAGTTTTAAGTAAAACAGTAGAAGCTCTGTTTGAAGATGAAAATAAAATTTGGCAATATTGCTAACAAAAAAAAATAAGCTCTCAAGCAGTGTATTTAGGCAACAAAGATAATTTATTTTATAATTAAATATAAATGCACCACTTTTCCTAAACTAAGCATGCCAAACAACCTGGGATACACTTTGCATATCAAAAATATGTCACTGTTCTGATCCATTAAGGAGTTTAAAAATCATAAACTAAAGAAGTTAAACATATAAATCTGAGTTATTTTGCCTTATGTTCTTTTATTTACTGAGTTGTATATCCCAAATAAATGTATTAAGTTAGTAGTTACTCTGGGCCTGCACTAATGTGAGAACAGAACTTGATCCATATTTTTGTCCCAACCTGCAGACTTTCATGCAGACCCATACATAGAAGGAAACAAAGCGTGTAGCCAACAGCCCGGTACAAATCTCAAGCCTTCACTCTTGGTTATACCTCCGGGTAAAAGATCAAGGATCTGATCTTTCAGCAGCAACAAAGCAGGGAAAAAAGAGTAAAAAGGTGCAAAGGGCTGAATCCTGTGAGCCGGCATGACCGCACTTGGGATATCCATCCGTAAGCTCTGGGCACGGAGACACTGGGCAGCAGCCTCAAGCCAAGCAAGACAGTGTGCTGAATCAGGCACCAGGCACCTGGTGAGGCTCACGGGGTGGTTTTGAACTCCTGGTAGAAACTGTGTCATGGTTTGAGCTGGGATGGAGTTGACTTTCTTACTAGCAGCGAGTATAGTGCTGTGTTTTGTGTTTGGGATGGGAATAGCGTTGATAGCACACTAATGTTTTTGGTTGTTGCTGGGCACTCAAGGCCTTTTCTGCTCCTCACCCCACCCTACCAGCATTGGGCTGGGGGACGCAAGGAGCTGGGAGGGGACACAGCTGGGACAGCTGACCCCAACTGACCACAGGGATATCCTATACCATGTGATGTCACGCTCAGTATATAACAAAGCTGGGGAAGAAGAAGGAGGGGGGGGACATTGGGAGTGATGGCTTTTGTCTTCCCAAGTCACTGTTAGGCATGATGGAGCCGGGCTTTCCTGGGGACGGCTGGACACCTGCCTGCCCATGGGAGGCAGGGGATAAATCCCTTGTCTTGCTTTGCTTGTATGCACGGTTTTTGCTCTACCTATTAACTGTCTGGGTCTCAACCCACAAGTTTTCTCACTTTTACTCTTCCGATTCTCTCTCCCTTCCCGTGGTGGGGAGAGTGAGCAAGCAGCTGTGTGGTCCTATCTGCCGACTGGGGTTAAACCATGATGCTGTGCTGGAATAATGCATCCAAATTTCTTAGGCACACATTCAGGTCAGTAAACCATATATAAAAAGGGGTCACTGACCCCCTCCACTAAGTGTATTTTTTAGCTGGAAGCGCCTGTTGCACCTTGCACAGAACTCAAGCTCAGGGCTGTGTGAAGTGCCTTCAGAGACTGTCAGCGTAAATCGGCTTCCTGGGGAGATTCCTCTTGGGCATCCTCCCCTAGGGATCCCAAGGAACTGTATGGGTGCAGTGGGTGTCAGGACATGCTACTTCTGTGAACTGGTAGGCAACGTGTAGTTAAGTACAGGGAAACATGGTAGTTGGGTACTGAACATGGTTAGACAGAACACGCAACTCGGACTTGTTTTGTGAGCCAGGTATGTGTAGCAAGATTGAGTGCTGCTTTGTATGGCATGTGATAAAAATAGGTTAGAGTCATAGAATCATAGCATCATTCAGGTTGGAAATGACTTTTAAGATCATCAAGTCCAATCATTAACCTAATACTGCCAAGTCCACCACTAACCCATGTCCCTCAGCACCATGGCTGCCCATCCTGTAAACACCTCCAGGGATGACGACTCCACCACTGCCCTGGGCAGCCTCTTCCAGCACTTGACAAACCTTTTGGTGAAGAAATTTTTCCTAATATCCAATCTAAACTTCCCCTAAATACATCTTTGGTGTACATCAGATGTTTCCTATATAGGACAGCCAAAAATCCTATTAAAATAGATTTTTATTTTTTTTGTCTTCTGCGAAGCGCAAAGCCTGTGTAGGTGGGAGCAGGGTGAGGGGTGGCGTGAGCCCCTGTAAGGCGAGTGCTGTGGAGCAGCCTGCCGAGTAAATCAGAGCTGCTTGGAAATTTCAGGCCACAACAGCCGTGGCATGGAAGTTCTGCCGTGGGCATTTGTCTTCCTCCTTTCATTCCCTCACTAAGAGGCTCTACTTGAAAAACCTGTAGCACTTCACGTAAAACACTTCTGCTCAAGAAAATGCTCCTTTCAGCCACTGAGTCCCCTTCCCAGCCTGTGAATGCAGCTGAAGTGTCGTGTCCAGAGGGCAGACCAGGTCAGAGTAATTCCCTGGTTGGGAAGCAGTGGGCACCAGCCAGGGACTTGAAGTACGTAAGAAGCTACTCCTGGAGGAGAAGTCATGGGCATGGTAGCGAGGGCTGCTTTAATTCTCTTCTTGTTTAGGGGAAAAAAAACCTCTACAAACCCCAAAACTGATTCTGTATTGTTCAGTGGGTGAGTTTATCTGTGTTTGTTTGTAAAGCCATATTAATCACTACAGAAAGTGAAGACCCACAGAAACTATTTTTATTTCTCTTTTGAAATTTTCAACAACCAGCTCTTTGGTTAAGCATCGCAGTGGGAGGGGAGGGGTAGAAAGCAGCTCCAGTCTTGAATTTGTCAGAAGACATCTGTGCTTGAACCCCTGTTCAAGTTCAGGGTATTTCTAGGCACATAGCTGGGGCAGGACGGATCCATGGGAAAGCCTGCATGAAGTTTCTTGGAAGGGTTTCATCCATGCTTAGTTCTGTGCTGCAACAGCCACTTCAGTGCTGGTGCACTAGGGAGCTAATTTGCTGTTAACTCATGCATCGTCACAAACTACCTTCACATTTTTTGTTTGAATTGGGAATAAATGCCCTGATTAAATGTATCGTGCAATGTAGGTACAGTGAAGACGATGCCAGGCTTTCGTAATTCAGGTGTCTCGCTACTGGTTTGAAAGCCTACTTTGAATGCTCAGGCTTTGAATAACAGCTGAGGTACACGCTTGGGATTCTAGTTCCAAAAATATGCGTAAATGTGCAGCATGTGGAGTGTACTTCTGATCTCTGTATATGTAGTGTTGGATTCATAAACAGCAAACTGCATTGCATCCAGCTCTGGAGCCCCCAACAAAAGAAGGACATGGACCTGTTGGAGCGGGTCCAGAGGAGGGCCATGAGGATGATCTGAGGGCTGGAACACCTCTGCCATGAGGAGAGGCTGAGAGAGTTGGGGCTGTTCAGCCTGGAGAAGAGAAGGCTCCGGGGGGACCTTATTGTGGCCTTCCAGTACATAAAGGGGCTCCAGGAGAGCTGGGGAGGGACTTTTTACAAGGGCATGGAGTGATAGGACGAGGGGGAATGGCTTCAAACTGGAAGAGAGGAGATTTAGATTAAACGTTAGGAAGAAATTCTTTCCTGTGCGGGTGGTGAGCCCCTGGCCCAGGTTGCCCAGAGCAGCTGTGGCTGCCCCATCCCTGGAAGTGTCCAAGGCCAGGCTGGATGGGGCCTTGGGCAGCCTGGGCTGGTGGGAGGTGTCCCTGCCCAGGATAGGGGGGTGGAACTCGATGATCTTCAAGGTCCCTTCCAACCTGAACCATTCTATGATTCTATGAAACAGATAATTTCAACCCTTTTCTGCTAGCAGTTGTAATTTTGAGTTACGTATCCCCACTTCGAGTTTACTAGCTACACTTCTGTAGCTGAATTTTCTTGAGCTGATGACCCTATACATAAAGTTCATGAGCTCTCTGTTGGTGGTTATGAGATTCAAGATTTGATTCAGATTTTCTGAAGTTTGTGGAAGACCTAACAATGGTTTTATTAGGCTTTGAATTAGTCCCAGCGTGTGTATAGATAGTTATTTTAGTGAGACTAAAGTGTGTACTTCAAGATCATACAAAAATTAAAAAGTACTGCCAAGAAATTCTTTTGCCATGACTCTTAAGAGTCAATTAAAGATTGAAGTACATTAATATTATTAAGCAGTTATGTAGGGATATGTGAAGATATAATAAGCTATTTGATTTCTTTTTAGTATCTGTTAATTTTAAAAGGTAGTTCAAGTGAGTGATGTCAACTTTTTCCCCACAGTCTAAAGACATACAGGAATCTTTGGAAAATGAGGGATTTGCAAGGTCCTGAGCAAAGGAATAGCTATCCCCGTCTGAGGACTTCAGTGTGCTTGTTAACTGAGTTGCATTTTGAACACAGGTGTACATCTATAGGCATTAGGCTGAGTGCTGTAGTAGAAGCACCCAAAGCTGTCTTGGAAGGGGTCAGGGAGAAGGAACAGCTTCAGAGGGTACTTTTTAACTCATGCAGATTCCAAATTAGCTCCTGGAAGTTCCCTTCTCTCTGCACTAAGAAATTGGGAAACCTGAGATCACTCTGTGCCTGAAGTTAAGTGGAATGCACGTGTATGGGTTTTTTTTTAACTTGTTACATAATCTTCCCCTCTTGTGTTAATGAAGGTCAAGTTTATTTCCTATATTGTTTCTGTTGAAGGCAGTTTTAAAAATATTGGCCTTTTTGGTTCATAACTTGGATCTGGTTTTTTGTTTGTTTGAGTTTGGAGTTTGCTTGTTTGTTTGTTTGTTTAGGAATCCACTACTCCTGGGTCTGCTGTGCTTGGATCGCACTATGATGAATCTGCGTAGGCTTCTCTTAATCAAGATAGGTGGGAACAGTACATCTTGCCTTGGTGTAGCTCTTACCTCTGAGAGTGGGACTTTGAGGCACCCCAGGCATCCAGAAGCTTAAACACCTGCTCTCACAAACTCAACTGTACGGTTTCGTCACTTCAGCTATTGGAGACAGTGGAGTCAACGAGCAGCTTGGGGTTTTATGAAGGTTTCTAAGACCTTTGGTTTCCAAAAAAGATTAGGATCTGTAGACACTATTACAGAACCTCTCCATTCTCTTGTCTGCTTCAGTCCTTCACCACTACCATTTAGAGAGCTTTGGAGGACAACCAAGACTTCTCTGCTTCTAAATGACCGCTGAGCTGGAAGTTCCTTCTTCCTCAGCTGCAGTTGTAGTGGTCCAAAATACTATTTTGCTGTGAAACCACGTTCCTTTACTCTTCTCTGTTGTTCCAGATTACATTCCCCTGCCTGGAATCTCTTACCATGTGCCTTTGTTTTCCTCACGACTTTATAAATGCAGGCAGTCAAGCTGTTTTCCACCTCTTGCTGAAAATGAGTTATTTGGATTTGCAATCTTTGTGGTTTGCATCTTCAAACAGGAGTCCAAACAGAAAAATCTGGATGACTTCCTGAGAACTGGGTACGCTGGGATGCAACAGAGCTGCATGGACTTTCCATGCTGTATCTAACGCAGTCTTTCATTTAGCCTTAGTGTTTTGTGAAGCCACTTTTAGTTAATACATTTTATCAGATTTTTGTCCATATATTTGTTTATGTAATTTTGGTCGCCTCTACAATCTCGGTAATACCGTATCGTGAGTTATGTAACAATTTCCCAGCTATTCCAAAATCAAAACAATAATATCAGGAAGGAGTTTAAAAATTAGTACGTATGCCAAGCGAATGTCCACAAACAGGTGATACGGATCGCACATTTTATTTGACTCAGATTTGTTTTCTTACTAACAGGGCTTGCTTTTCTGCTTAGTCAAAACTTCCTGAGTTAGGTTTTTATGAGTGCAATGAATAGAAAGGAAAATACCTGTTGCTCAGCTATTGGAGTATGCACCTTGAAAGGAAAATGGTTTGAATGTGTAAACACTGTGTCCTGGCAAATCTTAAAGCTTTTTACTCTTGAAGGTTTCTGTTTGTGTATTTTTCTTCTCACAACATCATGTCTGGCATGGTTGAAAAACTATGCAAGTTTGTGACTTTTTAAAAAATGTGATATGTGTGTAATTTTGTTGTATGCATTAGTGCTGTCTTAGCAATAATTGTTGTGTTATTGCAGCTGTGTTAACATTGTTAGCTATTATTTAGGTCTTTCAATGTGATTCATCTTCTGTTGCTCTACATCTTGTAGGAGCAAGAGCAGAACCCTGCCTCAAAGGGCTTTAAGTCCAAACAGAAAAACAGACAGAAAAGCAGTGTTGCTCTTCTGTTCGTTTAACAGATCCTTATCCGCTTCACCATTACCTCACTTACCTAAACAATTTGTGGTCTATCATCAAGAACAAAGTATGGCCGTTGATATATAGGTTTAAAATTTACTTACTTATTTTTTTGACCAAAGTCATAAGAGGCATACATTTTGCAGTGGAATTTCTCATATGCAGAAAATGAGGTTAGTCTTTGGAGCTTTATCTTTTAATTTATTTAGAAATTAACTAGAGTTAAGATTCTATATGGAGCTGTTTCAGAGACCATTTAAAATTATGTACTTAAGAGTTTTATTTTGATTTTTAAAAAATTTTTAGCAAAAGCTTTAAATTAAACTTGAATTGTATTAAAAGTGGGACCAATAGTAATTTTCCTTTATATTCTCCCTAAAATTAAGTAGTTTAAAAGAGCAAAATATTTGAGCTCAGTTATATGAGTGTCACCTCAGCCAGAGCTGCAGTGCTAGGGTGTTTATTATAGGGAAGAATTCTTTCTGAAAAGCCAAATAGTGCAGTTTTTTATGATGACATTATTATGGAAGATGCTTACTCTAATTTCAAATTGTCATGCAACTCAAATAGCCTGATGATTTGATTTCAGTAATTCTCCATCAGCTTAAAACCATAACGTGATACTGAGTGTGTTTTGATGGGATTAATTCACACCCATATCATTTTTAGAACTTTCAAACACTTTTGTTGATTAAAAAAATCATAGTTTTAAAAGAGCATCTTATTTAAATGCGACATTTAGTTTTCTGTTTGATTCACTTTTCAACTCTTGAAATACAACTGGATTGTTTCTGATACTATGGTCTAAACCACTAATGTAGTTAAATATTAAATTGCTTTAAAGCATTATTTGGAAAGTGAAAGAAAGCTCTAGAGTTCCCACTGATGCCTTCCTGATTATTAGCAATCTAAAATTAGCAGTCTGGCTGTTTTCAAATTACTAATCGTTCATTTTTAAGAATGCTCATCAGTCTTCCTCATGGTGGTTAATTTGTTTTTGCATACATTTTTTCCTTTCTGTGATGTTATGTAGGAAAGATAAATTGTAGCCACGCTCATACACTAAATGTAAATACCAATTATCACTACATTATGGGATTATTTAAACAAAGAAGGTCTATAGCAAAGGCTCCTTTAAGTGCTCCTGTAAACTCCCTTGAGGAGATGACTAACTGTGGACTCAGCCATATGAGTTATTGCAAACGGCAGCAAAGCTGAATGAGTTTGGTTAATACCCCTCCTGTTATTTCCTCTTCTTACATCTTCCACTTCAGATCACTTTCTGTGGAATCAACAGGCTGAAGATTTTTGGAGGATGGTAAGTCATGGAGGCAGTACTCGTGCTTACCGTGTCTCAAATCTAGTTCTATAGGTCCAGGCACCCCTTGTAGATGTTTGGCTCATTGTCCACCAAAACTGGTGGATATTTCGTTATTGATTTCAGTGGGGATTGGACTGAGATTCTGCATTTGCATTGCAATGTCTTTTTCATTGAAAGCTGGTCTCTTTTTAACGGGAAGCTTTACTTGTCCAAGTATGGTTTGTGGATTTCTGCATTGTTTAGTGACATACCAGCTTTTTGGGGTTTTGTTTTTAAGAGAAGGAGGTATAATTTCTGGTTTTCTGTGTCCTAAACTACCTTACTTTATGTGCAAGCAAGATCTTATTTTATATTACTTTACATTACAATTTACTTTGTATTTCACCAAACTAATGAAATTTGAGGTTTTTCACTACTTCAGAATAAGGCTACCTTATTATCATAATGTATTTTATTAAACAAAATAGCAAAATGGTTCTTAAAATCATGCCATAGTTTCTTTTTTGCTGTTTCATAAGCAACCATCATTCTAAACGCAAAGCTTTAGCTTTAGAATGATCCCCAGTGTTATGTGTATGAGACTTAGAAATGTTGGTGTTGAGGTCCGCGTATTATGAATGTATCAAGACTACATTTTCTCCTCTTTCTAAAGGACTTAAGATTCTTGTAGTGGGTCAATAAATCAAGCAACTATACAAGTGTTTCTTACACAAAGAGCTGGCTTCTGCTGAACATCTGTGAGATGCAAGTTAGAACGGGGGGGTCATTTTGTGGCTAAGCCATAGATCCATTTTTATGTAGACGCAGTGCGGGGATGGGTGGCTTATCTCTGAATTCATGAATGGAGAAAATAGCCGGGCAGCAATGTGAGTGTGTTGTGCTGCCTGAAAGATTACTTTTCACGGCTGTGGCTCCCCTTGTATTTTAACTTCTTAAAGCCTAAGTACGTTTTTTTTGCCTGTTTTCATGTTCACTTTTATATATGTGATGTTACGTGGTTGGAGTGGATTTTGTAGTCTGAGAGTCACCATAAATTTTACACAATTACAAAAAAAAAAAAAAGAGCTCCTACATTTTACATTGTATTTGTATTTCTTGTGAGAGCAATACTGCACCTTAATCAAGCATTTGGAATTGATTGATTAGTCACAAGAAGATCTGTTTCCCTTTTATTCTCTTTCCTCTGCCCTGCCCTTTTAAAATACCAAGTGGCAATATGGTAGAGAGCCCTGAGTTTGGAGCAGGTGTCCAAACAACATCTGTGAGGCCATTTTGGAACTGCAGCACAAAATAATAGTTTAGCAGTAGTTAATATATGTTCAGAAAGAGATTTTGTTGGCTGGTTGTATCCACCACATTTAATGAAAAGTCAGTCTATTGGATTATTTCTTGTGCATTTTTAAAGGAACTTTATTTTCCTTCTAATATATATAATTAATTATACACCAGGACACTTTTTCATGGAATCAAACCCCCGTATTGAGCTGTCCACCTGAATTTTGAAGCAGTATTTGGTCCACTGAATCTAGCTGAAGCCTCAGAATAAAAGAAGTTTTGAATGAACATGTCCTTATTTTGTTACATATACTTTGGGATATTTGTAACACTTTTGAATAAGATATGCTCTTCTATTTCCACTAGAGAAAATTGTTTTGATCGCGTTCTGCGGCTTGATCTGTGGCGGTGCAGTTTTACCACAAGACTGGCAGAAAAGCAAGACGCTGTCTAGATTGCAAACAAAAAAGCCATGAAAGGTCTTTGCATAGGACGGTCAAGGGAAGACTGTTATGAGCCAAACAGGGAATGTCACTTACGTACCTTCCTGTATAGACCTCTAGAAAAGGAGATTATTCAACATGACTATTTCCTAACATCCAATGTAGATATTCTGTGCTGTAAATTTAAGTCTGTAACTGTCTGTCCTGGATAATATGGATAGGGAGGACGGCTTATTTCCTCCTCCTTTGTATTTAGCCCTTTGCTCCGCTCAAGCTCCTCTTCTTTAGACTAAACAATGGTCCCCTCAGTTTGTTGCTTATAGATGTTAACTTGTGTTGAGCTTGTAACTCACAGATGGCTTTTCTGGAGAACTGCTACAAAGTTAGAACTCCTTCAATTTGTGTTTGTCCAGTTGAGTATTCCTGCTTGAACGACAGAACCAAAAAAAATCCTGAAGAGTGGAAGTGTCCTAACAAAAATCTCATCATCTTTCTTTTTTTTGGGGGTATTTCTCTTATTGGTCAAGTTCCTTTTGAATTCTGATCCCATCCTCCAAAGTTTTTACAGCCTATGGCAAAGTAGTCAGCTGCATATTTTGTAAGCATCTCCCTCTTCCACCACCCAAATCCATAATGGATATGTTCAACAGCACAGCCCCGAGAGTACAGCTGTGTTCGCTTTGACAGTGAACCATTGATAAACACTGTAGGGTACAGTTTTCCAACAGTTTTGCTTCCCTCTTTGTAGTAACTTCCTCTAGACCATATTTCCTGCATCTTAGAATATCAAGGAAAAAGTCTTACTAAAGTCAAAATAAATTACAGAGTAGACAAGATGAGGCTTGTAATTCACACTGAGGTCACAAGCTTTCCAAGAAAACAAGGGTCAGGCATCTGTGCTGGCAGAAAAAAGGACACACGTTTTTTTCTCAAGAATGATTGTAAGAGGAAGTGCAGCTCCATGACAACTGTTTCTGTTTCATGTAGTCTTTAACCGGTGCAGCACATTGGAGAAAGGGCCAAGTTTGCTTATCGGTATCTTTTAGTGGGTTCTTTTGGCCACAGGACCTCACAAAACCATGCATGGGATAGGGTCATGGAAAAAAAACAAAACAAAACAAAACAAGCTGTTACACAAATGTTTGATGTGCAGCTATAGCAGGTTTGGGCTGCAAAATGTTATTATGCTGCAGAAATAGTGAGTTAAAAAGTGTGTACAATCCACCAGAGCAGAGGCTCTCTGGATCTGGCCAGTGGCTGCATTGGCATGTGGGGATGGTGCAGGGTTGGGAGAAGAGTGCTGCGGGCTCACAGGGAGAAAGCGTGGCTTTTCCCCACATGAAAATGTTAGAATGCTGCTTATTACCATCCAGAGGGTGAGGGTGGTGAGCCCCCGGCCCAGGCTGCCCAGAGCAGCTGTGGCTGCCCCATCCCTGGAGGTGTTCAAGGCCAGGTTGGATGGGGCTTGGAGCACCCTGGGCTGGTGGGAGGTGTCCCTGCCCATGGCAGGGGGGTGGAACGAGATGATCTTTAGGGTCCCTTCCAACTCAAACCATTCTAGGATGCTATGATCTGATCCCTGTTGCTGTGTCCTTACCAGAAGGGAGCATTTCCCTATCGTAACAGGAAAAGATAATGATGCTCATTTGACGTGATTTATGCATTACAGACGGCCGTATCAGATGTTTACAATCTCTTGGGGGGTAGGAGATAAGGATTCTTCTTCTTTTCCCACTCCCCAAGAGCTTGAAAACAGCTTGTTTGCTGTCGTGTTTATGCAATTGGATTTGAGCCTGGGGTAGGAACTCTGGTTTTCTTTTCCAGTCTCCTGAAACCACCGATCCTCCAGCTTGGTTATTCTTCTCAAAGATAGCAACTGACAGCTCTGTTGTTCCTTCTGTCAAAACTGGAAGTATTTTAGGGAAAGCTAGACAAAGTAATTTGATTTTTAAAGCATCCAGATTAACATGCAGGAGAATGCTTTCCCCATTTTAGTTGAAGCTCTTTGTCACTGTGTTAATCATATCAGCTGCCTGACTGCAATTGACCTTTTTTAAAAAAGAAAAGAAAGTCTAAAAAATATAATTGTCTTCTTAGCGTAATCTGTCAATAAGCTGCTCTTCTCCATTAGCTAGAAGATCAACTTTCTTTTGAAGGTTAATGGACTATCAATCGAAAACACTTATTTCCTTCTTCGCATTCTGGACTAAGTCCTCCTGTGTCATTTTGTGTCAAATTCTGAAATGTTTGCTCTCTAGTGGTTTTCTCTGTCCTCTGTACCGAAAATTGTGATAAGCACATGACAGAAGCTTGCTGGACAATCTGTTCTGCTTCATTCTTTCCTCAGCAGATTGGAAAGTTAAAGCACGGTTTGTTCCCAGCACTAATGTCCCATACATTGGGTGGTCAGATTGTGAGAGGCCATGTCCTACTCATCTTTCTGTGGTTAGTTAACGTCCTTACCACCACCTTTCTTCTCTTCATTCTTGTCACTGCCCAGTTGCAGTAGATTGTCTGTTTATAAACAGCACGTGCTGTAGTAGGTCTATATTGTAATTACAACTTTGACCAAAACCAGCTGATACTCTGTTGTACCGGTGCTGTTAATCCTCTAAGAGTGTTCTGAGCAGAACTCAATCACTTGGGGTATGAAAAAAAATTAATAAACCCCCCCTATCTAGAACTTTGTAAAAGCTAAACTAGATAAATTTGTGCCTGGTAAATCATTTCAACTGATTAGACGGTAGAGGGCTGGATTTAGAGCTGCAGGACTTTATATAAGCTAACAATCTGGTCTAGGAAAGGAAAAACAGCTTTGTATTCGGAGGGACATAAGGTAGATTTATCAGAGTTTATGTGTTGCTGGTGATTGATGTTGTACATAGACATAATAAGTGCCAGCTGTTCCTCCCCCATAAATCAGAAACAATAATATTTCCTTGTATTTCACTGCGAACTATCTGACTTGCTTGAATTCCTCTTTGAATTCAAAGGACTTTTTATTTACAGTTACAAATTAGAAATATATCTACACAAACAAATTAGAAACATTGTGATATAAGACTGTAATGCAACCTGAGAGCAGCATCACAAGCACTTGTGCGTTACCCGGGGTTGCTCTCCTTCATGAGCTGTCAAAAGCATTTTTCCATTTCTGCCCATATTTCAGAAATATGTATTTCTGTCTTTCTCCATTAAAGCTGATGTGTTTGTGGATGCCCACATCACTTGATATTCTAGCCATATATGGAAGCATCATGTTTTTGTATTGTTAAATGGACTCAAACAGATTTGACTATTTTATTCCTTTTGATCTCCACTTTCAAAGTTCCTGCTTTGTCAGCAACTATTAAATAAGGGATTTACATATTTAGCATGAGAAAATGCAGAGGTCTGATGTACTAAACATATAAATCTAGTGAACTACATGCTACAAGTAGTTGTCTTAAAATCATGATGTATCTGTCCTCTTTAGCCCTCAAGGACGTTGCATTTCCTTACTATTTCTTTTCAGTTTTCTGTAGCTAATAGGTGTGTTGATAAATGTTACATGTAATGTGACAGGACCTAAAAAAAAACCTGAATTGTTGCATGTTTGCGTAGTGTAAGTGGTTGTGGGCTATGTAAAATGGAAGAAAGTAAAGTTGAAATAAAACACTTGTTCAATATGCATAGTCATGTAATGCAACAAGCACATTCCTGCAGCTTGTTAATAAATTCAATAAATGAAAGTTATCAACGGCTGCTATCTGCCTTCGTAGTTATCCAAATTAACAACCGGTGCATGGTGACCTTTGATAATTTATTTTAATTATATTTTAGTGGCTCTTTAGGCTTCTCAGACAGGTTTAGTTAATAAAAAAAAAATTCTCCTTGCTGGCATTCTCATAGACAATGCATGTCTTGCGTTGTTTCTCAACCTTCAAGTTTTACATAATTTTTGTCTTTTTAAAATAAAACCACACTGCTGCTTGTAAAAGAGGACGGGGCTGTGCTCCTCATGTGTGTGACAAGTGGCATCAGATCCCTTAAAACAGCTCGCTCCATTCCACTGGCGTTTCATTTCCAGGCCCCAGTCCTGCTAACGTGGATGTGCTTTATATGATGCAAGTTTTACTGAGTTTTCAACTCCAAACTAGGATAGGCTACAGATAGTACAAAACGGACAATACTTCCTCTTTGTTTGCATTTGAATTGTTTTTTCTAGTTTAGAATATATGAAAAAAGTCCTCCTTTTGTGGTGGTGGTATCTGTGGCTTTCTCCTGTTCGGAAGTTTAAACAGAAATGAACTAAAGTATTTTTATTTGTGAAAACACACAAAGCTACCAGTTGCCATTTAATATGATATTCCATAGTTTCAGATGTGTTTTATTCTACCATTTTAATCCACTTACTTTTGAAAAAAATTATTAGAAGTCATAAGACAGAGGTTCTACCCCTTTGAAATGTAAGCTGAAGCTTTATTATTTTAGGACTTGTGCTTTTCAGAAATAAGTTTCCCTAATTTGACCCTCAGTAACCCTTGAGAGACCTAAGCACAAGTTACAAACTAATTACATGAATTGCTTTACTGGAACTTGTTAGGCATTTTCTGTTTATACATTAATGTAATATAAATATAACTTAGGCAACAAAAGCCCTTGGGGCAAATTTATGTCCTGAGTAACCCTGTTCTGGTGACCTCAACGGAATTACTCAAAGTCAAGACAGAATTTAAATTGGAAGACCAGATCTTCAGCTACCGTAAATAGTCTGAACTCCACTAAAATCAGTGTAGCTGTGGTCACAACAGCTGTAAAGACAGAATTGCTCCTTCAAGTATATTTTGACTGGGTTTTTTGATTTGCTTCTAGCAAAGGGGGTTGGGCTGCCTTTTCTTTCCAGAGTTTAAAACCGAGCAGAAATTATCTGTAGAAATAATTCTGATTTTAGTCTAGAGCTGTTGTAATGTTACACGAACTGCTTTGGTCTAAATTTTGAGAAAAAAAAAAAAAAGTATTTACGGAGTGATGGGGAACATAGGTCTATTGCGCCTGCATCTTTGGTTTTTCTATGTCTTTTTCCGTGATCTAGCTTCTAAAAAACTTTCTCTAACCAAGCAATATATAGGGAATTATACTCAACAGTTAAACAGTCTTCCTTAAGAGTCTGTAAATATAGGAATAGTCACCAGACAATGTTTGTTTGTGTTTCATAACAGCTTTGTTTCAAAAAGAGATTTAAAACAATGGCACTAAAATGGTACTAAAAGCTAATAGGTACTCCAGCCCTACAGAGCTGTATATTGCTTTACTTTAACCTTGGGGATTATCTCCTTGGTTTAATTGGGAAAAAAATGTGCTCAGTATTAAGTCTGGATGAAAGTGGCTTCATTATTGGAGATTTGGATGGAGAGTGTATTTTTTGCGAGGAGCCATGAGTGATCTGCGGTTTTTAGAGTATTATAGCAATAACCCACCAATGGTTTGGTATGTTTTTCAATCCAGTAGTCAACGTTAATGCTGTGGTTTTTTCAGCACATTGAGATGTGTGTCTGTTCCTCCTCTCAGACTCTCCGAGCTAGCTATAGGGGTCAATAACATCTCGGGTTTTTAGTGACCTCCACTCACTAAGGAAATATTACGTTACCATCAGTCAGTTGACTTGCTGGAAGAGAAACAGCATGCTTTTTTTTATAAATAGTAGCCCACAATGAGACTCTCTTCTCATCATTCTCTAAAGCTTTCCTGCAGGCTTGGCCGAGGAAGTGGAACAGTCGTTCAAAATGTGAGGCTGGTGATCCTCACTCCTGGTCAGTGTTTCCATGTCTTGCTGGACAATATCCCCAGGAGAACTGAAGCTGTGCTGATTTTTCTGGTTTAGGACATGTTTTGGGCTTTATTGCTTTGTATTCAATAGATCTAAGCCTTGAACCATGGTAGCATAAGTGTTGCAAGCCATTCTGTACCTCTTCTTAAGAGCTAAAGCAGCCACCCTTTTTGCTTTTCTGTGGGAATGCAGCATGGTCACCTTTCCCAACAACCTCGTCCTTGGAGTGTGGTTTCAGACTTGCTTTTCAGCGTGCAGTTCAGCTTCAAAGGGATAACATTGGTCCCTTCCAGATACTAGAATAGAAGAGAATATTTCAGTTGGAAGGGACCTACACTGATCACCTGGTCCAACTGCCTGACCACTTCAAGGCTGACCAAAAGTTCAAGCAAATTATTAAGGGCATTGTCCAAATGCCTCTCAAGCACCGACAGGCTCGGGGCATCAGCCACCTCTCTAGGAAGCCTGTTCCAGTGTTTGACCATGCTCTTAGTAAAGAAATGCTTCCTAATGTCCAGTATAAACCTCCCCTGGTGCAGCTTTGAACCATTCCCACATGTCCTATCACTGGATCCAGGGAGCTCAGCACCTCCCTCTCCACATTCCCTCCTCGGGAAGCTGTAGAGAGCCATGAGGTCACCCTTCAGCCTCCTTTTCTCCAGACTAGACAAACCCAAAGTCCTCAGCTGCTCCTCACAAGACATTCCTTCCAGCCTTCACCAGCTTTGTTGCCCTCCTCTGGACACATCTGAGGACCTTCACATCCTTCTTGAATTGTGGTGCTCAGAACTCCACAGAATACTCAAGGTGAGGCAGCACCAACGCTGAGTACAACGGTACAATCCTCTCTCTTGACCGACTGGTCATGCTGTGCTGATGCCCGCCAGGATGTGGGCTGCCCTCTTGGCTGCCAGGGCACACTGCTGGCTCCTACTGAGCTGCTGCCGACCAGCGCCCCCAGGTCCCTTTCTGCAGGGCTGCTCTCCAGCCACTCCTCTCCCAATTTATACTTGTGCCTGGCGTTACTCCGTCCCAGGTGCAGAACCCGGCATTTGGACTTGTTAAATTTCATCCCATTAATCATTGGCCAGTGCTCCGATCTATCTAGATCCCTCTGCAAGACATCTTGTCCCTCAAGAGAGTCACCAGCACCCCCAGCTAGGGAGCCCATGTCCCGCTCCAGAGTGTATCCCAGGCAAAACGATGACGTTGGGCAATCTCAGCACTGCAGTCTGCAGGCGGCCCTCAGGTAACTTTTACATGAGGTCGTTGGAGTACCAGTGCAGGAAAGCTGCCACCAACATGGCTCTTCACACAATCCCATTTATTATTTTCAGTTTGTACTTCCAGTCTTTCAAATCACTCTGTTGGAAGAGCTTTTAGCCTTGTTTGGCTAATAGCCTTTCTTCCCGTTGCCTGCAGATATGATACTGATTGAACATGCTAATGCATAGACTTCTACAGCGTTTTCATCATCTCAATTTACCACAGTACAGCTTTCCCAAAAGTGGCAATGCTAATTTGCAAGTGTGATAGCTGACAGGCAAACTGTTCCTTTGTCAGATTGTCTGTACACACTTTTTAATTTTTTAGTTTTCTTACTGGAATGGAGAGAGCTAGAAACAGATTTTAGAGAGAAGGAAAAAATTTGTTGGGAGAAAAGAATCCAAAACTTGGATGGCAGACAGAAAAGTGCTATCAGCAGATGGCCAAATCCGAGGCAGAACTCCAAAGCAAAACATAAATCTTCTGGTTTATAGACTGTCAGGGAAGTATTGCCTGCACAGAGATGCACACAATGGAGGGATTGGTCAGGAGGAGGCATCAGTCGAACAACTGTGCTGGATGGATGTAGGAAGATGGGCAGGGAACACAGGGTGGGGGTTTCCCTTGCCATGAAGAAGCAGTTGGAGTGGACGAGTTGCTTGTGGATTAGGCACTAGGATTAGGATTAGACTGGCGATGTTGTGGTGAGCATGTGTTACAGATAATTTGGTCAGTATGAGGAAGAGGACAAAGTTATTTAAGCACCTCAGAGACCCTTGTTCTTGGAGGAGACTTTAGCCTCCCTGACACCTGCTGGAAGGACAACACGTATAAGCAATCCAGGAGGTTTCTGGAGACTGTCGAGGGACTCTGATGTAGATGCAATGTACCTGGGTGACGCCATGCTCACAAATAAAGAACTGGCCAAGGATGTAATAATTAATGGCAGCCTTGGCTTGTAGCAGCCATGAGTTACTGGAGCTCAACATCCCGAGGGGAGTGTGGAAGGCGGGTAGCAGAGTATACACCCTGGCCTTCGACAGAACAAACTTCGGTTTATTCAGGGAACTGGTAAACGGGATCGTTTTGGAGGCAGCATGGTTATGCCAAGGGTAAATCATGCTTGACTAATCTGTTCACCATCTATGGTGAAATTACTAGATCTGTGGATGAGGGCGGAGAAGTGGATTTTGTCTTCCTTGAGTTCAGCTAGGCTTTTGATGCTGTCTCCTGCAGTATTCTTGTATTCAAGTTTGGATGTTACGGTCTGGCTGGGTGGAAGCTTGAGTTCCAGAGTGTAGTTAGCGGTTCATACTCTGTTTGGAGGCCAGTTACAAGTACCTTTTCTCAGGGACCTCTCCCGGGATCTGTCCTGTTCTATGTCTTTGTCAGTAACAGAAGGAGGAGAGGGCACATTGTGGTGAGACAGAGCCCACCCTCATAAGGTTTCTGGATGACACCAAACTGGAGGTGTGGAGGCAGCATAGCTGATAGACTTCAGGGCAGGGTTGCCGTTCAGAGGGGCCTAGGTGCACTGGACAAATGGACTGACAGGGATCTGATGAAATTCAGTAAAGACAAATGCGAAGTCTTTAACCTGGGGTGGAAGAGCTCCTTGTGATGATTGAGTCTGGGACTGACTGGTTGGGGAGCAGCTCTGCAGAAAAGGACTTGAGGGTCATGGTAGAGGGTAAGCTGAACGTGAGCCAGTGTTGTGCCCTACCAGCAATGCAGGCTGACAGCATCCTGGGTGCTATCAAGAGGAGCACGGCCAGTAAATTAAGCACAGTGGTTGTCCTCCTCTATTTGATGCTTGTTAAACCACATGTGGAATACTGTGTCCAGTTTTGGGGAAAAAAAGATGTCAATAAGCTACACTGAGTCTAGTAGTGGGCCACTGAGATGAGCTGGAACCCTATGAGAAGAGTCTGAGAGGACTGGACTTAATAGTGGTCTTCCAAAACTTGAGGTTAGAAAGAAGATGGAGCCAGGCTCTTCACTGAGGTTCACACGGTTAGAAAAAGAGACAACAGCTGAAAGTTAAAACAGGAGAGACTCCAGAAGGATATAAGGGAAAAAAAATAATCTATGGGGATAATTAAGCACCAGAACAAGTTTTCCGGAGAGGCTGTAGATTTTTTGACTTTGGAGGTTTGATCAGGAGGTTGGACTAGATGGCTGTTGGAGGACCTTCCCAACCTGAATAATCCTGTCATTCTAGGAGGAATAGAAAGTAACCAGTGCCAGCCAGCATTAAACAAACAAACAAGCAAAACAAGAACAAAAGGAAAAAATACAACCCCCAAACCTGCTTCTTTTCCGACCTCTTTGCCAAACTCCAATGGTTTAATGGAACATGCTGTATGTTTATAGCATACAAATACGCCATGCTTTTACGACTTAAATGTTCTGTTAACGTTAGTGGTTTACACAAACTATTACTCGGTAATGGAGGGGGGGAGGCATATAGAGAGAAAGACGTGCATTCCCACTTTTAGAAACCGTCAAGTTAATTCCCCACATTCCAGTGGGGAATGTGCAGATGTCAAAAATGTCAAAAAAATGTCAAAACCTTGAATGTTGCTGTAAAATTGAGTTATTGTTCTTCAGTTCCCAGGTTTTGTATTTAGGCTTGATTAGGAGACTACTATTCTACTGCCATGAATCCTTTCAGTATTGTTATAGGAGTTCTGGTTTCCCTGATGATATCCAAGGGGATGAGATCAGGTGAAACACTACTCTTGAGTCAATATTGAAGGAAAGAAGATGAAATCCCAAAGAAATAGATGTTAAAATTGAGGATCCAGGGGAAGGACGGGGAGGAGTAGGAGGGGAGATTTCTTGGAAGGAGTCCCGTAACACACACTCAAGACTAACGCGAGAGACAGAGTGGGAGGCTTCTCCAGTTTTTGTCATTTCTTTAGAAATAAAATGTAAATCAGTGTTATTTTTTTCATTTGTTGAGAAATTATAATTTGTCTGTGTAAACCGTGTCTGTGGTAAAATTCACCTGTCCTTCAAGATAAAGTAACACCTTTGTGGGATGAAATTTTCCAGATATTAGCTTTCTCAATCTGTTCTTAACACCTGTCCTTCAAATGCAGGCAACTTAATATAATTAATCACTTGCATTATGTTCTGTGTGTTCATTTTTTATAAACATATGCATATAGGGGGAAAGAATGTATTCCTGTAATAAACTTTACCAACACTTATTCTTTAAAATTCTTAAAAAGAATAACTGATAATAAAAAAAATTCCCCTTACAGAGATTGCAGTTTTCAATATTCAGTTCAATTACTCGTGTTAAGGGGCATCTGTTCTCTAGACTTTCATCTGGAGTATTGAATTCTGGATGCTTAGTGCATTACTGCTGTATTGAAATAACTAGAGATTGGGAGTCAGGTATAAAATAGAAGATGCAAAAATATAATTAATTGTCTATTTTTCTGTGTGGTTCTGTTCCTTTAAGGTTTGATTTTTAAAACTGTTGCCCACTATCAGGAGATGTTAAGTATATTTCAAAAACATGAGTTTTTTGTAACTGCATGAGTCCCAGAATCTGGACTTTTAGTATAAGCTACAAACATTGGCAAAGTCATAAGAGTTTGGCTTCTAAATCCATGTCTTTGTGCCACTTTTTTTTCCAGAGGAGCTAAATATTTTCTTCTATTTGCGAAATATGTCCTTCTGTAAGGCAGTCAGGTACATGAATAAAAATAAGCAATAGCCACTCAAATTTCAGGGTTTAGGCTGCATTTGCCTATTTTAACTACATTTGGGAGACATTTTTAATTAAAATTATATTTCCCAGTTCTTTAACTCTTCCTAACGTTGCCTGTCCTTTACACATCAAAAATGTTTCCATGTGACCCACTAATATATCTGAAATCATGAAAATGTGACTCACTAATATATCTGTGATAAATGTGAAATTATGAAAGAGCACACACATGACCCTGTATTCATTTGTGCCATTTATGCTATTGCTGGGTTTGACTATACTGCATTGTCTATTTAATATTTGGAAGAAAATCATAAGCAAGCTGTTTATTTAGAATAATGTGCCATATTTTCAGTGTGGGCATACGCTTTCTGACATCTATTTCTATCTAGGATAGCTCATGCTTTCTGAAGACCAGATTATGTATAAATACTGAGGCAGTCACTTTAAATATAAAAGCAAACTTCTGTAATGTGCTATACCTCCTGATTCAGGACTTGATAACAAGGGTAACTTCTAGCATATTTTTATTAACAGATATAAAATGTTTTATCAGGAATATTGGTATAGTCAGTTACAGGGTGCTTTTTTGTTTGTTTTTTTTTCCCAGAAATTCTGTTGCTTCGAGTTTGGGCATATTAAGAAATAGGTGTAATTCTGCCTGCCAGTGATGTTTGCCTGACATGGCCATCTTAAAGTTTTGAGATGGGGCTTTAGTGAGTGTGGTCTTTTGTTTTGCCACTGGGCAAAGCTGTAGGAAGTGAAGACTTAAAGTATGCTCCCTTTCCCATGTATTCCCTTCAGTTACTATTTGAATACGAATTTTGTAAATGACAGTATCATGAAATGTTGCTGTGCATATAAGGAATGTCCATGTGCTCTCCAAAACTCCCTCCAAGAGTGTTTAGCCCTAAGAAAGGTGCTGAGTTTAACAGCACTGGAGTCTGTGGCACAAATAGCATCCTTGGGCAGACACTCCATGCTGAGAGACAGATTTTGACGCATGTGTCATCTGGTCGTAAAGACTGTTGAGAGGAGTTTCAGGCATCTCATGATGCTCTGATTCTCATGGTGCTCATTCATCTCATGAATGCTCTGAGGGAATGTTGGAATTAAGCTCAGGAAGCCAACCACATACAGTTGCAGAAAACAGCGGTCCATCCTTAAATGACAGGTATTTGTTAAAAATCTGAAAAAGGCTGAGAATGGAAAAGATATATCTGGACACTTCAGAGGGAAAGCATTTTGTGTTCTGTCTGCAGGCTGCAAACTACCATGGCTTAGTGCAGGCTTTACTGAAAGGAGGTCAAAATAAGCTACACAAGAATTTCGACTCTTGTCGAAATGTGCACTTACTTGGCAGGGCTCATTACCTTCCAAAAATTGGATTGTCCAGTTCTGAGTCATACCCTCCATGTGTGTGCTCCACGTTGCTTCCAGACAGAATAGCGAGATAATACTTCTTTCATTTAAATTTCAGCAGTCTAGCCTTTGAGTGGAATCAATCTGCCGGTTCTTATTGATGGGACCGAATACCATGATACTGAAAGAGAATTAGAAGTTAGTTATCAGTAGGAGTTAAAAGTGCCCTTTTGCATTTAAAGTAAATAGCTGATAAAATCTCCTGACTAGCACGTGCTTTTCAAGCATGAAAAATACCAGTGTGTACGTCGATTGGCAGTGACACTTTCACACTGTATTGGAACATAATGTAACCTTGAAAGTGGACCCCATTAAAGAGTATTCTGATCGCTCACGTAGTGATAGCAGAGAAACTACAAAACTTGGGCAGTGATTACACATCTTCTGTTGCTTGCACCTAACTGGTGGCTTTTTAACTAAATGAATATACTTTACCCGGTGTGTCATTTCAGGTAATGCTTGTGCTTCTCATGTAACCAATTCTTCATCTTTCATCTACTGCTCACAAGATCCCGTTCAAATGACAGTAAAATTATACTGAAATGCACGTACAACAGAGGATGGAAAATAACTATAGTTATATGTTTAACTATAAAACCAAAACATAGATAAGGGAATATGATAATTTTTTTCTACTCTTTTAAAATGCTATAATTCACAGTTTTACAGCTGCTCAGTCTGTGGTGCACCGTTAATGTGTTGCTCACAAATCAGAAATAAAAACTGAGGCCAACAGAAACATTTGATGTCCAAAGACCAGCAGAAGCTGAAGACCACAGGCCTGGGTAGAAACAAAGTCTATAGGAGATGTTATCGGGCATAATTTTTTTAAAGCATTTAAGAATTAGAAAAGTTTTGCTTTAAAATCTAGATGCTTAACATAACAAACAAGATGTTCAGTGCTCACCAGTCCGTCTTTCTAACTGATAGAACAGGTAGTTAAGTTTCTTCTTGACAATGCATGATGGGGCCCGTGTATTTCTCGAACGCAGATTTTTTTATTTTTATACATTAATATCAAAGCGTTCTGCTACAACAGTGGAGAAGATATCACCGAGAACATTACTTTAGCATAGATGGTATGGGTCTCAGATAGGATAAGAAGCATTGAGGGAGTTCGGAGAGTGTGAGACCATCAAGTATGGTCCCTGTGGAAAGGGACCAGTATGTGCTTGGCTTTCTACCTGGACAGCTCTGGTTGGATTATTTTTGGTATTTTGCTTGAAATGCTTGCAGTAGCAGAAGCTGAGTCTGTGATGTGTAAAGTCTTCCAGGATTAACACTTTTCTGTTTAATCCAGCAGAAAGTTTAGAATGTGGCTGGTCAGGGATCTTGAGATAGCTGCATTTTCACAAAGCCTTTGCCTGGGAGAGAGTATTGAGCAAAAGCCCATTTCTGAAAAATTTATCTGATAAACACCTCGGGAAACACAGCAGAAAATTAATATGGATCAATAAAGTTATCAGACTAAGCTGTAGCAACCAGAAGCTGATTGGCTTCCCTGTGGTACGACCTGTACGGGGAGTTACTGTGTTGTGAATTATATGTGTTGTCTTCTAATGTCATTGATCTGTTCTCACTTTCCAGGGCATCCGTGGGCCAGGCGTTACTTTGGGAGGCATTAGGAGTTAATCAAGATTTTGAAGATAGTTGTGCCATATGTATCTTATGTATATGGTATTTCTTAGGGAAGCAGAGACTCTATCTAGGTGGTCTTTGTGGACTGTAATAGAGAGCAAATTCTAGCCCCCCGGCTGCTTGAGTATGGGTCAACTCTTGTCACAGAATCGTAGAATCATAGAATAGTTTGGGTTGGAAGGGACCTTTAAAGCCCATCCAGTCCAACCCCACTGCCATGAGCGGGGACATCTTCAACTAGATCAGGTTGCTCAGAGCCCCATCCAACCTGGCCTGGAATGTTTCCAGGGATTGGGCATCCACCACCTCTCTGGACAACCTCGGCCAGGGTTTCACCACTCTCAGCATAAAAAATATCTAGTCTTAATCTTCCTTCTTTTAGTTTAAAGCCACTACCCCTTGTCCTATCACAGCAGGCCCTGCTAGAAAGCCTGTCCCCATCTTTCCTGTAGGCCCTCTTTAAGTATTGAAAGGCCACTATAAAGTCTCCCCGGAGCCTTCTCTTCTCCAGGCTGAACAGCCCCAACTCTCTCAGCCTCTCCTCACAGCAGAGGGGCGCCAGCCCTCGGACCATCTTCGTGGCCTCCTCTAGAATCGCTCCAACAGGTCCATGTCCTTCTTATGTTGGGACTCCCGGAGTTGGATGCAGCACTGCAGGGAGGGTCTCACCAGAGCAGAGGGGCAGAATCCCCTCCCTCACCCTGCTGGCCACGCTGCTGGGAATGCAGCCCAGGGTGCGGTTGGCTTTCTGGGCTGTGAGTGCACATCGCCAGCTCGTGTCCAGCTTTTCACCCACCAGTACCCCCAAGTCCTTCTCGGCAGGGCTGCTGTCCATCCCCTCATCCCCCAGCCTGTATTGGTACCTGGGGCTGCCCCAACCCAGGTGCAGAACCCTGCACTTGGCCTTGTTGAACCTCATGAGGTTCACAGGGGCCCACTTCTCGAGCCTATCCAGGTCCCTCTGGATGGCATTCCATCCCTCAGGTGTGTCAACCGCACCAGTCAGCTTGGTGTCATCCACAGACCTGCTGAGGGTGCACTCCATCCCACTGTCTGTGTCATTGATGGAGATATTGACCAGTGCTGGATGCCGCCCAGAGCAGGCTGACCATGCACACTTGCCATAGCAGTTCATACAGGTGCCCCCGGGCTCCAATACAACCTCTCTGAGGCATCGTTACTTTTTTTGTCGTTTTGGAGGGTCCTTCAGTTCGGAGGGATTTTTTGGTTGGTTTTTTTTGGAGTATATTTTATTTTTTAAATAGTCCAAGGGTGTGTTTCAGCCCCCTGGAAAGGTGTCTGCAGAGTGCAGTGCGGCGTTGGGTGCTCGTGGAGGTGGCAGGAGGTTTAGTCGGTGCCAGCCCAGCTGGGATACGCTGGAGATGAACTTGGGGCGGTTTGTGTTTGTGCTGTGAGCAGCAAGCCCTGAAGTGAACTGTCTTGCCAGCTGTGTCTGGGTTTCCTCATGCATTCGGTTTGGATGAGGAAGAGCCCAACAGGCCTGAACTGACGACACAAAAACACCCTTTGCCTTTGAGTCGCGCAGCTGGTCTGATAAAAAATGATAGCATGCACTTTGTTGAGATTGTAGTGTTTGCATAATGATGAAAAAATGCTTTATGAACATATGTTGTGGGGTAAACTAAGGAAGGACTGCAGGCGACCTGATGTAAACATCTAAAAAAAAATTGGCATTGAGAATTCATCATACAAACATGCTGTGACAGGCAAAAACATTCAGACAAGTCAACAAAAGCTGTTATGGGCATTGGTCAGATCATCTAAAAATCACCAGACAGCTTTAATAAGGAGCTGAAATGTAACCAAGAATTTAAGAAAAAGACTTCAGGGTAGGAAAAACACTGTCTTTGTGTTTTAGCAGAATGACTAATACGGTAGTGAGGTCAATAGGTTTTGAAAGCAAATTAGCATGTTTGAAATGAAAAATATAGCAGCAGTGGGACAAACATTGGCTGCCAGGTAACTAATTTTCCAAGTCCAATAATGTTGACCATGGAAGAGCATAAGAAAGGCAAGTGTAACAAAGGGAAACTAAGATTTAAGGCTTTGGGAGAGTGAAAGCCTTAAAAAGCTCAACGTGATATTTAGGGTTAGTAGAACTACAGATACTGTGACCGTAGGGACTGAAACATACGGCGCACAGGGATGTATAGATGCAATGCTTAAGCTAGCAGGCGAAATCCTGTAATCCTCACGAAACAAAAATCCCATTGAAGTCGGTAGAAGATTTGGGGGCACAAGGAATGTATAACTGGGCAATTAGAGACAAACTTGCAGCCTGACCTTGACTGGGCCTTTGTGCCTGTGATTAGCTGTACCCGTAGCATCTGGGCACAGGGGTTTAAAGGCACGGTCAATTTTAATGACATCGCAGAAAAAATACAATTACGCCATAGTTCAAGTTCTCATTGTTCCAAATGTTAAATGTGAATAATTGCAGAGAGACAAATTAAGGCTACACTTTTAAAATATGAGTCTTTCGGAACAGCAAAATTCTGCATTCTTTATTCCTTTCCTTCTCAGGGAAAACAAGAATGTAATGGATACTGTTCTAGTTTTGTCCCTAATAACACAGGGTGACAGTTATGTGCCTTTTCAGAAATGGGAGGGAGATTCTTGTGTGGAATGTCAGAAATAGCCTCCAAGTAAATTAATAACAATACATAACAGCATCTGCCATACATGTTTATAAAGCTACATTAATAATTGCTCTCGAGATTGTTTTAAAACTATTTCAATATGAAACAAAATGTTCTTCAAGTTCATTCATTTACATTTTTTCCCTCTTTTGCCATCTTAGTTCAAATAAAACTGAAAATAAACAAAACACTTGCTTTTGAAACAAAATTTAATTCAGCAGACCAGAAATGTCATTCTCGCTGCCAGTTACTCTAATGGGACATGTGTTCCCTGGGTCTCAATCTACTTTGTTTGAAAAGAGCTGCTGTGTCAAAGCGTTGAGGAAATTGCAGTTCTCAGTAAAAGAAATGCTGGAAACGTGCACAGGAACAGACAGAAATTGTTTCGGGGTCTGGTCCTGTAAATGGTAACCTCCGCCACTACAATGGGCTCTTGGTATTAACAAGCGTATGCCCAAAATTCCAATTTCCAGGACTGTGATCCTGCAAAGATGTGTGTATGCTTCAGGGTATGCACAGTACGCTGCTGGGGAAAAAAGTCAAAGGAATCCTTCTGCTACATTAATTTTGTGTGCACATAACTCCATCGTGGTCTTATATGCAAATCATTATAATCTCTGCAGATTGACTTTGGGAAGTGGTTTTTGTATGCTTGAAAAAGCGCTTCCTTAAGGGTTGCTGGTAGTGCTAGAGGATTTGAAATTTCTCTTCTGCATAAATTCTGCTTTGACACTTTCTTCTGCTGAAATCTCAAAAACCCCTGGAACCTTTCATTTTGAGGAAAGTGACTAATATGATAGGATCTGGTTTATTCAGAAAGCCTAGAGCCCTTTACTTTGATTTAATTGTGTCTTCCTTTTCTATTAGAATCTGGCATCTCAAGATGCGCAGCTTTGCTTCTCAAGAATCAAACGTGAGGGTGCTCTGAGCCTGGGTGTTAGGTTGCCCTATTCTGGTACCAACCAACTTTTACTCCTTTATCTCTTTCTTCCCTCACCCCCATTTTCCCCTCGCAAACTGATACCTGCGTTTGTTCACTTAAGGTTCTTCTGCCCAATACAAAATGCAGTGATACAAGCCCATTTTTTTTCATAAAATAATTGTTAACTTCTAAGAGCAGATAAAAAGCTGAACATGAGAAGATATTTCAGGATAACAGTAAGGTTTATGCATGTGCTTAGCCTTATTTTAAACGTCTTCCTTACATCGTTCCACAGACTTTGAACAACTAGAACCTCTGTTCCTCTTTTTTTCTGCTCTCTGTATGCCCCCCTTTAATATATATAATCCCTATAAATCCGTTTTCTTTTTCATTAGTTTCTGGGCCGGGATAAGAATGCAGGCAACTCAGCAAGGTGGTATAGGACGAGTTTCAACTAATGGCACTATCATGGATTTCAAGATGCAATATTATACCTTCCATCAGAGATTATGCGTGTCCTGCAACGCAGTGGAAATTGATAGCTCAGGGCGTGCTTTGTCAATCTGTTCTTGCAAAAACTTCATTCTGCAGTCAAGCCTTCTTGAAAAAGTCTTCTGATAACACACTGTGTTCGGCATTGGATTACTCGGTGTCCTGTCAGTATGAATTAGGGTCTGGTTTAATACTGCTGATGTTCCCTGACCCTTTTTAAGTAACAGTACAGTACAATACACTATTCAGAATAATTTAAGCCAAAAATAATGGGTAACATATATTTCTCCTGATTTGGTTTGCATGAAAGGGAGTTGTGACCGAGTCTCAATCTAGTTCTTGGATTTGCCGTTCTCAAGGATTCTTTTGCCTTTCCCCATCTCTCATGCCTTGCTGACAAATCTCTTAATACCTCTCAGGTTTTACATGGCACAGTAAGCTTTCTCCGTCAGTGATACACAAGCATTACTTCTCTTTTTGCCATCAAAACCCCCTGTTCTTTATTTTTCCCTCCCCATGCTTCAGAAGGGATGTGAGAGCTCCGCAGAGCTCCTGATCTTTTCTGCCGTAGTTGGCGATGAGGTTAGCCCGTCAGGGAAAGCAGAGGTGTGCCTTACATCACTTTCCCCTTTCTGTAGAGAAGAAAACCTCAGCTGCTGCTTGCGGTGCCTGGAAGGGTGGGTGCAGCTGGTACGGGCTAGTCAAACACAGCGAGAATAAACCAGTGTTCTTCCATAGTTCTCAAATATTGATGTGTTAGCCGTATTTTCTTGGATTTAAATAATTTGCTCTTAATGGAATGTTAAGGCTTTGTGTGTGGGTGAAGGGCTTTGTTATTGTCTTTTGGTTTTAAAATGCTTTTAATGTAATGTTGTGCTTAAAGGCTTGAAAATAAATCTTCTTCTCTTTGTACTGTTCTAATCCATTTGGAATTTTGGGATTAAGATTGGATAGTGCTTTTCTCTGTTGTCTGGCTATTTTTTCCTGCAGCATCAAAGGGCAAGGCAAAAAGTATTACCGGCTCAATGTCTAAAACAGGTGGTTTTGTTTCTGTGTAACTTCTCTATAGCAGATGTCAAACGGTGATCCAAAGAATGTTCTACACAGAATTTAGGACGGGAGAAGTTTCAAACCCAGATTATCAGGGTGGGCACAAGTGGGCAGTGGGTGGCAGGTCCCTTGCCTTGTGTGCCTCCCTCAGGCTAACAAAATTCAGATCATCTCTGTCTTTCACCTGCATTAGCAAAGAACCTCTACATAAAATAGTTGGGTAATACTTTCACAGCAAAAATAAAAGCCTCTTCTGGTATTTTGTTAATTAATGAAATCTCACCGTTGAACACCTTAGTTACCAAAGGCTTAGCTGTGTGACGTGTTCAGCTGGTGTGTTCCTTTGAGTTACCAAATAGACTTTTTTTAATGACTTGTGTAAAATGAACTGAAGAAACGTGATGCTAAATAAAACAATCAGATAATAATGAAACTTTAATGGCATCCACTTAGAAACTCTAAAATTTAATAAAATGCGCAGGTTTCTAAGAGCCTTTATGTTTCCTTTTTCATTTATACAAAACTTGTTTCTAATAATTTAAAGATTTTGCAACTGGAATTGCTGTGTTATAACTTCCTCATTATTCTTTAACTTTTTGTTGAGTTTTAAGTAGTGTATTGTGTTTATAGCTGGAATATTTGTTGAAATAGGCAATGTGACAAGGTAGGTGGTCTTCTAATTAATATTTCTGTACAGATCTGTAAACTGTGTAAGGCTTGTTTAACAATACAGAAATCATGTCCTATTAGATTAAGACATTTGTTTAGGAATAAAGTTCAACTTTTTCTTTGAAATCTAATTGATCTCATTTCATGGCCTGTAAAATTATTTATTTTATGAACTGTTTTAAACGTATAATTAATTCAAGAAATTCCTGTGACCTGTTGCTAAATATTTAAACCATGGATTAATTACATTTGCTCAGGGCTTCAAATAGGGATTTAAAATTTTGGTGAAAAAGAAAGTTACTTAGCAGCAGGAGAAATTATACAAGAATGATAAGAGGTGATATGTTCTTGTAATCCTTCTGTCCTATAAACAGCCACATTGTTAAAAATTCAAGAATAAACAAGAGAGTTGAACTGAAAACTAAATACTCTTATCACAGTGAGAACACCCCATATACTGTAACGTATGTGTTCTGCACAACTCAGAAATGTTCTTAAGAATGTGCAATTTCTTATTGCAGCCCTTAATGAAACCTTTTTGTATGTACTGCTGGCCTGTAGAATAGAAAACATTACATTAAAACTGTCCCTACTGCCTTTTTGAAGCCCACCACTTGATACCTGGCCAGAACCCTTAATTCTCACTGAGTAATTAACGTCTAGGCTGTCTTTGCATAGCGCATGTACCGCGCTCAAGCAGTATCTCAGGACGGGCTGGCATTCGCATTAAAATGCAGTGGTCATCCCTCACCTTTCCATTTGGTAAGTCTCTACTCGATATGGAGAAGCTTTTTTCAATTCTCACTGCCTACATTACATCTACTGAAGAGATGACAGATAATTGCAGTGTTACCATGTTAAAGAGTTTTCTTCAAAAACTGTCTCCATATTTGTTTGCTTTTACTGACAAAGCTAATGGCAGTCGCTAATAAAAGTAATGATAATAGCAATGAAAGCTTAGTAAAGACTGAAAATAAACAATCTTCTTCTGAAGATGTGGTAGTTTATTCTTGGGTACTGATTTTAATGAGATACGTCTGACTGTTGAAAGGAAAACAAAAGGTTTCAGGGTATTTTAAAAAAAACAGCAATATTCAAATAATTTTTAAAAAATTGCTTAACTGGCATTTTATCTTTTTTCTGAGAGAGTAAGATCTTATAACCAGAATTTTTGTTGGAGTTCAATTTCTAAGTATTTAAGAAATACATCCCAGAAATTTCAGAATTGCGTGCTTCGCTTTCACAATGTTGTCTTTTATTTTTACTTTGCAAGTAGTTTTTACTTACAAATGGTTCCCTCTTTCTTCTGGTTGTGCACCCAGTCACAAGGGTCCCCGTGTTTGTCACCACTGCTGACTGTATCTGAGGATGACCAAGAGACTAAGACACAAATCTCAGCTGGTACAGATTGCACTGCCTGATGTCTCCAAGATTTAATCAGATGTAAGCCTTTCAGCAGCAATAATCCAAATCCTTATTGATTCCCAATCTATTTGTAATGCTAGCTGGAAGCTTCGGCGTGAGTCTTGGAATCAATTAAAGAATCCAGATGCAGCTGCACTTAAACAGCGAATGGTTATCCCACAAATTTCCATGACTGCTGTGCAGCCTTTGACCTTTAATTTGTAGGCTCATCTATTGCAAGGTCCTGAATAGTGAATCGAGTCTATTGATAAAGGGCTTGACTTTCATCATTTATTTTGCAATTATGACTTGCTGTATTCTCAGAAATAGTCTGCAGCGTTTTATGGTCGCAAGTTGAAGACTGCTGCTGTGGAACAATGCGAACTTTAAAGATGGGGCTCAAGCGCATGAGAACAAACCCTTTTCTGTTACTGTCATCTAGTTGTGAAATTGCTTCAAAAAAGATCATAGATATTCAGGGTCTGGCTAAGGTGCGGCCGACCCCTTTCTCAACCCTGCACTCCGTCATGGTCAGGAATGGTGTTTATCGACATCTTTTCCCATTTCTATGCGCACATGTAGGCATGTCTAGGTCATATGGATTTCTCTTATGGCACCGTGGCATTACCATCTTTGGTTGTGTCAGATACCATGTCACCTACAGCAATGTCCTAATTGCCCAGGCTCATAGTAACCTGGGAGAACTGGCCACCAAAGACAAGCTTCTATGGAAACCAGGCAGCAGAGCAGGGAGTTGCTCCAGAAAGGGAGCAATGATTTTTTTTTCTCTCTCTGCTTCCCAGGGAAATCAGATTCAGGTCAAAAAAGGGTATTTTCATAAGTAATTCCCATTGAATGTATGAAAGTGCTGGCATTTTATTAGGGAACGTTGAGAACCATTCAGGAATGCAGGTTCTTGAGGAATAAGCACCAGCCAAGAAGTGCGTGTCAGAACCTCGGCAGCTGCTAAATGTTTGACTAAAGGACCAAACATAAGTGCCTTTGTGCAAATCTATAATCTTAGATATGTTTTTCAGCATTTTCTAAGAATATCTAAATAAAATATTACCTGAAAAATGCTGATTTGCATAAAGATTGGATTTCCCTTAAAATGGAAATTTTATATTACCTACCTCAGCTTAAATGCTAGTACTCATAAACAGGAGAGCAATATTAAATAATAAAAGCTTAGGATGATTTTCTAGCAGTTTATACATCTTCCTCCCTAAAAATGTTCCAGACAACAGAAAAAAATGTGTTGTAGAATATAGAAGTGAAACTACTGTAGTCTTAAGCTTATCCTCATAGTCAATGTAGTTTTCTTTCTTCTTAACAAATTCTTTTTTAAATCTCTCCTCAAACTCGTTTGTTTGTTTCCCTTTGTAGATCTACTTTGTACATTCTTCTCCCCGCCCACCATTTATTTGTTTTCTTTGCCTGGTGTTATTCTTGGTATTTAAAATGCCAGCATGAATTGAGATCACTTAAAGCATAATATAGTTCAGACCATTTTATTTATTTTATACTTTCATTCTTACTTGTTATGTTTGTCTGACGTGCTTTGTAAGCTCTTTGGAACAGAGACGGATTCTAATCTCTCTGCTGTTCTCATGATGTTTTGATTTAGTTCAAATTAACTGCAGTGGTCTTACTACTTATTTAGAGTAACGTGAAATAAAAACCTATGCTCGCTGTTACCATTTCACTTCTGTAAGGCACCGTGTTGTTGTGGTATTGGATGGTAACTTAAAAGTTTACAACTGCAGACAGTCTTTCAGTTTTAGTAGTGACAAATTGGCATATATGAGATAAAAATCAGGGCTATTCTAGCATGATTGTTTAGGTAGATAATAAAGCTGAATTTATTTACCATGGCTAAGATATTTAATTAGAATATTTTCTTTTTTTTACTGGCATCAACTTCCAAGAAGACGAGCGCTAGAATACATGAAAATTGCAATAAAATATTATGCAAGTGAAGTGTTTGTACATACTTTTCTTTTGCAATATTTCCATTTGCTCGCACACTGTTTGTTTCAGCATTAGAGTTTAACTACTTGATTTTTAATACATTTCAGTCAGTCAATAAATACACTATACAAACATATTAAAATGCAGGATTTTATAGACAGCATTTTCCTATTAAGAATTGTCAACAAAATCCTTGAAAATGAAATGAGCTGACAACCATAATCGGAGCAGATGCGTAAAGTACCGTTATAGCACATTGCACCATCAATTATGTGTCAAGCATGCTGCCAAATATTAAGTGTTCTGACCTTTGTTATTAATAATAGAGGCAGACACTGGGGACTTGTGGAAGACAAATAATGTAATGCATGGAAAATCTATTATAGATTTGATTTTGTTAATGGATATAGAGCCTATTTGGTATCCTGCCTCTCCTCTTGCAAGCTATAATTTTATGAAAACCTGGACATACCATGCAGTGGAAACCCACATTGTGAAAAACATACTTTGACAGAATAAAATGTTCCTAAGTTAGATAAATAATAGTGTGAGAGAGCTTGTCATTGAGCTTTATTACTTTATTTATAAGTGTATTTGCCATTTCCCCTGTCCCTCAGGAAATAGCGCGGACAAAGTGAAATGAAGCAACCTTGGATTTACTGTATTCGCCATTCATTCTTGTATTTTTAAGTTGTTATTTTGCTCAATATCATCCATCCTCTTGTAGAGATTGGCTCGTCAAAGGTTTAGTCACCGTCTTTCTCCAAAGTATAGCTTCTAGCATTTTTAGGTCATCATGCAGGACAACATTGGTAATATGTAAAAATGAGAAAAAAAGGAGAATGGCCAACGAAAGGACAACAATAAATCCTTATGAAGTGAGTCGTGGTGTTTAAAACAAAACACCAAAAAAAGGACAACCCCCAAGCCCTTAACTTAAAAGAGGGACAGAGAAAACTCCTTCCTCTGCAGGCCATGATGGCGCTGATTTCCTGCTTCCTTCTCTACGAAGAACACAGGTCCCAGAATGCGTTGCCAGTAAAGCATTAAGCAGTTGGTCCCAAATTCCATGTTGAGTGCACTGCAACTGATTCGTATGAAAATGAATGGACTGTCTACATTTATCAAAAAGCTTACTTTAGTCCTAAAAGTTGCTCTTATCAAAACGTTTGTTAACGTTGTATTACTTTCAGAATTATTTAGTATTTTTTTTTCTTTTTTTTTTTTTAATGTAAAATTACATTTGGCAATAACTAGCTTGGTGACAGTAATTACATCTACAAGCAGTATTTCTTTTCAAACTTCACTAATCTGGGTTTGCATAAGATTAATGAAAAATTAGAGCTCCTCTGATTTGTATTACATTTTTGCTGATGTTACTTACTTTGTGTCTTGTCATAAATGCTAAATAGGTGTTGAAGTCTGGATTCCCATTGCAAAATGATTTTGAGGTTTTAATTTTTTTTCAGTGTCCTACACTAAAAACCAATGCATAATTAAGAAAAAAACAAAGAATTTGGAATAAAAAGGTAGGGACTGAGTTAGTATATTTTTGTGAAATTAACCAAAATTTGGACAAAATAAAAAATGTTGCCAGACAGCTATCATATTTACAGAAGCAGTTACATTCCTCTCTTAAAAATTTAGAAACTCTTTTTAACAGTCCTGAATGATCTGATGCCTTTACTGTATGCAGGACACACTTTTCTCATCAACCAGAACTTAAGATTTAGTTTGATGTTCATGTGAACAATAAAGTTTGACTTGCACAAAATTAAATCACTCCACAGGCTCCTTACACGTATGTTCCTTTAAACGCTTTGTCACAGATGAGAGTAATTTGCTGCAGTTCAAAAATACATGCCTTTCACAGACTTACAGTGGATATAGCAGGAAGAGATCATTGATCTGTGTGTCAAGGTAATATTGGAAACATATTGAAAAATCAACATCTATTTTCTATTCTATTTTTTCCTCTTAACTCTGGGCACTGTATGTACTGTATTTGGTATACATGTGTGCATTTCCTTCTCCCTTTCTTGCTAAATCAGAAGACAGGAGAGAACAAAAGCCCTCTAGTGATGGAGTTGGTTTCCCACAGTGTATTTGGAAGTTTGAATTGAAGCCATCTTTACAAGCAAACGGCTTTATTAAACAAAGCAGAAAATAATTCTGCTGCAGTGATGATCATTCTTTTTTTTTTATAAAAAAAGTGATGTTCTATATCTGCTCCAGAAATTGTTCTCCTTTTGTTCACAGTAAGTGATTACTTCATGTTGTAGGCAGTATTCTCTATCTTTCATGTGGCACTCTGGCCCATGTAATATCCAGGAAAAATGCATTTCAAAACAGTTCTTTATTAAATTTGATACAATACTTTATTAAAGCCACTAATTTCTTCATGTTTTGACTTATGTTCATACGTATTTTATATGTCTATACCAAATTTTCTGTCCAGCTGGAAAGATCTGACTTGATTTCTTGATCAAAGAGGATTTCATCAACACAAGTTGTTTCTACCAAATATAGCCTCTTTCTTGCTCCATACCCTGGCTTCTCATCAACTAAGTAATTTTGAGTTTCAAGACTTATTTTTCTGAGGATCTAGGCCTGTACCTTGAATATCTGAAACAGCAGTAGCCAACATGTTGTCTACAGTGGGCTGCACAGGCTTTTAAGGGATTCATCAAAGGTTGGTGAATCTTTGGTTGGATTCTCTTCCCTTGTCACCGCCATGATCTGCTGGGACCTCCTAGGATCAGCTACTGGGTGACTAAACACAGTTTCCGTTCCCGTGCCTTTTACATAATGGACTGGCATCCAGCCTCGGGACAGGATCCATGCTCCGCCCCTATGCTGTGACCTCCCGTGCCACGCGTATTTCCATCGCGTGGCAGGCGACAAGTTGTTTGTTCAGCTTGGATTTTTGTCTGTAACCCACTGATGGAGAACCTGTGTGGTGTCCTGCAAGGAGAGCAGGGCTGGCAGGGAGCGAGGCGCTCTGTGTTGCCAATGAATTTGAAGGCAAGGTCCCAAGATACTCCTTGCTGGGTGGCTTGGGTCAGAGTTGGCCCTTCCTACGGAGGCAAGGAAAGAGATGAAGTCCTGAATGAGTGCATTTCTGAGACTGGTAGCTTGATTGTTGAAATCTCCCAGGACAAAATAGTCTGTCATGACACTGTGGTTAGCAAGGCTTTAGTGAAAACGTTGGGTTTTTTTTAACTCCGTAACACTTGAATGTATAAAATGACTTTGAAATCTGTATTAGCTTTGGCTTCTGTCGCTGCAGAAATGTGGTCTGTGACTCTGCCTTATCAAGGCGTTTCTGTTGGGTTGGGTACCTGGTAAGGATGTGAGATCATGTGCCATTTCTTACCCTCTTGGTTGTTTGTGAGACAAGGAGCAGTTTTGGTTTGGGTGAGCTATTTCAGAACCAGTCATTTTACTTGCGTAGTGTTCAAATTAACTTAATTGAAAGAATTCCTTTTTTTTTTCATTAATAGTGGACTTCGATAAGAAACCTTACATTTCTTTTTCTATAGTTTCATTTTTCTGGTTTTAGGCACAGTTTTACACTGTTACAGCCTGGTGTTTCTTGGCCCAGGGCAGCAGTTCTGTAGTAGAGGCTGCAGCAGCCGCTAGACACTTTTTACGAAGTGTACCTCTATATTTTGTGTCTCATACTGCCATCTAAGGGCCACCTAGGCTGAAAAGGTGGCGAAAGGTTCTTCACTGCTTTTCCTTCTGCTTGCTGCCCTTCCCTTTGGGAAGTCAGTGATTCATGGATGAGAGAGGGTGGACAGGGAATAACAGCAGTCCTCTGATGCAACAGGTTGTTTCATCTAGGAGGACAGACACATCTTCCAGATAAGTGAGAAATTAGAGTGTAAATCTGAGTATTTTAGGAAAATGGAATTGCAGTGAGTTTGTGTAAGAGCCAGCAAATAAGAAAGCACAATTACAGGATTTGAGGCTACTCTTGAAACAAGAATTTAAGGAGTGTGGTGCTTAGAGTCCTGAAGAGTTTCTGTTGAAACTCTTAGTGGTGAGGAAGTGTGCAGTTCCGATTCTTAAAGGTACCAAAGTGCTTGACTCCTACTGATTTAAGGATTAGTGTTTTATAATAGAATTTGTTTATTAAGATTTTCCCTTAAGAGGTACAAAATAACATGAATTATTTTCTTCTTTTTTTCTAATTTCACCGTTTTTGCATTTCTGGGTGTTTCAATTTTCCTGGACCAAGGGAAAATGAGCAAAAATTTGGTGTTACTTTAAGAGTATGTAATATTAAATAACATAAACATTAGATATTTTGGGGTTTAAGTATTCAAAATTTTATCATGAAAACTTTTCTTTCCAGGATAAAAATGCAATTTTTTTTTCAATCTGCAAACAGTACTTATATAGGCTTAATTCTATAGCTCTTTTCTCACGCAGATGTTTTGAACTACAAGTATGATAAAGAATTAGCGGCAGAAGCAAAACATTTCAGTATTTGTCAATATAGTACAGTTGGCATTGGGTGGCAAAAGCGGTTGTTGTGACGAGGACCCCTTTGAGCGCAGCTTTATTTTACAATGTTTGAGTTGTTTTTCAGGCTAGTTTCCAGCAAACCTTGTGTAATAGAGAAAGTAATTAATCTTGCATGTTACTTTGACAGGCTCATGCAAGCAAAGACCTGGAAGAGCAGTTGCGGTCTGTGTCCAGTGTGGATGAACTCATGACAGTACTTTACCCAGAATACTGGAAAATGTTCAAATGTCAATTGAGGAAAGGAGGTTGGCAACACAACAGGGAACACTCCACCTTTGACACGAGATCAGATGATTCCCTGAAATTTGCCGCAGCACACTATAATGCAGAGATCCTGAAAAGTAAGTACAGGGGACAAAACACCTTCTAACACACAACAAATTAAAAGCCGAAGGCTTATCAATATTTTAAAAGCTAAGCATTGTCAGTAAACCAGCCTCAGCAATTTGATTTGATGTCACATCTGTAATATGAAATCTTTGACGCTCAACATTCCATATTGAAATAAATTGCTCCACACATGTATTTTCGGTACATCCATTGTAAAAAAGGTATAGACTGCTGTCTCAGTTCAGTAGATATAGGACATTACGTGTTTTTCTGCAAGTGTAAGGAATCCTGCTTTGTAGAGGCTGTAATGATTTTGCAGTAAGCAAAGAGGGCACTAACGGGTGGATTCACTGAATTGTTTCTGCTTATTTTCTGCAATTACGTCATGGCTGGTAATGCCTTCTTCTCTTACCCGTTATTGCTTTAGGACGCCAAATAATCCACTTGTAGCTTTTTCCTGTTACAAGAGGGCAGTTGTCATGATGTTACACTCAAACCGGAAAAACACAGCTTTCAAACAAACGGGTGAATACCCCTTAGTCATTCATGTGGCCTGGATAAAAATATATTAGCTTACAGTTTAAGCAAGTGCTTGCAATCAGAGAAACACAGGATTTATAGCAGGAGGTGTATTTTTTGACATTATATTGGAAATCATGTGCCTTAATGGAGACTTTAAGGTACACATTAGGTGAAATTTCCATTTTTGCTGAATAGCCTACCAAGAACTGGTGCCAAGAGAGAATAAAGGGGCCTGTACAGCTGCAAGTCTCACGGCTGTTCAGTGTAAGATTGCATTTCGCAAAAGGCTGTAGAACACAACGTCAAATGTTTGCCCAAATTTGTGTGGATAATCTGGGCACAAATATCACCTTCCAGATTAAATCATACGGTGTGTATAATTGCTAAATGATAACCTTTTGCTCTACGTTATACTCTTGTAGTTAATAAAGTAAACATATACTCAAACTGATTTCATGCTAAGTGTGTAGGCATCAAGTTTAATGTTTTTAGTAAATAGTATCCAAGTGAAGTACTGTGTTGGACTGGTTAAAATTACTTTGTGGAGATGTGCACTACTTCTTTAGACTTCACTCAAGGAGAGACTCACCCCAGGCATAGGAGAAAGAACATGTGCAGCTTTACCTGCTGGCCAGCACCTCAAGGGAGGGGATTCTGCCCCTCTGCTCTGCTCTGGTGAGACCTCACCTGCAGTGCTGCCTCCAGCTCTGGGGCCCCCAACATAAGAAGGACATGGACCTGTTCAGAGGAGGCCACGAAGATGATCAGAGGGCTGGAGCACCTCTGCTATGAGGACAGGCTGAGAGAGTTGGGGGTTTTCAGCCTGGAGAAGAGAAGGCTTCAGGGAGAGCTTAGAGCCCCTTCCAGTGCCTAACATCGGCTACAGGAAAGATGGGGACAAACTTTTTAGGAGGGCCTGTTGTGATAGGACAAGGGGTAATGGCTTTAAACTAAAAAAGGGGAGATTTAGGCTACACATAAGGAAGACATTTTTTACAACGAGGGTGGTGAAAGCCTGGCCCAGGTTGCCCACAGAGGTGGTGGATGCCCCATCCCTGGAAACGTTCCAGGCCAGGTTGGACGGGGCTCTGAGCAACCTGGTCTAGTTGAAGATGTCCCTGCCCATGGCAGTGGGGTTGGACTGTAGAGTCACAGAATCATAGAATGGTTTGGGTTGCAAGATTTCTTCCAACCCAAACCATTCTATGATTCTATCTCGTAAGATCTGCCCAACCTTGTTAGGTTAGCTTAGCTCCACTGTGACTTTTCTTCTGCTCCATGACAATATGTCACATCTCTGTGATGAAGAAAAATTAGCTAGAAGTTAACATAGTGTGTGTTTCACTGAATCAAGGGTGTGACTCCAGCGATGCATAATCTGGTTCCAAACTTTAAAAAAAATCCTACTAACTTCCTGCAAGAGAGTATTGTTTTTAAACAGTTACTTTATAACAAATGAAATTCCCTATAACTTGGCAGGTATTGATACTGAATGGAGAAAAACTCAGTGCATGCCACGTGAAGTGTGTGTGGATGTGGGAAAAGAGTTTGGAGCAACTACAAACACCTTCTTTAAACCCCCATGTGTATCCATCTACAGATGTGGAGGTTGCTGCAATAGTGAAGGACTCCAGTGTATGAATATCAGCACAAATTACATCAGCAAGACAGTAAGTTCTCACTCTTATTACAGTCCAAGTGCTCCTTGCAAATCCATTTATGATCGTGCATATTTTAAACCTTCTTATTGCTGCTATGGGGAAAGAAAAAATATCAATTCCAGAATACACAGGAAAAACAGCTAAAGAAACTACCACCTGGAAAGAATGGTTAACGCTCTATTCCCCCAAATATATTCTTCTTTTTTTCTTCCTTTTTTTTTTTTTCAGGGAAAAAATATAATAAAAAAAATTAAGATGTCCCATTCTCAGTTTTGAGATTATCCATGAAACTCAATTCTATCCTTTTTTTTTTTGCATCTACCATTTGCTTGCTGTATGAGACAAGCACTCTCTGGAAAAGTAGCCCATAATTCTATTAGTGAAGACAGTTTTAAGACATGTGCAGACAGGATACGTGTTGCAAATAAAGCCTTTTAGGAACTGAACTTTACTATATTAAGAGATGTTAGTATAATGTACCTATTTCTTTTGTTTTAGTACATCTTCCTCAGGTGTGTGTGTGGTTTTTATTCTTCAAGTTCAGTGCTAGTGATGAGGTAGGAGCGTGCCGAGATGATGCACTGGGCCTCTGAGCTGCCTTTAAAGGAAAAGCATACGTGCATTATTCTATTTTAAGCAGCTGTAACAATTATCACAATTATCTTACAACAACATTTCTCTCAAAAAATTGTGTAAAAATAGTCATACTTCAAAATGTTTTCTAGGGTATTTTGCTTTTGTTAACGGTATTTGGTAGGGTTTTTGTTGGTTGTGGGCTTTTCGGCTTTTTACCTCATCTTTCTGCTACTTTGAATTATTTAGAGTAAATCTTGCTTCCTTTTTCAACTAGATTCATCTAGCTGAAGATGCAGTACGTATTTATAAGGAAGATACACAACTGCATAGCCAACTATAAAATTGTGGCCCATGGAAATGTCGTTCCTTTAACATGAAACTTCTTAGTGCTCTGAGCCTTCTTGAGAGGGGATTAGGAGAAGGGGATGTAAAGAACACAGAAAAAAACCCAAATATTTTTGTTTTTCTGTCCCAATTTCTTAACCCACTACTGTCTGTCTGAAATGGTATATTCTACCAAGAATTTTCAATCCTAAATTTGAGCTAGTGGTAAGCAGCCACACAGCACAGGAATAACACGGCTTAAATAGCTTAAACAAGGAAAACTACAACACTTGTTCAAGCTCATAGTCATTCCCCCAAACAGCTGCCCTAATTCCAGTTGCTTGAAAGATGCAAATATAATTTTTATGTTGTAAACCGAGAAATACGACCTCTTTTTTTTTTTCTTTTTAATGTATTTATGAAGGTTAGCTTACTTGAATAAAGGATAATCTAGTTACAGAGAGAGTTGTTGCATTCAGCACAGATTTCCTGGTCTTTGAGCACCATGTCAGTTTGGGGTAAATAATCCCATTCTAGTCATCTTTCTGTTCACACCTATTGAGCGAAGTAATTTTTTTTTTTGCCTAGTAGAAAATGTTTAGACTAGTACTGAGTTTCTTTTTTAAGTTCTTGATGTCATTGGTGATGATATGATACAGGAGTAGTTAAAGATTTGAGAGATTTTGAAAAGGAAAATGTTAAAGGATTTATCAGAAAGAAGAAAGAGGCAATAGCATTGTTTTGTTTTCTTTACCTATTCTGTAAAAGCAAGCAATTTAATCTCTGAGTTTTCTATCTTGCTTCTGCTTTCCAGTTTTATCTGGTCCTTGACAGAATGCAGTTTTAAAAAACCTTTATAAAGGAAGAGAGCTATAGCTATATCTCTTCATCTGTCATCATCTCAAATCTTTTTAAAGTTATGTGACCACAGCTTACCCTATATCAGATGAGAATTAGGAAGAAAAAGTATTGGATTCAAGACCCTTCTGTGGAATTCAGGTACCCTACACACCTATTTTCACTACTGTTTTCCTTTTATTTCCTGAATGAAATGAGAACGAATGGTTAGTAACCAGGCATCTTTTGGGTTTTTTATGTCACCATTTTTGTAGCTTTATTTTTGGTGCATAAAATCCGTAAGATAACTTCATACTGTTCGCCCTGCAGAAAAAGTGCTCAATGGGAAATTAACTTTTCAGTTGGAGGTCTTACTGTGAGGGCAAGCTCTGTGGTTCCAGACATTAAAATCTAAAGCAAGCTGATATCAGCTTTCATGAAAATAAATTAAAAAGAAAAGAGCTAAGCATAGAAGTTATTTTTATGGGGTGCAAATCATTGACTGGCAGGAGAATGGACTAGGTCAGATGTTCCCAGATTGGCTTGTGGAACACTGTAGTGGTCCAGAGAGAGGGCAATAGTTCTCTAGTTGGGGCTGTGCTCCTCCTTTCAAGCTAATTAACTTTATTAGGAAACAAATACAAAAGTATTCTGCTTTGCTTTTAATACCTTTTTTTCCACAAAAACTGTTTCTGTAGTTGCTGAGGGGTCTTTATACAGTCATGATTGGGATATGAGACAATTTCTGAATTAAGATGTGGTGCAAGGCCTATGAAAACATTTGAGGACGCCCTAGCTAATTCATAAGATGCAGTAGATCTTTTCCTTCTCCTTGATCCGTGACACTGCAATCACCCAGCTTTGTAAGTGGTGGCTTGTCTGATGAAAGTCTGTGGGGACGGTGGCTGGTTGGGTTTTGGTTTTGTGGTGTGGTTGTGTTGGTTTTTTCTCTAATTCATCATTACTCAAAGAGCTGTTCTCTGTTTCCATGACACGAGTGACTCAACTGCAGTTACAAAGATTGGAACTACCTAGTGCAGCAACAGCCTGTCCCTCAGCTGTACTTTTTAATGCCCCAGCTGTAGGTACAACCTATAAGGTTGAAGGGAAGCAGTGAGCAGATGTCAAAGAGCCATCCCATCCCATCCCATCCCATCCCATGCTTCCTCTTGGCTGGCAGGATGGACAGTTTTTTGGCTTCTTTCAGATAATTTGTTGTAAAGGTCCTAAATCTTCTCATTTCATGGTTACAGTAACAGTCCCTCAAGGGAAAACATCTTTCTAAGCAGTTTGAAATTAGATTTAGAGGAGCTGTTCTCACAGGAAACAAGCTAACGGCTTGAAATTGTTTGCCATATTTGAGATGTACATGGTGTTCCTTTACACAATTTGGAGATGCATATGTCACAAGAATTTCAGTCTTTTTGAACTTTACCATTTATGCCTTTTCCCATGCATTTTTTTCTATGTTAGAGTGATGATTGTAATGATATAGTATAGCGGGTTGGAACTAGATGATCTTTAAGGTCCCTTCCAACCCAAGACATTCTAGGATTCTATGATATAGTAGGTACTATTATTAGTGGGAGATATATCAGTATAAATTCCAAATGGTTTTTGTTAAAATTTCTGGGAACAAAAAAAGTGATTAAAATAGAAAAAGATAGAATAAGGAACCCAAGCATATTAAACAGATATGAAATGTATTATATCAGGTAAGTTACCTGTTGTGTCACATGTAGGCCTTGAAATATTGTTTTTTTCCAAAAAATATAGATAGTAAAGTAAATAATGATGGTGTACCATTTTTCACGTAGCTTATTTTCATTCTTTCCAGTATGGAGATGTTTAGAGTTTTGATATAAGTCTTATATCCTTAGCTTAAAAATCTCTCTAGACATATTGTGCTCTGTTACACTGGCTATATTTGGCCGGCCTTACCGACACTTTAGGAAGTGCAAAGATCACAAGTGATGGAAACTGAGAATCAATCAATTTGAGGGAAACTTGCCAAAATAAACCACAGTCCATCAGAAGAACGTAGTGTAGCTAATGTAAATCTGGAAAAAAAATCAT
Organism: Pluvialis apricaria; assembly: GCA_017639485.1. NCBI lineage: Eukaryota > Metazoa > Chordata > Aves > Charadriiformes > Charadriidae > Pluvialis > Pluvialis apricaria. The sequence continues at coordinate 2,685,724 of CM030010.1, read as the reverse complement.
ACATAAGTCCTCTATTTGGAAAGTATCTAGAATGATAAACTTCCCTCATCCTGGTATGAAAATAAGAGTTTTGATTATTTTACATTTCAGAAGTCAGTGATCATAATTTGATGTGTGCTGTGACAATGGGTATTGGCACGTATGATGATAGTGCTGCACAAATTAATTTAGCCACTGAAGCAAAGAAATACTTTGCATGTAAATCAAGAGTTTTTCTGGAAAGTATGGCACGAAGTCCTTCTAGTCTAAAGAAGGAGCTATCAGTGCAGTGAATCAAAAATGCATGCCTACCTAAGGATCAGTGAGGAGCAATATACGGGAATTTTTTTTTTACAGGAATTCTGATAGCACTTTTGGTCAAGCATTCAGAGATTCTTGTCCGTTGTTAGATTTATTCTTTTTTTAAAGGTTAAAATCACGCTGAGCTCTAGGTTGTGGACCAGACTCTGGTCCCACCCTTGTTTCTGTTCTCCGCTCCAGCTCTAAAAATGGCTAAAGTAAGAGCGCTGCCAGTGTGGGAACTGAAAAGAGCCTTCTACAGGGTGGTCTGTGGGACCACGCAGCTCTGGCCTGGGAGCTCTTGCAAGGATGACTGAAGAAATAACAAGGTTGAGAAGAAGGGTGTCGGGTGCACTTGGCATCACAGTAATTGCAGGTTGCGGAGTGCCAAAGGCCAAGTCTGGTTGGGTAGAGCAATTCAGAGACACCTTTGCCCGGTGTCCTCTTGCTGTGCTTCTCACCTGAGAAGTGCAGTACAGAGCATATGCACTGATCTTCAAGGGTTTAAAAAAATGATGTGTAAAAGAATGAAAATCCAGGGAAAAAAATTGTTTGTAGTTGCACACGATTGTAAAAGTGATCTAATTATTCACTTACCTTTGTATTACTCTGAAAAGTTCTTTAATTATATACCTGTCTGTACTGGGAGGCAGAAAATTCAAGCATAAGAAGCTGAAGTTCGGGTCTGTAGGATGTGCTGCCTTTTAATTTTGACTGGTGTGGTAGAACAAAGGTTAATATTAAGGCTAAAATACACCTTATTACATATTGTGTAATCCAAATGTATGAAGAAAAATGACCTTCATTATTGAAGATGAACGTTTCAGGTTTGGCTACGTTGAAAGACAGATATAAAGTCCTCTTGATAACGGTCAGTGGGAACTACAGAAAGTACATATCCTTAAAAAATAATTTAAAAAGATGTTCTGCAATCAAAACTTTTTTAAAAAATCCATATAGTACCAATGGCTGTCATGGTTTTAGCACAAAAATTCAATTTAAGGCATTTACTGTACAAGGGTCTTACATTTTTTCGTTACATAGAAAAATGGGGAAAAAGCATTTATAGTCACACGGAATCTTGTTCAATGGTAAGCAACTCTAGTTTAAGCAGCCAAATAGTAAAATTATCCAACATACTCCATTATAAATGCTAATGTCATTGTCAGCCTAACTTTGCTGTTCTTTAACAATAGGCGTTCAAATTTTCTCTGCCAGATGCCTGAGTCAGCGTGATGTGTTGGTTTTACTTTTTAGCGTTTTGCTTTAAAACTTCAGCAAAAAGCAGTAGTTCTGCTTCTTCTTAGACCAGAGCGAGAGAGAAGAGTGTATGGCTTTATCAATAAGCCAAAAATTTGGATTCTTTGTTTTGCTCTGAAAAAAAAAATTCATGTTCCCTTATTTTCGGTAAAGGATATGACACTTGTTTGTATTAGGAATGTGTGTTTTGTTACCTTTGAAATGGTCTGCATACTTCCTAGAGACCTAGGAAGCAAATGGAATTGTTGGGAGACTTGGATATATTTGTCACCAAAACACTTTATAATTTGGAGCTGAACAAAAATCTGATGCAGTTTCAGATCTATGCACCCAAATCCTATATTCTAGGGAGAGCCTGTCATTGATACACCCACCTTTACCATGTTGAGAAGGAAGGAACCTGTCTGATCCAAAAGTAGCTGGAACAAGATATGTGTGTGCCAGAATGCCAAGAATTATGCTAAAGAGCCCAAAAAGAGGGAAGGGAAATCAAGCTTTGTGGGCTGGCTGGCTGAAAGGGAAGCTTTGGCTGGGCTGAAATGAAGCAAGGTTGGCGTGGAGAAGGGTCATATTGGGTGGAGACCTAAAGAGAGAAGGGCTGAACACAGAATAGAAATATGAATATGAAAAGAAATATTAGAAATGTTGACAAATGGAAGACCTGCAAGCTGGGTTTCTGTGGTGAAACAGCCTTAGACTGGCTGAATGGTTTGTGTTAAGTTCTTGTGAAATGCGTTTCCTATATATGTTTTTCAACTGTTCTTCAGTTACATAGAGCTTTCATTAGCATGTGTTATCCACTGAGATTAATGGTATGTTACTGACTTATGTTTATGATATAGCTCATATGGAAGAGGTTAGGACAGAGCTTTGACTGTAATATTGTGGGGTTTTTTGTGTTGTTTAGTTTTGTTATATATAATATTCTTTAATTACGCTATCAATATTGCTTTGGTGGTTGTTTTCCACTGGTTTCCTAACCTCAGTGCAGTGTTGGTAGCACAGATGTGCAGGACAGCATGAGCAAGTTGAGTCTAAATCTGGCAATGCTCATTTAATGTACTTTGATTTGCTGTCTAATGTGCTATAATTACTGACATTTTTCTCAAAACTGAGAGCAATAAAAGCTGTCCAATGAAAAAACTGTCCTAATCCCTGCTAGTGTGGGATCTCGGGTTCTTCTGGGGACTGAAGTTTGTTCTTTGCAGTCTTTGGTCCTGAATGTCTATCTTTAGGCCTCAGCCCTTGAACAGACCTGAAGAAAATGTCTTTTGCCTATTGCCTGTATGAATTAGTCCAATTTTTACTATGATTTCAAGTTGAGAAGGGAGAGAAGATTTGGGCCTCTAGAAATACGGTAAAACTGAATGAAGGATAGGACAGAAGTGTAAGCCATCTGATCTCCAAGAAAAGGTACCTGTATGGGCAATGTGCTACCAGCAGTGATACCCACAACCAGCAATGGTGCCAGAAAAGAAGGGAGTCAAGACCCAGCCTCATACACAGATGTTATGATTCATTTCACATAGAAATATCCTTTCTAGGTACTGACATTTGGCTGTTACGTGTTGCCAAACATGCCCTGTAGTGGCAACAGATGTTGAGCTTATTGTTCTGTTGGATGACAAAGATGAGCAAGAAATAAATTAGAGATGCTAACAAAACCAGAGAGCACTCCAGAAGGTCAGATCTTGCCTAATTTGAAATGATTTCTTAGGATGGTAATTCAAACCCAGCTTATGTATATTGAGAGTTTGTTCACTTACAATTAAATAGCTTTGTTGGATTTAGAGATGCTGCTACCACAGCTGAGAGCAGAATGTAGCTTTTCTTTAGAATGGGTCTCATTTCAAAATGCAAGGGATTATTTAAACAGGATTATTCTGAATATTAAATACATTTTCTGTAATGGACTACTTTTCAAGAATTTATTTCTTGTGAAATCTCTTATTGAGGTATTTTCATTCTCAGAAAAGAAGAATAAATAGCTCCTTTTTCGGTATGCATCAGAATATGGTATCCTAGTAGCATGTGCAGGCAAATAAAAAGCATAGGAAGAATAAATCAATAATTCCAGCCCCAGTATTTCACTTCCATCATTTCCATTAAGGAAAATATGTCTGTTTTATATTCTTTTTCAAACTGCTAGTTCATGTATCATTTTAAGCACTTTCCAAAAGTGGGAACTAGAAACGTGATACTTAATATAACATAATGTGATGTAGTCTCTAACATAAATAGTTGGCTTTGTGGTGGTTTTTTTTTTCTTCATGTATAAACAGTAGCTACTAGTGGGTGATGTAGAATACATTGCTATTAAAAGAATTTAGTTGAACAAACTGGAGGTCAAGGAGGCCAGTCTACCTTTACAGTGTTTAGCTGAGTTTTTTTTGCATTGCACCACTGAAGTGTTGATAGGAATAGTTGTTAAAATATTCACCTCTAAACTGATACCTTTCACAGTTTATATGGAAGGATAGATGGAGATTAAGATAATTAGTGTTCACCATCGTTTCCGCTCACAATTGGTACGTTTCAGGTGTTTTAGTGAAAGTTCTCTCAGAGCACTCCTGAAGCGGAGCAGGAGGACAGTTGGGCTGATGGGGACCTCTTTCAGGGGGTTTGGAATTGCGGCAATAGTCCTACACTGCCATCTCCAGTGGTCTGGAGTCTGCTGTGCTTGATCACAGCAATGTGATCTACTCCAAGAACAGAGGAAGAAGAGAACATGCCCTTTTTTCTAGTCAGCTGCAGTTTGCTCCATGTAAAGAATCACGGTTCTCCTCAGTTTCAGGTCCTCCTATAGTGGGTTTTTACTTCAGCTTCGGAAAGGCAAGTTCATGCTGTCCTAAGAGAGCAGAGAAAACAGAAGATTCTCTTTACTTGTAATATTGTAATTAAGTCCATGCTCTTTGTTCTGCCCCTGAATTCATATGTCTTTTATGAATCAGTTTTCTTACAAGATATTTAATATAGTAAAGGCTTTCGCATCTGTAGACTCTTAACTGTCCAGATTTTCAGAGGTCTCAACCTCTGTTGGAGGACAAGCTGTCCTTCTGAAAGCACAGCTTGTTTAAAAAAAGGCGCAAGTCTTGCGTATGTAGGTGAGTTTTGTCATCTGATTAAAGGTCAGTATTTAAAAAACCAGATACCTGAAGAACACTGCATATATTTTCTCAGTGTCTACTGAATGCAGAAATGGAAGCTATTTTTCATAAACATAGTCCTTTCTGTCTCTTTATCTACACCACCACCTTCCTCCTCTCCAGTTTCATAGTTAGACATAACAAAACCTACAATGGCCTTCAAACAGGTGGATATTTTAAAAAGAAATTAATAAGTACATAAAGCTATTTTAATATTAGTATGAAGATGATACCTCTGTGTTATGATTACTGCTGGTTTTGGATGAGGCATCTTGGTAAGAATGCTTTTTGTGATTAAGTTAAAGGAACTTTTACAAAAGATAAGGGTAAAGGAGCCAATATTGGTTTGGAAGCCAAGAAGGATTATAAATATAACAAAAAGTTGATTATAAAGTCTGTTTCCAGAAGTTTGTGTTGAACTTAGTGCAAACCCTGGAGGTATGTCTGGTGATAAATTATGTTTGAGAGAAGCAGGCACTGGTTTAGGTATTCATTTTATCGATAGCAAACTTTAAACTAGACGTGGACTTGTGCCCTTGTCTTAGTAATGACTCAAGACCAAAATTTTAAGAAGTGTTATTTATTTTGTAGCTGGATCAAGAATCCAAATGTTAATACGCTTTGGCTAGAAGTGTCTCTAACAAGAGAAACTCTTTCCATGGTAGCTCCCTAGATGCATAGTTTCTTTCATCAAATATTTGGAAGATGCAGGAAACTCTTTTCTGGTTTGGTTTTCGTTCTACAGAAGTAAACATAAACCAGTTTACATTTTTAGATTCTGGTGGGGAAAAAAAACCAAACCCACATTTAAAAGTAGTATAAGGGGGGGGGTGGTACTTTTTGCAGCAAAAATAATTGCACTGTAATCTTCTGTAACAGAATAAAATGTAAATATAATACTTTTGCCATTTCAGTTCTTGTATGATGACACTCCCAATGTTAAACTTTTTTAAAGATCTGGTCACTAAATGATGTCAAAATTTGTTTTCTAAAATAGGTAATATCTGCAAGAGTTGATGATGCTTTTTACAGTTTAGGTTTAAGTTGCGTAGTTTAGGTATATCAATAGTATGAGTTTTATTGTTGGCTGCTCAAGTGCTCTTTTACCTTGTGGGCACTGGGTGAATACATCCCACCTGCTGCATCCACAGGCTTGCCGGTACCTAGGCTCGCTTGCAACCTTGGGTGCAAGGTTCTGTTTTCAGGACATCCTGTAGATGTGCTTCGTATTTTGCATTATTTAAAATTACTGGCATTTTCATTACATTTGCATGCTGCCTATATACCTGTCTTGTTATACAGTCTCATCAACCAAAACTGGAATAATAACCAATGACCATGTTCTTAAAGGTAGTAAAGTCCCTAGAAGATGCAGAAATATTCTTAAATATATTTGGAAAAGTGACTAAACACCTAAAAGACAACAGTGCACTATTATCCTATTAAAAATAAATACCAAAAAATAGTTTTTAAGACTTTGACCTAAAGTATTTGTCCTAACTTTTCAGGTTACTATTGAGATTTGTCTTACAGTGAAACCTTCTTAATTTGATAACGTACATGCCCTGAATCGAGTACTGAAATGAGTCTCCCTGTTTGTCTGTTACCACATATTCAGTTTTTCCACGAGGTATTGCTGAAGTTGTCCTCTTCCACCAGTTGAACTACATTTCCCACTAAAATTCGGATTTTATTCATTCACATACATGATTGTTTTATTAATAGTGAATATTTCTTAATATCCTGAAAAAAAAATTTAATAGTTCAAGATGCATTCTGTTAGGGTAACCGTATATTTTGCACTGATACAAATACTGGAAAGTCAAAGATACGGTATGCTGCGATTCAAAACCTGTTCATCCAAAAATGTTTTGATCTAAGTCCAGTATCTTGCTGTTTTACACAAGCTTTTGTAGTTGTGCAGCTGATATATTAGGTTGTAGCTTACCCCTTTTTCAAATAATTCTTGTTTTCCAGCTTTTTGAAGCACTTTCCAAATGTTACGTTTTCGGTTTTTTAGAAGGCTGCCAATTTAAAGTCATTTCCTCCAGACAAATGAGTTCTTTGTACATTTTCCTCTTCTAACAATGTTAGTTTAAATGTTATAGTATGCAAACAGGCACGTAACAGAGTTTAACACTAAAAATGTGAATTGTCGTAACGTAGCTATTGTATTCATTTTGCACATAATGGCTATTTAGCAGTATAATTGAATATGCCACTGAATGACGGCAGAGAACAAAACCGCAAACTTAAATTCCTTATAGCTGTTGCTGTATGCCCTTACATTATTTTTCTTTGAACTGCGCCTGATCTATAAAAACTGTTCTCTTTCCTTTGCTCTCCCTTTCACAGCTGTTTGAGATCACGGTGCCTCTCTCTCACGGCCCCAAGCCGGTAACCGTCAGCTTTGCCAATCACACGTCGTGCCGGTGCATGTCGAAGCTGGATGTTTACAGACAGGTTCATTCCATCATCAGGCGTTCCTTGCCAGCAACACAAACTCAGTGAGTAGGAGAATTCTCTTTCCTTTCACATTATGAGCAAGCCTATATAATTAGATTTAAAATATTGCTGGAAGCTTTTACAATTACAGTCAGTGAATTTACACGCGTTAGTAGTAGCAGAATGCATTTTGCAAAGGCGCTAATATTGTTTTACGTGGAGAGAGTGTTACTAAAGTAACATTACCTTTTTACCCAGCGGATGAACTGGGGCTGGGTCATTTAAAAATGAAGGATAATGTTGTTTGTGGGGTTTGTTTCATGGAAATAGCTACAATGCAATTGAGGTTTAAAGGAAATAGCAATAAAATAAACTTTTTTAAAAAAAGTAGTCATAAAAGCCATCAAAAACCACTTACTTTTGCAAATAAGGAGTAGACAACATTTCTCTCAAACTGTAATTTCGTATTTAAAAGGCTGTTTAAAAAAGGCCTGTTTTTAGGGAATCTTTGACTACAAATCTTTTTGGACATCTTCATATTCCAGAAATGAAAGTAAAACAGAATGGGAAGGGGAAATAAAGGGTTAATTGACAGTCCACAGAATTAGCATATTGATTTCTATGGTGATTCTGAATGCAAAAAGTCACAGAGGACATCTGGCACCAAAGCAATTGCTGTTAAAACACTTGCAGAACTCCTTCCCTTTGTTCTAGAGAACTGAGTGATGATTTCATGATATATAAACATTTAGTAAGACAAAAATTTGTAACAGGCTAACCGTTACTTTATGGAAAACCAATGACTAGAAGCTGAACTGGAATTAACTGTAGACATTTTTTATAAGGTGAGTGAATAGTGCAAAATGCCCAGAGTTGTAAGCTAGGTCGTCTTCTCTCTGTTTTCATTCAGTTCAAGTCTTGATGTTTTCTGACATGTTCCAGCTAAACACAGATTATACTCTATTTAAATTCAAATTATTGAATTTGTTCATCAAAACACAGATTGTAAGCGGTGGACTATAAAGGTATTAGGAAATAAATCTATTAATGGTTTATTAATTGAATAATTAACGGATTTTAAAAAATCAAACCCAAAGAGTCAATAATACAGTCAAATTATGCTGACTGTTGGCAGCTTTTCAGTGGTTCCAGATGACGAGCAGTTGTAATGACCATTGCAAGAGTTTATTCTAGCCAGGAAACAGCTGCTGTAGTTAGAGGGAAGTAAGCGCAGAGCTACTGGACTTTGACCAGCACTCCCCAGTAGCTGCCTGTCCTGTGAGTAAGGCATCGTGCTTCAACAGAGTGGTACTGCATCAGGTTATATACGGGCCTTCTCTACTCTTAGGTACTCTCTTTAAGTTTAAAATCTATGGATTTTACAAGAAAATATAAAAAAAAAAGACACAACCCAAGCTAGGTGCTTCTAGATTCTAGAAAGCAAAGTAAAGACACTTCCCACGTTCTTGGTGGGTGCCTGGATGCTTTTCAGAATCCCACTGTTTTTTTTTTAATTTGTACTGTGTCTTTTAATTTGTACTAAAGTTCTCAATTCCTTTTCAACTTCTTATTTTTCCGTAAAATTTTTATTTGTAGGTTTGAATGCTGGTGAAACTGTTGTAAAGCCAAAACTTGGAATTGTACTTTCTTGTCACAGTGCTAGATCTATATGTGTGCATCTGTTTATGTACACACTCATTTTAACAGAAACCTAGTCATGACTTTCTTACGTATTACTGAAAAGAAAAGCCTAGGAGTATAACCTCTGGTTTTAGGGGAGTAACACAGGATCTAGTAAGAATTCAAAGCTGGATTATGCCACAATGCACAGACACGTGTTAGAAAGAAGACAGAAATAATGTGTAAGATACAATACAAATAGTTGATCTTTTTTTTATATAAAATATATATTTTCTGCACAACTTTATCCTGAGAATTAAGGTCTCGTTCTTTGCCTGTTCTCCCACTTTTTTTCTATTTTCCTTCTAAAAAGCAGTAGCTACCTCCACGTACTTGTGGAGCTGAGGCATGTCAGTTCATGCTAACCAGTGTTTCAGAATACCTCCTGGATTAATGGTATCTTAAGTTGTACTCTTCTCAGTTTATATAGAATTTCATCAAGATGTGAAACTCAGTTAGGAAATTGTTGCTCTTTATTTTAGAAGTTCAGCTGTCTGGGGGGAGGAGCAGAGGGTCCCATTCAGATCATTTAGATCCAAGTCTCTATGATGACCTTTTTGTCCCTTGGTTTGTAGGCGGGCGCTTTAGAGCTGGTAAGCGTATTTTAGAGGTGGTTTGGATGTATGTTGTACACGTTAAATGTTTCCCCCTCTTGCGCATTGTCAGTCCTGGCACTGACAGGTACAAAGTTAGCATGCTGATTTTTTTTAATTTTTTTTTTTTATAGTTGAATTGATAATGATTTGGAAAGAGGTAATGAAATTTTTTGCAGAGTGGTTTTTCCTCTGATTTTTTTTTTTTCCCTAGCCTTCCTGAACTTTCCTAAAATGTTACAATAAGTCATTTTAAAATTTCAGCCATACCCACCCCATAATTTTCTCCACTAGCAACCAGAGCAGAATTTGTAAACAAGCAGTTCCAGTTCCTTTTACTGGGTGTCTCCAAGCCTGATGCTAAAATATATATTGTTCTCTTCAAGTTCTGGTAACTTGGTTTTTGTATCAACATTGTCTTCTCATGGATTCACGTGCACTTGGTCTTTTCTTCATACTGTCACCCTGGCTTCCTTTCTGCAGTTAGTTTAAACACTCCTGGCTAGAGCCATGCTGCTCCAGGTGTGAGTTGTTGGGGTTTTTTTAAACAGAATACAATAAATTATCCGTAGCGTTTCTCAAGCAGAATCAGGAGGAGGCAAAAGGACCCATGTGCCAAGTGAGGGAGCAAGAGCGAGCTCATTAGTGCAATGAAATCAGGAAACACCAGCTTGAGAAAAGAGGAGGCGGTGGAGGGTGATGTTACAGCACAGCAGTCTCTACAAGCAGAGAGTCGCTGGACGTGCTGGAGGGCAGTGGTGTACTTGAGTGATGAGCACGGAAGAACGTCCCAGCACCTGCATTTTTGAATGTATGAGTAATGGTGCTCAGGGGAATGAAAAGTGCTTAAATTGGGTAATGGATGTGCTGCCGTAACACATGAGGGTTTTAGAAATTCTACAGAAACAATGAATGAATAACACAGCCTGGACGCATTAAGTTAGGCATGACTTATTAGAAGTTGTCACCTGTGGTGATAAAGAAATGGCAAGCAAGGAAGATCAAATACTACACAACTGTTGTGTCTGTGGGCTACCTGCTGGTTGAGTTCAGGCACCCTTTAACAAGAGACCAGCTGCTGTTAGGATTTTTGGCTTTCTTTGGTACCACAACCTTGGCTGCAAAATTCCAGCAGGTAAAGAGCATTGAATTGTTAAATTGTTTATTGTCTGTTTTTTCTAAAGTGAAGGGGCATCACTGCTGGAGTCCAAATCTTTAGATTCAGGAAAGCTGTCCAGGATTTGGGTGGCTGATGAGAAGGAGCCAGTTAACATCACGTAACTTTCACATAAAGGGGAAAGGAATCTGTAGTTTCCAAACTACATTAGGAAAGTACAAATATCAGTTTCTAGAAGTTAGAGCTAAAACTTGAAATGTGACAACGTATCTTCAACAAATGGTTGAAGATTCCTGTAGTAGAGAGAACCTTAATAAATAACAGATTTGATAGGAGTTAAAAATAAGATTATGAATGAGCCGAAGCTCTTCAAAAGGGTTTTGTACTGGAGGGAAACAAAAGCAATTAGCACCTAAAATTGATTGGTTTTTTTTCTTGAGTTCTTATGGTAGTAAATCAACAGTATATTTCATTCCACAGGTGTCATGTGGCAAATAAGACGTGTCCAAAAAATCATATCTGGAATAATCAAATTTGCAGATGTTTGGCACAGCATGATTTTGGTTTCTCTTCTCACCTTGGAGATTCTGGTAAGTAGTTTTGCTTAAATGATTAAATGTAGTTGCATATTTTGATTTACCTAAAGGAGAAATTAAAAACATGAAAAGTAAATAACTGAATCTTTTTCTTTATCAATATTATTACTGGTTATTGCCCATCTTTTGACATATGTGTGTTCTTAAAACACCTTAAAAGGTATGAATTCGACACCATTTCTTCACTTAAAAGTACGGGATGGGTAGAGACAAAATTCTGATAATTGTGCAACTTCTCTGCTATATTTCTAGACACGTCTGAAGGATTCCATATTTGTGGACCAAACAAAGAGTTGGATGAAGAAACCTGCCAATGCGTCTGCAAAGGAGGGGTGCGGCCCTCAAGCTGTGGACCTCACAAGGAACTAGACAGATCATCATGTCAGTGCCTGTGCAAAAACAAACTTCTCCCCGCTTCCTGTGGGCCCAACAAGGAATTCGATGAAGATAAGTGCCAGTGTGTATGTAAAAAGACCTGTCCTAAACATCAGCCGCTAAATCCTGCAAAGTGCATCTGTGAATGTATAGAATCTCCCAATAAATGCTTCTTAAAAGGAAAAAGGTTCCATCACCAGACATGCAGGTAAAAACTCGATCTTTAGCCCTTTCATTGTGTTTGAGGCACAAAATTTTGGGTTGTGTCATTAGCTGCTTTGTTGGATTGCTTTGTAGCCTTAAGTAAGCAGTAAAACTCTCTTCAATTCAGTTTTATCTTGTATGACTTTTATCCTCTCTAAGAGGAAACTGCAAGGCAGAAGTAGTATTTTAAAGCACATTTAGTTTCTTGTACTCTTACTACTACTTCATGTGGTTTATTTTTTTTATTTTGAGGAAAAGGAACTGTGAGTTCAAGCTCCTGTTTTTTTTACGCTACTTAAAATCCCACTCTATTTTTCCCAAGAACTGAATGTTGCAATTGAAATAACTCAAATATTCCTAATTAGATTTCATGGGTTAGTTGTGGAGATACCATCATTCCTTTTCACTTCCTAAATTTTTGCATATCCTTCATTTCACTCAACTGATATTAAAGATTTATGAGTGCATAAAAAGTCTTATAGCTCTGGGTGATTTCTGTGAAAAGTAGACATATATAACTATAAAACAGACCGCCCACATTCATCATTTAAAATGGGATTTGGTCAGGAAAAAAACTCTGCACTTCTTTATCTTTCATGGGGGCTTTTTCTTCCCCGACTGCTACACCCATAGCGGTAGCAGTCTATATGCAAAAATGTGAATGACTTCAGGTTCTGAGAAGCACACAATATTATTTTTGCTTTGTATATTTTTTGAGGAAAGTTTTCCTGTAAAGTGAATTTGTTAAAACAGAAGCAATACCATTTGGAGCAGAAAGATCCCTGATTTATTAATATATGGGAATCTTTCTCTTATATTAATGACAAATAACAATTCCAGAAATGTTCAGGCACTGGAAATGGAAAATCGAAAACTGGGACATTTAAATGTCAGTGGTCAGAAAAATTGGGACATGTAAATGTCTTGCTTATCAAAAGTAAACCTTATGTATATTTTTTAATATAACATGTAATTAATAATAAATATATTGCCAGATGTATATACATTAGTTCATCTTGAATAAAAAAAAAATCTAGTATGAGGAATGAGACCTGTGTAGAACTCTCTAAAATAGAGGAAAAGATTAATAGTAACTGACATTATGTGTTTTCCTATGTTTGGCCTTTTGAGTGGAATAGAAGAGTTATTACAAATATAAGAAATAGTTTCTTCTCTATTATTCAGTTTTATTTCAATTTTGTGTTTGCAGAGGAAAACAAAGCAGCCTGATTATATGAGCTTTAAGCACGTTACAAAGACTTAGCACTACTCGAGTGTGCACTTCCAGCAGTGCCACACATATAAACCATTTGTATTTTAAAGGAACATTCACAACTGGAAAAGTCAGGCATTTAAAAAGCTAAGAAATGCCATAATAGATATCTGATGCCACCTCTACTGATTTAAAGACTTAATATTTGAAGGAGGAAATTGAGTTGTGGTTGAGTGAGTTGAGGGAGTGTTGCGGTTGGATACGATAAGGAACTGAAATCCCTTTCTCACTTCCAAGGACACTGGGATATAGGATGCTTTTAGCTGTTTCTCTTTTCTAAGCAGTTCGCCTTTGCGTGGAGAAAGAAAGATTTGGATATGGTGTTACTCTACAGCTCCACAACCAATAGCCCTGTAGATATCGGCACTGTCGAGGAAAAAAGAGGATGCAGTCTGTCCTCCTTTTTAAGAAAGCACTTAGCACAGGTTTCTCGCATATTTGGTGTGCCCACAAGCTTCCTGTAAAAGGAAGAAAAACCCTACAAGATCCTGTTTGTCTTTTGAAAGAAAGATCCTGTGCTGCTGTGAGACCACGTAAATGGAGGTGCCACTCTATAACTGTGCGAGGTGCCTGAGACCTCGACACGAGTAGACCCCCATAGCCGTGTCCTAGGCAGCTCCCCGTGCTGACAGATAGCCCTTGAAGGTTCTGGTTTTGAAGCAGCTGCATATTTATGCACTCTACATAAAATGCCTCTGCCTGTGATGTTAGGCCCTGCTCCAGAGGACAGGAATAGTCATTTACAAAGAACAGGACAGGAAGAAAAAAGAGAAGAAAAAAACCCAACAAAACACCATAAAGTGTACTGGCTTTTAAGGTGGTCATGCTGTTACCACCACTAAAAGTAGCATTCCTACTTCAGTTTCATCTCAGCAGATGTTAGACTTTCCAAAATCTCAAACCTGAGCATTTGGTACCAAAAATCACAATTACTGACCGTAAAGAGAAAGTTGCCCAGCACTATACGTATTGGCTGCACATCTATCTTAGCTCCAGCGTGCTCAGGTTGGCCTCTTCAACACAGACATCTGTCACATGGAAACACTCCGTAAACAACATTCAGCCTTAATCTTTTGAAAGACCTGGTCTATTGTTCAGCAGAGTTTCCTAAGGAAACTGCATTTATGTAGTTACAATGACTCTGCTACTATTCACCCTGTGCTATCACCTCAAAAATGTATTTTGGTCAGTTTTGGCCGGGCCAGATAACTAGGCACCTCTGCTGCAAAGCATTTTAGAGGAGGAGAGGGGCTTTCTTGCTCTCTTGGAGTGTTGCAGATAAGGATAAAATTGCTGTAACCTGACCTTGACCGCTGCTGGACACAAACTCACATGGGAGAGATGCTTTATGGCGCTCTCAACTGTAAGTTGAGTTGAAGTTCACAGTTCATGAGGAGGCACAACTGAACGCCTTAAGTTTAACAATTACCTGGCTGCTTTTCATTTTGTCATAGGTGGGTGGAAGACTTTAGCTTTGTCTTTTTCCCCCCCCCCCCTTACCTTTCTCTTATTTCATTCTACGGTCATTCAGTACACGGAATAGTCCAACTTTCATGGCAGAGACAGGCAAAAAGGTGAGTGAGGTCAGTGTTTCCTCCGCCACATCTCCATGGAGTACCTTTTTCCCAGAACAACCTACTGCTGGTTGCCCACTTGCTCAGAGTATTAGATCCTTTGGCAAGCCAGTAAAGTTCACTTGCTTTCTTTCTCAAGTGACACTGTGATTTTTGTTGCCTTTTACCACTGTTTCCAAACTTTATTGGGCAAGAGATCAGTAGGGCTTTGAGAGATTCCCATGAGCTGCTACACTGAGCTCAAATATCTGTATTAAGTAAGTGGCACAAAATACTGATACTCCCTTAATTACAGAGACCACACTGGTGAAATAATCTGTGATTAATGACATTGAAAACACCAAACAAGATGTGACTAGTTAATAAATGTCATGTTTGCAGTCTTCCTCATTCCTTATTGTTTTCCTCATAGCCAGGTTCATTGGTTGAACTAGCTGGCTTGAATTAATGTAACTGTAATCCAGACCTCATATCATAAACAAATTATTGCAAAGTGGGAACTTGGTATCCAAAACAAGCACACAACATATTAACTTATCTGCAACAATAATAAAAGTAGCCACAAGCCCGAAACAAGAGTTGCCTCGGGAAGAGGATGGTGACATTGCCTTAATATGGTGTACTGTAGCATCTTTGAACTGAAGTGAGTATGAATTATAGTAATAGATCATAATATCAGTGTTTCACAAACAGGCACACATTATTTAAATACTGTGTTGAAATTCAAAACATATACTTTTGTCTTTTGACTCATTGCCAGGGTCTGAAAAAAAAACCCAGACTTGTACTTTGTCTCCATTATACACCAGAAAGTATTTAGCATTGTTTTTGTAAGGTTATTTTAGGTCAAGTTCTTGTTTTAATAGAAAAATAAAGTAGGAAAAGGAAGAGTTCAGGGACAACCACAGATATTATCTTTGTATAACCTCTATTTTTCAGTTAAGGAATCTGTGAAGAAAAATTCTGCTGCGTTTTAGGTAGATATGACTTGTGGTTTAATGCTCTATTTCTGCTAAACTTATTTTAATCAAGTAGGGACTATTTCTGTTCTTTTTCCTTTAAGATTTATCATAAACGTGCAGGCTCTGATCTGTTGCATGGGTAGATGCAATGTCAGTGTAGGTATATCCCCACTGGCCTCAGGGAGTGGCTGTAGGAGTTTGCAGCTTAAAGGAAATACGTTCTCATTTTCCAGATCAGAGTCATGGTGTAAGATAGGCAGACAAATCTCTCTCGGGCTTATTGCAGCAGTGAATAAGGAGAGAAACAGTCCTGGGTAAGAAAATGGCAAATTTGCTCATCACCTGATTCTGCATTGCCACCTCAAGCGGGCAGCACGCAATAGGTCATAACAAGCCAATTTAAGTAGAGAAAAATATGATTGTATTTTCAAAATTAAATTTAAGAAAGTACTACTAAAGATTAGAATGTGACTACAACCAGGCAATACATTAAAAATATTCATGAGTATCTGTTGCAATAGAATCATTTCTCTTGAAAGATTCATTATTCATATTCTTTCATTGTCTTTTGTGAAGAATGGTCCAATTCAAAGTAGCTGCAAGAACATAAACAAAAGTTAAAAGATCTGTACTTGTAGGAATTGAATATCCTGTCAAGAAATGGGAGTCTAAATGTACACAGTTTTTTACTCCAGGTTAATATAAATGTTCATGTTTCATTAATGCCCACTTTTTTTTCCCATTTCTTTAGTTGTTACAGACCGCCATGTACAGTCCGAACGAAACGCTGTGATGCTGGATTTTATTTTAGTGAAGAAGTGTGCCGCTGTGTACCCACATATTGGAAAAGACCACTTATGAATTAGTGAAGAGAGCACTACTCCCTATTTTGGTGTACATTTTTCCTTTAGAACAAAGGAACAACAAAAACTTTGCAAATATTTGGAATTAAATGTTCACCAGAGACCCTGTGGGGCTTTCAGAGACAGACGCATTGTGCTTTTCTCAAGATGTGGAAAGCAAATGTAGAAAATAACTTGGGTTCATGTTTTGTAAAGAACTCAATAAGGACTTATTTTCTGCCAATGACCAAACAGCCTAGGTTCTTCTTCTTGTGATTTTTTTTTTTTAAAAGAGATAATGACTATATAATTTATTTCCACTAAAACCATTGTGCAGCATTTCTGTTTATAGCAGTAACAATTGTTAAAGCTCACTGTGATCAATATTTTTATATCATGCAAAGTATGTTTAAAATAAAATGGAAATTGTATTATAGAATGGTGAGAATATTTAATCATCTGCCTGTACAAAGGAAGTACAATTTAGCTTTACTGCCAGAGGTCTTAAAAGGGGGGCGGAAGCGGTTAAGAGAACGCACTTTTATGAAAAGAAGACTACAGACCTTTTCTCATACCTGTTATATATTTCTATTTCAAATGACAGAGTTATACTTAGTGTTTCCTGACCAGTGGTATTTCTGTCTCTAGAATGAAATTAACAAAGCGAGTACAATTAATAACTAATGAAAACATCAGAGATCCTGTACATTGCCCAAGGATAAGGACTACGTTTAGAGGACTGCAGCAACTACTCATATTCCAATATATTCACCTTTTATTTTATTTCTTGTTAGGATTCCTAACGAATAATATAAAATAATGTCTGTTGAAGGTTATCAGTATGAAAGTGGAGATGCCAACTATGCTTTTTATTAAGTATTACAGGCTACGTTGTAAAATTTACAACTAAGTAATTCAGAATACTTTGATGCACTTTACTCTTTCATATAGTCAAGCAGATGTCTTGATCAAAAATGTCTGTGTGTGCAAAAATACTTTGAAGGAAAAAAAACCAATTGATATTCCAAGGGAGACATGAAAGGACTTCCACCAGTCTGGTATGGATTGACATAAAAAATTGTCAGGACTTCTCTTTATTATTAAGAGAATGTGAAATCAAACGTCTACAACTCTGAAACAAGGTAAGATTTTTAACTTGCATGGGAAGACCAATGTGCATAGAAAAATCTATTCAAAATTGAAACATTTCAGAAGCTGGAAGGAAGTTGTTAAATTATAGAAACCTCATTGGGTGCGGAAGGGGAACAAAAAAAAGCTGCAAAGCAAGATTTTTGTAACAGGAATGGGCAGATCTGCAAAAACAATTTTAGATGTCATTAGTCTGAAGTGCTGGTTCTAAGCAGCTGTTCTTAAAAGAGATATTAATGAAATAGTATTATTTCTGATTATTTCCTAGAAAGTTGGTGTGGGGGGGTTGCTTTTCTAGATTCTTGCATATTTAGGTATCAGAGTTCCTAAAACTGAGTGAAAGCTACTTTTAATTACTCAGTCGCCGTTGAGCCAGTCTAACAAGTAGGCAGGATGAGAGACAGTTTGAGAGTTTGCAGTTACCACTCTATGTCTGGTGTGCTCCGTGGTCTTCCTAAGAGGCCAGCTGTGCAGTGGCCGAACAGGACAACAGGATGAAGTTTAGGCATACAAATGCTGAGGAATGTCTTCATTACTGTACTGCCTCAGCAATCAAATGCAGGTGGAAATCCGGATGACAGTTTTGCATTGAAAGACAAAATTATGCCGGTGTAACACCACACCATTCCCATGGGCTGGATTAGTAGTTATGCAAATCAACAGTGTCTAAACTGCCAATGTCAATCTCATACCAAGAGGTTAATAGTCAAAACATTCAGTATTACCAAAGATCCAGGCATCCATCTATATATGTCAGCTGCTTGATGGAAGTGCAAAATATCTTAAGAAATCAATTAAAAAGCAAACTTTATTAAAGACTTGAGTAAACAACCTGTAGGTGAAACTCCTAAAATAAGCTTTTCAATTTATCTCCAAGCCCAATACAGAAGAGATGCAGTGGGGGAAGGACAAACCAAATCTCAAACTAGGAATAGAGGCTAAGTAAACCAGTATCTAACAGATAAAATATGTACTTGTGGTTAAAAAGGAGGAGGGCACAAGTGGAGACAGAGCAAAACTGCATTCCAACAAGTAATTCTATGTAGATTATAAAAAGCGCATGTTACAATACTGTGCAAATAAAAACCCCACTAAACCCAGCAATGCTCCATTTTACATCTAACTATCTGAAAGGAGTGCAGGAAAACAGAGCTAATAAAACCATTCTGGCTAAGACGATATTTGGATTTCTACTGAGCATGCTACACTGCAAAATCATAAAACCCATGAGGGCAGGGAAGGGAAGGGAAAGCAGGGAGACGGAAAATGAGAGCACTGAACAGGAAGCTCCAACTTTATCCCAAACATCAGAGTTCAATAAGAATGACTTTCTTGAATGCATTTTTTTCCATTTCTTAACTTGCCCCATATTTAGGCTTTTGGACATGGATTAGTAAATCACGAAGTAAAACTAAGATTTAAAGAAAGCAAAGAGCTGACTTCTACAAGTTGCCACAAATCAGGTTTATGTCTGAGCAAAGTGACTGGTCGACTGTTCTCAGAGGTATGCAGATCAGCAGAATAATACATGCAAGCAGTTGATAGCATTTTCTGGTAATCGGGCTCTCCAATTCTGCTTTACATTGAAATAGCGTGTTTTTTTTTAAAAAATGCATTATATACATGAACACAATAAATATCTCGATTATTATCATTAGCATAGGCTACAGATTTCCCATTCTGTATCATAAAATGTGCTTCTGTTTCTCTCAGTACTGTCACAAAATCATCTATATTTAAGCAAGTGTTTATCTGTGGAGAGATATAGAGGGATGGCATAATCTGCATAGCAGGTCTGCCTTGCATCTGTTACCTAAAGCAGCTGATAGATTTACACCATTTTCAGTTTTGAAGTGTTATTTGATTATAGTCTCCTTGCAATGTTCATCTTCATTTTAAATCTTAACTTGGTATTCTCAAAATATATAAAAGAGAGACTATACAGCTTAAAAGAAGATCCAAAAATACAGGTGATAATTCTATATACAAGTTATTCTGCACTAACTCAGAATAAAAAGCTTATATTGTTATTTGTGTAAAACCCCTGTACCTTCTACAAAAATACAGGGAGGGATGGGGAGAGGCTGAGTGTGACTGCAGTAAATGACATTTAATAGTAAACAGACTTATGCTTGCATTTCATCAGGAATTTACAGCAGTTGCTGTAGTCTTTCAATATTTTACTACATGGAGACCATAAATTATGCACAGCAACCCCTCTCCACCTGTATTAACAGCAGGACATGCTGTTTACAGCATGAATGTTGTTAGTCTGCTGACGTGTTTGTTTAATTCATGTTCAACAAGACAGTAAATCAATTCTCTTTTAGTTCTATTTGAAAGACCAGCATGAAATCTCGCATATGTACCATATCATCCTGAGAGGCTTAGTGTTAGGATTGCCTTCAATATTCTTATTTTCTGTCTTCAGATCTCAATGACAATGCCAGATGCCCTGGAATTTTAACATCTCCCTCTCTCTCTCTCTCTCTTTTTCTGATTTTCTGGAAGTATAACTAGCTATCACACTTAGGCCAAAAAGCTAGGAATGGAATCATTTATGCAGCCAGTAAGCTCATCAACACATTGTCCTGAGGAATAGAATATGTTCTTTTAAATATTATCTAATTTAAGAATATATTCTTTAAAGATTTAGCTCATTAAATATTATTTAAATTTGCATTATTTGGAGGTACCAAAGGTTGCCCTCATGTAGAAAAGTTTAAAGGCGATCAACTCAGAATTTTCAGAACTTTTGTAATTTAGTCAATATGATATAGTAATAACTTTTAATATTATAAGATTTTTACTGTATCGAAAAAATGAAAATAATAGTTGATAATTTATTTAATAGCTTCCTTTTGTTCTCTTTTTCTTTTTCTTTCCCATTTCAGGTAAAACTTCTGGTGAAGAAAACAGGACAACCTTCTGATTGAGTGATGATGAGCAAATGGACCAGGTATTAATTTTTTTAAGGTAATAAATATGAAGGACTAATAAGGACTAATAAAATTAGGCCAGTTTAATGCAGGTTTAAGACTCCAGATTACACTAGAGTTCTTAAAAGCTCTGGATAGACCAAACCATTTTTATAGAATAGCATATCTGGACTCGTTTTATCTAGATTTTCACGTCCAAATGTTGCAATGGAATCTGAACGGTAGCAAGCGTTAAGAGGTCACCAATTGTACGATAGCACAGTTTCTAAAATTGCAGTAATTTGTCATTCTAAAAATGTATACTGTATCTATCGTCTGAAGCAATGAATCAGGGGACCTTACTTCAGCTTGAGAATGTATTGAATTACAAAACATAGCACATTCCAGAACAAAAAAAAACCAAAACACCAAACAGAAAAAAAAACTGACTAAAAACCCCCAACTTAAAACACAGTGCTTTGCTGTTTTGTATAAGCATTGCTACTTGTTGGCAAACCACTATAGAAAGCTCTGAAGGGTGTATATTACCATTTATTCCCTTTTCTTCTCAGCAAAACCTTGTCATGAAAATAACGTCTTGTAGATTCAGATATTTTGCCTGAGTAAGGGTACTGTACCCATTCCTGACAGACGCTGACCTTTCAACTGGGTTTCAGCAAACTCTTCATCCATTTTCTACATTTCTAATCAGCCGTATGTGGTCATTGAACTCTTCCCCTTTGCCCCCTTCCTCAACTTAAATTACTTCTCTTCGATTTCTGGACCATATCTCAGTCTCCCCATAAGAATACCTCTTTTTCCCTTTCAGCCTTTCTCACACACCACTGTTAACTCTGACCCTTCCATTTCCCTTTTATATCCAATCTCTCACTAAAAATGGCATTGCTTGCCTCTCTGTTACCATTAAGACCTCCTTCCTCTCTCTACTTTAAACAATCGTGCCAACATGGGGATTAATCTGATTTTAGTTGTCTAGTGATACTCTTCACTCTATATATATGAAAGAACAAGTGTTAAGAAGTCTGAAATTACACATTCCAAGTGTGCAAATCCCACCTGACCGAGAAAATAATAATAAAAATTATTTCAGCTGAGAGCCTCCCAAAGCAAACTTACAAATAAAAATAACAGATGCAGAAATCGCCCTAGCAAATTACACTTGAAACAAAAGAAAGAGAGTTTGTGTTATCACCCTTCCTGTACAAAACACAAACTTTAATTCCACTGGGTACTACCTTTGCAGTCTAACATGGCACTTGTGCGGTCCTTGAGGATGTCCTGCGCGGCTTTTTGGAGCTCAGTTGAGTTCATGCTCGCGTCTCACTCGTGCGGTGGGGCTCGGGGGCAGGTGAGGAGACCTTTCCGACACACCACAAAACCCCTGAGGTCTGTGCTCTCCCCTAGCACAGGCGTACCCACCTCTGCTTTGCATCTTGCTGAAGACGGATGAAGTCTGGTCACAGCATCCTTCCCAGAAGGATAATGCCATTTTTAAGGATAGATGGCATTTGTAAGTTCAGGTTGCCTTCGTAGGATGAATGTGCTTTTCAGCAGCCTGCGCCCTGTCCAGGTACAGAACGCTTGGTCCATGGGTTAACATCGAGGTAGATACTATATTGGTTTCAGTTGCTCCAGTCGATTTTTAATAAACCATTTCAGAGGTACTTATTTTAAAATACAGCAAATAGCCTGTTACTGAAGCACTAAAATACCTTGGGCTTGTATTGCTTTCAGAAAAAAAATTTTTTAAATCTAAACATATGAGGAGACACGCTGTCTGGAAGCTTATCTGGAATTAAACTCAACTAAAATTGAAGTAAATTTAAAAAAAAACAAACATGGAAATATTTTTCTGAGGCTAAATCAAGGCAGTTACATCCATTAGAGGAAGATGTAGTACTAATTTACGTTCATGAAAAAAATACAAATTATACTTTATGTAGAGATTAAGCATTTACCACAGGTGATTTCTGAAAATAAGAGTGAGTTTTCAACTAAATATTAAGTACATATTAGGGTCACCTGTGGGGGAACTATAAAACTGTCTGACAGCACTTTTCTATATTTATTTGCAAGAACAGATGGGGCAGCAATGGGATCTTTTAATAGTGCTGCAACTATATATATAAAAAATTACTATTTTACTCTTTTGAAAGATTAATAGTCAGCAATAGGTTATGCTTTAGAGAATCAAAGCGTTAGAAGTTCATGTATTCATTCACTACATTACTGCACTAGATTTATACTGTATTAAGTTTACAAACGTTCAGATTTTACAAATCTTTACAATCACAAGTCTTTAGCTGCTGAAGATCTACCAGTTAATGTTTCCCTTTACTTTTTAGTTCCTTGTTGTTCTTTAAAACACACAGGAAGTATATCTTATATCCTTTAACTGCAGTTTATTTTGAAAAATGCTTCCGAAACAACTATTTTTATTTTAGTCTCATGGTCTCATGGTGGGGATGTGGCTACAACCACCCGTGCTGCCGAGCTCCTTGGCTTCTTCAGTGACTTACACGTGGGGCAGCTTCTTGGACCTGCTTTTAGCTTAGCCTGAAGATCGTCTGTATTAGGGGGCTTCTTGAGGGTGGCAGAGCCCTGGCACAGGGTGCCCAGAGAGGCTGTGCAGTTTCCTTCTCTGGAGACCTTCAAAACCCGCCTGGATGCGTTCCTGTCCAACCTGCTCTGGGTGAGCCTGTTCTGGCACGGGAGGTTGGACTAGATGATCTCTGGAGGTCCCTTCCAACCCCTGCCAGTCTGTGATTCTGTGAATCTCAAAATCCCAGGAAGGAAAATCAATACTCAGAAAAGCAAAAATAAATAAATAAATAGATAGTTCTCTTGGCCTCCAAGAAGAACATCAAGAAGAGGATAGCTAAAGGCAAGTCAAAGCCATTACATCTGCAGGAGGCGGCTTGTTGCCGACATCACTGTCTTTCTTCTGATTTAAATGGTATTATTCATTTTAATGGCATCACTGTAAGACTGAGGTCAGTCTTCAGAGTAGCAAGGCCTGGTAAATGTCATCTAGCACGCCTGTTCTTCACGGGTTGTTCTAAAACATGGACTGCTCAAGGAGGGAAGAACTACATATTCTATGAATATTCTAACTGAAAACTCTTTACCGAATAGGTAACTATAGCTGTTAGAACTCTGTAGCTCGAAACAACACCATCCATAACTTTTGTTACTGTTTTTACACAGAATGAAGTGACAGAGACAGATATCTACCAGAATTCTTGTAAGCTCTTCAAGAGAGTGAGCAACACTGCAAAGCTCAAAGCATGCCTCATGGAAAAGGTCTGAAAAAAATAATGCAGAGAAAATTAAACATCCCACCATTAATGAAGTGTTAATTAAGATTAATTGCAGTCAAAACAACCCCCACTGACAGCAAAACTGTTTTATATAAGGTTCAGGAAGATTTGAAATATAGTTTAGACCAAATTGTGGTCTCTTAACTATATTGTTCCTGCTGTGGGAGTTTGCAACACAGTGAAATGCCATACCAAAAACTAATTAATTCTTATGAATACTCATGAGTCAGCACTTATATTTTCCCTATATATCATTGAAGAATCTGTGAAGAGGAAAAACAAAGGATACAGACATGGAAAATATCTAAGGGATTAGATCCACAATTGATTTTATAACCACTGTGAGCAGTACCTAAATCCTAAACTTAGACCCTAAAAATCTGCATTCTTTTGTCCCCAATTCATAGGAGATGAGTTTCCAAAGTAGGTATCCCTAACCTGAAGGTGCACTTTTGCAGATGCCTACAGTGCAGCATAACTATATGCCTAAACTCCATCAAGATACATAAACTGATGATGTCGCTATTTACCCTCTGAAGTAAAATCCGGTAAAATTCAAAAAGTACTGACAACATCTTTATGCCCAAAACACATGGAAAAGGTTCTCTCACTCCCTTCTGTTTGAGTTATACTTTGTATGAAATAAGTAAGTAAATTAAATTTGGGTCAGAAATGGAGAAGATGATAGTATTCTAAACTGTTGTTGTTGATTTTAAAAATGGAAGACCTGGATTCCAGTGCTATTTAATTGACTATCATGTTCTTGTAACATGCCGGCAGATGTTAGAGAAGGGACTAAACTGTCCTGGGTGTTGTCACTTGCTATTGGTTTGTAGTTCTGGAGACTTGACAAGTATGGGAATAAATCCTTTTCATCCAGTTCATGTGACTGATTCCCTTTTCTCGCTTGTGCCGTGCTTCCCTTATCTAGGATATGACATGTTTTGTTTTCTTGGACTAAGAAAGTCTTACTTTTGTGAGTTGCAATTGTTCTACAATGTACAAAAAACTCCACAACTTTTTGTATTTTTGCTGTGGTTTCATTAATTTGCAGGCTAAACTGACACAGCTAGAACTTGTTTATACTTAAATTTCCATCTGCCTTCTTCAGCCTTCACTGGTCTGCATGTGATTCTTTTAGAGCATTTCTTGGTTTACGATGCTAACTGTTGGTATGATTATTTGATACTTTATATACTTCATTGAAAGCAATAAATTTCCATTTCCTGAGCTGTCATCTTCATGTTTACTCAGGTATAACCACTGAAAGAATTCAGAAAAGAAAAACATTTTTAACAAAAAAGCCTCTTCACTTAAACTTCAGTGGCTTAAAATCTGTTAAAGAGGTCAATAAGACAGTAGTAATTCCTCTTACGTCAGGAATAAAAGTCAGATTTTTTTCCTTCAAACCATTCAGGAAAATCAGAGATCTAAAAGGCAAAATACTGTGTTATTTATACAGGTGAAGTCTGTCAAGCGTTCATCCCCAAGATTATTAGTAATTTCATAGTATAAACTCAGGGCAAAAGTCAGGCTGAGTTCCAATTTGACATCAGTACAGTGACACCTTTTCATCTTTGGTGGATCCCGATGACCTCCCCACTAGTCCTGCTTGTAATTGAACTCCCCGCAGGAAAACTGCCAGGAGTCAGTGCCAGATTCAGTGGTACAGCTGCCTTTTTGCGGACATCTTGGCCAATTCATGTGGTGAGCACCGTATCTACCACTAATGTTACAAAAGAAGCTTCCTTGAAATAACTTCCTCAAAGATTTATACATGCTTAGACACACCAAGAGCACATTTTATTGTAGCGCTTGATGTGGAAGAATGAAACACACTCATATACACAATGATCCATCCCACCTCTAAAGCCCTGGATGTATGATTTTCCCTTTTGAGAATGTTATGTTTTGCTTATTTATTACTTGCACTGCATATGTTTTATTTTGTCTTTACACCAAAGAAAACAATCATCAACCTAAATTGTCATCTGCTGAGTAGAAAACATTTTCATAAGCAGAGAAAGTTATTCAGCTGGATCTTTCCAGCTACTGAGACACACGGTGTATGGGAACATCAAATAAGCCCTTAATGCACTTGAAAAAATAGTACTGCAAAAGCTATTTTTTTCTTTAGTTAGAATTCTGATTAATGCTGTTTTATTTTCAGGTTCTGCCAAATATTATGCGTTCCTAACAGAGATCTGATCTAATCTCCCTCTCATGCCAAAGTAAAACATAGAAAATACAGTCTTAAACATATTCTCTAGGGTGCTTAACTGCAAATAAGACAGAGAACACTGCAGGATTTTTATATTACTCAATGAAATCATGGCTCCAGTACTGTTCATATATTTCATAAATTTTCAACAAATGAAAAGAAATTAAGAAATGTAATGACAGAGGCATTGAAAAATAAAAACAATAGAAGTGGCTTTTTGCTCTTGCATAAGCCTTTTCAGACCAGCATTGGGCTGATCTCTTTTCTAAACAGTCCATGAGCAGTAGACTAATTCCCATGACAAGACGCAAACAAGACATATCTTCTATTTCGCTGCAAACTTTGATGGGAATTAAAAATGCTTGAAGAACTGCACGACCAGTTATTAAGATATGGTAGCCAGCACTAGCGAGACAGGTAGTCTCGCTGTATATCATATGTAGCTCATCTATCATATACAATTTATATATAGTCTGATTCCCTACAACATGAGCAATACAGCCTCTGGCCAACTTTTCTGATCCATTTCTGTTCTTTTCCCACAACTACTCTTCCTGTGAGGAACAGCAATATCGTCACAAGAGCAGAGCAACAATCTCCTTTCTGGCACAGTTAGGTTCACGCATCCTTCCAAATGGAATCTCAAAGCCCCCACATCGATACACACCCTACCAACAGGCAAACCCTTCCTTTATTGCAAACCCTCCAATGCCTAACTCAAATGCCTCACTAGCTTCCCACACAATCCCAACTGGCTGCAAGAAGGTACCCACATCCAACAAAATCCACATCACAATCCAGTTCTTGAGAAAGGGGCAATGGCTGGTTTGAATGACAGGGAAGACAGTGAGAAAAATGATGCATAACAGGCCCAGATCAGATATAAAACCATTTTTTCCACTTCTCACAAGAGTGCCAGAATTGTAGATCAGGAAGGCTGGTTGGTTGGTTGTTTTTTTTTAACTTCCCACTGCATTTGGTTGAAATCAATGATTTCAGCGAATCTACACACAGAAGTAGGTCTTAGTTTCTGACATGCTTTAAATGGGAAATGGTTCATAGGTGGAATGTAGGTACCTGCATCCAAGTCAAATAAAAAGATGCTCAATGCCTCTCTTGATCTGTGGCTAAAAAATTGTATCATTTTGAGTGGTCTCCAAAAAGTATGCTGTATTTTATGTTCTATGATTCTATGATTCTTACTGTTTAAACAAAATAAAAGGAAAACTAATGTTCCCTTTAAAGTATGGAATATAACAGGTCTTCTAAGTAGCTTGAACAACACCTGATAAATTCCTACAGGTACATATTTAGAAAACCAAGGAAAGGACCAAATATGTATTTAGATAACTAGGGAAGCTTGTATAATATATCTCTGTAGATCTGATATATGTATAAATATGTATAAATGTGTATATATATATAAATGGAGTGTAAATATATAGATGTGTATATACATATGTATATATACGTGCATATAGATAAATAGGGTAAAACAGTATCAGAGATTTGAGTTTTAAAATGAAGAGAAATCTGGGGAAAACTTGTTTTGAACTGCTTCCTGTTTTGTTAGATAAACTACAATTACAGATAGGGAAAAGAAAAAAAAGATGACCAGGAACAGAAAGTATCTCCAAATATAATAATTTCCTTACAATAAAGATGACTATACCTGGAGCAAAGAAATGAGCCCTCTACTAGGTTTTGAGATTATCAGTCTTGCTCTGATACTACAACAATTCCCAAACCTTTTCAAGCGTGTACCCCTTTTGCCCATGATGCACCATCTCCTCCCAGTATATATTACGAATGATTTAGAGAAGATGCATTTGTTTACCTACTATTACATAACCAGTAAGAGAACTATGTGTTTAGCTTTTGGTAAGAAAGTATATTTTATGTAGTATTACTGGAAGTTAATTTTATGTAAAATGTTATGTCGAGTCTCTCCAACTTTCTCTCACCTTTTAGCTTCAGCGCTTAATTTCATACACAATCACTGTACAGTGGCTTATGTCCCGCCGTTGCCTCTTTAGTTGTTGGCCAGTTCCCTGTTCCAGATAATCTCCCCTTTCCCAAAACTGAGACTGGTTGCTGTCTGCCTGTCATCATACCACAGCCAGTGTCATGGCACGCAACCTCGTCTTTACTTCTTCTGTCTCCCGTAGCAGTAAGCTGTCATGAAGAAGGCCCAAATGTAGCATCACAATGTTTCTCTCCTAATAAAGCAGCACAGTCTCAAGATTAAGCTCAGTGATTCGCAACTTCAGATATTTACATTGCAGGACTGACATTTAGCACCTCCTCTAATTAGACTCACCTCCTCTTTGAAAGGATGTGATAATGAAAGTATCAATCTTCATACTACTCTACATACAGCTTCTCCCACTTTGGATTAGTTGTTGAGTGACAGACATCAAACTCTCAGTTCTCTTCTCTTAATACCAAATTTCTAAATTCATGCAGCTGGATGAGAAAAAGTGCTCTGCTGAATTTCCAGTTTTGTTGTACATACTAGTTGCATGGTAGTTACAACTGAAGACTGAAAGTTATGCCATTGGGCATAAAATTTTCATTAAAATGGCTGAATTACCTTGATTATACAGGACAGAGATACATTGACAAACTAATAAGTAGTTTCAGTTCTTTTCAGCAAATGGCAGTCTGTACAAATATTTCTGAGCTCATATACTTCCCAAGTACAAACTTGTATAGTAGTTGCTTGTACAGGATATATCATTCCAGCTGTCTTCCCACACAACATGGTAAAATTGTAAAACTGGTGGATGAAAATAGGAAACATGATTACTTTGGATCAAAGCCCTCAATGTTTTTTTCTGCGGTAGGAACATAGGAAAATTACGTGATGTTATACTCTGTTCATTCGTACAACATTTGCACAGCAGTCAAGTAACCACCTATTCCCCAGTTAATGACTCCGCCAACAGCATTTTTTTGACATCTGATCAAAGGAAGTCCACATCTTAATTTTTCAAATGCAACACTCTAATCCATGAGTCACATACCCAGATCTTCACATCGCCAACAGCCGTAAGTCACCAGGTTCCTGAAGGAGCTGAGAAAAAGCAGAGCTCTGAAGATGATGCAGAAGCTGGAAGGGACAACTGCTTCTGCGGTGCCCCAGGGCAGCAGGTTCAGACCTGCACCAAGGGTGACCTCAGCCTTGGTCCAGACCTGCATTGGGGTGACTGCAGCCTTGTGCAGCCTCTGCCACCACCTTCTGCTAAGGGAAGCCCTCAATTAAGGGCAAGGGAGCTTACCTTAAAACCCAAGACTCCCAAAGGTCACATACGGAGCACTCCAACAATAACTGATTCAAATACAAATTAGGAATTAATAAGCAGAGATTACAGACATATTTGGTTACTTCTTCTAACAGGAGTTACACTGCTTGGCATGGAAAATACAGTATGCATTCTATACCTGTAGAATGATCACTTAGCTTCTAATCCATATAGAATATATAAAGTAATGATAAAAATACTTCTATTTAAAAATAAAAAAGTCTGTTAAATATTGTGTTTATGATACAAAATCTTTTTTTTCTTTAAGTATAAATTTAATACATTTGACACTTACGTCTGCGTCACTTAAAATGCTTTCCAGAAAATTTTTTAATAGTAAGTCTAGGAATGCTAATTATGCATCATTCACCATTACAAAACATCTTTTCCAACAATTACTGTGTTTAAATATTTAACCCAATTTTAGCCTATATTTGGAATAGGAAATAACTGTGCAATCTCATTTTCTGCTTCATAGTATTGGCAAACATTGACTTCTTAAAAAATCTGGCAATAAGATCTGATAGGGCAATAACAGTCCAACCCATATATGTGCCAAGTTGGCTCCAAAGAAGCCTTCTAAATGGTTAAAACGTTTCAAAAAATTGGTAGGGAATCCAAGTCAGACAGCCAAAAACTTAGTTATGTGGTATTACAGATTTTATTGATTCTCACTGTTCCACTCTAGAATACTCAGTCCACTAACTCTAGAGACACTTTTGGTATTATCAGGTAAAGTCAGCTTGTCTTTTTATGTTTTATGAATAATGATATTTTTCCCTGTCCTACATTGTCCTAATGGGACAACAGGAAGAGAGGCCTATCTGTCAGACTCAAAACCAAAACTTTTTTCCATGTAGTCTGAAAATAAAAACTCATCCTGAACCACTCAAGTCTATGCTTCTTAGGTGACCTGAATGGCTTTACCAAAGGCAAAGTGTACCTGAGTCACCAGAGTTTCTTCTGTCATCGGATGACTGGCTCTGGGGACAATGGAGAGCAGTGGGTGTTTTTTACCTTTATTTTAACAAGACTTTTGACACAGTGGCCCATAGCATCCTTGTAGCTGAACCAGGTGAAAAAACTCAGCTTGCCAGTGCAACTGCCAGGTTTGAAGACTAGTTGTTAAGAGTTTGAAGTCTGGGTGGATGGTGATTACCAGTGGCGTTCCTCAGGTGTGAACAGTTCTCAGGCAAATATTCTTGAACACTTTCACCAACAGCTGGGCTGATGGAACAGAACAGATCATTACTGATAAAGTTCAGGAACAACAACTGGGGGCAGCAGTCAATGTAGTGTAGGGTAGAGCTGTCCTTCAGAGGCATCTTGACAAGCCAAAGGACAAGAATTGACTGAAGCCTCATAAAGTACAAATACAAAACCCCACACCTTGGGTGGAATAAGCCCATGCAACACTACAGCCTGAGGGCAGACAGTCTGAAAAGGAGCTTTGTACACCAGGATCCGAAGGTCCAGGCAGGCTACAAGTTGAACATGGTCCAGAGAAGTGCTCTTGCAGCAATGATGCAGGGCTGTGTGAAGAGATATAACCAGAAGGAAAAGACAAGAGATTATTTCCCTCTGGTCAGCACCTGCAGGAGCGTATTTGACATATTGTGCCCAGTTTTGGGCTCCCCAGTTGAACAACAACCTGGGCAAACTGGAGGCGAGCGAGTAGCATGCAACTGAGATGGTGGTGGTACACAAGGCATAGAAGGAGAGGCTGAGGAGGCTGGGCTTGTTCTCCCCGAAGAAGGCTAAGGGGGGTGTCTGCCCACTCTCTGCCACTACCTAGTGGGTGATTGTACAGAAGACAGAGTCAGATTCTTCTTGCAGGTCCACGGAGAGGACAAGACACAGTCATCACAAGTTGCAGCGAGGGAAACTCTGACTAGGTAAAAGAAAAAAAGCATTTCAAAATGAGTTTCATTAGAGGTGTTCAAAACTCAGCTGGACAAGAAACTGAACAACCTGAAGCTAGCTGCTCCTGCTTTGAGCAGGTTGAATTAGATTAGATGAGCTCCAGGGGGCCCAGACTAATTTTTTCTATGAGTCTATAAAAATTGACTGCAGTGCTTGAGCACAGAGCTTTATAAGGACAACTTGCACCTTGTTCTTTATTCATAGTATCTCTAACAAATACGATGATCTAGGGCAGGAAAGAAGTCAGTGCTAGGCATGCAGACAGACACTTGTCACTTCACTTCACTGAATGAAATAACTCCTTTTAGTGACTGGTAGCATCCTAATTCCCTTGTGTTTGAATGTTTTGGGGAAAGGAGCCTACCAGGGGTACATCTGCTAAAAGCAGCCAGCACCTCTATGTATTTTATGGCCATAGTCAATGTCTGTAAGCAAACATGTATGGCAAGGCTAGGACTCAAAACCACCTCCCTTGGTTCAAAAGCCAAAGGGAACAGATTTTGAGCACCTAATCATCGGTGTTTCACAAAAGATCACCTAATAGTGAGACAATTTAAAATTTAATGTTCAATACCAACTCAATATCTAACTTGCACTAAGTAGAAAATCCCTCCAGAGTTAGGAAAGTATTTGTCCCATTATCCCATTTGTCCCACATCTCTATCTAGGGCTCCTCCAGGGTGGAAGATTCTATTTTGTACATAAATCTCAGCAAAACTCAAGGCTGTATTTTACTATAAAAACCTTCCTTTTTTCAGTTATCCCTACAGTTTCCATCAGAAAGAATCCTATATTGAATGTGTGAGCCTTTTAAAGAGCCAAATAAAAAATATTTGTACATAAAACATCTTAATATTGCTGCATTTTATTCAATTATAGTTTCCGTTCTATTCTCCTACTTCTTCCTCCTCTTTTTGTCCCAGTAATGATCACTTTTTAATTGTCACACCTTTTCTCCAAAAAAGATGTTTTAAAAATCACTTGATCCCCAATTTATTTACACTTTCAAAGAACAATGTACTCTATACTTTTGATGTATACCTTGAAGAATTTTCTTAAGTAAAACTTAAACCCATTTATAGACAAAGTACCAGAATCATACCTCAAATCTATATTTTTTTATAAACTATCTCACCACCAAAGACAAATGAACAATAGTTTAACAGAATGTGACACGAGCTTCTTTAAGTATTTTTTGTTAGAAAAAACTATTAAGTTTAGTGATCATCACTTTTTTCTCTTCAAAATTTCTTCATTGGATACAGACACCTTCCATGTGTATTACAGTTTGGCACAGAAGAGAAATTATACTTAATTGTAGCCAAAAGTACTTAAGAAAGAAGGATAAATTAAATCTCAGATCATTAGCAATTCTGTTGAACTATCAAGAACTCATTTTAGTCATGCGTATCTGACACATCAATTCAGGGCTGGCAGGTATAAATGCAAGGCCTGCAGGAGACCAGGATTCACTTGGACGTCTAAAATGCCACTGGACAGCTATCTATCTATCTATCCATCTGTCTGTCTTTAGCCACCTGAATTAAACCCTGAACTTTTGCTTTCTCATCTAACCATTTTTTTATGCTTTAGAATATTTTCTTTGTTGTTTGAGATATTTAATTATTCAATTACATTATTTAGCTAATTTAGATTTAGGACTAAAATTTTGCTATGTTCTTACCCTAAGCCAGTTTCAGTAAGTAGTTTTAATATTGTTTCATCTCCATGGTACTCGCTAAGCTTTCAAATTGCAGTCTAAGCAACCACATTACTATTTTTATGCATATGTAAAGACATCCCTTGTGAGAAACTCCTATTCTAAGAATATTCTCTTGTACAACTTTTCATATTAACAACTTTCCCTCCAACTGACTCAAATCCCACGACTAACAATATTTTGAGTCAATTCCATCATTGTTTGTACCTCCTGTTACACCTGAGAAGGTATTTGATCTCATACAATATGCAGCCGTTGCCATTGTTCTAAAAATTGCCTCTATTGGCTTTTCTGTGTGAACGGTTTCTGAAAATTATGATGGTTGAATTTGTGGTCAAGTCAGTCATTCTGAGAAAGCTCATAAAATCCCGAGAGACTTGCAAAGAACAATCAATCCCTACATCAGGAAGCAAAAAGGAAGTGCCAACCCAGTGGAAATTTATTTATTACACGTTTGAAGTCTGCTGAAATAACAAAACGTGGGACTTAACCGTCAAACAGGGCAGATACAAAGGCAATGGAATGAAATCTTATTTTCAACGAGGGAATGGTATTCAAATAACTGTTCAGAATGGATTTTTTTAAAAGTCACTCCTATAAAAGTTAAAAGAAAAAGTAAATGTGATCATATAAATTACATTAGGCAACGGTGAGAAACTTTCCTTGAACTATATCCTTGCAGGAAATTGGCTAAATGTAGCCCCTTGGCGCCAAGGAGGTCATGAGCTCTGCGTCAGTGCTAATTCATTTTTTGTGACCGCATTGTGTTGGGAAATCCCGATTCCCAGTGCTGAAGTGTAAAACAAGACTTTGAACTCTATGGGATTATGCATATGATATGCCAAATGTGAATGAATTTCATTTCCTTAAACCTGTAAGAAGTGTACAAACACAAAAAATGTTCCATATATCAGTAATCATTTTGTTTTGCAAAAGTTCCAGACAATTTTCTCTTCTGAAATGAAAATTAGCTTTGGAATGAAAATACTCAATACAATGCAATTTTCTCTTTTTTTTTTTTGTTTGTTTCTGAAGATATCACCCAAACTAAATATTTCTTAAAGAAAGAGTAACCTACAACCACCTTTCAAGAATCTGTCAATGGCAAAGAGATATTCACAGAAAGAGCTGATTCATATTTATGAGAAGACTACTAAAATAACCTAATCCAAGCGTGAGCACAATAGAGACCAAAACCACCCAACAAATAGGCTTTGCCTCAGACTCAGAACTTCCATCTTAGCCATAACTTCTCCTAAATAAAAGACAATCTTGAATGTAAGTCCTCAGATGTTGAAAAACATCTAGATAAAGATATCCCAGCAATTAAACACCACGGTTAAAAATCTGCAAATTGTGTTCTCCAGATAAATCAGTAGAAGAGCGACAAAGAAATGTGACAAAGAGACTATGGTAAAATATTCTCAAAGGTAAAAGTTCATCGTGCTTTCAGCACGCATCCCTGAAACTTCAGCACTCTGCACTAGCATTGACTTTTGCATGTGCCAAGCATTAGGTTTTGCAGTGGTTGTGGCAGACTAGGTTTTTCCACCTGGTCTAGCGAAAGGTGTCCCTGGCCATGGCAGGGGCATTGGAACTAGATAATCTTCAATGTCCCATCCAATCCTAACCATTCTACTATTCTATGATTCTATGTAGCGAATGTTGCAGCTGTGTTTAAAAAAATCAGGGATTATTTTGGAGAGTTTGACTTCAGAGAGAAAAGATAAAACTCTTTTCACCCAATATGCCAATATACACCACAGGTGTACAGACACAGACTAAAATTCAGGACATTGTAAACCTGCTTTACAGATTTTCAAATCTTTGCAGACCCTCCTTGAAAAGTCCCACCAGGTCTTTCCACCGCTTCACCTGCTCTGTGCACCAGTGTTATTTGTTTGTCTAGCCAGAGCTGTGCTGAACTGCGTCTAATCTGATTTTATTTTATCTAATCGAATCGAATCTAATCTAATCTAATCCAATCTTCCTCTAGAAAAGGGACTAGGAAGGGCATGCCACAAGATGCCACTAAAAAGTCATGAGAGTCAGTTTCTCCATCACAGGTGGAGACCTTTGGAGAGTCACACCTGAAATGGCATCCCAAGCGTACCCCTTCTGCACCTCTGCCCTCCACACAGCAGCCTCCTGAACAGACTCCTGCAGAATTTGGGAAAAAGTTGTCTTAAGAAGCAGAGCACAGAGAGGTTTAGAGAAGGTATCTTTTCCTAGCTCTGAAATGCCATGGCAGGGAGTGCAGTAGGACCCACAGGTGTTCTTATGGTTAGGACATACAGGAGTCATCAGTAATGGGGATAATCCCCCCCAAAACTCACATTTACTGTCCAAGTTATGTGAGGGGGACAAAGTATATCTCTCTACCATGGCAAGAGATATAATTTCGGGTGATGCTAGGGAAGACAGACACTGCTAGTCACATACAGGAGGTTTCTTTCCTTTATGTGGTGCTTCCATATTGACATGCAGGCAATATCTGGATTGCCACAATTTCAGGACAGGCTGCACAGAAACTGCTGCGTCCCCAGGGCTTTCCCTGGAGGAAGTCACTGGAGTCATTACAAATATTTGTTTGAATGCAGACAAACCAAACTCCTCTACTGAAAACTTGACAGCAATTATATGTTTAACACAAAGCTCTTTCTGCCCAAAAATGTCAAAAAGCAATTAGATTTACAACAGGTTTTAATATAATATCTTTCAGAGAGAAGATTATGGTATAGCCTGCGTGGCAGTGAAAACAACATTTCAGACAACGTCTGCAAAGAAGAACCTGACTAAGTCTACCAGCACATTTAGCATGGTTATGGTGTCAATACAGATCCCTTTTAAAAATGGAAATAGGCCAAATTACCATCTAGAGGTTACTTTTACTTGTCAAGATGACACAAGATGTTTGCAGGAGCAATGCTATATCCAGAAGGCTTTCAAGCCTTTCATCAGTGCTGAATGCACTTTAAAGATGTATGAGTAAGGAAAGCATCTGAGTTTAGAGAATTATGTGGTCCAGCCATTCTAAAATCCATCTACTGTCTGTTTAATACTGCAGGGCAAGTAATTTTAGAACTATCCGATAGCATAGCCAACATATTCTCTAATGAAAGCGTCAAGGCAAACAAACCACCCAAGGGACTGCTTTGTTACCGACTGGCCTCCTTCAGGCTACCTGAAAATGGCAAAAAGGTGCTTTCAGAGAAGGCAGAATTTTTAGAAGACTTACAATATGAATTGTCCTTCTTAGGATGAGGAAAAAAAAAAAAAGAGGAAAAAAAAAAAAAAAGAAAAAAAAAAGATGGGAGGCATCCCAGCCCTCAGTTACGATGTCGTGAAAGCTTTTGTTGGCCAGTCCTCTGTCCTCTCCTTTCTCTGAATACCGTCAGCCAACAGTAGCTAATATCTCTTGGGAAAAAGAGTCTAATAAAATTTCTCTCCAATCGCTTGTGAAAAAGAAATAGTGGTTCAGAGCTGCTGGCTTTTTTCCACAATGCCACTTGGAACAGGAGGTAAATTCTGCCTTTGGAAAGCTGATTTTCTCCAAGCTCCCTGGACAAGACTTTCTCTCTGTATAGTCAGTGCAGTACCTTCCATTAACAATCAGTGTTTATAACGCATTCATAACACAGCCTTTAATCCCGCTCCAGGCCACATCGATTAGTTCTTGCTTTAAAAGCTGGAGCGGTGCAGCTCTCGTATTCTGAGGGCAGGAAATCTGCTTTCAATCCCACAAATAAGAACACTGGAAGGCAGGCTGGTTCAGCAGGCAAGCCAGAAGGCATTTACCGTTATTTTGCATCCCATCAGTAGTTCAAGAAGCACATTCAGGAGGCATTGGGTTACAGTAGTAAAGGCAAGGCCAGCTGTCTATAACATTTTAAGTAGAACATGCCTTTTGATGAGAGGCAAACCAAAGCGTTTATGTAGCACCCTATACAAGGGAAGGGAAGTTCCCTGGTGTGGACGTCCCTCTGCCATCAGGTTTTATCTCCAGAATCAAAGTGAACCAGCAAAAAGAAGCTTGGGATTCCACAGAACGACAACTCTTGCTCCCCCAGCACAAAACAAGCCATAAAACACTCCACTACTCCACAGCAAGTTCAGAGTGTTTAATACAAACCACAAACCACAATGGCCGCAGCCGGCACAGAAGGCGCATGCCTTATGCTTGAACAGCCTTAGTGAGGGAGATGAGAAAATACCTAATCACGTTACCCGAATTACAAGTTATCTTACCAAAGGTTACATTAGCTTAGGAAGACACATCTTTGATGAACTTAAGTTGTACCTTATTCTGGTTTTCTACCTTTTTTTTCCTTTTCCTTTACCACTTATCCCATTTTCTTAATACTTGCTACCAGACCTGAAATGTCGAAACTCTTGAAAGCGCCTATCCGATTCCCACCCATAATCCATTTGGAGTATGTCACATTCCGAGCTTTGTCACCACCATGAAGGAGCTTATTTCCATTGCCACGTGTTCATAACCATTAGCCATCTGGCTTTTGCAGATTTTTTTTGTTTCACTGTTTAAAAGTGAATCAAAATACTACTCTTATTTGGGGCCAATACAGGTTACCTCATGCAAACAGATCTTGTTCTCATCTTATTTGTACAGCTAAAGAATCCTTTTGTTTGTTTTAATTTCCTCGCAAAGGTCGCTCCAGCTTGACTTCTGGCAATTCTAACCTCTTCCTACTTTCTCTGACCTCCAAGATACAGCTCTCTTTCATGCTGTCTTTAGGGCAGGAGGGAAGAGATTCTTTCTCAGGTCACCATTCATCCAGATAAGCCTGGAGACCTTCCCTACAAGAGTGATGTGGGGTTTTTTTTCTTTGCATTTTAACTTGCAAGTGTTTTCTGCACATTCAAGTCCTTGACCTATTTTGTTCAAGGTAATTAAACCAGTACTTCAGAAATGAAATTGTCTTAAAACATCATTTTTCTTTTTTTATACTTATTTTTTCCTACCAATATTTTTATTGTTTGTTTTAACATCTGGAAATATATTTGAAGAACACATAGTAATTCTTATCATTTCTTGCTATACATTGAATATATATGTATTGGCTTTTGTCACTCATAGACCCTTTAAATATTTTATAAATGTGAGCATTATTAGACGTATACACATTCATACACCGAAGAAATAACAAATGCGCACCATTTTGTAAGGGGCATTTAAGCATACGTCAATACTGTAATGCAGCTCTCCACAAATTCAGATTATGTTTGGATCCCCCAGACCTGCAGTAAAGCATTTACTCTCCTTTAAGTAGTATATGCAATTTGAAACCTCAGCATAATGCCCCTCTGTAAGTTAATTACTGTACTCAACGGCTGCCACACACACATCTAGCAGGTCAGACAAAACGCACATTAGGTGTTGTCCCACATCCCAAGGATGTTATCTGATGTGTCAACATTACAGTTTTTCTTTTTATTAGTCCCTGGAGTTGCACTAATTTTGCCAGCTGCTAAACTCATTTTCCCGCATTTTAACTGCTCCGAGACAATCATCATAAAGAGGATAAATCCTGCTTGGCTTCGTGAGGGAGCAAGGCTTTGCACAAGCCTTTTGAGACATGATGAAAGCAAAGTAATTGTTAAGACTTTATGGTTTGTTTGGGTTTTTCTTTCCATTCAAAGCAAGGCAAACTACCCAAGCACTGATCTTTGTCCCTTGAGAAGATAGCTACCTAATTGCAGACCTTTAAAATTGCATATTCTGACAGCTGCTAAACTGTTAGGATAAGCTAATAAACATTTGTTTAATTAAAAGTCTTCTGAAGACAACTACAGAACCAAATCACTAACGTATGTATTGAAACAAATCTCTTCTGAGGCAGTCTCTTACCCTTAAAATTTAGTTTATATTTAAAGTGA
The DNA here is from genome assembly GCA_017639485.1 of Pluvialis apricaria. NCBI lineage: Eukaryota > Metazoa > Chordata > Aves > Charadriiformes > Charadriidae > Pluvialis > Pluvialis apricaria. The sequence continues at coordinate 2,646,903 of CM030010.1, read as the reverse complement.
AATTTATTTTTAAAGGGAAATAGGAGCTATGTTGTATGCTGCTGCCTCACCAAAATATGTGTCATCTTGGCTTTTCCACACACCTCATACGTACTGTGATAGATGTTGGAAAAGGCCCAAGAAGAATATAAAAATCCCAGCAGCAGACCTTTTGTTTTTGGAAGTGAATAAAATGAGAAGAGCAGGGAGGAAGAATTACCTCAAAGGATGCTGTCATTGCAAGAAAAGGAGCAGTATATTTAGCCAAGAAGACTTGCAATATGCATTTCAAAGGAGGGACTGAAGACATTCATCCTTCCGGAGGAACCACCATCCTTTCAGATAAAGCAGCAAGTAGGCAATGTGGTCTAAAATGTGGTTAATGAAATTGAGCATCCAAACTACTCTCATAACCAAAGCTATACAATGTTTGACATTCATTTCTTTCAGGTAAGGGATTCTTTTGAATTATAATCTAGAAGCAAGTCTAGAAGAGAGTTTCACAGGCCAGAAACTAAACATGTTGTATATGCCATCGGAGATCTTCCTTCCCCTCCCATTTTCACCCTATGGAGCTGTTCAAAATACTGATATTCACACATGAACTCATCCAACAGGCTGGTTTCACAGAAAATAAAATCCTACTTATGACCAGTCTCTACATGAAATGCACCTTATGAAGCTCGCAGACATTCTGAAAACAGTTTCCAGTACTGAGTCACCTTCTTCCAGCCTCTTAATATCCAAGAATGTAATTATTATCCTTGCAGTATTGGCCAAAAAGGACATAATTCCATGGACCATATTTATTTGCAGTAAGTGAAACTTCATATGCTTCCTAAACTGTAACAAATATGTTAAGTTCCCTTCCTTGGCTTGTAGCAGTCTGCTCTTTGAGGAACAAAGAAATCTCAAATAGCTAGTCAAAAAAGAGAAATTAAACTGGAAAAATCTTCTCTCAAAGATTTGCTTGTACATAGACTACTGAGTAAAAATGATGAGACCTTCATCAGCCCTGTTTCTTAAAGACAGTAAGTGAGATTATTATTGAAAGCTTCCCTCCCTCACACCTGCTTTTCTTGGAAGCCGTATCAAACAAGGCTTCCATATATTTCAGTGTGCTTTTGAAAGGGAAAAATCGTGTATGCCCAATGTGGAGTTTAGGGTAAAAAGCTCTACCTGGTGAACAGCGGAGCATTTTCTCATGTATTGTAGAAAGATTTTTGTCGGGAAGATGGTTTTTGCAGTTTTTTGTTTGTGGGATTCTTTATTTCCCAGTAGAGGGAATGAAGGAGTTACAAAACCATGGTCAAAAGGTTAGATGTGGCAATACTGATTACCCGCAGACTGATGAGAAATGTTGTTCAATTCCGATAAAAGCTGACTCCTTTTGTAATTTTACTTAATGGAAGATCCTTTTCAAAACTTACATAAATTATCATTTCACCTACAAATTAAATTATGTTTTCAGTTACACACTGCAACACTGTGACAGCACCAAGATAGTGTCACTAAGCAGCAGTGTGGAGGAATTATCTGCAGATGACATAGCCTTATGCCAACAGTATAACAGGGTTCGCAGGAACAGGCACTGACTACATCTGTTTTTCTGTCCATATCTGTCACCCCATAGCCAACTTCCACTGAAACGAAACCACAAGGCAAATATTTGATTTTATTTCACTCTCAGTGAGACTCATAGGAGAATGGACTAGAATTGCCCTCTTCACCTCTATGACTTCATGAAGAAGTAATTCTGCACGCTTCCTCGCAAAATACTGTTATTCTTAGTTAACACCTTTTATCTGATGCTACACCACAGCGTTACTGAACGTTCACGTACAAAACCCCTCAACAACACTGTAACAGCCACATCCTGAGAGACTGTCATCTTGTGGCAGACTTGAAGGCAGAGTCAAAAAAGACTTAGTGGCTATTTTAAAAGGCTTTTCTTCAACAGCTCCCTTAAAGGAATTTCCTTCTATTGTCTTGTGATAGCTATGTCAACCCTCCATTGTTCTTCAGGGACTAGGCTGACAGCGTAATTTTTAAATGTGCCCAAATTTGTGTGTTACCTTCCATTTTCAATGACATTTAGGTTCCAAAGTGCTCAAATACATAACTTTCAAAAGCAGGATTTCAGCTCTTGTATGACTTTGAAACACTTTTTATGGAGGCTACGAAGAATAAGCTAGTGTTGAAGAACGAATGACCTGATTTCCAATGATCAGCAACCTAGTGCAGCATTTTAGTAGGTTCAGGTCATTTTTTCCAGCTCCATAGTACAGTTCCATGCACATGTATCATTCACAACAAATACTTCATCACTTCCTTCAGTATTTACATTAAGCTAGACTAGCATCTTTGCAAAGTTGGATTATTTCCCCTCACTTTCTAATTAAGAAAATACATTTCCACTCCAATGCATGCATGCGTGTTTGTACTACAAATTTCATACAGGACACCAAGTTATTCAAAAGAATCAGAGTCACCTAAACAAATCACTAACTGTCTGGACGTTGTTTGGGCTCCTGAGGACTGCAAGCTTGGTTTTAATGAATCAAGTATGCTTCTTCTTTAATCAATAAGTGAGATTTAGTGAGGAGTTAAATACACCACCAATTTCTCAAGCAACATGTCCACATTTTCTTGTGGCTTGGACTGAAACTACCTTAATTATTATAAACCAAAGAAATGCATGAAACTCCCATAATGTACACCAATCAGGAAAATTTGAAAAGTCAACCAAAGCTCCTATATTATTTTATTTTTCAGGTCTCACAGGGTTTTTCTCCTCTTTGCCTCTCCCCTCCTCTTTCTGCTCAGAAGAACACGTATCTGTTAGTTCATAATGAATGTTTCAAGTCACTGGGAATTAACTTGAATTTAGCTATTTTCAGCTGGGAACCTGAGAGCAGATGCATGTTGCTTCTTTAAATAACCAGTTCTTCTATTGTTCAGACTGAGAAAATACTAGTTTAATAACTGATTAACTCTGCATACATCACCCACAATGCTGTTCTGCATGGAACTGCTTGTACATCTGAAGTGGTGTATACCGTCATATTCTAGACACAGAGGCTGATCCACAACATAAGGATACCTTTTTGCTTAGTCACAATTTGCCTTATTCTTTTTTTAAACTGACTACATATTTTCTTATATACAGCGCCATGACCATCTAAGGGAATTCTTTTAAAACACACAGAAGTGCTTGGTTTCTCACTTTTATTTGTATGCCATCGAATATCAACCTCAAATGTTTAGAACTTGCCATGTTTGGGTATCTGCAATGTAATCATGCCAGGGGTGCCTTTCAAAGCATCTATAAATGTCTTTAAACTAAGTTTTGTTGCTACTACCAGGCACTGATTTTACGGTTAGCTTGAAGTCTGTCGTTCTTCCTGACATCACTTTGCCCTTCAATACAACTTTTTAGTTTCTTACTTTATTTTTACAATCCAGTGTTCATAAAACACTCCATGAACTGTTGACATCATAATATTCACAGCACCCAAGAATATCTAGCAATATTCTGCTTCATTTCCATGTGATAACTTATCTTGCTCCTTTTTTTAACATCTTGAGGCTTTTTTTCTACATAAAAAGAGCAAAATATCTCCAGTTCTGTCCCACTCTATTTAAACTGGCAACTTACACTTACAAAACATCACATGTAAGATGATAGATTATATATATTATGTAGACTGAAAACAGAAGCAGGAAAAAGGAAAAAGAGTAGTAGAAAGATTCTATAAGTGCCCTCAAGATAGTCTCTAGTACATGTTAAGGTGTGGATCACCCATACTATCATAACTCTCAAACAGAAAATTTTAAGAATATAAAGCAATGTTTAAATAAACAATAGAGATTCCATAACCCTCTAAACAATCTATTCCTCTGTCCTCACCATTGATAATTTTCCATCTTGCCTTATTTTTCCTTCTTGGAACTTGAAGCCAACTGATTTCTGTATTATCAAATCTGCACACAAGAAAAAGATACTATTTTCAAGCAGTGTTTTCCCATATGAATTTCAATACCATTCTACACCATTCAACTCAGTCTTATCTTTTTTCATTCTGAACAACCTGAAGTCCTTCCGTTTTTCTTCGTGGAATTATGTCTTCTAAAAGCACATTTACATCTTTCTAACTTAGTTTAAAGCAAAAAGATTATCATCTGACATGTTTCATATGCAATTCTTCTCTTCATATTTACCAGTATACCAATGTGAAGTTTTGCATTCCACCTACTGTATTCCACCAGCCTTGTGATTTTTCTCATTTAAGTGTACAACTTTTCCTTCTATCATGTATTTCTGAAATATATTCTTCCATTTTTGAAAATTGTTCTAATCTCTCATCCTGTATACTTTATGGCTTCCTTCTAGGTCATTGTTACCTGCAAATATGATATATATATATACTCTTTTTATTCCATTATTCAAGCTATTAATTAATATCAAGTAGTACCAGATTTGAGATAGATGATTGAAGAATACCATTCAATACCTCTCCATTGCAGCTGTGAACTATTTCCTCTCATAATGCTAGGAAATCCACTTTGTTATTATTATTTTGTGTGCTGCTCACTGCATATTTTTGATGAAATAATACTTATGATTCTAAGTAATTACAAGTGGTAAACCTAAGACAACCTGCACTGACTCTGAAAACAAATACTAAAATTGCATATGTCTGCCATTAATCTCTTTTGTATTTTAAGATTTAATTTCTGTTGTGTACCCTGTAAGAAGAAGAGGCTATGGGAATTTGAAGAATCACCACAGAAACACAGTCTGATACAGCAAACACACTGAAGGAATGAGTATGATCTTTATGGGCCCCTTCCAACTTGAGATATTCTATGATTCTATGGTAATGATTTTCTATCTTGTAAAAACAATTTGCTTTTATTGCTCAGATCCATGGTATAAGGATAATAAAAACCAAGATTTTTAAATGAGATTATGGATTTGTCACATTTTGTTACACATTTAAAGGTATCCCAAAATAGCAAATGAACAGAGATGTTCCAAAATATCTTCACATGTATAGAAGTTATTTTAAAATTTTAAAACAGAACATTAAAGGACCGGAATCATCTAAACCACTCTGCTCACAACAACAACAACAAAGTTGCATACGTGTATTTTACAGTTTTGACCTAACATGACTGCTAGTTTTCTTTAAATAAAGGTCTTATGGATTCCAGCCTATTGTCTCCACCTCAAAGAGCCTCGTTTCCTCAGCAGGAAATCAAATCAGAGATGGAATAGCCTACAAGTTATGCAGGTGTACTTTGAGTTTCACTTTATTATTTCCTTAATTAATATAAAGAATAACTTTCAGTTCAGTGAAAACAAGGAAAAAAATTCGTAGTATGGAGTACATAAGAGTTACCTATTTGCTACAATGCAATTCAGCCATTCAAAATATTTGTTTTGGAAAAGGAGTTCTTTTCCTCACAGTCCAGGTTTCTTCTATTTGATCTTGCAGGAGAAGGTACAGAACTTGTGTTTATGATCAAATCTGTAAGTGGAAAGGACTGTGCTATCATAAGTTTATCATTGGGGGCGGCAATTTCCCTGCAGGAATGTACGAGACAACATATCAGTAGAAATCAGCTTTGGTGTCAAGAAACAGAGTTGTGGAGTGATAAATAATCTCAAGATGAAAAAAAAAAAGTACAGGCAAGTGAAGAACTGCTTTTAAGTATCAAAATGTATCATTAGATGTACACAATTATACATCAAAACAATCTAAGAAAGAGACATAAACTACTCTGGTTGATTCTTATGGATGATGGGGTGAAAATGGTCAAGAAATGTGTGCTGCTGTCATCTTCCTATTCACTGAGGACCTTCTAACAATACTAAATCCCACTAAAAGCAAGAATAAAATATTAAAAGTAAATCCAAACCACCCCCATTCAAGTCTTCATTGGGATCCAAAACTGAGGTAGGTACCACCAAATATAAAACCTTTATATCTGCCCGGAAGAGAATTCCTCTAGAAACAGCTCCCACTGAAGGACACATGCTTTCTTCTCAGCTAAGCTCTAAAGCCAGCTCACAAGCGAAACGTGGGCCTAAATAAACTCAAACTGTTGCCTCTTTTCATGGAAGTCCAAATTAAAAAAAAAAAAAAAAGAATCAGTCAGAAATAGCGCTCACAGCTTTGTCGAAAGCAGACCACTGCTAAGTAAACCTTTGGGGCCGCTTTGTAAACAGCCAGAAACATCCAGTCGGTTTTCTGTAAACAGCCAAGTCACGCACCAGCTGAAGACGGGAGCCTTCAGCAGGAGCCTTTGGTTGATATTTAACAGGGTTACATTTTAAACCAGCAAGTGGTCACAGCTATTATCATTGCAGTGTGATTGCACAAACCAGAAAACTCTTCAAAAACTGAGCCACGTTTCTGATTTGCTGACGCCGTTTGAGAGCTTGACAGGACAGAATAAATTGTAGAGAAAAATCAATAGATCTCCTACAATATGACAGGCCAACTTATGCAAGGCCCATCCTTCATTCTCCTGAATAACCAGAAGAATTTTAATTCACCTTGAGTTTGAAAGTTTCAACTCAGTGCGACAGACATAAATGTAAAATTTTATGCCTTCCTTGTTTGCTTCTTTCTACTTTACACTTACCCCCATTAACATACTTTGAGAAGGAATTAAGTTGATCATGTGAGTGGTTTCCCTGACCTTCAGAGCTTGAATGGTTTAAGACTTGTATTGCTCAAAGCAATATTACATGATTTATCCAAATAAATTGATGAGCATTCTTATTTGTCTTTATAAAGTGAATGCGTCAACATCACTCCCACAGGAATATAATTCAGTTTAACAACTGAGTCTTTAAATTCTGTCACTATGATGGCACCTTAAAAATCAATTAAATTACTGTAGAACACTCAAAGTGACATAAAAATAAAGATTTGGCAAATTGACCACAACTCAGAATAAAGCTGCTCTTACAAATTGCTCTATGAATCTTTTAAAGCTCCCAAGCTCTTTCAGGTTGAAAGGCAATGTAAAAATGAAAATTGTTCACAGAATGAGTCCATTTGCATGATTCCTGTACATTGTATGTTTTCTGTCGAAATAAATTCCTTTGAGCCTGTTCTTGGTTTCACTGATGTAAACCAAAAGTGACACTGTAGGACTTCTACACTAAGGGCTTTTGAATGTTCATTTTTAGTTTTTACAGATGTAAGATCAAGAATAAGTATCACATAGCCTGACCATCCATTGCTATTTTGCAGCCGTGATGACTATTTGAATTGTCCCCCAATTTCTCCTCTTTTTAAAAAGTTCAAGATGGTTCTGGTTTTCCAAAACCTGAGAACTGCTAAAGAAAATTGAAGAGATTTAAATAGAAAATCTAAAACTTAACACAATCCTGTATCACTAATGCAAGTTTCTCAGTAACTTCAGTAAAATACAGACCTAAAATGAGGAAGATAAATCTTCACAATACCTGCAAGCTAGAGGATAAGGCTGGCTGATCTATTTAGGGCACCTTGATATCTGTGATTAGCATGCAAAAATGTTAGGAATTTTGTTATGGCATGGATTCTGAACACAGGTTCCCAAACCTAAATTCAAGAGATTTCTATAAAACTGCAGATTTGTTCCCTGAGATAAACCTGCAATTCATTTTTTTTTAATCCTACTATTATCTTATATTAATTGTAAATTGAAAAGATGTAATGTCGCTAGGCACTTTGACGAAAAACAGCAGGTTAGGTCATTAAAGACTATTCTGAGATGGAAATAATAACGTCTGCATAACTGGATTGTTACTAGCCAAGCTAACAACTGATCTGTTAAATTATGAGTTATAAATAATAAGGTCCTGAGGTTTTTATTTGCTTTAAAAGCCAGCATTAGAAGAATATAACTAATATAAACTGCTACTTACCTGAGCATTTTCAAAACATTTTATGTCTTAGAGTTACAAAAGTCATCTTTGTTTATATCTCATTCGTCCTGGGGAGAGGGGAAGGGGCAGGCAGGAGAGGGGGGAAACAGGCAGCACCTGGTTTCTCTGGTTTTGCTTGCTTGCACCCTTGGCAGGTTTTTCTCCACCTATGCCAAGGAATTAATCAAAAGCACATTCAGGAATTTTTACTGAAGGTTGGCAATTGCTGAACATCATCATCTTTGGCAGGCAGAATTTCATAATTTTGGTCAAAGTCCTATACCAGTTAGGTCTTCCCAAACCCCACTGTATTAATTAATTAGCTATTTTTTTCCCAGAAGAATATTAGTATCATAAGAGATATCAAAGGGAGATGCACTGGAGGGGATGAAGTCTGAGGGACCCTAAAGATTTAGCCTTTGAACTGAAGGGATATCTGCTTATGACAATCTGTATTCAGCCTTTGCTTTGAAGGAAAAACGTAAGAGAAAAACCCTACAGTGGCCTAACTCTTGTCCTGTCTTTGGATATCAAAGGAACAGAAGTATGGTTGTGTTTTACTTCTTAAGCAAATAGACAGAGCTTTCACCTCGTATCAACTGAGAGAAAAGTACACAGAGGATGGGAAACTAAAGCCAAAAAGGTTTTGGCAAAAATCACATTTTGCAGAGAACAGTTATGGAACAAGGAAGGATGCAATATGAACTTTTCCAAATTACTTACAGAGATTTTTTGAACGTTGCTTCATTAAGCTGCTAGCAGTGTACCAGTAGAAAGTGCTATCTACAAGATCCTTTTCCATCTTTAATTATATTTATTGTGTAATCATAAAATTATGAGATATGATGATCTTTTGTCTACACAAACTGATAGCATCTCTCTCATCTCAAAATAGGTGTTCATTGTTTTAATTTCCTATGGGGAAATGGCATTTCCTTACCCTGGCATGCTTTGTTACATGATGTAACAATCCAGCTCATTCAAATTATTACAAGTTATCTAATTCTCCTCATCTACTGAAATTAGCCTGAAGATGTGATAAAAAAATGAAACTTCTATCATTACTGAATACAACTCAGAGCCATAAAGGAATTCTTTCAGAAGTCAGAGTGAGAAGACCAGAGGTGTCTCTTTCTGCTGTTGAAATAAGAGGAAATTTGAAATTTTTTATTTCTTTTTTTTTTTTTAATCTGGAATTTTATATAAATTTTACTTTACTAAAAAAGGGGGGATGGGGGAGAATGTACAAGGATTTTACAAAGTCTCATAACTAACAGTGCTCAAGAAGTTCACCTAACAGACCACGGCTTTGGTGTCACTGCAATTGTCCCTTTGTCTGAGTCACTATAATGGAGCATCTTCACGATGATCATGGTAAGCCACAGAAGACATCATCTAGAGGGGCAGCCTGGCAAACAGCTGTAATGAAAGCATGAGATACGTCACCTCAACTCTCATGAAGCACCACAATCACTTAAGGAAGAAGATTTTAGACTGATTCAAAAGAAAGACATTAGGTTTTTGTGGTACACTGAAAGTAAACATTTTGTTTCAGAGATGCTGATTTTAGTTTAAAGCAGAAGCATCTTTGCAGGTAGGAGAGGGCATATAAGTTTGCTTTCTATTTGTTTATTAAAACAGAATTTTATTTATCCCCCATCTGTGGAACAGAAAAAAAAACAAAAAAGCCTTGACATATTACTGGAACTCTCACAAAAAAAGTGGAACTCAGGTCACCTAGATTCCTATGGTTCGGGCAGTTCTGGTTAGTTGCTCCGGTGTCTAGCGAGTCAAGGCTTTTCCCACAGATGGATAAACTCAAAAGCCCACAGGATTTCACTGGCTAACCTCATACCACAGCATTTCACTCAGGAAGCATCACACATACATAAGATTTAGATTTATTTTCATGAACCTGTATGAACCCAATAGCCTTGAAACTCCTGTTACTCTTTCAAAATTGCTTGAAGTAGGTCAACTGAGATGAAATTTATCAGAAAAAGAGAGAGCTTGAGCGGAAATTTATTTAGTTTTTAATATGGAGTTTGAAGTTACAGAAAAGATGAAGGTGTGTGGTTATTTTCCAATTAGAATGGAAAAAAAAATAATAAAATGGAATTTGTGTCCCCACTTTGGTTCAATTTTGAGTGCAGACACCTATTTTGAGTTAAATGAGTATAGTTTTGCACTTAAAAAATTAAAAAAAATAAGTTAAAATTTTTCAGAAGTTAAAAACATAAAATGAAAAATACAATTAGAAAGGTGAAACAAAATGTACCCTAATAAATAAGGGTAATAGATAACACACTGGATAAAAAACTTTCCAGATAGAGAATGGAAAAGCAAAAGTAGGAGCAAAGATTTTCCTGATATTGAGGTTGGCAGTTTCTGTGTTAAAACCAACTTAGAGAATTCAAAAATAATCAATGCTGAAAGCATGCTAAGGACTTTAAAAAGCATTCTGTTAATTCTTCAATATTTTTAGATTTAATAAAGCTGAGGTAATTTCTGCAATATTTGCCTACCCAAAGCAAAGTCCTTCTGACGTGATAGTAAACATCTGATGAAACCTTTCCTTCTCAGTGGATGTCAACATGTAATTACAGTTTAATAAAGGACACTTGACAAGAGAAGAACTCTATTTAAATAACCTAAACAAAATCTGATACAGTAAAGTAATATATGACTTGTGTAGAACTAATAAAAATATGTAGTTCTAGGGTATGGGTTCAAACTGTCTAAAAATGTTAATCTAAATGTTGAACTGGAGTGCTCTCACATCTCCCCACACCATTCCCAATTCACATCATGACTGCAGAGTATTTCCAGCTGTTACTGATATTTTAATAGGACCACTGTGAATGCATACTATTTTTTAAGCTGTACATATAAAAATGAATACGGGTAATATTTCCAAGATAATTTCTTTCAGTGACTTTTTTCCTTGAAAGTTGTACTTAATTTTCACTCTTCTTGCTAACAATGAATAGAGAAGTTGCCACATTAAGTACGCCAATGGTACCCTACTAATGTTTGCTTAAACACACACACTTCGATTACAGAGGAGGGAGAAAGTGCTATGGAAGAGTTCTTAAACATTACGTCATCCAAAAACATACACAGCATGTCTGAAGCCTCGTTCTCTCATCCTGCCACTTCCAAATATTTTCTTTATCTTCTTTCCCCTGCGCATGCAATGATCCCCAAGCAGGGGAAGTAAAATGCAGTGCTGCCAAAACACTGGCAATGTTGCAGCCAGATTATAATCTGGGCTGTCCATTAATTTGTTGAGGTCAATTTGCACCATTTACATGGGCCAAAGAAACACATGACAGGTTAAAAATTACAATTCGTTTTTCTAAATTTCAAATCATAACAGTTTAATCAAGGAATTATTATTAGCCCAGATCTGCTTATTACAGGGGAAAAAAAAGAGAGAAAAATCAAACAAATAACATTATTATAGAAAAAAGCTTCAAAAATACTAGTTAAAATTGAGTCCACACATTTCCTAGTATCTACACCTTCTTTTTGGTGTTATCCCACCATTCTTTTGGGAAAGGAAAAAGGTTTACAGTGGAAACTGATGACTGCTTTCTTCTCTTCTCTAGGAGGAGTGCAATGTTGAAGTTTTCTTCCTCCCCTCTAAGGGCTGTTTAGTACTATCTTGATGAGCTTTCTAACATGCTCTACACATTGCTCGTATCACTGGTTTATGGTTCCACACTGCAACCAAATTTGCTATTTATAGCATGTTTTAACATATTGGATGCTTCTCCTCTGTTCTCTTTGCAGTCCATAACCCTGGTTTTGACCAGTCCCAAGGCTGCATTTCTGTGGTGACCAGTGACCCACCACACAGAGTGGTTTATAGCACGGGGGCCTCTAGTATAATTTAAAAGGCTTCCATTGTCATCCCCCGTCCCCTCGACTCTACATTTTATTCCAGGGTCACACATAGTTCATTCTACATACAATAACTTTATGATATTATTACCTATTATTAAAATATATTCACAACAGTAAGCACCATACCACAAAATTGCACAAAGCTAAGCAAAAGATAGAACAAATCATTCCCGGTCATTCTGTCATTAGGTAATTGCCGTAACAGCTAAACAAGCTAAAACAAACTTCCAGGAAGACCGAGACAAGGTCCAGACAGAGCCTGATAAACCTGAGGCTTGTGCCGTTGGCTTGACACAAAGACCCATGGCATTTGTCTAGCAATGGCAACACCCTACATGTGGGGCTATAAGGCTACTCGACTGTAACACAGATGGTATGGGGAAGCCAGATGTCATATGTTCTCCTGTTGCAGACCATGTGCAGTGTGATTCACTACCAGTGATGTTGGTAAAGTGGCAGTATAGATGCAAGCACAGATTATACTGTTCGTGGTTAGAAGTCTTTTGGCACGACATCCAGAATTCTCCTGAAAATATACAACAGAAGGACAACCCACGTCCAAAACCTGGGTCCTGAGTACAATGACAATCAAAATCGATTGGACTATTTCACTAGACCAAAAATCAAACCGTGAAAAAGAAAAGCGTGCAGTGTTGTTCCTACCAAGTAAAAGATCAGCAAAAGCATCTTAAAATACACAGGAAATAGTTAAAGTTTCAAAAGTATTAGGAAATTTACAAAAAGCACATTGCAACAAGTTATACTTTGACAGGAGGAAAGCACAAATAAAGCATATTCAGCACTTGCTGTTGGGATTACAGCACCACCTAGTGTGTTCTGGAACTGCTCCGAAGAGAGATGTTTCATTTTTCATGTGTGTTTGCCTTTAGAATTGAAATCAAGTCACTGTCGTTTTGTTTTTCATAATAATTGTAATTTGTATTATAAAATTGCAGTCTGAGTTTCATTAAATTCATGGATTTTGACTCCACGAGAATGTCAGCAGAAGACGTGTTACGTATTATTACACTAATTCCCACTCTGGTGCCGAGACAGGACTTACTCCATTGCATAACGGAAGGATCTAGAAGACCTTCTTTTTCCTCTGACCCTCTCTTGAAGGAAACGAACGTGATTTCTTCAGGCATGGAAGGAGGAGTCTGTCTGCAGGAGCTAAGGACACCCAGTGGTAGGACTGGCTGCCCTCACAAGCACCAAACGTGAGCTCTCCAGGTGTTCAGACTTCTCAAGAAGTGAGAGGACACCCTCTTTCTATTTATCCCGAGCATTCTGAAAGACTGCGGAAGAAACCCCGTACTGAGCAATTACAGCTTTTTCCCTGCAGAACAGGATAATCCTAGATAACCCCAGGCACAATTTGATAATGCTCCTTGATAATGATAAATTGCCTTTCATATCTTTTTCTCTGATTGCAATGCATATGCAAGGGAGGACAGTGGAAGGTCTGGGTAGGGAAGGTAGGTTATTTATTTATGTTCTTATCAAAAAAGAAAAACAGTGCTAGAATTGAAAAGGAAGAATAGACACAGTGATTAAGCAAGCCTCTGAATTTTCACATATTTGTGAGGTCACAGTTCAGTTGTACCACCTGACTACTTCCAGATTTGACATAGGTGTATTGGTGCGGTTTTTTGTTTACTCTCCATCAGAGAGAATGATCAGGACTGGAAAACTGCAACCTTGTCAACCATTCCACCGTGTATTTGTATATGTTCTATTTAAATATATTTAAAAATTTAGAAGATTAAAAGACCCATTGAAATCTAGTATGTAAATGCTACTTTGAAGTTGTCTAGGCTAATCCACGCCACTGCAAAAGGGGAGTATGCATATGATTGCACGAGACTTTCTTTCCATTGCTCTCCTGTCTCATACAGTGAATGCATTGCTGAATATAAACACTGCTCAAGAAATGACTATTTCTCCTTACAGTCTTTATGCAGAGCTTTGCTCTGTTACTGCTCATTGTTCAAACCCAATACTGATGACAAAGGTAGTCAGGTTTGAAGGTTAGGGTTTTTTGCCTTGAAGAAGGACAAAACCAGTTGCAAATGGTAGGAACTACTGATCTTTGCACAATTGCCTTCCGATTAGAGCACTTTTCCAGTAAATAACATATCCTCCTAACTGATAAGCTATAAGTGGGCTATAGCGGGACTAGTCTCCTTCCCCTCTGTGGTAAATGGGTCTCTGTGCAGAAAGGATTCAAATATTTAATGCACAAGAGACAGCCTGAATGTGTGACCTAATAAGAATGACATTTCCCATGGAAAGCTCTGAGGTCTTGGTTTTGTTCACTGTGTCGCTCGTGTGCTTATTTTCAATGCCACTAAGGAAATTGCTCCAAGGATGGCTTACAAAGGAATTGGAGATGTGGTCTCCTCTGTCCAATGGAATTTACTTCATCACAAAGTTACAAAGCTGAAGCTCTTCAACTTTCTCAAGAATAAACCTATGTCATTTACTAAATTTTAAATAAATAGAAACCAAAGACAGCGCAAATATGAAAAGAGAATATTGCAAACCTGAATGTAATTGTGTTCATCACAATCAGCTTTACCTGCATTACTGTTTTTCATCACTGATCATAAATTTCTGGAGCAACAGTATTCCACAAAGCTGTTAAAAGCTCTAATATAAAATTTTTTATACATTTCCAAAGTTTACATTTGCAAGCTAAAACAAGCCTGAACTTCATAACCTAGCAGGAACACAGAATGAGAATTACAATAATAGTAATACGTGTAATTCGGATTTTAAGAAAGGAATATAAGAAGTTTGTGAAGAGATGTCCTTGTTTTTTTTATTGCACAAGAAGCCTAGCAGGTCAAGAAAATGCAATAAAATATAAAAACAAAATCTAATTAAATTTTATTCTTAGCAGCAAAATAGGACCTTGTATTATTTACGCAGAGTAGGGTATACTCAAATCTGCCTTCAGTTACCCACTGTACACATGGTCGCTGAATGGTGATCTCTCCCGATTCTGTGGACAGTAACGTGACCACTTGGCTACACCTGGGCCAGATACCTCTGCGTCCCTTCAAAGACAACGGAGAGCTCTGAAAGGGTGTGGTTTATCCCACCAGTTTTAGAATGAGATTAGTCATGCCATAGAAATGCCTGTTTCTTTCTTCTGCCTATAAACGAACCCATATGACTAATTCTGATGACATTATCTGTATTATGGATGTCAATATTTGGTCAGAGAAATCCCAAACCAACTGTCTTTCCTCCTAGTGTCATTCTCATAGCAGGAATAGCAATTTTTCTGGCTTGAAAACACACATGACTTGACATCCGTGACTTGGGAGCAAAATTTCTTAACTATAACTTTTACTTACACGTTATTAGTGGGCCTTAGAAATATCAGTTTGAATCTGGAGTGGCAGTTGTCAATAAAAGAATTATTTCTATGGGCTTTTTATTATTATTTTTTAAAGTATGAATCTCTGGGAACTGCACATACCCTATGTCACTGACAATATTATTGGGATGTTACTTTGTGCTACCATGGTTCATTTAAATGATCACAGGACGAAATAAACAGCAGTGTCTAGTTCTTAGTAAAGAGATAACTAAATTGCCTAGTTTTGTTTAAAAATATATATATATACAAAAGTTATGAGATGAATTGACTTCAGCAGTCCATCAGTATTGAATTTTTTAACATGAAGGAACATTCGTCCAAGAAAAAAAAAACAAAAAAAAGAACACCAAAACAAAGCCCCCCAAAAAATCCCAAACCCAACAACAAAAAGTCAACACATTTTGAGAAATGGCATGAAAATCATCCTTAAATTTGAAAGCTGAAAAAGACAAAGGTTCAGAACAGCCGAATTTATTGTTTCAAGTATGGTAACGCTTAGGAAAAATAGCTCAGGGGATATAAATTATGTTAAATATTTAAGGACATAATTTTTCTTTCATCTGCATCGCTATCCAATTTCAAATTAAATTAAGGATTTGGAGAAAAAGAATTGTCTGAAGTGAGTATCGAGTAAGTTAAGAAGGGCAGATGCTCAGGAGTTGATAGGTGATAATTTATAAATCATCAGACAATATCTTTCATTGAAAATGTGAAGTGGGAGTTGTTGAGGTGTAGGAGGAATGGATTGATAAGAAAAAATGCAGTTATACCCACTAGGAAATCCTTATTTAAATTAACATTTAAATTAACATAAATTTAAATGTCTGTAGACTACGTGATGATATAAAAGGGTGGAACAAGACCGTATCCTAATCATATACTAGCACTTTTTTTTATATGGGTTAAAGAAAGATCTGGCTTATGGCAAGGTACCAAATAAATAAAAGCAATGAATCAATCAAAGGAAACTGAAGTAAAGACTGAAACCAGCTGTACAACCAAAATTAAACCTAGCAGCAATTTTTATCACACATAGATGGGATGCATACACAAAATAAGCCCTGGAGAACATATTCATCAAAAAAGACAGAAGGCAAAAACAAAGAAACAGACGTGAAGTGCAAGATAACATTTAGAGTTATTTGTGATATTGTGATGATAAAATATTCTCTCGAGTTAAAAGAAAATTATATCCTCCAAGGAAACAGGCCTTCCTATTTATATGTCATCATATGGCATGAAATCAATTTTTTTCCATGGAGCCATGAGTACAAAGACCACTTGGCAGCTCCGAAACTTGGCAATATTCAGCCGTAGTGTATTACAGTGGCATATTTTAAGAACAGCTAAGGCCCCAATTTTTCTTCAATTGTAGTCATTAAAGATAAATTAACCATGAAATGTAATAAAAAAACCTTTCTGTGAGCCTTCTTCCATCAGAAGATGTGTCTAGTCTTTGAACTTCAACTAAACTTTTCAAGGGGAATAAATAAAGTTTAAAGACAGACTGTCCTTCTTTGTGCGATATTAAAAATATTTGAATAAAAAATGAACTTCTCTGCTTAAACCATTCTTTAGTTCCTCACAGATATGAGCGTCTGGGACAGGAACCTTCTGGAACAGAAAGAGGACAGGCTGCATCACACTGAAATACGATTACCACACTGCAGCAGCTTTCACTGTGAGTATGAAAAAACTGCTTCATTTGTCCAGTCATTACCCAATGACTTTTTCTAATCATTGCTATTATTATTATAATTATTTTCTCAGTTCCAATAGGAAATTCACTATGTGAAATTCATGGAGTTGTTTAATAGAGAAGTTTAATAACATATTTCCCTGATGGCACTCCTTTCTGCAGGAAAGTTACATCAAGACAAACTCACCCCGTCTATGCATTTACCATCCTCCAATTTACCACCGCCCCAGAAACTAATAAAGTTTTCTGAAGGTGACATAAACAAAATAAAAACGCCAAACGCTAGCATAGGTAAAAATATGGATCCCTTCCCCCTAATTTTCTCTTGTAACAGAAAATGCTGGAGAAGGTACCTGATGTACATGCCTACTATAAATGCCTTAGGTCTTACTTTTCATGTATGAGATAAAGCAAAGTCAGTAAAGTAAAACTACAATTAAAAAGTAAAAGTCAAATTGAAAATAAAATCATATAATACATTTATTTACGCATAATAAACTGACCGTTCCTCCAAGAGGCTTTTAAATGACAATGCACCACTTGTTCATCTAAAGCCTTTTCCGTTTCAGCACCAGGGTCTTGCTGATGCCTTTGAACTTTCAGATTTTTTCCAGTGTAACACCATTACATTTTCTCTAGGTAATACTTGCTCTGTCTTGATTTGATCTCTTAGTGATCTCCATCCAATTCTGAGAGCTTTCGGTTCCCTGGTGTAGGGTATTTTAAATAACTACTCCATTTCACCTTCCACCCCTTGCATACCTTTCTATTGAGTCATTTGCTAAAGTCTTCACTTGTCTGACTGGTATATTCACCCGTCAGATCTACAAGAATGGGCCCTGTATATAAGCAAGGAGAATCAGACAGAGGGATAGGAATGAAAAGTCTGTGGGTAGTATTTAAATTCCTTACAGATGTCTCTTTTTCTAGCGTATCCATATGCATGTCTTACGGTTTTCCCTCTTAGAAGTTAAAAAGCAAGCCTAGTTGCCTTAGAGACAGGTTAGGTACAGCATCAACTAAAATATAACACGCTACAGGGAATTTACAGGAAAAATGCACTTAATAAAAGAGTTCAGGATTACTTGTGCCAATAGCCCACCCAGTATAAATATATGCTGGCAACCGAAGACGTTATTGTTTCTCTGCCTTTACTATAGAACCTATTTTTTCCCTGATGTCATATTTTTTTTAAATTGTTTGGCTGCATTGCTCAAAGATGGATCATCTGAAAAGACTTGCTAAGTACCTGCTAGAACATGTTTTTACATGCACATCTGATCACTATTGTGCAAAGAAGCTAAGTATTAATTTGGAAATAAAGCCTGAAAATATATCAGTGGGAAGTGTATTTGACCTTCTGGGCATGTGAACACTGCTGTGAAAAGTTTCTCTAAGGCTTACAAAAGTTTCATAGAAGACAAGAAAATTAAAAAATTCAAAACCTAAAAAGTACTATTGCAGTCAACTACTACATGAATAACACTTAAATCAAGCTTACTAAATATGAAATCAATAAAGCAGCAGCAACAAACAATTAAAACAAAATAGCAACACAAACAAATCAAACCCGGGCTGATTCTTGAGATGCTAACCTCATGAACATAGGAGCACATGTCTTCCCAAGACCTTGAGTTAATTCCTTCAAGGATGCTATTTACTGAATGATTTATCCAGTTATTTCTTATTTTATCTAAATATCACACAGATTTCACAATGCCCAACTTCTCTTTGATGGCCCATTAAGCTGCTGCTGAATTAATTTACTATCTTCTTGGGTTGTAAAAGTACTCACAGGCTTAGATACAGAAACGCCACACCATTTTAACATATACAGACACCACACTATTTTAACATATAGAAATAGATTTATTTTTATAAATGCAAAACAATGGAAAATTGCTTAGTCAACTAAGTCTTTAGGCCCTCAAAGTGAGATTGTGCAGTGCAGAGATCAAATGAAGTCACTGCTGGTCTTTGTCTTTATCCCAAATACATGAAGATAGGTTTCTTTTGGTTATTTTTTTTTAGTCAGATGATGTAGTCTGTGAATTTTTCAGAGGTGTGTTAGTGAAGCCAGCTTGGAGACACTTATCATCATTAAATATTAGGCTAGGGATTAACAGCTGGTTGGCTGGCGTAGCACCAGAATTCAGCACAAGGACAGTTAGTAAAGCAGTAACTCACCTACTGCCTTGCCACTGCCCATGAACCTTCTCACATGAGTAAAGTTAAAAAGAACTTTTTTCCCCCTATTTTTTTCACGTTTGGAAGCCAAGATTAAGTAAGAGTGTTACAACATACCTAGGTAATCCAACACCTCCCACTCTTCTATGCAGGCATGTGTCAAGCCCTTTCAGGAATCCAACTGAAACACACCGTTTTAGGTAAGCAGAACCTGGTGTCATGTATGTTGATGGAAATTAAAAGCTTGTATTTTACCCTTTCAGGCATTGGACAATAAGACTGAATATGAAAGTCCAGGACAGTTAGAGCTCCCTCTTCTCAAGAGAGGAGACTCCAGTTGCATTTCATTTGGCTTTCTTCATAGCTCCACCAGAAGACATCTCTTTTTTCCGCTGCTCTGGACTTGTGGTTTATTCCCTAAAGCCTTTGTTTGTAACTCCTTTGTGCCTAAAGATAATTTCATAAACAAGCATAAACTCTGTTGTCATCATCTTTAAGCTGACAAATAAGATATCAGCCTCTCTGCTCTCAAGTAAAATAAGGTGTGTCTTCTTCTGCCTAAAGTCAAGTCAGTCACTTATTGGCTGTCAGAGAACTGTCCTAAGGCTTAAATCTCTCTTTCAGACACTTATTAATCAGGAGTTAAAAATCACCATAAGACTGAAAAAAAAGAAAAGCTTTATCTCAAGTAAGGAGAAAATAATGACACCGAAAAGGTTTAAACTACTGTAAGCCCATTTGACCAGCTTGCAGGCAGACTCTCTCAACTGAGGGAGCAGGTACAGATTTTGACATTTGCTCAAAAGATTCTTCCTTGCCAACCTTATCTGGGCTGCAAATAAGCCAGATGGCCTTAGTCCAGGGCTTGTGATCTGCCAAATGTAAAGGAAGGCAACAATTCTAGCTGAAGAGGAAATAAAACAAATCAAAACAAACTTTAGAAATACTAATGACAACCCACGGCAATGGTAACCCATATCCACCCATAGATCTGCTGTAGTAATTGGAAAGAAAAAATTGAAAAACCCCAAACAATAAAGCAAATTATGTCTGTTGTTCTAAACATTTCTGATATTGTGGCTTTTGGAAGTAGTAAAGTAACTGTCTATAAACCATCTTCTGTGGTGTCTCAAAGAGGAATGAACGGAACTATATTATAGTCTTTCCTTCTGTACCAAAACTCTCAAAATCACAGCAACAGTAGTTCCTGGCTGGTAGGGTTGACGTTAATGAAAAACATCTTTCAGCTCTAAAAAGGGTATGTTTAAATGGGGCAGGGAGGAGAAGTGTATTTTAATCGACCTGAAATACTTAGCTTAATCCAAGATGTAGCATGTAAAGTTGCATTACAATTTTTGTTCTGATTAATTTAAAATTTTTCTCCTTTTGTTTCTTTATTTTTTAACTTCAGTTGACTTCTAAAATGGAAATGGGGTAATGGTTTTAAACTGAAGGAGGGGGGATTTAGATGACATATTAGGAAGAAATTTTTGACTGTGAGGGTGGTGAGCCCCTGGCGCAGGTTGCCCCGAGAAGCTGTGGCTGCCCCATCCCTGGAGGTGTTCAAGGCCGGGTTGGACGGGGCTTGGAGCACCCTGGGCTGGTGGGAGGTGTCCCTGCCCAGGACAGGGAGGTTGGATTACATGATCTTTAAGCTCCCTTCCAACCAAAACCGTTCTATGATTCCAAAATGAAAAAACCTACTGGTTTATCCCAAGAATAAATTAAATGAAACATCCATTTTGTATTTTTCTCCTCATCTTTAAAACAGTCAGCAGATTTTCTTCAAATTCTCTTACAAGATGTTAAAGACCAACCCTCTTTAGATAGTACTCCATGCTATGGGGTCTAGTTACTCTGACCAATGCCACAAGAAAAGACAGGAAACTGTCTGCTACAAACAAAATCCCATTGCAGATTTAAATACATTTGTTTATGTTCGAAAGATTTAATTCTTTTTTCCATTACGTAAAGTCTAGTTACTAAGTAATATCTGATACCTATCAGTAATTGACTGGACATATTTAAGGAGGTTTGCTTTTTAATTTTCTCCTCAAGAAACTGTATATAAACTTGATGGAAAGTAGGTCCAGAGTAGGTCCGGCTATTTTTTATCATTTGTCATCAGCCACATAAGGGATGGAGCCGGTTGATATTTGCTAACATCCATTTTTGCAAGGAGGATCTAGAACATTCAACAGTCAAGGAAGTTTTTAGCTGTTTCCTTCTACCCTGATAAACTACCACAGGTTTGGTTTCAGATGATACCTGCATACTTAACTGTCAAGGAGACTAAGACCACCTGTCATTTGAAAAATTCTGTAAAAAAAGAAAGAAAAAAAAAAGGCAGAAATACATCTTTGATTTATACTTATACTGCTGAAAATGTAGGAATAATACTTGTGAAAGTCTTGCAGATCAGTTTTCCTTAGTTCTAGTCTTGCAAAATCAATGCATCAAATGTTTTCCAAAAACTTCAATTTCTTGCCGAATACTACTGTTCTGCAAGCTCAGACTTGCATTCGTATGTGTATCTGACATTTCAGCTACAACGAAAAAAAAAAATGTGAACAGCACAGCAGGCTGTTAATCTCAGACAAGTTTTTCTAAGTCAATACATGCTTTTTAAATACTTTCTGCAACTCAGAAGGAAGTAACATGCTGGAAAAAAAGCCCTTGTCTTTGAATAGGGTTTTGTCTTTACAGCACAAAAACGTGAAAAGATTCACCCTGACATTGACCACCAGAAAGGCAATTTCAATATCTTCTGTTTCAACAGATTTATTAAGAAAAGAATCCCATTACTGGGTATATTCTATGTCTGTTTTCAACCACAGAACAAATCCTAGATCCTTAACTGAGCTAAAATATTACTTGTTGAAAATAAACTTTGATCAAGTAAGGAAGTCAATGCTTAAAATATTTCACAATTTATATATAGGCAAAAAAAAATGTGCAATAAAAACTTTATTTTCCATGGCAATTTTTCCTCACTTTTAGTCTTAGACTGTACCCCTACTTCTGATCTGTGCCTACCCCCCAGCTTCTCCTTCCCCGCCTTGCCTTTTTACCTCCTGGACCATCATTTGCCTTCTCTCTCCTCTTCAGACGAGTTTCAGCAACAGGCTCCCTAGCAAGCTGAACAGAGTCTCTCCATTTCACATGGAGGTACTGACAGCATTGACATTCCAGGACAGAGTTGGGCAGAATGCCTTCATTGCTGTAATAAGCATCAATAATGGAAAGCATCCCTTTGCACCAAGTAACCCTTTATTTTCTTGATTTGTGTACTTTTCCAAAATGTAAATATCTGGTCATGGGTGTGCTGCGAAAAGGTTAACAGAAGTTCACCTTTTTCTACTGCTGCTACATGCAAAATTTTATGAGGGACTGTCCCAAATGTTATTACCACTGATACACATCTGTCTAGTAGAAGGCACATTACACCTTGGAAGATCAGTATCTGTGGGGAAAATTTCCAGTCAAGCATTAAGGATTTAGCATTTCCCCATAACTATCCTCAGCCAGTCAGTCCATTACAAAAGTCCAAGTGTATAAAAAATTCAGTTTACCAGCTTGGGCTTGGAATTGATCAAGGAACAACACACCCTTTCCCTTTCTTATTTATTTATTTTTGAAGCACTAAACACCCCACCCTCTAATTCCCAGAAAAAGAATTTGACAATAGACTTTTAAACACTGTAGAAGTTTTACAGATATATAGAGCCAACTGTGTGCATTTATAATTACCTATAATTTCTCAATTTATTTATGGATAAAGTTAGTCAACACCCTAGTGGGGATTGAGCTGCTCAATTCAAGCGTCACAATAGCCAGAGAGAGCTGCCAAGTTCCAGTACAATATTCCCGAGCCAAGATTATTTTAAAATTATTTTCTACTACAGCACAGGCTACTTAGACAGATATCACACTAAATATGTCCAACTTCAATGTCAACACTGATACAGCATTTTCTGAATCTGGAGCTTTTAAATTAGTTGAGGATTTGAATCAAGTCAATGTATACAAAAGTATCTTTTGTTTCCCATTATCATTCAGTTGCCTCTGTAATTAATGGCAGATTTTGTCTATTAAATCATTTCTGAATCTCAAATAATCATGTGTTGACAAAATTTTCTAAAGCACCACACCAGATTTCAGCCTTATGTTATTATCAATGAGAAAAACCTAGTAGACTAGAATAGGTAGTGCTCAATTTACTTCTCTTACTCAGCCATGAGGATGGGCATAAGAATAGTAAGGAGACATTATGAAGTAGCAAAATATTCTAAGGCAGTAGCTTTCTTGCTTTTGTCACTCAGAATTACATTTATTGCTTCTGATTACATGCTTCATAAACAACAAGAGGGCATTATTAGTACTTCTTTGTTAAGACTCAAGAAAGGACAAGAAACTCTGCCTGAAAATGCATATAGAAACAAGTTTGTGTTTCTGGTTTTTGGAGTTTTGCTTTCACGCTGTTGATGTTGCGAGATGTGTGTCTGTGTGTTTAAGATAGGGCGAGGGAGGAACCCAACCCTTCAGCCTCAGTCTGAGAGCCCCTCAAACCCCGAGAGACATCCAAGCAAAGACTCTTTTATCAGTACATCTGGAAGTGAGCAGGAAGTACCAGCCCACTGGACCTCCACCTATTACTTGTTTGACAGCTGCGAGCTAATGTATGAGCAAGCAGACAATGGACAAACATGATGGGGTCATCCTTAATGCAGATAAATGAAATCTGATAAAACACAGGATTTTACAAGGCTGCTAATGAAGGCGCTCAGGAAGTAATGGAAGGAAGACACACACTCTACAGGGTTTTTTCCCCACTTTCAAACGTCTTGCAACAGAACTTAAAATTTTAGACCAAACAATCTGCAGATGAACGCCCTTCAAGCCTGGAGGACAAGAGAATATGACATCCCATTTCCTTCTGCTCTCACAAGTAAAACCCACAGCTCAGTTCCTGAGGGTAGAGGTCTACAGGAATACAAAGGAAATGAAATGAGATCTCAGCCAATTTAGCTACTAAGCCTTAGTTTTCCTAATAATTATGCTTAGTACAGTCAGTTAACCAGTGCAGTATTCTTTGGGACTGTCTCGTTCAGAAACGCAGCCTTAAAAAACTCAGCAAACCAAACAAAAAAACCTCCAAACCTCTTACTATTTCACTCATTCAGGTGCAATAAAGTGACCACACTTACCCATCTTCAGTGACAATGACTGACTTTGAGAAGCTGCTCCAATATTGCCCCGTGGGAAAAAGAAGACAGGAAAAATCTTTACCTTTCAATAAATTGCTTGTAAAATGCAGTACAAAAAGACAGGAAAGCAAGGAAGGGCACTTGGTTAGCTGCACACATACTAATCAACAAATATTTTCTAAGGCTGGCATAGGAGCTGGACTGCTATGTACTTCAAGAACAGGTCATAAGCCAGTGAAACGTAATCAATGGCTTCCAACGATATAAGATTTGTGTTGCACATATAATGCATTGTATATAGTGTATACATAATATAATAAAAATTTCAGAAAGGGTGCACAAGCAAGGTAGAAAGAAATTCTGTGATTCTGTGAAAGAAAGCATGTATAACGGCAAACTAAATAATAAAAAGTCCTACTTGTTTAGAGTTTCTAATAAAATTAAGTTAGGAAGGCTTTAAAACATATCCAAATGCACCAGTCTGAACTCACTTATTTGTTCAACAGAAATGAAGTTGTAAGTGAAGTCTAAATCAACACTAAATCAACATTACATATCGGTATTTCTGTCATATGTAATTTCCAGCGGAATTTTTTTTTCCCCAAATTCATCTCATTCCTTGTGGTCTGCCATTTCAGAATTGGTTTATTGAGATGCTTTGCTTTCATTTTCATTTATATAGTTGACTACTGTTTGTTGACCGAGAAAAGCAACTAATTACATGCCAGTTTGGAGCTGTAACTGATTAAATGTTTTTCCTCTGGAAAAAATCTTGAAGTCTGAGTTTTATTGTAATCTGACATTTAGTTGCAAAGAGGCATGCACTCTAAAAGAGAATTTGGTTTTTCTATACATTCGCATTTGATTATATTCAAGTTTTAGCTTTCATCTATTAGTGTCTGGCTGATCAAGCCTTAGAATACACAGCTGGTTTTGATTAAATAATTATGTAAAAAAATAAACCTGATTTATACCGAATTGCTATAGAAACGTATTGCTTTCATATTTTTATGTAATAAATTCAGCATTGATAAATGCCAGCTCACAGCTGGTTGTAAAACGGGATCATCCAGTCAAAAAATATTTATGTTTTATAAAAAATGGGGAGGGGGGGGGGGGCTGTTTTTCTTTTAAACAAATGTGTAACATTTCTGTGAAAGTTACTAGTTTTTGTTAACAAATATTGTTCTGAAAAAAAAAATCTCGATTTCTATAAAAACAAACCTGAGTGCAAAAAGTCATAAAGTTAAAAACATTTTTATATGATTAATATATGAAAACATATTCAAGGATACATCTGACATTCAAACACAGTCTATATTTCTGCTGTTGAGCCAACCCTGTAGTTTTGCTGCTTCTTCTTGACCAAAGGAAGCGACCAAACATGAAGGTCCCTCTCCTATAGAAATCTACAGGATCAACTCGCAGTAACTGGCTCTGCCAACTAAGTAGTACTGGTGTTCTACTCCCATAAAATGAGGTTTCTAAGTTAAAAAGATAATTTACAAAGTTATGCAAACCTTTGCTGTAATCTTTCTAGAACGGGCGTATGAATGTGGCCTGTTATCCCCTCCAGCTGCGCCAACCATTACTTTGCTGTCAATGCCATGACAGTGACTAAAACTCAGTGCACTTTTAGGAAGCAATTCTTTAGTAGTTTCCACTTTACTCATAACTTCAGCAACACTGCTAGAGGTGAGCTGGGGAAAGAAACAACACGGAAAAAAATAACCAAACTAAAAGAAGAATAGAAAAAAATAACATTCCACAAAGAGAAGGCGACTGCAGTCTGCAAAGGAGAATGTGAAGGAACACCAGTGGTAATGCATGGAGACAAACATTTCCAGACAATAACTCTCAGGCCAGGTCCTTTTACGAATTCAGTTATGTAACCTCTATCAGTTTCACAATATTCTTCGAAAGCATCGGTAAGGATTTCGCTATTGAGGTCAAATAAGAGAAAAGCTAGATGTGTAAATAGATACCCAAGGTACCAAATAAGTATAGTTTGCTCATTGTTATAGATGCCAAGTATTTGTCAGGTACATATGAAGAACTTGCATACAAATTTTGGATTTAAAATTGTCTTCACTATTTTGCCTTAAAAGGGTCATCTGACGAATGTTTTTACTTCACTGCTTTTGAAAAGAAAAATTCTTTCTGGATTCTGGGACTGCAAGGTATCAACAATTATCTCCGTGCGCCTTTTCAGGGCTACTCAAACTTCCCCTAAGTCTAGCCAAGCTAATTTAGCTAATTAGCTCAGCTAATTTACTTTCTCACTTTGAAAGGCCACTGAGGCAAGTGAGTAAATTGTATTATTGCTGTTCATTCATTCTGTTATCACCACAGAATTATTTTTTTTCCAGTTTCGAAACTGTTCCACCTCTTCTCCAAATTTATCAGTTCTGACGCTTCTGCATTCAGCTCAGCCCCATGTTTGCATGTGAGAATTCTCTACTCTGCTCTGGTCCATTCACAGTTTAGGCTGGTCTCTCCCAGTGCAAGCACTAGATTCAATTGGGAGCAGAAGACAATATCAATCAATACAATACAACACCATCTCTCTAATATTACTAATTTCTGCATGAGGGATAGCTGGAGCAACAAATAATTAAGTGTTCATGCAGGTGGGCAGCAAGTGTCCAGGAAACAGGACAGACACCCTTAGAGTGACTCTCCATGGTGATCTGGACTGTGGTGAGATCTTTATAAACTTCAAACTGAAAAAGAGAACATTTAGATTTGATATCAGGGGGTAATTCTTTACTGTGAGGCACAGGTTGCCCCGAGAAGCTGTGGCTGCCCCATCCCTGGAGGTGTTCAAGGCCAGGTTGGACGGGCCTTGGAGCAACCTGGTTTGGTGGGAGTTGTCCCTGCCCATGGCAGGGGGTTGGAACTAGATGATCTTTAAGGTCCCTTCCAACCTAAACCATTCGATGATTCATTGCTATTTCTGAGAATTTTGCCATTGTATGCACTTCATAAACAAAAACAAAAGCTCCAGTGAATTTCAGCCAGCTTTCTCTTCTGTGACAATAAAAACCTAGGAGGACTTCAAGACCCTGTATCCCATAAATAAGGGTTTAATGTCATGGGCAGTCAGCAAGTATGCTGGAAGTCGAGTCAAGGTCACAAAAACTGTAGTACAGCTATAATGTATGTTTCAGAGCAGATAGCCAAGACCTCCAGATTTCTGTATGCAGATAAGACTGATTAGAACAGGACTTGGAGAAAAACAGAAAAAGCCCTTTTCTTTTCATCATGGCTCAAACTAATAAATTTAAGAAGATTGTCTTTGCACATTAATTCTGATACTCCACTTCAAGCTAGCTAGGCCTTTGCAACACGTACAAAGATCACAGCATTAGCACACTGACCACTGTAGGATTTTAGAATGCAGAAAGAGCAGTATCAACTTAGCTGGGTGTTTGCACAAGGGAAAAGTGCGCACAAAATGCTGATTAGGGCTCAATTATAGGGGAAAAATTTATGATGACTAGGATATCCTGCCTCCACCCTATCACGTAACTCTGCCTGCCTACCTAAACAAATAAAGTGTTGTATGATTTACACTCCTTGATGTTAATTAGTCTTCTTTTCATGTTTCCTTTCAAACTCAAATAAGTATTTTAAAACATGTAAAAAAGTTCATTTTTGGTTTGCTTTCATAGAAGTACTAAGTGAAATAACTCTTTCTAAAGTAAACTTTGACATTAGAAAAATGTATCAAGGACTTAAAAAACTACAGTAGCTAGTGTATTGTTGAATATTTAAATAGTGTTTTAAGGCTATGGATTAATGCTTTATATAAACTGTGCTGCAATATCCACAAGTGACGTCCTATCCAATAAATACAATGAAAAACATGTGTATGGGTGTGTGTGAGAAAGAGACAGGGAGTTAGTTATAAAAAAATGTAGTTCTTAAATAAAATAATTATATTTTAATAGATGTGAACGTGGGAATAATTAAAATGCTTATGTCAGTCTAAAATTTATTAATTGGTCTGATTTAAGATCAGAGATTCCCATATTGGCTGGGTTGTGAAGAGTCTGCACAGAGAAAGAAAATAATTATTTTCAGTAGAAACTTTGGGGTTGGGTGTCGGTAAAGAAGCTTCCTCACATTACATTCATTGGGTTTCTGGCTTCATTACCAACTGCCTCAAAAGCCAGAAAATACATGGTGAATTTAAGAAGCAGCTTGAAAAAACAGGTTCATTACAACATGATTTTATGCTTCAAAACTTTCTCAAAATTTTTTTCCTTCATAATTATTGACCGGCGTCCACCAAAATATCACACCCTGTCTTATTGATAATGATAAGTCAGTAGCCACTTCTTTGTAAAATAGTGGTTGGTTGCTCCCCAGCATCAATAAGGTATCACCTATTCCTACGTAGCAGATGAAGAAATTCCTCAGAAACTTCACGAAATTTTCACTTTAATAAACAGATTAGTGCTCCTTATAGAAAGTAGTCATTTGAAAAGGTTAAGGTCAGAAGACAATAAATAAATTGAAACATTCTAACCCTGGCAAGAAATTTTACTGCTCTATTCACAACTATTTTGATGATTTGTTACACCAGCTGTCAGTGGGTAGAGGAAATTTATCAGGTTCAACTCTCCCCACCATCAAATGTAGACTTTACAGTATCATGGCTCCCCAACTACTGTTTGGATGTGAAAGAAAGGAAGGTATTTTCAGCATCTATTCAAGTGGAAGATGACACATTTCATTACTAGGTGGATGAATATCACTAGTGATACTCACCAGGAGCATCCTGATGTCCTGACCAAAACATCGTCTTTCACCAAGCAGTTCTCAAGCTGAACAACAGCTTATTTTGATAAACCTTTCAAACGGAAGTGACGGTAGTTCTTAGGCACAGCAGATAAAGATTTATATCTTTACAAGCTCCAGTTCAATTTCAGGCTGTCAAAAACCACCTAGTTGTAACTGCTTGTAATGATTTCATATCGCATTATTCTTGAATTCCAGTAAGAAACTCTAGCTAGCCTACAAATGACTGTTTTAGGAACACAGAGAGTTCCTGCGATACCAAACACCTTTAATGCAGTAACACACCGGCTTCATTTTTATACTTGGAGACAGTTTAAGTTGCCGTTCAGAGCCTCCTAAATTTAGATACAGTTTCTGAAGTTAAAATTTCAGATTAAAAGCTTATACTTATCACCTAATGAAAACTGTACTTTGAACATTCCAGTCTTTTTCCTCATTTGACAAAACAGATTGTCCTAGGAATCCATGCAGCTTCAGCAGTGCAAAATGAGAGAAGATTAATCTTTCCATGTCTCAAGAAACAGAGTTGCTTTTATTATATTTTAGAATAGGACAGCAGTGACTTTCTCGTTACAGTGTAAGAATCAATCTTTTTACATGGTCCATGCAGTATCTCTAACATCATTGTATATATTTGTGAAATACCAAGAACAGTATAGCATTCTGTGAAATATTTTCACTATTACACTAAAAAAGTTTTTGGTTTGCTGTCTAACTGAGAAAGACATAACTAGCCGAATATCAAAACACAGCTACTGCTTCCTAACCTGCAAACATGGCTGATTACAGTCGTCTTGTGCACATACCAAAACTAATTACTGGATTGAACATTTAAGGAAACAACTACTGTACCATGTTCAAGTAGAAATAAGACTTAGCTGTTCCTGTGTTTTGATCTTTATTGGTTTCCAAGTTGTCGTTTAATCAGCACACTGCCAAAGCACTATACTGCCAGTACAGCCTAATCAAAGGCATAGTGTGAATAAAACATTAAAAAAGATTAAAATTAATTAATCAGTGAAATTAAAGCTTCTTTCCAATACAGGAATATTTAAGGTCTGGTGATGTGATTATCTTGATTATCTTTCTGGCCTCATTTCAACAATTTATTATCTCAGTTTCAGATGAAATAAATCTGAAGGGGAATAGACATCCGCTTTAACTTAGTTTGTTTTGGCATCGGGTTCAATAAAAGACTTTCATTTATGTACCATATGATTTGAGAAAACAGGTTGCAATTACTGCACAAAATATGCCATCATTGTCACTCATTAAATCTAGGCAATAATTTTTGCTTTTCATAAATCCTTAGATTCTCTTCCTCCCCTGTGAATTTGCTTCCTAATCATTCATTCATTAATGAAACCACAATTACTATAGAAATCAGAGTTTCTGAAAACCTCTAATTTAGCACATATTAAGCATTTTATTTTACAAAAAATGAGAAGACAATTTTAACTCAGGCTGGCTTTAGAGACTAAAAATAAAACCAGTTACAAAACAACTGCATTTTGCAGGACTATAATATATTCAGATAATAATTCCAAAAATTACCTATTTCAAACAACAGTACAAAAACATTTAATTTAGATATAATCTTGGAGAACTAGTCAAGTAAATGTTGTTTTAAGATCAAGGTGCTGAACATGGCTATGACACTTAGATTATATTTGGAACAACCCACGTTGCAAGTGTCTGAGTGGCATGGGTTTCTGAAACTTTACTAGTAAAACAACTGCAAAGTGAAGTTACAGAAAGTCTTACTGTAAACTACACAAGAAATATCTTCTCATCTGCCTGTCTGTTGATGCAAAAGGAGAATCCAGGGAAAAGGATGCTTTGTTTCTATTATTCCATCCAAATAATTAATTTTGACCACTCTCCCTCTTTGGACAACAGATTCTTAGCTAAGAATGCTAATACCTTTAAAGGATCTCATCCTTAAGAAAAGTGGCCTGATAGTTTCCCGTTTTCCTGATTTCAGAACAATCCTTATTGCCTGTATCCAGAGACATTATTCTGTCTGAAGCGCTACACTATTCTTAACAAGTGCGTCCCCAGCAGCGTGGCCAGCGGGCGAGGGGGGACTGTGCCCCTCTGCTGTGCTGTGGGGAGCCCCCCCTGCAGCGCTGCCTCCAGCTCGGGGGGGGCCCAACAGCAGAAGGACACGGAGCTGTTGGAGCGGGGCCGGAGGAGGGCCCGGAGATGCTGCGAGGGCTGAGCCCCTCTGCGGGGAGGACAGGCGGGGAGAGTTGGGGGTGTTCAGCCTGGAGAGGAGAAGGCTCCGGCGAGACCTCAGAGCCCATTCCAGTGCCTAAAGGGGCTATGGGAAAGACAGGGACAAACTCTTTAGCAGAGCCTGTTGTGATAGGATGAGGGGCAATGGCTCTAAACTTAAAGAGGGAAGATTTAGACTAGATATAAGGAAGAAATCTTTACAACGAAAGCAGTGAGACCCTGGCCCAGGTTGCCCAGAGAGGTGGTGGATGCCCCATCCCTGGAAACATCCCAGGCCAGGTTGGACGGGGTTCTAAGCAACCTGATCTAGTTGAAGATATCCCTGCTCATGGCAGGGGAGTTGGACTAGATGGTCTTTGAAGGTCCCTTTCAATCCAAACTATTCTATGGTTCTACGAACAAGCATTGCTATCCTGCCTAGCTAAATAACATAATGCCAGTACACAGCAAACCACTTTTCTGTTTCCACCACGACTGATATCAACAAGTGTTTGTTTGAAAAAGTTCATTTTCTTCTACACTCTCTGCATTAATTATTGTTTTTCAGACATTTCACTTCTGTTGAACTACTAACAGCAACAACAAATCTTTGTAGGTTTTGCAGAGAGGCACCATTTTGGCCAGTGTTCTGCTCACTAGATACAAGAATGATCAGGTGACAACACTGTGAACTAAGACTGAAATAAGTTAAATTAGTGCAAACAAGCTGTAAGAAACCTACTTTAGCTAATATAACATTCTTCAGATACATAAAAGCAACTACGTTTGAGATGTCTTCCATAATTTGGGTGATCCAATAAATTGTAATATCATTTTACAGAAGGGTGTAAAGAGGAGATTAGTCAACAAGACTTTAGTTTCACAAAGACGATTTCTAGAAGTAAGAACACCAAAACTCTGGCACAAATTGTCTAGGGATGCTGGAGTTCTGTGCCCAGCTCGATCTTAAATATTCTTTAGGGAAGACATATATAAATGACACTGCTTTGAGGTAAGAAAATAAATAGAGAAACTGTTGACATGCTTTGAAGGCCTACTGTCCATATCTTTCTACGATTTCTGTTATAGAAAAATAAAAGAAAAAAATTTCTTCTTAAAAGAGAAAAAAATAAAGAATCCTTCTGAGTCAGTTGCAAGAAGCAGATAAACATACAGTGTACTGGTCACCAAAGCAATGAATCAGCTTCACTTCTGTAGGGGGAACTTGGGTTCATCACAGGGTGTCCATTTCTCAGGTTCTTTTTCTAGATTTGTGTACCATGTCTCCATTTACACCATTTCTAACGCATAAACTCCAAAGAGCAGCCCAGTTTTCTGGGAGGAGCTCTAAGTCTCTGGCAACACTTAGGCATATTTTTCTGTTACTATCTGGAGAATACTGTCGTTTAAAAAAAAATAAATTATTGAAGTACCTGCTCTCTATATATCCTATTGCTAATGGATGGCCTTCCCTCAGTGATCAGCCAAGGTTTGAGACATTACGCTTATTCTATATCCATTTGCTTCAATAAATTCAATCAAATAAATTTTCACTGACCAAAATTGCAAAATTCAACCCAAGTATTATTTATTTTACTTCTATGAATTACTGACTGCAAATTTATACAGCATTAAACCAATACAACAAAAACCCCTATTATTTCAATATTTTGACACAGATTCTTTTCTGGAGGAATGGTAAGTTTAACGGTGTGCATCAGCAATTGCAAGAGAAATAAAAACATTATATGGATGTGAAATTACTTCAAAATCTAATATTACAAAGCAAGAAAATTCTAAGTAAAACTTACACTGAAAAGAAGTCTAAATACATAAAGGAAAAAAATACACAGTAAGACACTAAAATAACTTCTAGATCACATTCACACAGCTATTCTAGGCTGCACTGACATTACAGTGTTCTTTTACTTCAGTTCCTATTTTCTATAGATGCTTTCTTCTTTTTGTTTTACTTTGTTCGAGTGAAAGATCCTAATTGTCCCTACATTTAAGAGAATATATTGTAAACTAATTTAACAAAGTCAAAAAGAAATTGAAAACAGCACTTGAATTGTATACAAAACTATATCCAATAGCAGCGGTAATATTTTAATCTTTATAAAACCATACGCTGTTGAAAGAATAAGTCCCTTCATATTCCAGAATAAGAACCAGAGTTATACACAGGCTAATTGGCTTGCCAGGGGCAGAACACAGGAAACCTCAAAACAGAACTGGGAATGGAGTTGCTTACATGTAGTTTATTTTCTTGTATGATTTACATAAACCAACTGATTTTGGTAATGATTATCCTCTTTCTTTTATAAGAAGGACATCAGTTAAGCACCTTTATTATCAATAAGTCATGAAGGTTAAGCTAACTGAAAAGATTGTATATTATAAAAGACTATCCAAGTATTTCCACAGGTTTATATGGGATCAGAAATTCAGATTAAAACATCATTACATGTCATCTACAAAAGTAAGCTTCTGTGTTGACTCCTATTTGTCATACCATTCAATATCACGTTTCATAAGAAAATATTAATATTTAAAATACATTAACTGTTGATATTAAGAAGTATTACATCTCTAGTTAACTACTGCAGTTTAAGGAAAATTAAGTGTTGTTTTGGATGCCCTGACTGGAGACTCAAAGTTTCATTCAAGGCTTATTTAACTCAGTGGCAAACCCAATATAGATATCAGGACTAGTTCCAAGATCCTCTTCCAAAATTTAAAATGAAGGCTTTAATTTTCTGTCACTATCCTCAGCCTTTACAACACCACAGATGGCTTTAAAGGATCACTTACAACATGAAACATGGAACATCTGTTGAAACCACTTTGGGGACATGAAAGAAAACAATTTCTTCAAGTTTTTTGTTTTTAATATAGAACAGGTTACTTAAAAAAAACAGGGATTTTCACAGGACCAAACTATACATTTTTTCCATGTTCAATACATGTTTTTTCCATTAAATCTATGTTTGGTATTGTAATTTGTCTTTAAACAGTGCTTACAGAGATAACATTAAAAGTTGCCGTGTAACAAATGAGATTTCCTCTTATTGTGAAGAAGAAAACACTCCCTCTTAGTCACAGTTAGTGGAGAAGAGGGGGGGACACAGTTACAAGACTGTTTCTTTATTTAGTTATGGTTGCCAAATTGGACCACATTCACATTCATCAAGTATTTCAACCAAGTTCCTTTCTTAAATTGTTTCAAGTGTTTCATTTTTTGAGTATAGTTTAATTACAAGAGAGGCAGATTAACGCTGAAAGGTGATTGCAGCATCGATTTGAAAGCTCTGCTTTAAGAGAATATCGATCCTTTAAAAAGTCACACAGCTTTTTACTATGAAAATTAAAATACAAAATAATCTGAAAAAAATATATTAATTTAGAAATAAACTTTTAAGACTACGTACAGTCATAAAGTTCACCTAGAAAAGATACCATTTTAATAAGTTACACTATATTTAGATATTCCAAACAGAAGCTCCCACCATAGTCTACGTTATGAAGATCAGCACTGGAATGTTTCGCTAGTTGAAGGCAGTTCACAACATAATATTGGTTTAATTCACAAAAAGCAACTTCAACTTCTTCTCTGTTCTTTTCACCATACAAGTCCGAATTTTCATAAGGATAAAAAAAGAACCTAAAGCTCACAGGACAAATAACACTTAGCTATAACCATCGACTTAAAAATACGCTATTTGACAGAATTATGCTAACAAGATTTTGAGGAATAGTTCAGTGCTGTCTTTATGCACTTGCCAAAACCCCTAATACCGAGTTCAATTCTAATTCAAGTAAGAAATATTGGTATCTCAGTTCTGAGCATTCCCATTACCATACACAGTCACCAGGGATGTACAGGGAAAATACATGGTGTCCAATACAAATGTCCTCATATATCACCTCTCGTTTTTTCCTCACTCATCTAAGCATTAAACTACCTGCATCTGATTTCAGGGGTAAATGGCTGTGCCCCTTCCTGTTAGGAAGGGGCACACATACTCAATACTATTTTCTCTCAGCTTCTCTGCCTGACTCCCATAGCTCACCCCAGAGCAATTGCTCCCAACTGTTCTTAAACTGAAATTTGCAAACTCATCCTGGGTTATGAATAGAGACTTCTGTCTCTATTCAAAAAGTTGGGAGGGAAAAAAGGGTAATTTTTATCAGTTGAACGCATAAAAGCATCACCTTCTCTAAACTCCTATAACTCACATGGCTATGAAGTTTTACAATTTCATCATATCCCTTTCTAAAACAGTCTACCAACATTTTCTTGGCATGCTTCAGAAGGTGACCAACTTCTTTTTTTTTTTTTTTTTTTTAATTAAACCAACTGTCATTACACTCCTGTGACCAATTCGGTTTTTTGGCTTTCATTTGGAAATTATGTCTGCTGCCTCTTTTGACCAGTAAGGGGCTGAAAGGCAGTACATAAATATATAACAGGCTACCAAACAATGCAAAAATCACTCGTCTGATGACCCAGCAGAGAAAGAAAAAAGCATCACGTGCCACTTCTATTTGACTCTGAGATGAGTCAATACTCTCAAAGCTTCTCTGTCCCTGAGCGCTGCCAGGACTCCACTTTGAAGCATCAGCTTTGAATTCTGGAGCACCGTGAAGGAAGAACCAAGCCCTGGGTAAAGGCAAGGAGAGCTTTAAACCGCTCTGGGAAGCAGCCACCTTTGGTCATGTTGTGCCACCAGGACACCAGATATCAAACAAGAAGATGTCATAGTGAGTCATTTTTACGTCTCCTCCTGCCCTGTAGTTTCTGCGGGAGCAACAATGGCAGCGCAGAGGGGTCCAGGTATCAAACAGAATAAAGCAGGAGTATGTTGTTACGTCCATATAACTCCTGCCTCGCTATAAGCCTAACCTAAAGCCTCTTCAATTTGATTAAAAGGATTTTATTTACTCTTTTGTAAGCGCCATGACTGGAATTATGGAACCAATGCCAATACTTTGGGGTCATTTTTCTAAACACACATACAGACGAAACAAATAGTTCAGAGTGGAAGAGCCTCTCAGCGTTAATAACATAATCAGTAGGCTTATTAATAAATGCCAACTTATTTGCAGATCTTTAAGTAACATGCTACACTGGTATCTCATTTGGCACTGGTGGACCACCAATGTGCTTTCTCTTTGTGATCTCTCCCCAAAGCCTACAGAATACTACAAGCTCTTCTTGTGAACAGTTAAACTTGAATGTGTTCCAAACTAAAAATAATGGTTTTCCCTCTTATAGAAAAAACAGAATGCTGGTAATACCTCCAGCAGTCAGAGTCAAGCCAGGCTGCTACAATCTGTTTAAATAATTTCATAGCACATTATCATAGTTAATTAAAATGAAATCCTTTTTACATGGCAGCATCTAGCACATTAGCCAAACAAATTATTACATGATATGCACTGAACACCATGAAACCACAAAACATTTTGGAATATGCTTGGGTGCCGGAATGTCGTATTAGGTTATCACTTTGACAGCTAGTTTACATTCAGCTGCTTCTCATTTGGAGGTTGTTTTTTGACATTACATGACAAAATCAAAATTGTCCCTCAAGCTTTCCCTACAATATCATGAATAGTCTGACCCTTTAGCACCATATTGTTTTAACCAAATCAGACAACCGTATGTGGATTTGCTTTGGTTTATGATAGGTAGCTAGTATTTGAAGACCTGCTATTTATCAAGAATATGAAGCGACTGAACAGGGACGTAAACACATTCTGAGAAGACTGAAAATATTTGAAACAAAATTTCTAATTCACCCTTATTTCTCATCACCATCTGTACCTGAACAATGAAGCTGATCTAAGAAGCCCAGTTGTTAAAGACAATGCACTGGATACAAAGCTCCGAAATATAACTCATGAAATCTTTCATCTGTTTTGAAAGAGGTGCAGATAAACTGCATTTCTGTAAGTGCAACAGTACGAGTTTCAGTGATAGCTTTGTGATACGCCTGCTTTAGTTCACTGCAGAAGAACAAGACTACGTCTAATCTAAATATTTCATTTCTAAACCAGTTCAAGTAAATATTTTTCTCTACAGAATGCTGGTAAGATTGTGTGAATGAGACTCAATGATACTAAGAGAAAACTTGACAGAGTAAAAAAAGTGTATATTTTTATGGCTAGGAACATGCAGTTTTCCACCTTTTGCAGTGTTCCACCCCACTTCTTTCACTTATTTGAGAGAGTTCAACTCTATGTTGAGGTAATTGCCCTAAATATACACACCACAGCACCCTTCAGCGTAAGGTAAAGAAACTTTAAATGAGTTTGGCTATCAGAAATAGTCACACTAGCAGATACCAGAAATTGCATGGGGTTCATGTGAGTCCAGATCTTTCTTTCCTTAATGCCCCTTCAGTCCACCATACTGCCAACTGCTTTGGTTATTTCTTTACTTTCTCATGCTCTTGGCTTCATTCTTGTTTCCAGGCACAGTAGTGAGTCTAGAATGAGCAAAAATAAAGACTTCAGGATCAAAAGGTCAATCTAACGGTTCTAATGTAAGCCCCATTAGAGAAGCTGTAACTTCTAACCCACGTACTGATGGTGCAAACAGGCTGTAAATGCAACGTGCCCCTACTTGTATGACAAAAAAAACCCAAAAAACCACAATAAAGCTTTCATAGCTATTTCCTTCAAAAAAGTCTGAAAAATACAATCTACCTCAAGTACCTTATTGTAGAGTTGTTTCCCAGAAGATTAATTTTAATATTGTTAGAGAAAATCTTTCTCATATTAAGCTATTGCATATGCTCCACCCAGTATGTAAACTACACTGAAGAACACAAGAGTGTGTACATTTTTATGTGCTTGAGCTTTTCAGTCATCTATTATTTCTAACAACCAGAAAGAGCCCCTTCAAGCTTTCATCGATTGGAAAGCCTGCTGTTTTCTTTGGAATCAGATTCAAAAGACATCACTTGGCACATAACCCCTGACAAGCACCAGCTAATCCGTCAACGTGACAACACAAATGAAATTGAAACCCTACTGTCCTCACCATCACACTATGAAACCTGCAGGTTAGAACCAGATGATGTTCTCATACACTTTCCCTGTGTGCAGTTAAATATAATGAGAGGCTGCATCCAACTTAAAAAAAAATTCGAAAGGGGTGAGTGGAAATCAAAGCACATGTCTACACCTTGGGAAGTAACAATTTTCCTTTAATTAGATCACAAGGTTACATGGGTACACCAGAATAAAGTTTTATATGGTCAAGCTTTTGATTACCAAGAGCAAACCTTATTCTGCTGGAGTCTAGTAGAAAAAATACAAAGGGGATGTATGGCATTAAATCACATATAACTGCCAGGCAACCTTGTTCTGAAATTTGTGGAAGTGATTTGCATTATCTTTCTTACAAATATGCTTCATGGTATAGATTTTTGCACACTTCTAACTTGTGATATAGAAAGATTGAGGAAAAAAAAATGTAATTGGGGAAAATCCAGCTATTTTTTTAATCTGGAAGTCAAGTCAATATACAGTTAAGAAAAAAAACCTACATGGAAAGACAGGAACAATACAATCAACAAAAAATAAATCAGTGTACAAACAGAAACATAAGAACGAACAGATGAGTAATTTTTCAGATTTTAATTAATTTTATGTACTCCCTCAAGTATTACATGAAGTAATGTACGAGTGTCACTCCTACATTAATTGTCTCTTCACCAGATGAAAACTGAAAGGCAATTTTTTTTTTCTAGATTACACAAATTCACCAACTGTGACTCATGTTCTAATTGCTAAACTGTAAAAATCCCCGTCTTCCAAAATGCGTGCCCTAAATTGAACAAAAAAAAACCCCAAAACATTAACAAGATGATGGAAA
This sequence comes from Pluvialis apricaria, assembly GCA_017639485.1. Lineage (NCBI taxonomy): Eukaryota > Metazoa > Chordata > Aves > Charadriiformes > Charadriidae > Pluvialis > Pluvialis apricaria. The sequence continues at coordinate 2,607,690 of CM030010.1, read as the reverse complement.
CCTTTTTTTATAGCATATAAAAATCCATTTTACTATAATCCTGATCATCTTATTTGAATATCCATTTATATACCAACGTTGAATACATGCAGATATTTTTGCCTGTATACAAATAACTGAACAATGCAGAAAGAACTGGTAACTTTTTTTAACCAAATACCATTAGGTTGGGTCTTTAGGTGTGTTATAGGTTCTATACCTACAATGCGCATATATGTGTGTGTGTGCACTTATGTAACATGCATTTGTTCTGTTAGTACCTCCAACCTGCAAATCTGAAGACTATTCTAAAAGCTATTGTGAGATTTTCTAATTCCTTGAGCTAAACCACAGCACAGTGCATCTTTCCTTCCTTTAATATATAAAAATCTGCCATGCTAATGTTTTTCTGAGTATACCTCATTTCTATTTACAAATGGTTGGATTTCCCTCTCCTCTTCCTTCAACTTTGTTAAATACATTTTCTTTGCAAGAATCTTCTCAGATTGTATTTCTTTCTAGTGATGATGACTAAACAAGCTATTTTGCTGGCAAGGTGTCCAGTTACCAGACTTGACAAACTCTCACCCATTCACTTCTATCCTGCCAAATCTCAGCTTTACCACCATAACTCTTTGTGCAACTGCTCTCCAACACATAACCATTAAGTGATCTGGTTAGAGACCTACAATAAAACAAGCATGGGTAGAACACAGCCAAGAGCAAGAAGAGACGGGGAGAAAACCAGACTCGAGACAACCTACGCAAACTCATCATCTGGTGGGAAAACCAATTAAATCTCAGAATTACTAAGGATTATAAATGTAATTCTAAATCAGATAGTATCTATTAAACACCAAAACTGCAAACATTAATTATATTATCACCATAACCAAAGCAATGCACATGAAAATTGTCTCCTAGGGGATGGGATAAGCATTTTCACTCAAATATTTGTCTTTCACATATATTGTGTTGAATAAGAAAAAACTCAACTATTCTTGAAGATAATCGTTCATAACATTTTGCTTAAAGTGACCAAAACAATGCCATAAAGAAAAAGTAACCAAATCACAGCGTCCAACAACAGCTAACATTGCTCAGATTATCATAAAAATTATCAACATTAGAAACAGACAAAACAGAAGCAAGAGAACAGAAGCAGCATATTGGTGTACTTATTAAACCGGTGAAATTCAAATACTTCGTAGCCTTAAGCTTAACATTTTCTAATTTTTGCCAAACTATGGAACCCGCTTTCTGTCATATAAGAGTTACAGCTGTAGACCACACCAGAGAAGGAAATAAAAGAAGCACAGGGTTTTTAGCAGATACCCTGTAGCTCTTTGGTCTATAAGAGAATATTGCACATTTTAAAGTGAAAAAAGGAACTACCTGGAAACTTCCTCCTCCCAGTCACTGGAAAGGAAAGGCACTTTATAGCTCATTCTTCATATAATCCAGTGTCTGATCCCAGCTGACCAGCATGTGTCTGCAGACAATTTGCACAATGCATACCCTGAAGTGTAGTAGCTAAATGCACCACCTGATGGTCTGAAAAGCCTGAGTGAAGCTTTGGCTGGTGCACATTTGTCACAGGTGAAATTATTCTATTGATGAAATCAACCTTTTTGTAAACAGTGGAAGTTTGCTAGAGAGTGTAAGCATATCACCACTGCCTCTGGGTTTGGTACATCATCATTAAAACAGATATTTTCATCTTTCATTTTTACAAGTTTACTTTTTCTAAGAACCCCTGTAAGTTACAGAAATCCAGCCCAAGCCCCGCTAATTAGTTTTAGGTTTCTGGAATGTTGGGTTTTGTTTGCTTGTTTTTAATGCCTCTCATTCTCACAGATCTATGTACCATTTAATTTGTCTTTATTGAATGTATTTTGTAATCTTATTTTCCCACTCAGGAGTTGACAAAACTCTTCCAGCAGCAGCAGCTGCATTTCCAACAACTACCAACATTAGTAGTTAACACTTTTAACTCGGTACCTTCCCACATTTCACTTCAATACATTTAGTGATGTACATACCACAGTTATAGAAGGTCCTCCTCTAACCCGAATTCTTTGGAGGTTCCCCCAAAGTTACAACTTTGCTTATCTCTACAATGGCCCATTTTTCTTATTAAATTACATTTTCCTCTGAGCCCTGCAGCAGAGATCAAGAACCAAGAGTTTATTTTGGATTAGTATTTCAAACACCTCTCATTTAAGATTACATTGTTTTAACCTTTAAAAGTGTTTGAATATAATGTGAAAGCTCAGGCACCACATCTAGTTTCTGTGCCCATGTTTGTTTTACGCTAAATCCAAACCAACTGACTGCTAGAATTAATCTTGGCTTACATGTATGTACATTCATTAATGAAGAAATAAAGTATACCCAACGTATATTTCAGTTGGCAAATAACAATTTTCACCTAAACATAGTGAAGTTTCTGGGGAGGTCTCCAGTTCGTTCAAAAGCTTTCATTGTTTTTGCAGCTGACACTACTTCTGTCTACCCATGTAAAGAAATTTCCCATCTCAAGGGATTTCAATTTGGCACAAGAAAAGAGAGTTTGCATTAGTTGCTGTGCTTGGGCTTTTTCTCCCTCTGTACAAAGTTCATAAATCTATAAATTTTAAGCGACAATGTAATGTCAAAATTCTAGCAACCTTACAAAAATGGAATGCACAAGCTTTTAACTGAAATATAATACTGTGGTGGGTTGACCCCAGCTGGCAGTTACACCCCTACCCAGTCGCTCACTTAGTCCCTCCTGGTGAGATGGGAGCAAAAGCAAGAAAAACCCAGGGGTTGAGATAAATACAGCTTAAGAAGTGAAGAAAACCCAAACAAACAAAAACCCAAGTGATGCAAAGGCAGTCAGTCACTCACCACCTCCCACCAGCAGACTGATGCCCAGCCAATCCCCTGGCAAAGGCTACCTTGGAAAAACTCTCCGCTGCCAGTTTTATTGCTTAGCGTGACGTTGTATGGCATGGATATCCCTTTGGTCAGTTGGGTCAGCTGTCCCCTCCATACCTGCTGCCTGGGGCGGGGGGACACAGAGTAAGAAACAGAGAAGTGATAAGCAATAGCAAAAATGTCGGCATTATCAACACTGTTTTGGTCACAAATCTAAACTGTAGCACCATATGGGCTGCTATAAAGAAAATTAATTCTGTCCCATGAAACCTAGTACCGATACTAAGAATGAACAAAAGGTATGTTTAACCACAAGAAGAAATAACAAAGTATGAATTTAGAAAACAGACTGACAGTATGTTTGTCTTAACATTGTTCAAAATTAAGTCACAAGTGTCTTCAGAAAGTGTTTCACTATTGATACACTTGCAAGACTAAGGTTCTGCGCACAGCCATTTAAGAAACACGGCCCTTCTAAAGTTAACCCATTTAGTAGGCTCACCTCAGGCCTTGCCCACCGGCTCACCTGGGAGCTATCATTTGGGCTTTGTTAATAGGAAAATTGGTTAAAATGGCAGTTACAGCTGGGATGCAAATGAATCAAGCCCTAACATAAAGCTACACCACGGGAATGTTTAATCTAAATCAGTCATAGAACTCGTTCACTTTGTTTCAAAGGACATTTGTATACTTCATCAAAGGAAGTGCTTATAATGTACAATCATTTTTATTTTAACATTTAATACCTATAAAAAGTAAATGACTGGAAGCAGGAAAAGAGGACACAATACAAACCTCCTGTCCCACCAGTGACCTCTCTCATGAGTTACAGCTACTGCCGTCTGCAGATGTCAGCGAGAGTTTATTCTTCATGCTCCTTCATCCCAAAGCAGTGCCCAAATGCAGAACGAAGGGGGAAACCACGAGTGGCAGCACTGCAGGCACTGAAGCCTGCACACCCCTGAGCCAGCTGAAACCAGCCACATTCCCAGTCTATTGAGATCTAAACTATCCTTCACTTCAACTTAAAACAAAGTTGGGGCAAGAACCTTGCCTTTGTCAAAGCACGCAAAGCATAGCTGCGTCACAATCAATAACATTTAAAACAAGGTTTTCTCAAAGGAAAAGGAGTTTGTCTATATAACTCACATTTTCTCAGAAAAAAATGTCTTGAAAGTGAACTGATTTTAGCAACTCATGTCCTTGATGTTACATACAACCATTTCTGATGGGCAGTGGGTCAGGTTTCTTCCCATTTCCTACGTCCAACAGAGGACACGTGGAAGCACAGCTGGCTCTGGACAGAAAAACTGAGCAGGTTCCACATCAAACTGGGAAGGCAGACACCAGCTGGAAAGAGACAGTCACTGAGCCAAAGCTCACGGAAAGGACTGATGCACACGCGGCCACTGAACGAACCCGTGCTATCATCACAACCAGAAAATGTTTAGACAGAAATCTCAAATCCATGACAGCAAGAGAAACACTGCAATAATATGCTTTTTTTGTTGTTTTTTCTTAGAGTTGAAAAATATTAGAAAGCATATAACTTTATATCAGCCTTGAAAACTCTGAGTAATGAATAGAGAACTGTGTAATATGTAGATGCTGATGGTTGTCCTTTAAATAGACCTGCTCTTTTCTTCCATGAGAAAGCTTTGAATTAGAGACATTTGATACATCTAAAGATGTCAAATAAAACTGTACATTTTAAAGGTGGTACAACATAACACAAGCATCAAAAACCTGAGAACTCCTTCAGTGGCCAGTTGATTGATCTGAGAATAAAAGTAATCTTGAAATTAAAATAGCAGGCAATCCAACCACTCTGTTTTCACACTTTATCCTTGCTAGCAAAGTTAATTTCTGAAGCACACACTGGAACATACTTATAAGTATTTATCTTCAGGCTTCTAACAATGCAGAGCTGCGACAATTAAAATCATAGAATCACAGAATGGTTTGAGTTGGAAGGGACCCTAAAGATCATCTCGTTCCAACCCCCTGCCATGGACAGGGACACCTCCCCGCAGCCCAGGGTGCTCCAAGCCCTGTCCAACCCGGCCTTGAACACCTCCAGGGATGGGGCAGCCACAGCTTCTCGGGGCAGCCTGCGCCAGGGGCTCACCACCCTCACAGGGAAGAATTTCTTCATAATATCTAATATGAATCTTCCCTCTTTCAGTTAAAACCATTCTCCCTCATCCTATGGCTCCCTCCCTGATCCAGAGTCCCTCCCCAGCTTTCCTGTAGTCCCTTTAGGCACTGGAAGGGGCTCTGAGGTCTCCCCAGAGCCTTCTCTTCTCCAGGCTGAACAAGCCCAACTCTCCTATTCCTTCACATTGGCTTTATTCCATGATCCTTTCATGTAGATTACTTAATTATCACTTAACCTCTTGTCGGAAACAACTCAGTCATTCCCATGGAAGGACTGATTATTTTGCATTTCTCTGCATATGTATCTTCAGTGTTGACCATCTTAGTCCTGTCCAGTTTGTATTGTATTTTTTGCTTTTTGGAGAAAAATTTCACCCAACAATTAAAAAAAAAGAGAGAAAAAATGAGACATATATACATATTCTGAACAAACACCTCTGGGAAAGGGTTTTAGAGTACCATCACTGTAACTGATGTAGTAGGCTTTTGTTTCATGCTTCCAATAGGTCTAGTAGTGTTGGTCCTTGTCTTACCCATCTTCCACAATTCCTTGCAAAACGACCTTGCCTTCCCACTTTCAGACATTTGCACCTAATGCCAGGCCCTTCAAGCTCTTAATTATACACATGATAGCCGCCTGTAGTTATCAAGGTCAATGTGGAGCAGCGAGTCACTCTCAGTAGTGCAATCTCTTTGAAATACATGGGGTACGTGAATGACTCCCCAATATTGCACTTTCACAAAGATGTTGTTACGAAAGAGGAAGAACAGCTCTGAAGCACAATAGCTGATAATTTTCACATAATAATAGTTCTTCTGCCCCCAGCATGTCTTGGTTGGCATCTATGGGGGAAGGAAAATATTCTTTAACACCAGGATATCCCAGTGCAACACAGTCATACAAAACACAGTTGCTCTGCACACATCCGGTGCCAAAAAGTGAAAAGGCTTTCAAAGTGAAGGGTTTCAAAGTTGCTGTGAAAAAACACAGTGCGATTATTTTTAAAAATGGGGAAATAAACTGTTCAGGTTTTCTATGGAAATGATGCTGTAATTTTGTTTAGTTTTTCACCTTTTTTTTTTTTTTTTTTTTTGTGGCACTGTGGTCAAGTAACTCCACTGCACTGTTCCCATTCTCCTGAATAAAAAAATTTTTTAAAGGATTTAGTGAGAAGGAGAGAAGGGAAAAAAAGAGACACCTTTACTCCAAAAAAGGTGGGAACCAGTCTGTGCTAGCTGACATCCAGCTGCTCTAACATTGAATTATGTGTCACTCCCAGCACTGGTTTATTAAGGCTAGATTTGTTGCAAGCAACTAGTCAAAACTGTGCTATGTTTCCCACTTACTTCAAATACAGTCCCAAACGTTTACAAGAACACACAGTCTATCCCAATGTTTATTCATCCGCTTTTTACAACATGCCATAATAAAAATGTTCTATTGCGGTTTCCAGAGTCAGAACGTTTTCTGTCAGACTTGCAAAAGCAGATGAATTCAGATTGTAGCCTAAAAAAACCCAGAACAACTACTTATTTTTGATTTATGTGACTTTTCTATCCAGGTTCTTGAGACAAAAGGGCACAGGCTCAGACCAGAGGATCATCCAGACAAACACCCTCTTTTTCAGAATTAACTAAATGTCTGTGAAGAGTATATAAATGAAGCAAGCAAATAGTGGTATTTCCCCTGAATACGCTCCCAAATCTCCAGCTAACTTGCAACTTAGAGGCTTCCTGCACCAGAGGTGACATCTTTGCCTTTGACGGATTTTCCTTGAGTGAACTTAGCCAGCTTACCCTTCAGCCTATACAGATTTTTGTCATTTAAAAAAGTTTGCAGACAGCTCAAAAGGTGGGGCATAACCAATCACCATGCCCTACTGTTCATTTTTTGAGTTTTTTTCCCAAACCTTGAGGCAGACATAATGCAAGAATTACTAATTTTATATCACATGTGTTACTTGTTATTACAAGTAAGATGCCTTGTTATTCCACAAATGTAATTTAATAAAAAACACATAGTATAGCTGTTGCAGATATATTATTATCTTAAAAAAAATAAAATTACTGGAATTAAGATGTTTTTATTTCAGTACCTTCAACTCATTCATCAAGCTCCCTTTGGCAAGAATTCTTGTATGCCTTACATTATCCCCCTGCAAAATGGGGATGAAAACCCCCCTACTTCGCGACAAAGTAATAATCCAAATAGTTCAGCAGTAAAGTGCATGGGTGTGCGTGCACACACACCCACTAGAGTTTTGATAGAGGACACAACACACTATAAACATTTTACTCTTTTTTTTTTCCTGTCTTGCCTATTTTCTAAAATTTTGGACTGGCGGATACAACTTGTAAGTTGGAAAATGTCACTAATAAGTGTGAAGTGTATTATTTTAAAGTGTGCTGTATTGCACCAGTGAAAGAGACTGTGTGAGCTGAAATCTGTAGGCTTGTGGCTAGGGCTTTTAGGGCTTTTAAAGCAGTTGCGCCAACAAAAAAGCAATCCCGTGTGAATGCCCTCCCCTTCCCAGCCCCTCTCCTCCCAAAGAGGAGAGCTACAACCAGCCCACCTCTTCCAGCGATGGAAGAGCTTGGGAAGACAGAACCATTGGCATCATCAAACCTGACCTCGCAGCTAGTTTCTGGGAAAAATAACCCTCCCTACACTGGACAGCGTTTATTTCTAAGAACGTAGCGTGCCCGTCGTGAGTAAGGGAAAGGAAGCGGTTGCTCTTACAACTTTCGAAAGGGGAGCACAGCTGTCCCTGCAAGCTTGCTCTACTGCTGCACCGGCATGGCCCCAGCCTTTCCTAAGGATCGCCTGGAAGGCAGCTGTGCAAAAATAAGCTGAGACCTTGGGCATGGGGAAATGCAACGCTGCCGTTGCTTTGAGTACAATTTATTTTGCCTGGGTTTGGGGTTTTTGCGGGGTTTTTTTTGTTTGTTTTTAAGGAAAAAACTGACATAGAGAATTCTGGGTGCTGTTGCTATCCCAACGTGGTTTGATTCCAGTTGGGCAAAAAAACGCAGGCCATTTACAAAACACATAGGCAACAGAATCATAGAATCAACGAATCATAGGATGATTTAGGTTGGAAGGGACCTTGAAGATCACCTAGTTCCAACCCCCCTGCCATGGGCAGGGACACCTCCCACCAGACCAGGTTGCCCAAGTCCCCATCCAGCCTGGCCTTGAACACCTCCAGGGATGGGGTCTCAACACCTTCTCTGGGCAACCTGGGCCAGGGCCTTACCACCCTCACAGTGAAAAATTTCTTCCTAATGTTTAATCTAAATCTCCCCTCTTCCAGTTTAAAGCTATTCCACCTCATCTTATCACTCCATGCCCTTGTAAAAAGTCCTTCCCCAGCTCTCCTGTAGTCCCCTTTAGGTACTGGAAGGCCGCAATGAGGTCTCCACGGAGCCTTCTCTTCTCCAGGCTGAACAGCCCCAACTCTCTCAGCCTCTCCTCATAGGAGAGGTGCTCCAGCCCTCTGATCATCCTCGTGGGCCTCCTCTGGACACGCTCCAACAGGTCCATGTCCTTCTTATGTTGGAGGTTCCAGAGCTGGATGCAGTACAGAAAAGGATCTGGATTAAAGTGGGTTGTTTAGAAACTTTATAATGAAGGTGCTATTGCAGGAGAGTAAGAGGCTGAGTACAACACAGGCGTGCCCCTCTGTGTTTGTGCTGTAGTCGTGCCTCCACCAGCATGTGGCTAAATCCTGTCTTTTGCCTAAAAGTTTCTTGGCAAAGCACTTGAAGTTGGTTTAGACTGCTGTGGTCTCTGCAGCCCCAGAGGTGTAATGATTTAAAGGGCCCAAAAGTCTGCCTTGAGAAGGGAAGAGCTTAAATAATGTCAAGTTAGAACTAAGAAGAAAAATCACACCAGAAGTTGCCCGCATCCGTGTCAAAGTGTCTGGCACTCTGTGTTCACGAAGCAGGCCAATTCAGAAAATACTTGATATATTCCTAAACGATTCCTGGGCAATCTAAGCTATAATGAAACTCCATTCTTTCCTGGCAGGATCCTTAAGGAAAGAAACCATACAGCTACCACCTGCCCTCCTGAAACGCAGCAAGTCTGAGGTCTCCTACATCAGCAAAGATCAACCAAGTCCAGTAAATTCCATGTGTTCTAGAGCAACATACATAAACACAGCTGACAGGATGCATTGGAAGTCTGGATAGCACTAAGTTTATACCTGCACTTGAGGCTGCTTAGTACTTTTTGCTGCAGCTGCTTTGCAGGACGCTGCGTTTCAGAGGCAGCCAGAATTTTAAGCGAAGGTTAGGCTCCCGTGTCCTCCCCATGGGTGGTCCTCGTCCTCCTCAGGCTGACAGACAGAGCTGACATTCAGGAGGTTCTGTGATTTCATTCTCCCTCCTCTCCCCCTCCCTGGACTTCTTTCTTTCATTCCTTCTCCTCCTCTTTTTCCCTCCATTCTCTCCTGCCCCAAAATCAGCTGTATCCGGCTATAAACATTAATTCTTACAAGCAGTCTACATTGGGTTGTAAGCTCCCTGTGTTCTTACTGGCGGCTATTCCGAATGCTAGCCAAATAGCTTAATTTAAGAATTACAACATCTGCATTTGTATACTGGAGGACTTTCTAAAGAGATAAAGCAGGAGGCCAAATTCTGATCTCACTTATGTCACTGAATAACTTCCCTGACGTTAAAAAGAGTTGCTGCAGACTTTCCTCCAGGGTGGCTGAGGGCAGGATTCGGCCATGTGCTTTAGCTGGGCGCTGATATTTGCTTCAAACACATCATGAGAAAAGGAAAATAATTGATGCTGGTATTCCAAATATTTGCTCCCTGTGAATGCTCGGAGTGTGAATTCCATCTATAGTGTGCCTTAATTTCTATGAAAAACTGCGTTTTATTGTTTCTCCATTCCCAAATCTACATCTTTAATAGATGGGAAATTGCATGAATATCTCCCTACACTGGCCTTTTCAATTTACAAGAATAGTATTTACAATTCAAAAGAATAGCAGGAAATGTCTAATAGACTTAGCACTTGGTCTCTAGGAAACGAGAAATACCATGCTAATCACTGAAGGCTGCACCTTAACTATATTAAAAGTGTTTAAGCAAGCATGAGAAAGTTTGTACTTTTTTGTGGGCAGTAGTACTCTGAGCAGACAAATGCAGATATTAAAAGAAAAATAGATCTGAAATCATTAACTTTATAAGTTGTAAACGTATGAGCAAATCGTATTCTTCTGTTGTGGGCTCAAAAAGAAAAATCAGTGAGCTTAATTTGCACAAAAATTCTGAAAGAATGTCTTGGATATCTTGAAAATGTTTATGTTCTTTTTAAAAAAAGAACTTTTCCATATCAAATATGTAGTCCACAGGTAAAATACCAAAAAATGTTTAACTTCAGCCCTGCAAATCCTAGTAAAATGAAACTGATGCGTTAAAGTATTCAGACAAATTGTACTCCAGTGTTGTCATGGTTTAGGCAAACCAGGACAGTTGTATTTTTATTTTTTAAAAAAAGCAGTAACCTTGATTCACAGCACGAAGATTCTGAAAATGATTTTACAAATCCTAAAACTAACACCTTTTAAAAAAAGGTTTTCATACCAAATACATTGTTTACAAGTAAAATAGCAAAATAAGTTAAACTTCAGCCCCAGAAATTCAAGTAAAAACTAAAAGCCAGATCAGGTGCTATCATTTTCATGCACTTTTACCAATACAAACATGTGTTTGACCGACTTATCCATGGAAATGTACCTCTGCAGTCTTATTTTCTGCTGCTTGCCCTTAATGGCCCATATATAACAGCATTAGACTCCCACAGGTGTACTGTCTAAACAGAAAATATAATGCTCAGTCTGAATGAGAAATAAAAACATTCTTCATTTACTTGCTTTGGCAAACAAGAATAGAAAAAATTTTTATTGTCAAGACAAAAAATTCACTGTTGAACACATGAACTGCATGAACACACATGGAGAAGACCCACCTAACAACACAGGCACACCATCTTTACAGGGTCAGGCTGCTGGATCAGCAACTTCCCAGCTAAAATTACACACAGAATTGGAAAATAATGCAAAATTACAGAGATAACACATTATAAAAGTAGAACATTTAACACTAAAGGTAACAAAAGGAACAACAATGATCATCATTATCTGTTTTGAAAGTTTTCCAGAAAAAAAAATCCAAAGCACGGATAATGCATTTGATACTCATATCACAGACACCGATAACGCAAGTATCATCACTGTATTTGATGGTTCTACAGACCCAAACTACATCTTCCACCCTGCACAGACTCAAGGCTGTATGAAGTAAAGTATGTGAAAGAAAACTTTAGAGCACTTTCACAAGAATCTGCTGATGTTGATAGGTTCCCACAGAATCTTCACAGAATGGTTTAGGTTGGGAGGGACCTTAAAGATCATCTGGTTCCAACCCCCCTGCCATGGGCAGGGACACCTCCCACCAGCCCAGGTTGCTCCAAGCCCCTGTATGTATCAAATATACTGATGGCATACCATCTCTAAGTCTCCAAAAGTGAAACACAGACCACATTGATTCCTTCATCGGTCTCTGGTTGACACTATAGGAAGTTTCAAGCTTCTCCACAGAGTGGTCAGGCTTGGAAGGGACCTTAAAGAGCACCCAGTTCCAACTGCCAGAGCAGGGACACCTACAGCAGGTTGCAAAGGACAGCGTCCAGGCGGGTTTGGGATGGCTTCAGAGTGGGAGACTCCCCCACCTCTCTGGGCAGCTGTGCCACTGCTCTGCCACCCGCACAGGAGAGAAGTTCCTCATGTGTAGATGGAACTTCCTACGGTCGAGTTTGTGCCTGTTACTTCTGTTAAAGTGCTCTAGGTATGCAGGGGGAAAAAGCTGATGGAATTGACAGTTTCAAGCAATAGCCACTGCACAGGGGTGGCAGTTCTGCCCCTTAGTAGCCATCTCGCCTTGTTCTGATTGCAAGTCACTGTTAAGAAGCCCTTCAGGATTTTCAAAACACTTGACCTATTCTCTTCATTTTCAACACATGCACAAAAGATTTAAAAATTTTTTGTGGGTTAAATTTGTGCTTGGTTTTGGCTTTGCCATATCAGCCTCCTTCCTACGACTCATCCGCATAATTAATCATAGCAACCTGTGGGAGCAGCAAAGAGGGAAAAGACTTCTAGTAAGAACATATAGGACTGACACAAGCTACAAAAATAGCCAAATAAAGGGAAGAACAGCTGCCTTGCACACAGTTCACATCACAAGTCCTCCCCCTTCTCTTCAGGGGTGATAAAGTGGCAGATGTCATATGGGAAGGGATTAAGTAAGACTGTGGGATAGACATCACTAACAAAACTGCTAAACCCAACTTGAAATTAAAATTCACAACGTGTGCACCAACACAACCAGGGAACGGAAATCGCTTGGAGTAACTGTGCAATTTTCACTTCAGCCACAAGAACCTGAAGCGCTACAAAGGAGTCTGTATCCACCATAATAAAATCTTCCAGATTGAGAGTATTGCAGTCCAAACTAAAGACGGCTCAACCAGTCAGGGCCAGAAAGTATTGTGCATGTAACCACTATTACTGTAATTTTAGCTTAAATGGCAAGTTTTGGTTTTCAGTTCAAGAAAATCAGCCCAAGTACAAAGAGGCTTGAACCACACAATTTTGTAATGGGAAAACTCCCGCATTTGAGATCAGGTACTACCAGCTGAGCCCTAAGTCCTATTTAACAGTTCACAGCATCATGTTAAATAGCATCTTTGGTGTAGACAGCTAACGTATTTACCACTTGGCAATATCTTGCAGCCTGAAGGTCTTCTTTTAAAAGACGTTTGTGAAGAATGGCCACTTAAAATAAGCAGTGACATGTAGATGCAGACAAGGAGTGCCACCAACGCTGTGGAGCCTCCTTAAAAGCACCAGAACTTGGGCTAATGGGACACCCTGAGATACCTGACCTAATGTAAAAGGTGGCCCTACTTTGAGAGGAGGCTTGGGCCTCCTGAGGTCTCCTTCACCTTGAATTATTCAGGGATTCCATGACTTAAAGGCGACACATTTTATTATTGCACCAACATCAAGTTCCTAAGCTACAGGAATCACAGGCTTGTTTAGGTTGGAAGGGACCTTTTGAGAACATCTAGTCCAGCCCCCAAGAAACTTTACCTTCTGGTAGTTTTAATGATGCAGATATCATTTACAGATGTTTTACCATTTATATAAACCTTTAAAAATCAAAGGATTTCAACTTTTTTCCACTTTTCTCATAAGTACATGCAGTATTTTTAAGCAGTCTTAAATAGTGTCTTAAAGAAAAGTCTCTTCACAGCTACACTACATCACTAAATAGTCCTAATTCCACTGTAAGATACATACTCTTCAAGGGCTTATTCTATTAGTAAATGAGATTCAAGTTCATACTCAGAAGATTAGCCCTGATTAATACATGTTACAGTAATTATGCAAACATATTTACATCTTACAGTAATTATAAAACCAATGATTTCTTAAATAAATCCATAAATCCCAAGCTGGTAAACTGCTTTATTTCTAGCTGCCTCAAAAAAGAAGGAAACAGAATCAGGAAACAAACCTTCCCTTAAAAAAAAAAAAAAAAAAGTGTAACAGCATCATTAGATTTTGTGAAATTCTGCTAGCTATGAAATATCACATGCATTCTGGAAAGCAATTCAACTCACACTAGGTCACAACTGAAATAGCCTTCTAAATTATGGCATTTATTATTTTGACTCTTGGTAGAAAATGATGGTTAACCTATGGCCTTGGGATTATTTCATTACAAAGAGAAACGTCTGAGCAATTGCTTGTAACAAAAATCTGATATTTCTGGGGTTTTCATCTTGTTTATCCTCTGCAATGGCAGTTTGAAGCTAACAAAACTTAAGCAAGAAAAGAGAAAAAGAAAGCAGTAAAAAGCAACACTACTGGTTTGTTCTTATACACCATTTTTCACCAAGGGATCTCAAAATACTTTAAAAAAAAGGAAGGAAATGTCATTAACCCATTTTACAGGTAGATAAATTTCACAGATTTCAGTTTTTCTCTGCCTATTTCACATCCTCCTATGCAAGGAGAAACAATAGGTACTATATTTAGCAGCAGCTTCCAAACTGTGGTCTGTGAGAATTCAGTAATTCACAGAAGCATATTCAAGAGTGCTTTTAGGGTGCCCTTCAAAAAGTCCATATTGATCCAGAAGTTCTGAGATTTCATAGTTGTTAATTGGGCCCCAAAATTTTGCAAGCCACTGACCATTTACATGTGTTCCCATACAGTGTAAAGTGCCAAGATACAGAAAATGAGATCCCACATTCCAATATTCTAATATTTTAGGCCTGTCCATTAATAATTGTTACCCAATTTATATTGAAGTTAAGCCAAAATTTTTCTGTCTGGGAAAATTATTCCTATCTCTGAAAGTGTTTTCCTTTTACAAATCAAAGACAAAAATCAAAGTCATAAAAATCAACAGAAAGTATTCCAATGTAATTGAATACTTTGGTTTTATTTGTAGTATCATAGGAATGGTTTGGGTTGGAAGAGACCTTGAAGATCAGCGAGTTCCCATCCCCCTGCTCTGGGCAGGGACACCTCCCACCAGCCCAGGGTGCTCCAAGCCCCGTCCAACCCGGCCTTGAACACTCCAGGGATGGGGCAGCCACAGCTGCTCTGGGCAGCCTGGACAAGTGTCTCACCACCCTCTAACAAAAATTTTGATTAAAATTGGCTTTGAATAGAAAATTTTAAATCGAGTTTTTCACAGACTAAGTCTATAATTTTTTTAAAAAATTTCCACTAAATGAGAATTTTATCACTATCTATTTAGGGGTGAAAATAAATCTGCATTTTTGCACTGGGTGGGGAGGAGGTAAATTTTACTAGTAAACATCTTTAGAACTCCCTAGTATAGTAATGCTGAGTATCTCAATTTTTTGATGATGATTCTCAGTATTCATGATCCCAAAGAATGGGCGGGGGTTTCATATTCACAAAACCCAGGCCCAGAATCCAGTATGCCTTAGTAGCTGTCTCGGACTATATGAAGGTCTGTGGGTTTAGCAATAATTTCAGCAACAAACATAAATAACTATGTACACTAACCCAAACTTCATTCAAGTTCCCAAACTATCTTAAATGCAGGACTAGAAGACTAATTTCAGAAATCTTAGAAAAGAAAAGAAGAAAAAAGAAAAATAGTATCTTGAATTTGTGGTCGTCTTTTTTCCTCACCTCCATCCACTCATTTTTCATGCTAAAAAGCAACAGCAGGAAATGGTATCAACTGCGTATTCAGGTCACTTCTGTTTTCTTTGGCCATCAGAACAGGAGACCGATAGTTATGGCAGGTTTGTGTGACGAGTTTCATATCTAAAAGCTCAGTGCTGTGTCAAGGAAAATCTTTGCACACCCAAACATCTCCCAAAAGCTTCCTGGCCATAGTTGAGCAGGTTCCCACAGAAAGATTGAAGTCGTCTCAGGAAACAAAGCGGAATTAAATGTTTCCACATTAAGATTTGCAAGAGTTTAGATGGTCATACAGATGGTTTTCATGACTATTGCAAAAGCCTGTGATACACATCTTCCATAGGAAAGTAACAGAATAAGTATCCTTCCTGCAATCCACCAAAATCCACAGAGATGGAAGTCTGTTCCCAGTGTTCTACAGGGCTTTGTTCCCTCCAGCAATACAGCAGAGGGCAAAACCATGCCCCGCAGAGGTGAGTTTGGAGAGCTGAACGTTGGGCTGTTGTGCTGCAAATACCTCTGGACATCAGCTCACTCCTTACACCACAAACCAAAGAAGAAAAAGTTCTTAGACTCACAAATAGCTTACAGCCCCCACTCTCTCTAACTGTGACATTGGCTCATTGGGGGACGTAAGAGGTGGCAGGAACACAGTCAAGAGTTGGTCGTGGAAGAGCTTCTGCAAGCCCTCAGACCAGCAATGCAACTCTGAAGGTTCCTGGCAGCAGTCTTAGACTGTGCCAAGTCTGAAATAATGAAACCTGTTGTCCCTCACCATTAGGGCGATTTAGTTTTTAGTTATACAGCTTTATTGTTGATGCAAACATTGGGAAACCAACCATTGAAACTGTAGCTTAGGAAATTTTCTGTTCAACTGCAAACTTCTGAATATTTCAGGAATAAGTATAATGATAGATAAATGGGATGTATTATGAAATACAGCCCTTTTAAATGACAAGGCTCAAGCATTACAAAAGCTATGAGGGAATTCAGCCACACAACTTGTAACAAAAAAAAATAGCTGCAAGGTTAAATCCCTAGCTAGAATTGAAAAAAAAAAAGATATTACAGGAAACATATAACAGGAAACAAGTAATCACGCAAGTACTAGCCAGTATTCTGTTCATCTACGTCAATTTTAAATACTAATACTTTCATTCAGAGGCTATATACAGAGACGGAACCAGAGCCAGAAGAAAGACAATTTTTCTTCGTGCAAATCTTTGATATAATCTTTTCAGGATGAAAAGGTCTTGAGTGGTCCCCTGAGCATTGAAACACAACCTGCCTTAGAATTCAACAGAGAAAAAGAACAGAAAAAAATCCCTCATCTACCACTCAGAAAAGCTTTGGGCCACGAAGGTGCTGCTATACAATTACTAATATTATGGTTACTTTTGTAACCATAGTTTACATTTTAAATCTAAACTTTGGCTGTAATATCAAAGACAGAACTATTTATTCTATAAAAAGCATGTAGAAGGTGACTGTATGTATTTTCATCCCAGGATGTAATGCATAGACATAAAAACTAAAGCAGAGTTTAACTGTTCTATCCGCTATGATCCTCATTATTCTGTACGGAAGTGAACCTCAACACGTCTAATACAGAAAAAGGACGTGCTCAATGTGAATAACAAAAAATAAGTCCTAACCACTTATTCCTGTAAATCCTACCAAATCCCAAACCCAATGCCATGGAAGCCTTTAAAAGTACTTTCTAGTGATTAAGAAAAGGATGTATTTTACTAGCACACTCGCATTCTGCAATGCTGAATGCTGCTACTTTGCACTGCTGAAGTGTTTGTCAGGGCTCAGCTTATAAATCATAACCAGATAAGGAGCCTGCAGGAAGTAAATCTGAAGTAAATCTAAGTCCTACTGACCTAAATTACTTGATGACAAAAACAAATAAACAAGAACGTCTGTTATTTCTTTTATTTTTTAAGATGTAAGTATTCTACATACCTAACACTTGACTTGAACTCCAGATGATTTTGTACGTAGTTTCTTCCTCAAATGAATGAAGTTGAATTATAAAAAGAACTTCAAAAATATTTAATTGCCCAAAGGTCTGAGACAAATCCCAAGACCAACAATGTCCAAACTGCATTTCATGCGCAGTCACTTGACCTGCAAGAGGAGAAGAGTGCTCATTTCTGATGACTATCAGAAAACACATCTGATTGCACACATTTTTAAAAGAATGCCTTCATGTGGAAGAACTGGAAGTAATTTTAAAGTCATAAAATCATTTTTCAAATTTTAACGAAGAGAGTGGATCGCAATTCAAATTTTGTAATGCAATCGAGGCTCTTGCAAAATGTTTTCTAAGTATAAAAGCATTGGCTTTATCTCAATTCAATATACATATAGAAATGATCCACTGATAATGTTATATGTATAGCATGGGACAACATAAGCGCTTTAACTGAAAAATCCACATGCTTTTTCATGTAACTATGTGTGCTAAGTGTACTGCAGCACCGATTTTTATGCATCTTGTAAGGAAAGCAAGAGTGGAGGAGCATTATTAGAAAGCCAGGCATCCCCACAGGTAAGGTGGAACCACACTTGGTAAACTGTTCAGGGAAGGCTCAGCAGCCGAGGCACAAAGTGGAGGAGCCGCCTGAGACGCAGGGGACACTGGGAGGGGACCCAGCACCACTGACTGGGAGGCAGTGGGAAGGGTGAGGAGCAAACCCCACCCCAGGGCTGCATCCCTCCTCCAACACTGCCCGGCAAGAAAACGGGCCCGGAGCCCATGGAGGAAGGAGAGGGGCAATACAGTTGTGAAAGAGAAAGGAGGCCACGAGTGCAAGCAAGAAGTAGTTTAGCAGAGGATTTAGCGCTACAGAGAGAGTGTGCAGGTCACCTCAGGCGTCAAACAGAAGACACTGACTTTCAGAAGTGAATCCTTGCTTCTCCAGGATTATGGATTACAAACTGATCGGTCAGCTGCAGCTTGGAAAAAGAAAAATAAGATAGTAATCTTTCATTAGATTCTCTGACAAAAAAAAAGGAAAAAAGAAAAATGTGATGCATGTACACATGCACCCATGAGAGGGATAAATTTTAAATAGTAAAGTATGCACTTATGTGAAAAGTCTGTAGCGGCAGATTTTGCCATAATTTCCTGGATTTTTCTGGTTTTATTGACTTTTTAAATTCTCAATTAGTTACACAAATAAACATAAACAAAAAGGTGAGTAAGAACATAGATGACAAATTATAAAAGCAATATTAGCTAAGACCAAGGGTCCATATAGGCAAGCACTCTGATCACCAGCAGCGGAAAAAGCAAGAACTGGGCAAATATATATGCGCTTGTGCAAGCAAGAACCCCCTCAATTATTTTAATCTCAAAGGTTGTCCCAAGGCTGACGTATTTTTTGTTTAGTAACCACGCATCGATCTCTCTTTCAAGTACTTACACCCCCTGAACTCAAGTAAATATTTTTCATGTCTTTCCTGAACATAGTCCTAGTTCTGCAAACAGTGCTGGAAGCACCTTCCAGATGAAACATCTCTAAAGTATCATTGGCTGAACTCACACACAGAGAATTCTTCACTGCATAAGCAAAAGAAAAGTGACAGAATTCTTTCTAAAAGTCAGAATATTAGGGGAAAATAACTTCATAATATGCCTATAAGAAGGCTAAAAGAATAACACTTGCATACACAGAGAAAAAAAAGCTAAAAATTGGTCTTACGGAGGAGGGGTCAAATTATGACTGTCTTACAGTTAAAAACAGTTACTATTTTCTTCTTAACCTGAAGATTTTTCATTATTTCAAATATGCAGGTTGTCACTACGAACTCTTCTGTTATTTTTGTATAGAGTAAATTGCAGATAATAACCTAAGTCTACTCCATACAGAATTGGCAGCCAGAAACTTATCATTTAAAAATTGTGTAAAATTGGGTGCCATACATAACCATTGCCAGTAGAAAGCTTAGGATACTATTTTCCAAGTTGTTTTTTTGTGAATCATGGTTTGTATATTTTTTACCTGTTTTCCCTGCTACTGCTATCAAGAATATACAAATACATTCAAAATACTGCAGAGGTGAAAAAACACATGGAAGATTCAGGTCCAGAGTGACAGAGCTGACCCTGAGGCAGAAATCAGTGCTCCGCTTTTGGAAATAATGCTCAGACCTTAAAACCCACGGGGAGATAAGGGTGGGGGAGGACGGGTCATATTGCCTAGGCGATTAGGGTAAAGATTCCAGAAGAACAGGAGAACATTTGTTTGTAGCTTTTGTATGAAAAGCTGAAGCGGCCCCAGTTGCAAGAATTTGCAACACTACTTCACGTCTTTCTCATGTCTGGAAGAACCTAGGGGCTGGTTAAATTGAACAGGAGAATTAAATTAGAACGTTACTCTTTGTATATAAACATTTCAGTAGGTTTTAGCTTGTTTATAACCACAACTATTTCATTAAATAATCTTTATGGGACAACCAATTTTCTGGTCCATTACATCATCAATGAGTAGCAATTTCTCTTATTCATCTCAAACCAACTTCACTTTGATACCACAATTTAATCAATACTGTATGTATCATAATTTATTGCTCACTGTGAGAATTGATTTTTCCATATACAGGTACATCTAATTCCTTGAGGCAGCTTTTGTCAATTTACTGGCAAAACTAAATATGTTTAGTTCAAAAAATAGCTTTCTGGCATTGCTAATTTGTTGGTAGCAGGACAAATATCCGTCAGTGGTTATTTTCTTGTTTATAGCCTGAAGTCCTGTTCGTAAAAAGAAAAAGAAAATCAACCCTGACCAAGAATGCACAAAGCCTTACTTTATTTCAGATCTTGTGTAACTTTGTATATTTTGAGATATAATACATGGCCATTATTTGATAAGCAAAGGCCATTTTAATTTAGTAAACCTCGAAGCTTTTTATCTCCAAGAAGCCAGAAGCAGACTTTTGTAAGGCATAAGTAGAACTTGTACATCTTACCTGCAAAACCTGCATTTCCAAGTGCCAGGAAAACACTGCCCAGTTTGCTAACATAACACATCTTTTATTTTTATTTACACAGGCAGTGAAACAGGCCTTACCTAGTCCTTTTTATGATTTTCTGGTCACTTTTGCTGGAAAGTAATGCTATTATTTTTACTCATAGAGTTGCAGAATGGTTTAGGTTGGAAGAGATCTTGAAGACCATCTCGTTCCACCCCCCTGCCCTGGGCAGGGCCACCTCCCCCCAGCCCAGGGTGCTCCCAGCCCCGTCCAACCCGGCCTTGGACACCTCCAGGGATGGGGCAGCCACAGCTGCTCTGGGCAGCCTCGGCCAGGTGCTCACCGCCCTCACAGGAAAGAATTTCTTCCTCATATCTAACCTAAATCTCCCCTCTTTCAGTTTAAAACTGTTCCCTCTCATCCTATAGCTCCATTCCCTGATGAAGAATCCCTCTTATTCTGTTAACCTCACCTCCCCACTGTTTGTCTTCTTTCTACCATCACTGGTCATTGTCCCCTCCCTACAAACAGATCAAACTTCCATGTTTTTCCTACAAAACCCAAATCACAGGTTTCCTGAGACCCCCAGCCCTTTAAAATTTTAAAAAGCCATTTGGACTCAGGACCGCTTCCTATAGTGATCACAAGCTTATGTACCTGTTTTGTTTAGTTAATTAAGTTTTCGGGAACACTCATAAAGGACACCATGGAACAGGTTCCAGCAGGAAACGTGTATATAAATATAAAAACCTGAGGCAGACATGTGGAAAAAATATAGGACATCTTGAAGCCAGCCTTAGCTTCCCCGCTGAAGAAGTGGAGCCAGATGTTTGGGCAGGATCAACATAGCTGAGCTGCTAGGTCCCGGCCACGGGAAATTTGTGTGTGTGTGTGTGCTGGTCTGCTTCAGCTGTCATGAAACTCTTCGAAAATAAACTAATGCACCATTAAAACTTCCAGTGAGGTAAATAATTATCATCCTTCTTTCACAGATGAGTAAATAAAGATAGCAAATAAATAGCTGGTCTGAAGCCACAGAGAGAATTCAGTAGTTCCAGAAACAGAGCACCAGTTTCCATGTTTATATATTGCCTTGTAGGAGCTTCTATCCCACTCTACTTTTTGGTTCAGATTACAGATTAGCCTGTTACCGCTTCCAGCCAGCCCACTTAGCTCAGATTCACAGAAAAACCTCACAAGGGAACAGAATAATGTATATATTTTACAGTATAATACAGCGTAGAGATCCCTGCACTGGATGCAGAACAAGCAGCAGGACAAGCACGTCAGCACAAAGTAACTTATTAGTAGAGTAGAGGGAAGACTCAAAAAAACTGCTCCTGCAGAGGTCAGTTTTCAGGCCACGACAACACCAACCATCTCACTGATGGGTGGTCAATAGCGGGATAGCAGGTCCAGAGGAGGCCCACGAGGATGCTCCAAGGGCTGGAGCCCCTCTGCTGGGAGGACAGGCTGAGAGAGTTGGGGCTGTTCAGCCTGGAGAAGAGAAGGCTCTGGGGGGAACTCACTGCAGCCTTCCAGTACCTAAAGGGGACTACAGGAGAGCTGGGGAGGGACTTTTTACAAGGGCATGGAGTGATAGGACGAGGGGGAATAGCTTTAAACTGGAAAAGGGGAGATTTAGATGAAACATTAGGAAGAAATTTTTCACTCTGAGGGTGGTGAGCCCCTGGCCCAGGTTGCCCAGAGAGGTGGTAGATGCCCCATCCCTGGAGGCGTTCAAGGCCAGGTTGGACAGGGCTTTGAACAACCTGGTCTGGTGGGAGGTGTCCCTGTCCATGGCAGGGGGGTTGGAACTCAATGATCTTCAAGATCCCTTCTAACCCAAACCATCCTATGATTCTATGATTTACATCTTCCCACTGCGCTCTACTACCTGCTACAAGCAATACGTAACAGTCCATGAGGAGTTTAACACCTAGCTCTATACTCTAGCCTGATCACTTCACCTATTCATCAGTAAAACATGACCACTCAAAAAAGCCTGATGGAACCACAAGAGGCTGCTTGATAAGGATGGCTACACAATATCACATGTGGCAGATCAAAATGGAAATGAAGGTACATCATCTTTAAAAATAAAAACTGGATGGCCCTTGAGGGCACTGCACTGGGGAGAAATTCAGTCTTTTATTTCACCGGGAGGCAGAAAGTTAGCTTGGTTCTTGCTTCATTTGTGTAATGCAGAATTAAGAAAAATCACAGTCGTCCTCTCCTTCCACATTCTGCACCTCTCATAATGAAAATTTGAAATGAAAACTTGTAACATATAAAAGCAGGAAAATATAATTTCTTTATTCAACAGTCCTGTGTTTTAAAGCATTAGAATTTGAATTGTTTTACAGCAGATGCACTTTAAGAGTTTCAGTTTCCAAAATATTTCCTTAAAATTGGCATCTTTCTGAGAAGTGTTCTGTGTTTGCTACATCATTTCTCTACTAGAAAAATGTTTAGGAATTTCAGAATGACGTAGCACCTCGATCCATTTACAGGTATCATTTGAAAGTCTGTATACAGTTCATTTATACAAAACTATTTTTTTTTTAAATCAGAATGATTTTAAAAAAGCTAAAAAACTCCAAAAGCATACTGATATGCAGAAATGAAATGATCACAGAAGTCAACCATATAGCCGCTCTCTCAAACATTATCTCACGTAATGATCCACTGCACACCTAATAAATACCCTGGTATGTCTATATATTTAGGTAATATTGCTCTGTGAATTTGTATACATTGCCTTTCATATTTCATGACATCCATGCCTGGTCTGAGGTTGTATTTTTATTAAATTGCTCACTCTATAATATATTCCAAGATTTTGAAAAGATTTTCAGTAGACAACCACTGAAATGTCTGGTAACTTGGTAACATTAATATACCCATATTAAAAAAAAAATAACAATAAGCAGCTTAGTATGTTTTGTACTATAAAAATGTAAAGTCAGAACACATACACATTTAGGAGCAACTCTTCCAGATGACAGTTTAAAGAGTTTGCCAGACATAGTTCAGGAGCACCGATAAATTAAGATGAAAATGACTGTGTATGACACAGTATGTTTTCCTTTTAGTGGATTAACAGACAACCTTAGCCTATTAGTGTTCTCAGTGCTATATACACATCAAATCACCACTAAAAATACAACTTCTGTGATTTTAACTTCAACTCCCAGATAAACAAGGCTCCTTTAACATGACAGCTACAAGCATTCATGAGAAAATAATCTTCTAAGCAGTCACATAAGAGGAGCCACATGCAGAGACACATACCAGAAGCAATATAAAAACCGTACTACACTGAACACAATTTCCCCAAGACATGATTCTATTCCATTTTCCAACACAGAAGACCCACTATCCAGAGTGGTAACATCAGGTACGTGTCTTAGTTTGATCCCAAGTGTGGTCACAGACAGGAGCATTTGGGAAACCCCAGTGGGACTGTACAGGCTAGAAAAAGGACATTTACAGAAGAAGTTGGAGGGAGAGGGAGTTGTGGTTGAAAAACATCACTCCCTCATCACACGTGTAAAGTGCATAAAAACTGAAATGTAAAAATCCATCACAGCCTGTGGCTTATCACTTTGCAATGCATATTCTTCTCTTGGTCACTCTGTTCCTGTTTTAGTGCTCATTTTCACCATATTGTTATACTGAATTTAACATTTGAAAGACCTAAGCCTTTGAAGTATTAAATATATTCTGCTAAACAGTTCAAAAGACAGCTCCAAAGAGCGGAGAAACTTAACGCCAGAGAAAGCGGTCAGCTCTTTGCAGAATTCAACTCCTGCAAGTCTTCAAAGAAAGGGCAGTCTCTGAGGACAATGGATGCAAGCAATTTTTAGCATGCCATTAATCCAAAAAAAGTTCAAAACAAAAGTACAAGCAGATTGGGTTGTCTCTCTGGGAACAATACTTTGCATGCCATAGTATCTCTTCAATATAACGTTGATTTGGCTAGAACATTACTTTGAGTTTTCCTCAGCAGACCTTCTTTGAAAGGTGGGAATTTCTAAAGCCCAGGCTTCAGTTGTGACTCATAATTATTGTTTCCTCTAAATTTTCTCACCAGCTCATCCTGCATCACTTCCCTTGTTCTCATGAATGAACAACAGTAATGGAAACATGTCCATTGGTCAGAAAGACTGAGAAAACTACTGCGACAGATTTTCACATGCCCTGTTAACAAAAAGTTAACATTTAATTCTAGTTGCTGGCATTTGGGGTTGTAGGTAGGAATTAAGAAATGTGTTTCCTTGTTTAATAAGAACTTATTTAAACTCTGCAGCCATGCGACTTCTGAACAGCAAATAAAATGCACCCATCTTGTGCAACATTGTTTTATGATCCATTACAGTAAAAAGGAAAGGGAATATGATTTTAATCTTAAAATAATATGCCGTTTGTGTAAAGTCAATGCATCATCAAGGCTTCATTTCCCCATAGCATCTCCGCATTTCAGCACAAGGGGAAAAAAAACATCTTTACATACCATGAAATCTTACCTCCCTTCAAGATTAATGGGCGCTAGTCCGTACGTACATTAAGAGGTCACTCGACCCCATCCGTTGTGCAATAGCCAGGCACAGTGGGATAAGTGAAGGAGACTGAAAAGCTTAGTTTCCCGTCTATAACTCATTGCACGCAGCCTTTGTGCTGTGGGCCATTGGTGCGTTATGCCTGTGGAACTCCCGTCCATCCCGGTGGAATTCCCAAGCAGGACAGGAGCGCAGTACCATCACACCAGGCTCGCTCAAATGCTGTTCTCCTGCAGCAAGTCCCCCTAGTTATTGGGTCGCTCTTCGTATTAGGTCTGGAGGCTAAAAAACAACCAAACAACTCTCACCAAAGAAACAGAAAAAAAATCTCATTAAAATAAGGGTAATGGTCTAGTTTTACTAAAGATGTGTGAGCTTTAACAGGTTGCCACCAGGACAGAATGGTACCCAGCTACTGCGAAGGACAGCAGATGCCAAGATCTTTCAAGTTGCGCTTTCATGAAGGAACACCATGACTCAAACTCTGACTAAGTACTTCGTGCAATTTCTATTTCACTCTAGCTACTGATGGTCCTCAAAAATAGCTGACCACAAATGCCGCTTACGCGTCTCTCCCTCTGGAATCATACATATATGGGTTTTAGGGAACAGCCCTGCCACAAGATTTTTCTCTCTTCTTGTTTGCTGTGCTTTTATCCATGAAAACTGTCTCAAAAAGCTGCTTTCTCTCGATGGTAAAATCTTGCTTGTACGCTTCAGACAAAAGTCCCCAGTGCTATATGTCACATTGCCATCTAGTGACAAAGCACGTCTGTTTTCTGCTGAGAAACTACTCTCAGTCACTTTTTCTCTAATGAAATCTGGCTCAGTGTATTAGTATTGGGCGTCAGTAAAAGATTATTTGAACCATTAATGTAGTTTAAAAGGAAAGGAAATTTTATTATTTGATTGATTTTAGAATATTTCTCACTGTGTGTTTGCGTTTCCATGATTAGCTCTTCAGAAGTCTGGTTGGTACCTTTTAATATTGCTAATGAAAAAGCCCTTTATATCAGCAGGAAGCAGAAGTTCGTATTTTCTCCTTTGCAAAGAGATCACACAGGACTGTTTGCATGGTTGCAGACCTTGCTGTAAGTGCTCTGAACAGTCATATGCATTTTTACCTGTTTTAATTTAAAATGGAACCTTCTCCTTATGCACGTCTTACATGCCATCAGATTGCACTGCACTGCTCTGGCCACCCAAGTGACTTTTGGTTTATGGCTAACAGTCCCACAAACAGAGGACATTTCCAAAGGGCCTGTCATAGTTTACACAAACTAATTGGTTGACAGGGTTACTGTTATCTGGTTCTTAATGTATTATTTGTTGTAGGCAATCTTTGAAACACTGCTCCTCGCCAGAAGTTGTGCACGTGCTGGCAGGGTAGGATGCCCTGTCTGGGCTGTTTCGGGGCTTCGGACCCAGCCACTGAAGGTGGCCATTTAGCTGAACTTCTTACAGTTCAGAGATGAATAAGGCCCAGACAAAAGGAATGCAAACGTAACCACGCTGTCCGTTACCAGGGGGTAATACTGAGCAGCACAAACTGCTAAGTAAAGTTTTAGGCAGATACTAACTGAGTCTCTCTGCATTACTAAAGAGTAGTTATACTGATAAAACACAGTTTTCATAGAACCGTAGAACGGTTTAGGTTGGAGGGGACCTTAAAGGTCATCAAATTCCCACCCCCCTGCCCTGGGCAGGGACACCTCCCACCAGCCCAGGTTGCTCCAAGCCCCGTCCAACCCGGCCTTGGACACCTCCAGGGATGGGGTATCTACCACCTCTCTGGGCAACCTGCGCCAGGGGCTCACCACCCTCACAGTCAAGAATTGCTTCCTGATATCTAATTCAAATCTCCCCTCTCTCAGTTTAAAACCATTCCCCCTCATCCCATCGCTCCCCTCCCTGATCCAGGGTCCCTCCCCAGCTTTCCTGGAGCCCCTTTAGGTATTGGACAGGGCTCTAAGGTCTCCCTGGAGCCTCCTCTTCTCCAGGCTGAACACCCCCAATTCTCTCAGCCTGTCCTCACAGCAGAGGGGCTCAGCCCTCGCAGCATCTTCATGGCCTCCTCTGGGGCCACCTTATTCTCAAAGAATAAAGTCCTCTACTTCCCCACCACTTACTTGGTGCTACAGAGGCTGCAGCTCTTGAGCCAGGGTGTAAGAGGGGGAGGAAGTGTGTAAGATTTCCTTCCAAGTCTGTTACCTTTACACAAGGTCATTCTCTGTCGCCTCTTATCTGGCCATTTTCAAAGTGGGGCACTTTCAAAGTGGTTTATGAACACTATTGATCCCCATGTGTAGCAGATCTGGTCTTTTCCTTTCCATTTTGTTTTGGATCAAGACAGGCTTTTCTGGTGCTTGTGCACGAGGGAAAAACCCACATCATTCTGCAACAGATACAAAAAAAAAGCCCAAAAGATGTAGTCCTCCCTCTTTCTTTCGCATATATACAGAATACAATATTTTCTTATGCCAGTTATTTTGGTCCTTTTTATTTGTAGCGGCTAAAGTTGGGTAGGGAGAGGATAAAAATAGTGGTTTGTTTCTAATACGGTGGGAACTGCCAAGGCAGCAGTTCTCATTTCGTGCTGAATCCTTTCTGTTGTTTTTAACCACAACTGCTTTGAGACTCACTTGTATCTTGGCTCCTCGGGCAGCAGCTGTTCCCACTTAGCCGGGGTAGATGCTCAGAACACAGGCGTTTACCTTGAAGAACGGGGTCAGTGCGGTTATCTGTGCATAAATACCACCCCACTTCAAAGGAGAGCTATTCGTGCTCCACTGCCCAAATATTTAGGAAAAATATTTTTATTTTGTTTCCTACAGGAAACATTTAACAGGCAGTTAATAAAAGCGCTGAAAATGGCCTTAAATCTATTCACAACAACAGCAGAGCATCATAAAGGGGACGATGTTGTCCAGTCTCATCATTCTCTACAGCAACCTTTACCCCACACCATTCAAACTTGAGAAACTTGACTTACGTTCGCAATGAGTTAGGTTTCAAAGTGCTTGTGAGGCAACCAAACACTGCTCCCATATATTTTAAAACAGTGTGCTGCAGTTTCATCATTGGCAACAACTTCTTTGGTCCATGAAAGGTGTGTAGAAAAGCCAAGAATAACATCCCTGAGTCCTGACTCCAGTCATGGGCTTTAACTGCAAGGATTCTTTCATTTGCAACAGATGACTGGTCAAGTCAGGGATAAACGAAACAGTACTACCTTAGATGTTGCCAGACATTTAGTGTCTGGAGAAGACAAATGCAAGGATGTAATTTACGTACACATATCTAGAATTTTGACTCATTTTTTACCATATTATATACGGCATTCACAAACGTCAAATATTCAAAAAAGACGTCACATTAAGACTAAGCCCGCCACTGTAACACAAATCACCCTGAAAAGTCATTCATTAAAATAAAATATCTCAAGTCTAACAGGTAACAAGCCACACAATAGCGTTACATACCTAAACTCAAAATGCAAGCTGCTTCTATCCTACTGTGAAAATGGACACTGTTTTTTTGTAAAGTGAATGCCTGACATCTGCTGGTAATTATGCAAACTGTATGTTGTTGAATCAAACTGTCTTTAGTTTAGTTTTTTTAGACTAAGGAAGATGCTTTAGAATATGTAAGTTATTCAAATTCAAAAAAAATTTAAATTATTACAGTCATGATGTAATGAAGTTTCAAAACCGAACTGCATCAATATGGCTTTTGCTTGTTGGATGCAAGGTGGTGAGTGTCTTAGAATTTCCTACAGTTTTCCTGCAGGAGGGATCCAATCCAGTCCTCAGGAAAACAGGTTTTTTCCCAACATGATTTTCATACACATCATTTTTAATAAATTAGCAGATGCAATTCTAGTGTTATTTTACTTCACATTCAATTTTGTTTAGATCGAACATTTTTTAGAAAGCTGTTTCTACACTAGTCTGTAACATTTCAGTCATGCTGCCAAAACCCAACAGGACTGCAGGAACGCCCATTAAAATACTGAGCTACGAAAGTCCCATCCATGACGAAGGCTACAAGGTGTCTCTCTATTTCAGCAGACTTCTTAAGAGCCAGCGAAGACATGGGAGAAAAAGAAGGATATTGCACTACAAAAAGCAACAAAAGGGGCCTGCCCAGAAATCGATAAACCAAAGGCTTTCAGTATTTCAGTCTTTCATTTGTTGCACAGTTCTGTTTCAAAAATTTTGGGACTTATCAGTACAAACCTGTAGGACGCAGTTTTACAGTATCTGAGCACCTGTGGTTTTTATGAAGCAGATGTGTAACATGATGTCTCGGTAAAACATAACATAGGAACTAATTTTGTGCGTGAAGGGGTCAACAAATCAGAATAAAAATAATCCTGCTGGACCACAACCAGAAAGTAGGAGAGAAAGAAAGAGTATACACAGGAAAATGGGAAATTATAAAACGTTTTGTAAATTACTTAATGTGGAGGTAGCAAATAAAATGCTCTGTTTGACAAAGTTGGAGCGGGGGGAGGAGGACACCCTCAAAACTTCCAAAGTCAACAACTGACCTTTACTGAAAGCCTCTGTGGGTATCAAATACCAGAACTCCTTCAGCCACAAAAGCTGATCCTTCATGCCAAACAAAAATAAAATTTTATTTGACAAGATTTTCTCTTGCCCTGTAGAAGCATCATAATAAACCCTATGAAATGGAGAAGAGAAAAAAAAAAAGATTAAAAGCTATTGCCTCCATCCATTTTTATTTTGTCATTTTTCCTCTTTACCAACAAAAACAATAAAATAGAATTAAAATCCAGTAGAACATCTGTTAAATCCCTGTATCATAATGTGCAGCTCTGGCAGCATGCAATGTAAAAGCCATAGATTTCTACAACACTGCCAAAAAACCAGTTGTCTTGAATTTAATGACAATTGTGTATCAGTTTTCTGAATGCAAACTATCTGCAATTCTCTTTGACAGAAGGAAAATAACCAAAGTATGAAATAAAACACAACAAAAAAAGACGGAGAGAGAAAAAAGACTGAATTTAAAATCAGAGCCAGCAAAAAACTTGTTGGCTCCAGGAAAACAAGTTATTTTCCCCTCCTATAGCATCTCGAGAGCAGAAGTGTTAAACCGGTGTTGCACCCAGTCGAATGGGGGGGAGACGTCTCAGTGTTTGACACTGGTTCCCCAGACAGACAAGCAGCACTGAAAACAAATCGCTCAAATTCCCTGGTATTGACCAGTTCTTGGAGGATTACAGTGAACTGTAGAAACACATATATACTGTACATAGTTATTTGGTCTCCCTGAAAGGATAACAGTTTGTTACGTAAAATGCAAATGGAAGTTCCCCATTATTTGTTTTCTTTAATATTAAAAAATCAGAAATTTTATAGTACTTGAACAATTCCTCCTCCTGGTGGGATAAAAAGAGCATTAAAAGACAGAGATATGACGAATGAACTCATGGCATTATTATTACGCCAAATATCCAGGAAAAAAAACAGACTTACCTTATCTGAAGACACCCACTGACTTTGATGAATATTGATGGGTTCCTAAAGGGAATTCTCCACTTTTGAGAAGTGCCCAACTCTCCATTTTCAGGAAGTCAGAAGCTGCTTTTCAAATTTCTGATCAATAACTTAGGGAATCATAGAATTGTCTAGGTTAGAAGGGACCTTCAAGATCATGAAGTCCAACCATCAATCTAACACTGCCAAACCCACCACTAAACCATGTCCCCCAGCACCACACCTACACATCTTTTAAATACCTCCAGGGATGGTGACTCCACCAGTTCCCTGGGCAGCCTGATCCAATGCTTGATAACTCTTTGGGTGAAGAAGTTTTTCCTAATCTCCAATTTAAACCTCCCCTGGTGCAACTCGAGGCCGTTTCCTCTTGTCCCATCGCCTGTTCATTGGGAGAAGAGACCAACGCCCCCCCCTGGCTACCCCCTCCTTTCAGGGAGCTGCAGATAAGGTCTCCCCTCAGCCTCCTTTTCTCCAGGCTGAACACCCCCAGTTCCCTCAGCCGCTCCTCATCAGACTGTGCTCCAGACCCCTCACAGCTCCGTTGCCCTTCTCTGGACACGCTCCAGCACCTCAATGTCTGTCTTGTGCTGAGGGGCCCAAAACTGAACTCAGCACTCGAGGTGGGGCCTCACCAGTGCTGAGTACAGGGGGACCATCGCTGCCCTCGTCCTGCCAGTCACACTGTTCCTGATACAGGCCACTTATAAAACCGGGGGACAGGGGAAAACAATAGTGCTGACTATTCATCAAGGCGAAGACAACACCTATACGCTCTTACGTCACAAAAAGTTTTATTAACTTTTTATGTCTGTCTCCTTTTGGAAGACGTAAGTATTTGCGAGGACAAATCCCATCCATTTTAAGCAAATGACAAATGTGAAATCTGCCAACCCTGTTTCCTTAGAGACTTCAGCCATAGTACAGCTTAACGTTGTTCTGGACTAGCGTGGCAGGGAATTGCTTTGCCGGTGCTGCTTCTTATTTGTTATACTTTTTTAAACAGCGAAAAAGCTAAGGTTGGTTGTTTATACAGCAAGGAAGTGCAATAAAAATTAACTTGTTGAGATGCAAATGCATTAAAACCCACAAACATATATCCTATATCTGGGTCAAAGCTGTGCTTTTGAATTCTAAACTAAGTGGCAGCACATTCTTGAAGCAGCACAGGCTTTTGCTTCCAGACTTTCCAACCAAGCTTGTAAGATACACACTCCACTTTCTTGCAAAATTAACTTCACACTTTGTCACAGAGCTGTTCTCCAAATACAGAATGATTACAAACTTTATCAGAGTCAAGGGGTTAAGTTACTTTCTAGATACGAGGATTTTTTTCTTTTCTTTTCTCCCTTCTCCTTTTGTCAGAAAGACAGCAGCTCTAGATGCCAGAGCATCAAAGAACCATCGACTACCCTGCGCTTTTTCCAAGACATTGCGCTACTTCACGTGGAGCTGTTCGGAGTTTTTATTTCATCCATCCTCTTGGATTTGTCGCAATTATAAGTAACGCATTTCTTAGACCCAAACCCAAGGGTGAAAACCCACAACTACAAGCAGTACAAAATATTTATTGACCTTATTTATGTGGATTTCTGGCTGTACTAAACCAATGCTTTCAGTGACATATGCTAAATTGCACGTAACAAATTCTCCAGCTGCTTTCAGCTTGAGAGCAGAAAGTTCCTTTTAAATATAATTATTGGCAAAAAGCATTTGAACATCATTAGAAAGGAGTATTTGTAATGCATCCTACTCAGTCCAGGACTATTACAGCACCAATTTGTTCAGCTGAAATCCAGCTTCAGATCTGTACTTAAGATTACGCAGATAGAATTTCTCATGCTCTTATACTGCATGGATTTATGCAATGGGATACCTACAGGGACTGAGACAAGATTAAATACAATACAAGAAACTTGCATTAACTGTGAAGAATATAAATATCACATAATCCTACGTTAAATCAACATTTTACCATTAGGAAACGCAAAGGCTATAAAAATAGCCAGAGTGCTCTTTAAGTCCTTCATTTAATCAGTTGTTCATGACATCAGTACCCAGATTTCTAATCAAGATGAATTGGATGGGGTGGTGGGAAATCAGAAGTAAATACAGGTACTTCATAAAGCAACCTATTTTTGTTATCCAGTATTACATTCTGCTTTTATATATATACACAATTTTAAAAATCTAGAGAGAAATAAACCTAAGAATAATGGTGATCATCCCTCCATCTGTTCGTCTCCCTTAGTTACCCCAAAACAAACAAATAAGAATAATTTGGCTAGAGATTTATTTAACTTTTCTCAGTGCCTAGAGCTATTGCTGCCAGCTCTATGCTCCTAAGCCTGTATTTAGCAAATAACTCATTATCCCTACAACATATTACAAGGTCATATCCACTACGTACATCTGAGGAGTTAATGGATTTGCCTAAGTTCTGGCAAATAAGCCACCAAAATTTTGGGACCCTACTTCAGTTTTGGGAACTGCTCTCTCCCCCTTTGTTCGGGCCTGTAATTTTAGCTTTTGACACAAAGTTATCTGGAGCATGAATGTCCCGCTTGGTGGATCACCTCGTGCACTCAGGTCAACTGGAATAGTTTCACTGACGTTAACGCAACCACAAAACCTTCCCCCCTCCGCCCCGTGGCACATAACCCACCTGCTGCCCCATCCTCATGATGAGGGGATGTCACAGACGGAGCGATGCACTTCGCTCATAGAGAGAAGCAGTGACACCTTGACTGATGTAAAATGGATTTAACAAAGTTTGATGGTAAATACAACAGTTTTTTAAATGAGATTCGATGGCATGGCACCCTCGGTTATTTACCGCATGGAGGAGAGGGTCAGAGAGAGCTGTCAGGGAGACCCTCCCGTTGAGTGGAGGTTCAGGAACCCCCTTTGCTTTCTCAACTCCTTCTCAGAGAGGAGTCTGGGTGCGGCTGGGTCCACTCCCAGTCCCAGACTCGGTCAATGGTTTACAGCTAAAGGATTACATACGTGCAGTCAATCCTTTACGTCACTCAGCTAAGATTTCACAGTTTAGCACGCT
The DNA here is from genome assembly GCA_017639485.1 of Pluvialis apricaria. NCBI lineage: Eukaryota > Metazoa > Chordata > Aves > Charadriiformes > Charadriidae > Pluvialis > Pluvialis apricaria. The sequence continues at coordinate 2,574,233 of CM030010.1, read as the reverse complement.
GTCAGTCGCTTACTGAGGGTCTGTTGGGGCAAGGAGTCTCTGAATCTCGAGGAGTAACCTTGAGCGGTGTCCCTGCGCGAGGGGAGATCCTGGCGTGCAGCCGCTGCCGGGCAGGAGAGCTCCAAGGGCTCTTGGGCTGGTCACTATTTATGGGGTGAGACGATTGACCTACAGTCATATTTGCACATCGACCGCAGTGCCGCTACTGTGGTGGGGCGGGCGCGTGGCTCAGTCAGCCCTCGGCTGTTGTGTTGATGTCTGTCACCACGTTGAGCTGGATGCCACCATCAAGACTAAATGCTGCCATCAAGACTAGATGCACCGTTGTGACCACCACAGGCGTTATCGCTTGGGCAGGGTTACAGGAGATCAAGGCCAGGTTTGGGGCGGGGGTTGGAGCCCACCGTCACAGGAGGACACCACTCCAACCCACCTCTTCCCCAGCTTTGGGTGGACAGGGGCTGCTGCTGACCACATCGACAGCTTATGCAGGGCAGCAAAGGTAGGGAATGCTGACTTCAGCAAAACCCACAAGAGAAATCCAAACCTTGGGCAGACTCTCCAATAGGCCAACCCAATCTATACCATCACCTGGCCCAGTGGTAAGGTCTACCAGATATAAATCATCCCAGACACACATCGGCATAAACTTATTTCCAGCATGAGTTCCGTATCCTCCTAGAAAATCTTGGAAAGTTTTTCTTGATGGCTGAGGGGGAAGTTCAGACTAAATATTCAGACACAAACACTTTATGAAAAGCTTCGACACCCACTCCCAGTGGACGTAACACTTATTTTTATTCCCATGTACAGCACAGTACTGTGCATTTCAAGACCTAGAACTCAGGTACTCTTAAATGCACACTCCTATAAGCCATATTCTGTAAAAAAACCCACTGATTTCCTAATCTGCACTTTAAGTTGTGGAGTAAACATACAGCCTTCGCTGTCAAAAAAACATAGAGTACTCCAACTCTGATTTTTCCAGAACCAGATAACATAGGGAGAAAAATTTCATATGATTTACTGACTACCTTTGCTTGAATCTCCAAATAGTTCCACCTTTCTATGCCAAGCATAATCTCCAAATTTCCCTAAGCATACTTCCCATTCTCTCACTCGTGTTATTAATGTGAGCAGTGAACAGCGCGAGAGCCAGGAAAAAGTAAGAGAGAAAAAAACAGAAGCACCCCACCTCTAAAATATGAAGCCCACCACAGTCATCCAGTCTGGTATTGAAAATCTTACAGCTGTGTATAACATTCCAAATAGTTTTAAACCTATCTTCAAATATTTTCCCCTTTATGGATCTTTTCCTCATAGAATCACAGAATGGTGAGGGTTGGAAGGGCCCTCTGGAGCTCCCCCAGTCCCACCCCCTGCCACAGCAGGGACACCTCCAGCAGTGGCACAGGACGGCGTCCAGGCGGGTTTGGGATGGCTCCAGAGTGGGAGACTCCCCCACCTCTCTGGGCAGCTGTGCCACTGCTCTGCCACCCGCACAGGGAAGAAGTTCCTCCTCAGGTTTAAATGGAACTTCCTATGTTGAAATTTGTGCCCGTTCCCTCTTGTCCTGTCACCGGGCACCACTGAAAAAAGACTGTTCCCATCCCCCTGGCACCCTCCCTTTAGGGATTTATAAGCATTGATAAGATCCCCCCTCAGTCTTCTCTTCTCCAGACTAAAAAGCCCCAAGGCCCTCAGCCTTTCCTCATAAGAGATGCTCCAAACCCCTAACCATCTTTGTAGCCCTATGCTGGACCCTCTCCAGCAGTTCCCTGTCCTTCTTGACCTGGGGAGCCCAGAACTGCACACAATACTCCAGATGCGGTCTCACCAGGGCAGAGCAGAGGTCGAGGCTCCCTCGCCCCGCTGGCCACACTCTTCTTGATGCACCCCAGGGTGCCATTGGCCTTCTTGACCACCAGGGCACATTGCTGGCTCATGGTCACCCTGTTGGCCCCCAGGACTCCCAGGTCCCTTTCCACAGAGCTGCTCTCCAGGAGGTCAGCCCCCAACCTGTACTGATGCATGGGGTTATTCCTCCCCAGATGCAGTACCCTACACTTGCCTTTGTTGAACTTCATCAGGTTTTTCTCTGCCCAACTCTCCAGCCTGTCCAGGTCACGCTGTATGGCGGCACAGCCTTCCAGCGTGTCAGCCACCCCTCCCAGTTTTGTGTCATCAGCAAACTTGCTGACGGTACACTCTACCCCTTCATCCAGGTCATTGATGAATATATTGAACAGGACTGGACCCAGTACTGACCCCTGAGGGACACCACTTGTTACTGGCCTCCAACTGGACTCTGCACCACTAACCACAACCCTCTGAGCTCTATCGTTCAGCCACTGTTCAATCCACCACACTGTGCATTCATCCAACCCACACTTCCTAAGCTTGTCTGCGAGGATGATGTGGGAGACAGTGTCCAAAGCCTTGCTGAAGTCAAGGTAGACAACATCCACTGCCCTCCCTTCATCCACCCATCCAGCCACGCCATCGTAGAAGGCTAACAGATTAGTCAAGGCATGCCTTCCAAATAGCTCATTAATAGCGCAGAACGCAGGGTCAAAAGCCTTATTTCAGCCAAGACGCCCCAATACAGCCTGCGCGGTTTCTTGGGATGCTCCTTTGACGAATTCTTCAAAGCCCTTTCGCTCTCAATCGCCTTTGTGAAGGTGCGACCTAACGAGATGCTCCATGTAGGAGTGAGGCTTGGGGGTTCGGGGAGGTGATGATGGGGCAGAGCTTGCGGCTCCTCTGGGAGCGGACCAGTGCTTGAGAAACGAGCTGGTCCTTACGGGGAGCACTGATAACCGATCTGGTGGGATATACAATTTTAAATCTTTTTTTACAGCTTGAAATTGTACAAAACACTTTACTTTAAGATTAACATTGGCAAATGTAAAAAAAAAAAATAATCCCAGTTGTTAAAAAGAAGAACGGTAGTGTTGGTGGTTGCCACAGATGCAGCTAGACTGCAGGCACCACCGCCCCTCTCTGCTCCTTAACGTGCTCATCCCCAAAGCAGCGAATAAACGAACGAGCAGTATTTAATGAGAGACGGGGGCTGGCAGGGCAGGGAGGAAAAAGAAACTCTGACCCTCTCCTCCTCTCAGGGTTGGGAGAGAGAGAGGAAGAAACAAAACAGGAAGGAAAAATATCTTTTAGAAAATAAATAAAGTAAAAGGCAAAAAAAGAGAGGGGAAAGGAGGCAAGGAGGGAAAAATAACTAATAAAGCAAGCGGAGAGGCCGAGCGAGGCGGCGGGCTGGACGGATGGCACTGTGCCTGCCGTCCCCGTCGCACGGCGGGAGCAACACCCGACACGTGGAGCCCGACGCCCGGCTCGGCAAAGGGACTCCCCTGTTAATGATCCCCCTCTCCGGAAACAAATACGCATTTTTCTTGTAAAGCACCTGGAAGTCGTTGGATTACAACTGCAAAATAAATGACAATTGCCGTTAACAAAGTTATGGGTATAACATAAATGAGTCTTCAAATGACAAGAACGCTTGCTCACTGTTGTCGTCCTCTAGCGCTGGAAATATGTACATTCTCTCTAATCCATTCCTGCCAGTTTTATGATTTTAAAGGAAAATTCTTCCAAATTTCTGGCCTGGAGGATGAGGGGACACAGCCGGAAGGCAGCAGTGGGTCCCAGGGGACGTTGGGCACACACAGGCACCGAGCTGAGGGGCAGGAGGTCAGCGACCCCCCGCGACCACGGCCCCGGTCTGAAATATTCTCCAAACGATGTATTTGGCTCCACTATTCTTGTTTTGAATCAAGAGCCTGTAACCCTGGATAACGGAACTACGTTGACTCGGGGGGGGGGGTTGGTCTGGTTTGCTCAGTAGTTTATGCATAGAGGATTTAGAATTTCACTATTCGACCGTTAGTGTTTGGAAAAAGAAATCATAAATACAATTCACTTTGAGTAAAGAGAAAAGAGAGTGAGAAAATTCTGTCTTCCCACATAAAACAAAAGTGAATGAAGAATTACTAATTAAGAACAATTAGCAGATAAACTAAATAACTCACATAAAAGGAATTATTCCTGTGACACAATACTAAGGGAAGAAGAAACTAATTTAACAACGGCACGCTTACCTTGTCTTTACTCGCACCTCATCGCTTCGAGACCGCGCGGATTCACCCGAATCGTCCCAGGGGAGTGGTGAAGGGCACCAGGAGAAGATCCAGCAGCAGCAGTTTGGCCTTGTCAAGGGAAGTTGCGGATTTTTTGTTTCATAAAAATATGCCCGAGTAGCGGAATACGAGCATTTACCGGAGTGCTCAGAACGGGACTCTTCACACTGCAGTATATGCCTCTTTGCGGGCATGAACAGTTCAAAATGCTTTAAAAGCTGTTTTTAATGGAGAAAAATCCCAATTTTCTTCCAAAACAAAGCCGCCAAATAAACTAGAAGGACATTCCTTAAATACCAAAGTCTTACAAATAGTTTTATTCTATGTATTTTCTGACACAACTTTGCAGTAACATTGCCCTTCCGACGCCCGAATTTCCAATCTAAATAGCTTTCATTTTACAGAACCGTTCCCGCAAATCCTCTCTTGGAATAATTTTCAGAGGAGTTAACTTTTTCCAACGTTTGCAACCCAAAAATAAGGCGGGAACTCGACTGGAATCTGGCTGTTAAGCAACGCGAGCGCCAGGCTTTCCCTCCTCGCCCCAAAAACCCTGGCGGTGGCCTCGGCGGCCGTGGGAAGGGCACGGCCACGGGACTACGGGAAGCGGGGACGGCCACGCCACAAGACAGACGCGTCGGTAAACATTGCAGGGATGTCATTCATGAATAAACCAACCACTTACTTGGCAATTAACAAACCAGCTCCACAAGTGTGCCCAATTATCTCTCACAACCTCATATTTTTTTGTTTTCCTTCTGTGTGACGGCATTAAGTTCTAACAGTTGAGCTTTCAGAGCAACACATACATTCCCCACCGAAGCCCAGAAGACATCGGCTGTATCTCAGTGTGCCGATTACGCTGATCTGCGGAAAACAGCGCAAGTTCGGAGAACTGAAATTCATGTAAAACTGTGGGATACAAATGAAGAATTGTCCTAAAAAATATTCCTGTGAAAATATCTTTAGTTTTCACAAACTTTTGTTTGTTAAGATGACAAAGCACTCTTTGGAAATTTTTTCAAGACCTCCACCATTGACACACCAAAACAGAGAAGGTACTGAAGAGGCGCTCAGGGAAAATTCACAAACATTAAAGATCCCTTTTTAAAAGCAAGTAAGCAAGTCGGCATCCTCAAAACCCGCCAGCTCCTGGGGGAACTCACAGCAGAGGGGGAGACTCTGCTCCAACTTTTTGCATCTCGTCTTTTGAAAGGTTTGTCACGCTGCAATTCTCACCATTGTTCCCGATTTGTAGTATTAAAAACTCTTAATTTTAATTTCAGATTACGTTTGCTCTTTCTGAAAGCTCCCAGCACATTCAGTTGTCATCCCAGCCGCCTCTGGTCTTCCTTCACCCAAAGCTTTCACTTTTCTTACTGACATGCCAAATACACTAAAAGAAATTTCTTTTTATGCTTCCAGTTAGCTGTATCACAAGCGGTTATTAAAACGTTTTATAATACAGAATTGCAAACAGAGTAGCTGTTTCCTTCAGGCACTCTCAGAAACTGACTCCAGAAGGTGTATTTGAGCTCTACACAGATTAAATAACTATCGCAGTACCTCAATAAACCACAGTAAGGCTATCTTTCTGGTTTAAAAATGTTTATTTAAAAGAAGAGGAGATCTATACCCAGATGGTCAGAAGAAAGAAAACAAAAAGAAATTCCTCATTTCCCGCCCCCCAAAACCATTATTCTGCAATTTACCTTTCCCTTAAGTTTCAGCTTCAATGTTGTATTTAAAAAAAGCCCCTGAACTTTCATTTCCTTTTCCTATGCCGTTAGACCTGAGGAAATTAAGTACCTTTCTCTGAAGGGTTGCATGGGGTGTGAGAAGAAACCGCAATAAAATTTATTCACAATATACAAGTATAAAAATATCTTGCTTAGGGTTCAGTATTATAATTTAATAACTTTTTGTTGTTTCATAGGTATCTGGGAAGGGTACAGACACGTGTCCTGATCCTGTTACAAGAGGTAGAATGCCAGCATTTGGTACAACGTTCCAGGAGAGAGTCAAGGTGACGTTCCTGTTTCCCCTGCAAAAGCAACAAAGACTATCAGCAGAAATACTCCAGTTAACCAACTTAACTAATAATTACTAATATTAAATAAATTGGAATATTAAATAAATACGGGAGGGTGCCACATAGATGGGAACAGTCTTTTTCCAGTGGTGCCCAGTGACAGGACAAGAGGGAACGGGCACAAACTTGACCATAGGCAGTTCCATCTCAACCTGAGGAGGAACTTCTTCCCTGTGCGGGTGGCAGAGCAGTGGCACAGCTGCCCAGAGAGGTGGGGGAGTCTCCCACTCTGGAGCCATCCCAAACCCGCCTGGACGTCATCCTGTGCCACTGCTGGAGGGGACCCTGCTGTGGCAGGGGGTGGGACTGGGGGAGCTCCAGGGGGCCCTTCCAACCCCCACCATTCTGTGAAATTAGGATACAAATTGTTTTCCTCATTCAGAAACAACAGGCTTTTTAATTTTATGTAGTTACTTCATGAAGTATTACCTATTTTCCATATAAGATTATTATTAATTTTTTTTTTTTTTTTTAATACAGCTCCCTAACTCCTTTGGAGTTGAGTGCGTCACAGAACCGGCTCTACACAGAGAACACTGGAAACAGAAACCCAGAAACTCATATTAGCAGCGCCATCTCCCAGCCTACAGAAAAAACAGGGCGCGTTGTATCCCACGGTCATCTTCTAACAATCCAACTACCAAGACGTAACAGCCTGACAGAGTATCGGCTAGAATATATGCACCTGACCACAGCAACACACCCCCACGCAAAATGCAATGTGTGCAAGTAAATTCAGACACCATGAATAATAATGATGATGATAAAAAACAGATTTACTTACTTGAGACCATTTCCATCATCAAAGAAAAAGTACTTTGACTTCATGTCTTTTAAGAACAGCCTTGGGTTATCTCCTCTCAACATGATCTTGTCCCAAAGCACCACCTGGTTTAGAGCCTAAAAATACAATTGTAATTAAGTCAGCAAGGTACCTTACAAGATCATATTCAGCTACTTGGATTTCTTACCATTATTCATCTAAAAACCCCAAAGTTGAAGTACACGCTTGCAATCCATAACTAATTTAACAAAATAATGCTTTACAGAGGGGAGGGGGGAACTGGTACTACTACACACCAAAGTGTGGCACAGAATAAATGGAAACAACAAAGAACTGCTCAATAAAATACGAGAAAGCCATTTAAAACACTCATAAGCTTTCAAAGACTTAAAGTATCATGGGTTTTCCTTTTGAATTGCAAAGGTAAGCTGCTTTTAAAGCGGTATCTTGACTTTGTTTCAAATACAGGACTTATATTGAGCTACCATGACACCCACCTAGGTATTCAACATTTCCCAAATTGAATGGAAAAAATCTCTACCTGAATTACAAGTGTAACCCCAACAACTGTATGAACAATTTAAAACACGGATCCCAAATTCTTGAATATTTGAAACTTTATACTGTTCTTTTAAGTAGTTAGGTGCTGAAGTCTTCTTTAGTACCTTGCAGAACAATTTAGAAAAAAATACTTCTCCATATTTGTGAGAATTGGTAATAAAAAAAAAAAAAGAAAAAAGAAGGGAGACAGTTTTGTGCAGCAAGTTAAGAAAAAACCCCAAGTCTTCACTAGACCCTTGCGCTGTGCCCACAGTCGGTTAAACTAGAACTCAGGGGTACCATGGCAGCACAGCGTCTCGTTAAATAGTTCTTCCATATGTGGTTCCACACAGCTCCTATCGGATCAGTGAAAAAAGCCTTCAGCAATCCAAAGTGAAATATCAGTAGCAACCAACTACTACCAAGGGATGCAGCAAGGCCAATTATTTTGAGAAGTATGACAAGATCACATAAATCTATTATATGGCTACATAACTGGTACAGGCGAGCACTTTTGTGATCTACAAACAAAAGACCCAGCACACCTGGCCAGACCAGAGGCCACTCTATCTTTCTAACAGCAATCAACAGCAGAACTTTAGGGAAAAGTAAATTGAAAACGCAAATAAATGAGAAAACCCTCATATACAGTCCACCATTGTAACTGACCAACCAGGCACGTGTTACTTTTCTCCCGCTCTGCTGGGAACACAGCAGGTTGGGTTTCACGAGAGTGAACTTCCCACCCTGCAGTTAAACTGTCTCGAAAACAACAGTCCTGAAGGCCAGGGAGAACAGCCCAAGCTAGGAGGAAACGCTGGTGCCTTAACTCTTCCCAGCAGAACTTCAGGATGTTAAAAATAGCTGCAGTACAAAATGGGCAATTGCTGCAACTTTCTTTTTGATACTTACATTGTTTTTCGTTGAATATTCTGCAGACAAATATAGAAACAATTGTTTAACATTCCAGTCAAATATACTCTGCAGATGTACGCGTGTTAAGAAAAATACCATATTGTACTTAAATAACCTTGCTTTATTTTTACTAGATCTAAATAGACTATGATAATTACAGTGAGCTCTTACATTTCAACATATCTCATCTTATTTATAAACCAGAGCACTTCCAGCAGTTCTAACATATATTTTAATCATATTAAAGCAACAGGGTTTTGGGTTGGTGGTTGTTTGGTGGTTTGGTTTTTTTTTTTTTTTACTATTTATGAAATCTAACAGCTATTTCCTCCAACAATTTAAGAGTTCTATATTTGACACTGCAAGCTAGTAACCATAAGCTGCTGCTAGACAAGCTATTGTAAAACCTTAAACATAAAAGGCAAGACAATTCTTCAGTAATTATCTTCAAAGCTGTTATTTATACTATCAAAGAACTCTGGTATTCAACTGCGGATCGAAATACAATAGCATTAAACAGTACATAAATACAAAACTGGTGGAGTGTAGAGAGTTCAAAGGGCCTGTAATACCCACCTTCGAGAAGTTAGTAGGTGGGAAGTATTTCACATTGGAAGGGACACCAGGAATTAGCAAATTTAACTACCTACTTACTACAAAGAAAGTCAGCTTATTAGACTGGAACAAAACTCTCTTCAGATTTTTGATCAACAGTAAAGAATTGATGACTGCCATTTGAGACTGTCTGTGTAATAAAGCTGATATTCTAAATACCCGTCTGTTGATTCAGCAATAAAATGCATCGTGTGTGACTGCTAAGGAAAAGACCTTTTAACTCACAACAAAGATTAGCTGTAAACTTTTATTTCCCAGTCCTCTTTTTTATTCTATTTGCCACTACCTTAAAGAATAAATTAAACAGATTCCCCTGTTCTATCTAGATCTGCTCTATCTTGTTCCACTCACCCCAAGACTGAATCATGATTTTAAGCCTCTAATTCAAAAAGCAAGAAAGGAAAGAATTAAATAATTAATTGCTGTTGCTGCAAGACTAGCTGGAGCTATTTGACTTGAACATTTTTCATCATCTAACTCAAAACAAGATTCTGAAGTTCTCCTTTGCAGGATTTTGTAACACTTGCTGAAGTCAGCCACAAATTAAGTAAGCTGAAAAGAGTTTGTGAGAACTGTCTCCTTCCCTTCCCTTTATTTCTTTTTCTGTCATTTTATTTAATTCTTCCTAGGACAAATATCTCTTTTCCATTAGTTAACATAGCCCATGTACCAGTATCTCTTTACAAATTTTGTCAATTCCCCCCCCGGCAAACTACCTGAAAGTTGTATTTTACAACTCTACAAATTACAAGGTTTATTTATGCCAGGCATGAAAGATTAAGCCAAGGTTTTATTAAAAAATTTTAAAATTACTACTACTATTAAAAGTCATTAAAACATGGAATCTTTATGTCCACATACTGCACACTAATCCTTGTATAAGAACATTTCTTTTAGAGGTCCTGTCCTGCCTTGCTCTGCCCTCCCCTATATACACCGCATACAATTCAATTCATCTACTTTAGAATTTTAGCCTCTGGTTTTAGTATGTAGAAGCATTTCAGAGGTTAAGCTCAGACTTAAGGGTTCACTTCTCCTGCTTCCAGCTGGTAAAAAAAAAAAATCCCTTATTCCTGTGCAACACACACCTGCAAAAATCTGACAAACCTGTTAATCCAGCATTCGCATGCATTCAAGATCTGTATTTCGTTTGGTTTGCTTACACAACGTAGCATTCTCCAAAATAGGGAAACTGAAACACAGGGGTAATCAATGTCTTGCCTAACACTGACAAAAAACAGCAGACAGGGACAAATCCCAGGAATCTCAGCCCAGCTGCAACGCAAGGCTTAGTGTAATCACCTGAGGTAAAGCATGCTGCCTCATATTTGGTACTGACCTTTGCAGAAAAGCAGTGATTTGTTTTATATCAAGACCCTAAATCCTACAAATTATTCCCTTCTACTGTCAAAAAGCTTACCCAAAACAAAACCAAACAGGAACAACCACACACAACCCTCTTTCCCCAATAAAAAACAGACAACAGTGAAGCAGAGAAATATAAAAGAAAAGCTGCAAAAAGGAAAAAGAGAGCAGTGAGAAAGAGGCCAAAGAGCAGTATGATAAATTTTGTAGTATTTCATATGCTTCCCAATAACTTTCATACTATTCAGTGTTAAAGATTCCATATTTTAACATCTAAGCAAGCAAAGGATTACCATGCCTTTTTGTTTTTAAAGGAAGACAGGTACTTGTAAGCAAGTATTACATGGAAAAAAGCCTCCCAACAAAATGAGTTTGAAAGGTGCATCGGAGTTTCTAGATTCAGTATGACAATTAAAATATGTTATATAAACCCTATAATTAATTCACACCTCAAACCACCAATACAAACTTCACTTAACGGTAATACTGTCCAGATGTTAAACTGCACTTCCCATTATTAGATACAGTGCACTTCACTACAGAGCCTGATTGTAGAAACAGGCATTAAAAAAAAGAGAAAACAACTCGCCTTGTGTAATCTCCTAGAGACAGAACAGCTCTTCCAAGTTCTATATTACTGCCCTAGGTATGCAAGATACTGCTTTTCAATGCTTTAAATTTATATTGTAAGACAAATCGTTAGTTCTCCTGAAGTCCTGAATATCTGAAGATTGTAAGGTAACAAAAATAGATGTCAAGATGTTTTCATTTCAAAACCGTTTGCAAACCATTTTTTCCATTAAGGATATCTGCAGTAATGTCAAATGTGACGAATCCCAGATCACTTCTTTCTCTAGGTCCAGTGAAATCTTCTACATTTTTTCTAAGACAAAAGAAAACACAAGATTATCCTTTCACATTATTTCTCTTTCATGCATTACATAAATTATTATTCTCATTACAGATCTCCCTTATCCATTTTCTGTACTTTCTTTTAAATATTTCCGGCTAAAATATAATCAGCGTTACAAAATAAAACCTACCTTCCAGAAATTATGGTGCCCCAGTTTTGAATGACAGGCCTTGCCACGACAGTAGTGTAAGTTATACAAACAGTCTATAGACTTTTTCCTGTTAACGGAAATCTGTATCTATCTGTACCTAAACCGCCCCTCATTTCATTTCAGTAAAATATGCGTTAGCCATCCCCAAATATACAAAGCTGATTGGAACACCGGCAGCATAGCTGTCTGCTGGCAACCATTTTCAATTATTATTTCTCAACTTTCCATAAATAAAAGCCTCTAGTGCTCAGTCTCATACAACACACTCCAACCATCCCGAAACACAGAGTTTATGTTTGTAGCTTACAGAACATAGACTATTTCTCCCCGGAACGTATGTAAGTGGCAGTATAAAGAAAATACTTATTTTCTTTTACATTATGGAAAATAACAGACACAGCAGATGTTTTCATACGTATTCACAAAGCTTATCAATTTACCAAACTTACCCTGTACAAAGAGGAATACCATAAGAAGGATGGCCATCAGCTATGAACCTTAATTCCTCATGTAACAACAATTTTATGAATTATTCACTTCTTAGTTACGTTTATAACAGTTTGAAAATTCATCCATTAAAATATAATTTCATTAAAACTAATTTTAGTAATCTCAAAGAAAAAAAAAAGTATCAGCAGAAAAAACACACTTTTGGAGACCGCAGTTAAGAAAAGCACCACCAAAACTTCCCAATTTAAGCCTTGCTACAAATTTCCAATCCTCTGCAAAAAGCAACACCCTTTTAAGCAGTAACCCTTATCAAGCACTTGACTTCATTTCTGAATCACTGCCAATCTGGTGGAGTAAGGAGGTATGCAGAACTTCTCAGAAGTTCAAGAAAAGCAACTAAGGTGTAACGCCTCTCATGAACACCAGATCCGTGCATCATGGAAGGGGCTGGCACAACATTATAAATGTAACCCGAATTCAAATCATAGAATCCCAGGTTGGAAGGGACCTCAAGGATCATCTGGTCTAACCCTTCTCGGCAAAAGCCAATCTGGACAAGATGGCCCAGCACCCTGCCCAGCTGAATCTTAAAAGCGTCCAATGTTGGGGAATCCACCACTTCCCTGGGGAGAGTATTCCAATGGCTGAAAAATTTTCCCCTCGTGTCCAATCAGAATCTTCCCAGGAGTAACTTGTACCCACTACCCCTCATTCTTCCCATGTGATGCCTTGTAAAAAGGGAGTCTCCACCTTCTTTGTAGCCACTCTTCAGGCATTAGTATGCTACAATCATAGAATGACTGCGGTTGAAAGGGATCTTTAAAGGCCATCCAGTCCAACCCCCTGCCCTGGGCAGGGACACCTCCCCCCAGCCCAGGGTGCTCCCAGCCCCGTCCAACCCGGCCTTGAACACCTCCAGGGATGGGGCAGCCACAGCTGCTCTGGGCAGTCTGCGCCAGGGGCTCACCGCCCGCACAGGAGAGAATTTCTTTCTAATATCTCATCTAAATCTCCCCTCTTTCAGCTTAAAAGCCATTACCCCTCGTCCAGCTGCAGCAGGCCTTGCTAAGAAGTTCATCCCCAGCTTTTCTGTAGCCCCTTTAGGGACTGGAAGGGGCTCTAAGGTCTCCCTGGAGCCCTCTCTTCTCCAGGCTGAACACCCCCAACTCTCTCAGCCTCTCCTCACAGCAGAGGGGCTCCAGCCCTCGCAGCATCTTTGTGGCCTCCTCTGGACTTGCTCCAACAACCTCATATATTTCAAGCGCACCAGGACACGCAAAAAACATGTTTTTTTGCTTGTTTAATGCTGTTTGCAACCCTCAATCTAGCATAAATATGGGGATTTTCCCGAGATATTAAACCAATCCAAAATGGGACAGCGGTTCCCAGTCTTTATTTGCACTCACCTCCCCTTTCATAGAATCGTTTCGCTTGGAAGAGACCTTTAAGATCATCATTCTGCCCCTCTACTCCGCTCTCGTGAGACCCCACCTGGAGTACTGCATTCAGCTGTGGAGTCCCCAACATAAGAAGGACATGGACCTGCTGGAGCGCGTCCAGAGGAGAGCCACGAGGATGATCCGAGGGCTGGAGCACCTCTCCTATGAGGAGAGGCTGAGAGAGTTGGGGCTGTTCAGCCTGGAGAAGAGAAGGCTCCAGGGAGATCTTATTGCGGCCTTCCAGTACATAAAGGGGCTCCAGGAGAGCTGGGGAGGGACTTTTTACACGGGCATGGAGTGATAGGACGAGGGGGAACGGCTTTAAGCTGGCAGAGGGCAGGTTTAGATTAAACATTAGGAAGAAGTTTTTCACTTTAAGGGTGGTGAGGCACTGGAACGGGTTGCCCAGAGAGGTTGTTGAAGCCCCGTCCCTGGAGGCGTTCAAGGCCAGGCTGGATGTGGCCTTGGGCAACCTGGTCTAGTGAGAGGTATCCCTGCCTGTGGCAGGGGGGTTGGAACTCGATGATCTTCAAGGTCCCTTCCAACCCAAACCATTCTATGATTCTATCAAGTCCAACCATCAACCTCACACTACCAAAGCTACCACTAAACCATGGGGTGGTGACTCCACCACTTCCAGGGGCAGCCTGTTCCAATGCTTGATAACCCTTTCCATGAAGAATTTTTTCTTAATATCCATCCTAACCATCTCCTGGTGCAACCTGAGGCCATTCCCTCGTGTCCTATCACCTGTTATTTGGGAGAAGAGACCGACCACCCTCACTACCCCCTCCTTTCAGGGAGCTGCAGAGAGCGATGAGGTCTCCCCTCAGCCGCTGTTTCTCCGGGCTGAACACCCCCAGTTCCCTCAGCCGCTCCCCATCAGCCGTGTGCTCCAGACCCCTCACAGCTCCGCTGCCCTTCTCTGGACACGCTCCAGCGCCTCAGTGTCTGTCTTGTGCTGAGGGGCCCAAAGCTGACCACAGCACCCGAACACCAGCCCTGCTGCTCGCCACCCGCCCCTGTCACACACCGTGGGACGGTCCGAGGCTCCGCAGGCTGCTCTAGCTCGGCAACTCGGCCAAAACCGAACTAAACAAACCCATCAGTGGCGTGAAAACAGCCCATTTCCCCGCCAGCTCCCCCCCGCTTCCCCTGCGCGGCTCCGGTGAAGGAGCAGAAGCAGCAGCCGAAGGCCCGGGGCGGGCGGGGCCGGCCCTGCTCCCGCCCGCCGCGGCCCTGAGGCGGCGGAGGGAGACCGCCGTCAGGCGGCGGAGGCCGTCGTGGGGCTCCCGCATTGGCCCCGGCGGGGAGCGGGCGGGAGGCGGGGACGGCCGCGGCCCCGGCCGATGGGAACGGCGGCGGCGGGGAGGTCCCGCGGCGGCCGGCCTGCGCGCCGTCCCCTCAGGGGTCCCGGCCCACACCCCCCCTCCCCTCTGCCCTCTCCCGCCCGCACTCACAGCGCGACCCGGGAGACGGCGATGCTGACGGGCACGCTCCGCTCCTTGAAGGCGGTAGTGATGAAGCAGCCGAAGGTGAGCGCCGCCATCACGCTCAAAGAGAAGGCGAAGAGGGAGTTGGCCCGGGACAGCACCGTGTTCATCTCCCCGCTCGGCCCGGCCGCTGCTCGCAGAGGATACGGGGAAGGGGAGCGGGGCGGGGGGGGGGTCCGCAGCGGGAAGCGGGCGGCGGCGGCGGCTTCACTGGGGCCGCGGAGGAAGGGGCGTGGCCCCGCCCCGGTTGGGCGGGGCCACAGCGAGGCCACGCCCCCCCCCCCTCGCTGCCGCCGCACCGCGCCTGCGCCCACGGCGAGCCCGGGCCCGCCGCCATGTTGCGGCTGAGGGGAGCGGGAGGGGCCGCCCGCCCTCAGGGCCCGGCCCGGCCCGGCCGCGGGGAGGGCCCCGGTGCTCGCCCGCGTCCGCGTCCCCTGGCAGTGTTTGCCGGTGGGGGGCTTCCGGGGATCGTTATTCGGTACTCTCACCGTTAATGCTGACAGCGGCCGTTCTTGTCCTGGTTCCTTCGTAGCTTTGCGGGTGGGAGCAAACAAATAAGTAGAGGGTTGTTACGCGTTGGAGCGCTTTTTTAGTGAATTAATTGCCACCCGCTGTGTTTCTAAGGCACTCGTTTTCAGAGGGAGGTTGGTGTTTGTAGCTCTGGTGGGTTTTTTGCGTTTATATAATAAAACGTAAATAGCACCTGAGGGGAAGGCTTGCGTTCTGCCTCGCCGCTGCCCGCCCTCCTGCCTGAGGGGTGATCCTCTTCGTTCCCCCGCCATGGCCGCACGCTCCGTAGGTCAGTCAGCTCGTCTGGAAACCTCGTTTAGCAGCTGGACATGTCACTGGAACCCATTTTCTTTCCCAGCTGGCAGTGTGACCCCCAAGGCAGGCTTGCACCTCACTCCTCCCGGCCCACAGGAGCTTCACCTCAGGGTGGCCATGGCGAAGCTCGGCTGAGGCGGTGAGGGGGTCCCGGCTCCTCGTCCTGGGCTCCACAGACCTGCAGCATCGCTGGCCTGAGAACCGGAGGGAGAGACAGCCTGTACAATGGCTTTTTTTCCGCCCATATTTCACTGCGTTAAACACAGCAGGCCTGATTAACAGGGATTTTTCAGGGTGGACAAGAGGTGTCAGCAGTGGTTCAGTTATATTCAGCTTCCCAGGCCTAAGGCTGCAATGCTGTCAAATGGAACTGGAGCTCAGATCCAGGGGTCCGAAAATGTTGGAGGCCTCTCCTGGTGACTGAAGGGGCAGGGAGAAGAAGGGGTGGGTGGGCTGTCAGGCCGCCCTGAAATGCGCCTGTTCTGGACAGACGGTGCTGTTTCTGTTCCTCCCCTGTAACCGACAGTCAGGTCTGTGATTCAGGGAAGAAAAATCTTTGCAGATAAAGGTAGGGGATGGAAGAGGGAAAAGATCATACTAACGCTCTGTGTTTCCACCCAGCTTGAGGATCCGCGGCTCAACTCTTGTTTAGTGCTATTGTTAAATGTAGGACGTGAAGGTACCTATGGGGACATTCCTTGCAGTTGGGAACCTCTGTTCCACTGTACTGTGGATTTCTGTGTGTCTGTGCCTTTGCCATAATGAAACCAGTCACAGGCCCCAAGAGGACAGGCTTTTTAGCAGTGTCCTGATTAGATAAACTCATTGCCGGTTTGCATTTGGTAATTCCCAGCCTTCCTGATATTCCAGAAGAGTTGCAGAAACCCGGAGAGTTTCTTCTGTAAAGGTTTTTGTTGGTTTGTTATTATTTTATATTTTGATTTTCTATTGAAAACATTAATTGTGAGGTAAAGGTTTTTGTTTTATGGTCTGGAGTGTAGTGTTACTGAAACCTTGGATAACTGTTACTGAAAAGTGGATACTTTTCCCCCAAATATTGGAAGACTTAGCAGCAACAAGGGAGCTTTTAGTGCAAACTGGAGAACATTTCGGAACTTGTAAAATCTCTGCTGTATAATCAAAAAGATCGTTCCAAATGTGAACGCTAACAAAAGGCTCAATTGCCTTTGTTCTTGCTTTTAGTTCTTAGAATTGCTACTTAAGAGTTTTTCATTAGCTCTTAAACAACTCTGTTGTTGGGGAAAACTTAAGTGACTAAGGCAGAACTTGTAGGAGTAAAGTAGTGAAATTTCCAAAGCAGCAGTTAAGTACCTGAAGAAGACCAAAATCAAAAGGTTTAGCCAAATTCATGTTAGCATGTGTTTTTAAGACAGATTAATAAATATGGCTGTTGCCCATGTAGTTTTGGGTTTATTTTAGTAGAACACTTAAATAAATGTCACTTAAAAGCACGGTATGCAGGGAAGACAGATGGTGTAATTTATTCAAGGACTGATCCGTTACTGTTTCGGAACAGAGAGACCTGTAGCTTTTTAATGACTGAAATCTTGCAGAATCAAAAGAGGAGAAAAATTTTGAAACGAAGAAGACAGTTGTAAAGGAAGAAGGGAAGAGTATTGTTCACAATAGCTGTTTGCTGGCAAGCTCCAAATTGTTCTGTCAAGAATACAAAATCTGTTCTTTCTGTAAGGAATAGTGGCATAATACTAATGTCAGAAGTCAGTGTCAACTACGTAAGTTGTGTTAGCCTGCAAGGATCAAATATTTTAATTATGAAAACAAATTTATAGAATCTTGGGGAGGCAGAAGAGTTTGAGAGTCCATTTCCAAGAGGAGGTGGTGTAAGGTATTCAGTATACCTGAGCAGCGTACTCGGGCCCAGACCAGCAGAGCACCTAAGGCATGGCAGTGCTCAGGCTGGTTCTTACTTTAAGAAATTTCCTAATTTTTCATCACAAAGTAATTGAACAAAATGCAGAGATGGGATTGGGAGCAGGTCTGAAATGTAGAATTCTCCCTTCTTCTCCTGTCCTTCTCCAGAATTATCGTGCTTTGAAACCGTGTTCTTATGCACACTTTGATTTATTAATCGTGTTCTGTTTTTTTATAGTGTTGGTGCTTCAACGGGATTGATCCCAGTCAGCAGCTGATGATCAGAGTAGTCTTCTGAGAGACAGTGGCTTGCTTGCTTTGTTTGAGATCTTTCTACTCTGATGTTCAGGTTAGTGAGTGACTCCTTTAATGATTTATAAACAAAATGGCCACTGTTGACATTGACCATCAACAGAGATCGTTGTGAGTTCTTTGATTTTCCACTAAAGTCAGATTGGTTCCAGTGGGGTACACAGAGATGGGGGCTTCGGGGTGGCTGAGGGCCTGGGGTGTATGGCTTGTGAATTCCAGGTGAGGGGGAGGTGTTAACTTCAGCCCAGGTGGTAGCACCTTCGGCCTTCTTGCGGCTTAAGTTTCTAACTAATTTTACAGGTGAAAGTTTAGGTGCCTGTAGCATCTTTGGCACCTGGCTAGTTAGATGAGGACTGCGTAGATAACTTTTATTGGTCTAGGACCACGTATATACTTCCTAAATATCACCATAAATTTCTAAACCCGTTACTAAATATGTCTATTTTTAATTATTGAAATGTTAACTCTTTAAGAAACAGTAGCAACACACAGTGTCTTAGGCAGCTCTGGGTACGTAGATGAAGATTAAAGTAAATGTGGCCATGAGCAACCTGGGGAATTTTTGTCTGTGTTGTAACAGCCCCCTTTCAGTTAGCACCTCTTCTGGGTGGGCCGTTTTTACAACTGGTGCGGAAAGGCTGTGGCTGAGAAGTGGTCTTTCTGGACTGCACTGAAGGGGTTTTGTTTCTAACCTTCTTCTCAACTCCATTTTTTTTGCTTTGGATCTACAAAGTATGGAGAATAAGGTAAGCAAACAGAAAATTTCACTTGCCTCTGTGCAAGGAAATTTCTGATTTCGGAATGAACTTGGTATTTTACAACACTGTCTCATTTAGCGGCGTACGAATGCTTCATTGGAGATGGAACCAAATATTGTTGGCTCCAAAACCAACTCTTAAGTATGTTTTGGAGCTCAGCACAGTTCAGTTTTGGCTCCTGGCAGGTTCGCTATTGCCTATTCTGTGGCATACGAAGCCATGTTAGGTAAAGTCTTCTCATACATCACTGACTCAGCCGAAGCTTTCAGACTTCATTGCGCTTTGCATTCTGTGGCATGAAGCCTGTGCGCTACCGATGCACCTCACTCTAGTTTTACCTCATTCTCTAAGCCAGTTACAAGTTCTTCCTCACAAAGCATTTTTATTTGTCTTGTAAAAGCACCAAGCGGAGACTGTCATGCCTCGGCTTGAGGAAGAGAATGTTTTGCTAGCTCTGTCATGATGATATCACGTAACTGATCCCAGCTTTAGTGGATGGAGAAACCCTTTCCGATATGAACACTAGCCATGGGAGTCAGCAGTGACATATGCTTGCAGAATAATCTTTTAACTCTCATCACTACCAAGTCATGAAACTGAATTTGTAATTTCCTTTTATTAGTACCGTTCATAGGCACCAGAATGCACTTTACACAGAAAGGAGACAAATGAAACCACTTTTGGTGTAGACGAAAACCTGGCAAAAGTTCAAAGAAAGTGGGAATAAAGTTAAGGAAACAGATTATTTCACTGTTTTTAGAAACAGTTTGTAATGAAGAAAAAAAGGCAGTTAAATGATTGAAAAAAACATAAAAGAGAGACTATAATGTAGAATAAAACTAACAATTTTGAAAGGAACTCAGATTGGTGACAGAAAACATTCGCAACTCAGAGATACTTTTTTGAGCGAACTTTTCACTTCAGAACTGACAAATTTCTCATCTCGATGACATAATGTAAAGGTCTTACACATAAATAAATAAAAAATTGCCATAGATCCAAAGTAGTTTCAAAAGTCCAGGTAGTATTAATTCAAACAGCTGAAGAGCTCTGTCTGGGTTTCCAAGTGGCAGAGAGGCATTAGTTACAGTTACAAATCTGGTCCTTTGAAAACTGTCAGTTGAAACAGAAAATTTCTGTCAAGTTCATTTCTCTTGCGCTTACTGTGTAGGTGATGAGAGACAAATCTTCACATCCTGGCTCTTCTGGGATTTGAATGTTACCGATTTATTTATTTATTTTACTTCTTTATTTAGAGACAGCTACTTAATAAGAATATGTGACATTTTGCAGTTCATTAAAGGAAAGATTAACTGTGAAAACGGCAAAAATATCAGCTTCAGTTACGTGAATTTAAATTAAGAGAGGGTTGCACTGCCTACTGGAGAAATGAGAGATAGCAAAGTTAGCTCTGTCAGGCTAGTTCAAATATCAAAAGCGTGGTGGCTGTAGTACGACATACCTAAGGCAGAGGGTGAGCCAGTTGCTGAAGAAGGAATCTGTGAAGTTCTGTAGACGTGGTTGGGGGCGAAGACATTTGTTTGGGCCCAAGAAAGGAACTATACAAAGGGAAAGAGGTGCAAAATGAGGAGACTCTTCAAAGTTTCGCTGATAGAGCCATATCAGTACATTAAGCCATCAAAAATCACAGCTAAATATCCTTATTAAGAGGCGGCTTGTATGTGCATTTTGACATTACTCTGCTCTCGTAGTTTGCTGCTGCTTTTTAACAGGAGGTTACTATCTCTGTGGCGGAGTGGGTGGTAGGGGGTGTGAGTGGTTTTTTCAGTGTGAAGTCCAAAAGGTTAGTTTAAATTCATCAACAGTTTAAATTGCCAGATTTTGAACTGAGGTGGCTGAATACCAATACACATTCGTTCCTGTCGATTTCCAGGAAGGGAGAAGGAGGGGCAGGAACCTTCAGCTGAGGAATGGAATGGGCAGCTGGAGGTGGGAACTTCTTAAACTCCTTGGGGGCCAAGATTTGGTAGAGTTTGTCTGTCAGCAGGCAGTGTGTGCCTGCTGTCTGACACGTCTCTGGTTTTAGTAATGTCTCCAAGTACACACGTGACTTGGTATCTTCTTCTGTAATACTCTTGCTAATTGGGTTGTGTTAAGTATCCAAAGAGGACTGCAACAAATGCTGTAGGACAAACTTACTAGGTTTCTTAGCAGAACTGAGATTGAATTTACTTGTAAGCAGCTGCTTCCCTTCTGTATAGAACCTTACTGTCAGTCATTAGATGGACTGGTTAAGCGAATCGAGCATGCTTATATGATGATGTTGCTGATAGCAGGGATTGTTTGATATTAGACTTGTAGTTGAAGTGGAATCTATCACCATTGCGAGAAGTAGCTATCCAGTGGGTGTATAACAAAGTGATAGAGCTTTAAAATTTCTCTGTATTCTTTCAAAGAACTGAGGAAATTAGAAAACTGGAATTTCATAATTGCTTGAATATCTGAGTTACTTTTTATGTTTTTAAATACATGTGATACAGAGAATGTCTCTTACGTCTAGAGATACTGATTGATATTTAAATCCTTGACCAGTAATTCCATTCTCTGGAAATCCCGATATGCAAGTCTGTATGTTAGAACTGTTTTCTAAGTTTGGAGGAGTATTTTCAACAGACAGGAAAGACAAAACACCTGTATAAAATCAGCTCAAATGCCTTAAAAGTTAGCAGTAGAATAAGCAAACTTTTCATGATGTTACAAATATACCAGAATATGCAATGTACCAGAAGCACTTGATTTGTATAGAACCTAAATTGTGTCAGAGCGCTGATTTTAGTACAGCGGAGTTAAAAACAAAAAAGTATTACTGTATCCACCCAACGGCATGAATTCGGACTTTCTGGAGCAGTTTGAGAACTGGTGGGAAATAATGGGCTACACCAAAATAGAGAAAGAAACTATGAAAGAAAACTTGTGTAAGATAAATTTTTGTGCATTAAAGCTTTTTAAATTAAGTAGTGTGTTTCATAGTCTTATGAGAGAAGAGGAATGGTTTCTAAATACATAGCTGTTCAGTAGAATGAGCGTCAGAAGCCAGAGCGTGACTACCAAGAGGAGGAGAGTAACATGTTTTACAACACTTACTCTGATTTTCCACTGTTATGACACTTACGGTGTCATTGCATTGCATTTTGAAAGAGGGTTTTGGTGATCAGGAGACTAGCATGAATTATGAGAACTGCAGCAATCGGAATGAAACATACCTTTGGATATCAGTTATAACTTCACGCTGCGTTGCTTGTGTAGATTCTGGATTGACGTGCTATTAAGGTTCTTCAGGAAGAAAAGCTGTAAAAAGGAGATGTAGGCCTTTCATTTTTTCATTTTAGAGTGTTGTGTTTGCTTTGGTTGGCCACACATCTCTCGTGTTTTTGTGCTGAGAATATGGCGTTGTCGTGTGGTTGAGTAAATCTGTAGAATTTTTAAGGATAGCAACAGGGTGCAGCGAAAAAGCAGTTCAGATCTGAAGCGAGCCTGGTCTGCTCTGCATCAAAGTTTGTGTTCTCTCACTTTTCTTCTTTTCATTCCCCCAAAACAGGTGCACAAAGGCTGTACTTCGGCCACCTGTCCTCTTCGTATTTTACAAAGAGTAGCGTCTGGCTTGTGCTCATGGGCTTGAGTTCCTGTTTGGGAAAGGACTCAGCAGCTATTTGATGTCTTCCAGTAACTCCAATTTCTGAATTTCTTGTAGCTATCATATAAATATGATTTTTTTGTTTTTCTGTGTCTAAGCATGGATGCATAATATCCTTAACTTATGAAGGATATCACGGAAAAGAACATTTAGTATTTTTTAATGGTTGTTTTATGGTATGTCTGTCTTTTTTTGCCTTACCTTCAATGTTAACTTAAGGTAACATTTTGCATAACAACTTATATGAGCAAATGCATTTTAAAATAGTTGCTCTTTGTCTAGATTTATTCAGTTCAAATGCTTGGAATAGAATTTAATAGAAAAAATTGCTTAAAGAACATCCACCAAGGAGGAAATGACATAAACGACATTCAATAACTTTAGATGAGTCAGATAAAATTTTAAGTATTGAGGATTAGCATCCCGTACACCTATTAAAATACAAGTCAGCAGGTCACTAAGCCGGTCATTTTTCATGCTGAATTAGACATTGCCTTTTTAGTGGCTCGGGCTTCTCAGCACTTTTGAGTCCTTCGTCAAGCACAGTATGCTTACATCAGAAACTCAGTACTAGAACTAGTGGCTTCTTACTGATTTTATTTTAAACTCTTTCTGTTCTGAGGTCATTGTTTTATTGATTTCTCTTGGTGGGTTGTCGATAATGTGTAAAATACTGCATTCTTCGAAGCACCTAAGAATTTCTGTTCCTCTGCTTGGCGTCCTATTTCATTAAAGGATCTTCTGTTACATTTTTTACTAGCCAGAAGTTTCAAAACCAGGACTACTATTTTAACTTCTTGTGTATTTTTAGCTAAATCTCTTATATGTGGAGAAGGACATGCAGGTGAAGAGTTATACGAATAATTCCTCATACTGTATTGCATATCTTGTCTTTAAAAAAACATTTTCACTTTCAGGCATTTAGATGCATCTCCAAAATAGTGAAGCAAACTGTTAAGATGAACTGGAACAGAATTTGTGCCTCGAGTATAATTACTCTCCCGCAGCCTATATTAATCTAATTTAAGGATATTACTTTAAAAGACTTAATTAGAAGTAAGTGTATTTTCCAGAACTAAAGACACAGTATATGGTATAAAGAAATGTTTCTAAGGGTTTTACAGTCTTTAGTATCAAAAAATGCCTTCAAAGACTAAATATGGTACCAATTGTGTTATTTTTCTTGTGTATCTTGCCTTACTGAAAATTAAGCGCACCAGTCTTCTAAAGCCTTGAAGAAGAATTGCCAGAATGAAATAAGAACTTTATTAATGTGGTTATGTAATTAATCATAGAAGATAGAGCATAGTTTTCTCTAAAAGTTACTCACTTAGGTTGTGGGTAAATTGCACTAGATTTCCCAAACAGTTTGAATTAGCATAACCAGGTGCTGCTGAATACTTTCTTTCTGCGCTTGGCCACTACACAGTAAGGCATTAAAGGGCAGGCTGCTTTGTCTGAGCACTGGAGATTGAAATTAACTGCTTTTATAGTCATTATAAATGGCAATATTACTATCTTGAGTATACTGGTCGTGTTCTTTAGAACTGATAACTGACCAAGCTACATGAAAAGGGAATTTGAGACGATAAATTCCAGCATTTGATGGTTTTAAAATGGTTTTAAAATTAAAATAGTTAATTGCCAGAAATGGGGAAGGCATACCAGATAAATGATTACATTGTTCTTGTTTTATTTGCTGGAAATATGCTCATATGTCAAGCTAGGGGGATCCTCGTCTGTCACAGTATTACTATGTTCTAAAAACAAAACAAAAATCCGAATATTGTTTATCTGCAGTGTAGCTTGGTGCCGTTTTCCTGGGTGCTATGAGGAAACCTGAAATGTTATAATAATTTTACATGCTATCCTTTTCGTAGCCATTAATCGAATGAACATTCAATATTTCATTTTATTTAAGTTTGTTATCCAAATTTTGTATTAAAAGCAAAATTTTTCGACACCTAATTAGTTTTGGTATTGTTTTCACCAGAATGTCTGAGTGTTTTGTTAACAACAGCGAAGTCATCTTCCAAATACTCCTCTTGAGGGGTCCTTTTAAACCCATTTTACAAGTGAGGAAATGAGGCAGAGAAGTTTCCTTCCCAAAAATCAAAACGATGCAGGAAATGTGAATGTCCAGATTAAGCCACTGCTCTTTTCAAGTGCTCTGATATTTTTATAACATTGTGTGTTCGTTACATATTGCTGATGCGTTTCTATTTGGAAGCTCTCTGTATTCTGCGCTGCTGCGAGACCAGACTCCAATTGCTTCACGTTGCTGTGCAATAGAAAATTTGGAACACTTCCATGCCAGTTTTTTACACTCTTCCATGGCATCACGTTGACCGTCAGATCCTTTATGTATTTACTTATGGTTCTACTTTCTGATTTCCGTTACAGCATCTGTAGCTTTCTGTTCCCGGTTCTCCCAGTCGGCATGGGCTTGCTGGCGGCTATTTTGGGTTCAACTCTCAGCATTCACGTTGTTGATTCTTCCAAAATGCCGTGTGAGTGTTAACATCTGAGCACTTGCTCTGTTTGCATGACTGGGTGCCTGGGAGCGTGGGTTTGCCAACAAGCTATAAAGGCAATTGCTGCAGAGCTTTAGTAGCCTCCGATTAGGATAAACTTGATTGCTCTGTGCAGTTGGGAGAGTTTCCAGTTAAGCTGGCATGGACTTACTTTAAAAAAGAAGAACTATTAGTAGCACAATAATTTTGCCAGCTGCTTCTGAGTATATGTGAACTGAAATTCTCAAAACTCATAATTTCTTTCACTTTTATGTAGTTTATAGCTAAGGAGGGAAATTTTTGAGAGGACAAAAGACAAGCTTTGATACAGGAATAATCCTGCTGCTCATTTTTCATGTTGCTTCTGGAAGCACAAGTTTTACAGATCAATGGGGATTTTTGAAAGATCACTTACAAAATAGTACATGCATCCACAGCCTCATTTTTGAAAAGGTTTTTGTTATTTTTCTTGACCCTTTACAGAAAATTTGACCTGAAGAAGACAACCTAACAACCGAGGAATTTCTTTTCAGTGATTTATCCACTGCAGTTGTAAGAAGCAGGAGACAGAATTGTAAGGGGAAGTTTGAGCGCTGCTGGTACCTCCAGCTGTTATTTATATTTTTGTATTTATTATGTTATTTATATTTAATTATTTATAGCAATTGCTATTTGGATTTTTGCCTCTACAAAGAAAGACTATTTTGTTAATTAACAAAACGTGAGGGAAGTCCAGATGAGAAAGCACAGTTACTGGAGGACACAATGTGGAGTCAGGAAAAAAAGGGGTTAGGTGAAACACGGTGAAGAGGAAAAATGTTTTTGATGAGATGATTATGATTCTTGCACATTCTGAATGGTAAATTTGCAAACCAGCTACTTAAAATGGCTGGGGAATTCTGTGGACTGATTGAGTTACGCTTAATAATACTAGTAGTAGTATGGAAGAAGTTAGAAATTCCAATACTGGATGTGTTACTAAGGAAAATATCATTTCTATTAATGATTGAAACGGAAATTGGCAGTGGTGGCTCAGAACATAATGCCTATTTATCCTGATGGAAAACATGACACCTCAATTCAGTGTCAGATAACAATGTGCCAAATATAAAAAGGGATTTTCATTTGGCATTTTAAGTACTCACTCCTGCTTCTAACTATGGTATGAGGAGAGCAGTTCCTATTTTGGCTGGATGAGAAAATGTCTATAAATGAAATTTAGGAGAAAATGTGTATATTTTTGCACTGACTAATACAGTTTACAGTGTAAACGGCTTTTTAACTGCCTTTTCTATCTACTCTTTTGACTTCAATGTGGATTAGTTTATTTTCAAAGAAAAAGACTGAATGTCTGTTTCTCTCAAGATAAGCATAATTCAGTTCCTGTCTGTTAAAAATCTTGATCATTATTTCCAAGCACATTTCTTTTTATCGTTGTCTTTTCTTCATTTATATAGGTTTATTTGAGTGTAGTTTCCAGAAAACATTGTAGTTTCCTACTCTAATACATTACTCCTGGAGCCAGATGATAAGAGGTTCCTTATTTTGCCACTTTCCTTTCAGAAATGTGATTTTGGATCATACCCTTGACGTCTGCGATGCTGTTCATTGAAGTCAGGGGGATCTGTGGATGCAGGGATGTTTGGCTCAGACCCTCTGTTCCCGATGGACGCTTGCCAGCATTCTAAAATGGTTTTTTTCTGACCGTCAAACAAGAGAATCCAGGGTAGAATAGAAAGGGTGTTTCAGTTTAAGATTACTATGGGTAGAGTACTTTAAACTATAATTGAAGACACTATTTCTTTTATTTAAAAGGAAGTAGAAAAGTTTAGAACGGGACCCTTTCCTGTGCTGCTGTGATTCTTTATTTTAGGGTTATAGCTTACTTTTAGGAATTTAGTTCTGTCCTGCAGCTCCTCTTGTTGTGACACCAGTATTTACTCAGCAGTTACTCACACTAATGGAACAATTTGTGCGTAACTGCTGATGACTATGAGTAATAACTTTATGGTATATCAGCAAATTAATTCTTAAAAAATCTGAGGAATTTAGATTCCCCTTTCTAAAACTGGCCAAGAAATAAAGCCTGCCGTGTCATAGGTTTAAAATAACACAATGCAGCACAGTGAAATGTCTATCACAAGCATTAGAATTTTCCAGGTTATATATTTACTGCTGCATTTATTTAATTTTAATTACATTTCAATTACTTTAATTTTAGATACTTTGAGATCTTATTTATAAAAATATCTAGGAGTTTGATTTTTATACTCTGCTCTGAATACTGTTTTTTGTGTAATGGTGTAAGCCCTGTATACTAGGCATTTTCATTCAGCCTGAACAAAATAACAAGAGACTCTCAAAGCTGGTATATATTCAACTTCTGTTTCTTTATTAATGTATATTTCAAGGATTTACTGTCGTGGTTCTAGTTTTGTAAGAAAAAAATAGTACTATAACATAAAATAAAGTAGCACAAAAGAGCAACTGTACTTAAGAAGCAAGAGAACTTAGTTTAGCAAAAACTGATTACCTGAGTTACCTGTTTTAGTACATGAAGTTGTAGTTCTTAGCACTAATACTTTTGACAGTGTATTTTTAAACGTGTTAATAGGGTAAATAAATGAATTAGAAATGCAGAATTTGGAATGAAACAGACCTTTTAAGTGGAACAAGTCCAATCCAGGGTCTTGGAACCTGTGTCTGTTCTATTCCGTCCCCCTGGAATATCACCAGGCTAGCAGGAGCGGTAGTGAACTCAATACTATGTACAGTATAAATAATCGCCATATTTTGAGCAGCAAGCATCATGACCAGCTGATATTTTCTTTCCTGAGGACCAGTTGTTCCCAAGAGTGCGTGGCTGGAGCCATATGATCTTATCAACACATTTGAGAGCCCTACCCAAACACTGAGAGAGATTTCGCCGCAGCAATGACTGTCATAGAAGAAAGTCGCCCTTTTGCCCAGCAGCTATCCAATGTCTACTTTACTATACTTTCCCTTTTTTGTTTTAAACTTTTTGTGAAGATCAGCCTTGCCATACTGAGTCATTTCTACATTGTGAAGGGAAACCGTAAGGAAGCAGCAAGGATAGCTGCTGAATTTTACGGAGTTCCTCAAGGACAAGGTATATTTGTACTTACTATCTTATCACTACTGTTTGGGGGTTTTGTTGTTACTGGTTTTTTTTTCCCAGGTAATTATTTATCTGCTAGCCTCACTTATATTCAGTTTGTCAAATGATATGTGAGAATGGTTTAGTTTTTTTCTGTAGGTCTGTGGTTTTTTTAACAAAAATTATCTGAAGGAATGTTGTTAGATTATTTAAGCTTTTTTTTAATTTTACATTATTAAATTCAGAATAAAACTGGAATATTACAGCCAATGTCCTGTTAGGAAAGAGGCCTGTACTTAAGATGGCTATATTTAAGATTGCCAATTACTTCCCAAATTACTTTTAAGGTTCCCCAGCTTACCCATTTGTCGTTGAAATTTTCCACACTTGGCATGTGATTATTTTGCAACACTTTAGTGAAACTAGTCCAGATATTTCTGAGAATTATTTCTTGATTAAGTAAAATTTTTCGTATAATAATTTATTTTGAGAAGATACAGCCCTTCTGTACTTTGAATTAGTGTCTTGGTAGGTATCCGGAAGCGTACTGTTGGTCAGGGTGAGCTTTTGGGCATCTGTGTGGAAACCCATCAGATTTTACTGGGTTGAAAGCTTTTGTGAAAGTTCCTTTTTCTGTTTGCTCGGGCAGAACTTTGGCAGAGCTCGGTGCTACTGTTCCCCCAAGCTCACCTGTGGCGAACCCGTACCATTTTCATTCAGTTTTTTTCCCGGGTCACAGAATGCAGAAGACTCTCTCTCCTCGATTGTGGTATCCTAGTGCGTGACTGAGCCATGGTTTTGCTCAATTTGGGATCCCGCTGCCTCGCCTGTCTTTGACTGTTGTTCCTTGTAATCTGGGACGAAATCACATTTGAGTTAGGCGATGGAAGAGGAGGACTTGTCTCTTACCGCCTTCACCACTCATCCCTCTGTACCATGAACAGGAAGAAATAACCCAAGTTTAATGCACGGGGGAAACTGTAGAAACAAGCCAGAAATAGTTTCAAATGTAAAGATCTTTTCAGTCTTCAATGTTGGGACAAAAGTTAGACATTTTGTGTGTATGGATTTAAATTTGCAAACCAGAGAGAGTCTTACATTCTAAAGCAGTAATTAGCTTGCACTGCAGATTTACCTGACATGGATTTATATCATGTGTTCTCTGCGCAATTTAAAGAGAAAGGTCTGAAACCCAGGTTTTTTACATCTGAGTGTGTTAATCACATCATTTTAACTCTTAGGCGTGTGTGTGTGTGAGTATGCGTACAGATACATGTGTATGTGGGGGTGTGTATGTGTGTTCACTACAGTAGGGTGGGACAGACGGACCGTCCCACTGGCAGAAAGACTCGCAGTGAGTGTAGTAGCCCTTGCTTGAAATGAAGAATTTTTTTGTCAGAAACTGCTGGCTAGCTTTAAGGCAGCTCGTTCTGGGAAGACTGACACAGAGTCTGAGTAAGGAAGGAAAAAGACTCGGGAAAACTAGAGGGAAAGGGATAACACGCATGCGGTTGGAAAGTAAAATAGTCTCTACAGTGTTACCTGTTGCTGAACGCGGGAGACTTTAGTTTGCTCATTCGTCTGAAGCGTTATATCTAAGTACGTGTATATTCAGCGTTCTAGTAGCTGGCCTGTGCAAAAGATGGAAATCTGTCACTCTTGCAGGTTACTGTTTTGCTTAGGTAGCAGAGCTTTATATGATTTAAAGCCTCAAACATATGGTAGAGTTTCTGGTTTTCTGCTTGGTTTATTAAAAGAAAATAGTCAATGCAACTATTTTGTGCTTAAACTGTACTTTTTACAACTCGACACCAGGGTGTCTTAATATTCACTGCCCAGCTCGTAGCGTTTGGGTCTGGATTGGGACAGTCCTAAGCGCATGTTCAGCCAAAGTTACTCAGTCTGCAAATTCAGCCATTTGTCCTGATTAGCAGGACCAGTCCTCGCTCTTTGGGATGCAAATAAGGCTCCTCAAAATGACTCTTTTCTCTCCTCTTTTCTATACCTTTGTTCTGTGTTTGCAGAAGGGGGTGTGACACCGTGTCATCTCACACCACGTCGCGGGATTTGGTTTGTTTGTGTTTGTGAAATGCAGCACAGAGATACCTCAGTAAAGTTTATACAATACCATTTAACAAAATATCCTGTTCAAAGAAATATCTAGAAGATGTACAATAAGTAACATGAAGCTACAGCTTGTAACATTAAATGATAAATACTGAGTATCCTCCTAATTAGTGATCCTGTTCTATGTTTTTTATTAAGCAATTGAGGAGCCTCAAAAGACAAACCCCAAACTGGAAAAATAGCCTGTTGTTGCCCAATTGAAGTTTATGGTGTTTCAAGAAGTAATTCTATTTAGAGGAAATGTTAGTTTTCATTTTCTAGTTTTAACCTGATTATGTACTCTTAAAATTCTGTTAGTGCTGGTATTTTCAGTTTGCTTCTAATACTATGAAATTACTTTTTGCTGTTACGATGGCTTGGCTGGGACAGAGTGCTATAATTTTGAAGAAGAGAAGAGCCTTTGGAAATCATGTGCTACCGGGCACAGGCATTATTTCATGTTTACTGAGTTGAGCTATGGAGGTAAAATAAGCCGTTCTTTTAGGAAGCCTGTATCACTGAGGGCATTTTAGGTACTGAGCAGTAGTACTTGGTGGAACTCCTTTGCTCAAAGTCAAGGTGTATAGGTCAGTACAGGATTTGAGGCCCAGGGATCCCAAATTTCATGGCTGACTGACTTTGTTTTGTGGCCTATTCTTTGTTGAATACAAGGAGACAGCTTTACCTGTGTCATCTGCCTACTGTGGTCTTGTTGCTAGATATTAATAGTGAAACAGGTTATATTTTGTTCCTTAATATTTCAGGAATACTTTCCCTCCAGTAGGGGTAGTCATCAATCTACCATGTTAAATCTGTCCTTTGGGTCTCATATGTATGTGAACAGCTGGATAGGGAGAGCATCCCAATAATTAGGAATTATTATGCTGTGTATGCGGCATTGAAATTCAAGAGCTAGATCAGTGTGCAGCATCAGCTAAGACCAGAAAAGTGCATATAAAACCTCTACTAATTGTATGTCACATTAATTTGTTTATGGAGATGAAGGCTGAGTAAAACTTTTCTCGTGTGTACAGCTGAAAGGCACCTTGAGAGGTAACGTGGACACTCTAGCATCAAATATACATTGGTTGTCTGGCAAATGTTGGTCTAACCTGTTTTTAAAATGCTTACTAATAGTGATTTCTGCAGTGTCCTTATGCAATCAATTACAATTTTTGTTATTCTTGTCACTAGAACACTTCTCACTCCCCGCAAGACCCACCTAAATCTTTATTTCTGCAAACTAAATACATACAATATGATTAAGGTATTTATCAGTTTTTCTCCGTGTATGAAAAGTAATCACTTTGAAGACTATTACCATGCGTCTTCCTACCTCTACTGTTTTTGTCTTTTCTAGAATAAAGAAAAAAGGATTTAACTTAGCCTGTCCTCCCAAGTCTTGTGTTCCAGACGTGAAATTACTGTAGTTGCTCTCCGTTGGACCTGTGCCAGTTCATCCACAGTTCATAGACATCTTTATTGATGTCTAAATCCCCATGTTAAACAGAGTGCTTCAGCTGAGACTTTATTAGTGCAACCCATGGAAGTGTTACTTGTATAAAAGTGGAACAGTTACATCATGTGCCATATATATGATACCCTATGTAATGCCTACTGGAATGATGCTTTTTTTTCCCCCCCCTTCCCCCCCCCCCCCCCCCAACAGTAAAGTATTAAGGATACAGTCTGTAGCCTACTATAAACCCCATGTTAAAACAGAGTCACTGTACTATGTATTTGCTTTTTCCTCTCCAAGCGTAATACTTTGTACTGGCCTTCAGCTAATTTCATGCTCTTGATATCAGACAGTTTCTCCATTTTACTCAAGTCTGCTTTGAATTGTTTCCCTCTGAGCAGTTCCAGCACCTGCAGTTTAGTGTCATCTACTGATTTTATAAAAAGAAATATAATATTCTATAATCCGCAATATTAAAAAACTGAACACCACCAAATGCAGGACAGAACTCTGCAGTCTTCTACATTTGTTTAAAATGGATTAAAGATCCATGTTTTAATAAGCAATCAGAATTTAATTCTTTTTTCAGTGAACTCAGGGGTGGTACTAGCATAAAAGAATGAAATGAAAAAGGGATCCATTCTATGATAAAGGTCCCATTTACTGGATTATTTTTAACGTTGGCACTGGCTTTGTAAACACTGATATGCACGTACTTGCCCCGGTGAATTGAAAGGGACTGGGGAGTTGCTCAGAGCTAAGTGCTTTGCAGTCAGGGGCTATAGCTGTGTTGTGAATAGGCCGTGGTGCCTAGCTTTTCTCTTTTTTATTGTGTTGAGGTGAACATGTATTTATTCATTACGCTAGAACGTTCACAAAAGTCAACGTTTTATTCATTTCTTTCTTTATGGAAAAAGTCATAGCACATATATGTATATTCAGTTTTAAAATTCTGTGCTCTACAAACTGGCCTATAAAAATGAACTTAATTGCAAATTAACTTTGGGTATAATTAGCTCCTTAGCAGGCTATCTGCTGTGACAGTGATCTGCACAGTAAGATTTCATTTCTTGCTGTATTTCCAGACCTGTGAGGAGTTTATAGCTCAGCCTTTTGTACAGCTGTTGCTGGATACAAACTGGAGGATCAAAAGCAACCTTTAGATTCTTCCTACTATAGCAGCTAGCTGGTCATGTCATGAAGGCGCTCTGATTATACGCGCGCTGAGTTGGGGCTTCAGCTGAGTTTTATAGTTCAGTCGCGTTAGGACGAGGTAGTAGTGCTGCAGCATGAAGTGATTTCAAAGTGTACGTGTGTATCAAATCTTGAGAGTTAACTCATTGTCAGGTGTTTTGGGTCTGTCAGGTGTAAACTCTACTGACAAATACTGGTAAAAGCTGGGTTTGTATGGAAGAGTCCATACTTCGATAATACAGATAACTTCATAGAAGGAGGTATAGTTCCCAGTCAGAAACTTTTTATAAGGCAAAAAGAATGTATTTTGTCAAAATCAAACCTGATACTCAGTAACTGTCAAAATGCTTTTAGCTGCAAGCAGAAGGTGGTACAGAGGAACTTTCTTATGAAAGAATCATTTTGCAGAAGTTAATATAGCATATTTGACAAACAATTAGTCATGTACTTCTACAGATACCTGGGCTCTGATGCACAGGCTAAGTAGTTCTGAAAACATAAAATGCTTTTCTTTAATACTCTATTTTTTAATTATGTGAAACTGTCTTTGTAAAAGTTTTCATAGATTATCCCTTTATGCGTAACTATACTATTTTAAAGTAATATTTGAAAGTTACTTGAAAGCAGAATCTTCTCAAAATATATTACACTGTTCTTGCACAACTGGAGAGGTGAACATGCCCTGATTTCGTCTAAGTTTTAAAAAAAGAAAGTCTACTTTTGAATGAACACAGCAAGTTCTAAGCTAGCCATCTTCGCTGTGCCTGCCTTGGCCAGGCATGGTAGGAATGCTCAGTACACTGATTATTCCCAGTTACCCCAAATTAAGCCATCCATGGGATTGTGGTAGTTCAAGGCTGGAGTCCCCATCTCCTTTCGGGGTTATGAGACTTGTAAATAGCATGGAGCCTTCTGTTTCCTTCTTTTTCTTGTACGCTGAGCGCTGCTTGGGTGGACCCAAGAAGCTGGTCCATTGAATACAACTAATAAATAGGAAATAATGCCGTGTTTCACTGTTAGAAATCCGCTGTTTAGAAAGCTTGATTACATTTTGAACTGTACTGAATGATTGGAGCAACGTTGTCCTATTATTTTATTCTAACAAGTTGCAATTGATAATGTCACTCAGCAACAGTTGTTAGGTAGGGAAGATAGGCACGAGGCATTTTCTCAACTTGCATTCCACAGAGATCACAGTTCTATTAATAAAAGCCATATAAGACCTCTACGAGCTTCCTGGATACAATAGAGATTCATTTAGTAATGACAGGAATATTGTATGGCATACCTATTCGCCATACCACTTGCAGTAAGGCACCACATTTAGCATTTGTTTTTCGTATGCAGCACGTAAGCTAATGGTGTAAAAATGCTCAAGACAGATAGTGTGAGTGTTCTTTTCTGAAAGTTCAGAAGGGAGGTTTTTTTGATGGAGCTCATCACTTTCTCTTATGCTTCTCTTATGCGAAATAACTCTGCCTAGTATGACAAATAACTGCCAAAGAAGAGTCATACTTCAAAATTAATCTCAAGAAGACACTTGCTTAGAATGGAGCAAATGCTACCACGTCAGCAAGATACCAGAACCGTTCTCGGAAGAACATAACCTACCTTAAAGGGATTTTAGTGAGAGTTATATGATGCAACTAGACTGGCATGGCCAGAGCCCTGGCCTATTTGCAGCAACAAAACCCGAGCACATCTGTTGGCAAGCATTGACTCTTCCCTCATCTTAATGAAAATCTCTGAGGCTACAGCAGCTTCTAGTGAATTTATCCGCTGGAGCCTGTTTGCGTACTTGTTTCCCTGAAAGGAACTGAGGTATCCTATCATTCCTATCATGTGGATTCCTTTGTGGGTTTTTTTTTTCAATCCTATCTGTATTTGTGTGTCAGGACCTCCTTGAGAAGAGCATCGCCACAGGCTGTATTTTATACTCAGTATCATTTATGTGTGCCTGCTTGGAATGAGTCTTTTCTGAAGATGGACCTTTACTTGTCACCAGCGTAGGTGCTGTTGGCTTGCTTGATGTGCGCAGGCTGAAGTTACCTCACATGGAAATCCCCTTCAATTGATTTCTTTATTTTTCTGGATTAAACCTGAACTACAAACAAGTATGAAATGAAACGGTGTGAACTCTGATGTAGCTTAAAACCTGGATTTTCAAAGGTGCGTAGCAATAAGACTGAAAGATAAACCTGGAGCAATCTGCCTGCAAGGCCTTAAGGACTACTGTTGCTAAAGAAAGGCCGCTAGGACACTCCGGTACTGGATTGGGGCAACCTCAGACGTGCCATCTGCGCTGGTCTTTGTGCAGCGGTGGGGCGTTAGGCAACAGGGGAGGCCCAAAATAGCCTAGCTCCCTGAAGGTGATGTTCCTTCCCTCAGCCATGGCCTTGTTGTGGCCAGGGTTGTGCTATTCACACTCCTCTCTCGTAGGGGATGTTCTCAAACATTTGCAATGCAGGCGAGCGGCGAGTGAACTTCTGCCAGGGTGAGATGATGATGATGGCTTTGGGGGAATGCATTACGTGCCTAAGTACTGAGCTCTCTTCATGGCTGCAGCAGTGCTGGCTGGTGGGTCATAAATCCATTCTGGCATGCTGCATCTGTTGCACTAGTGGACGTTACTCTCTGCTGTGCCTGGAGTCCTTCTGGCAGCAGATACGGTCGCTCTCTTCACAGCTGTTCTCTGACGGCAGTGGGCTGAAGAGTCACTCCGTGGTGGTCTCACACCTTGTGTCTTTCTTCTGTGTCGATACCTGAAGCCCCGGCCTGCTTGGTAACTGATTTGGCTAGATTCATCAGCGTGACTGCTGTCATTGGTTTTTCTTTAGCCCACGTATTAGCAGATACTCTGCGTTACCACTGCCTGTCTGCGTGGAGAGGTCTGGTGGTTACACACTGCAAATCCACAAGCCAAGAAATATAGAAAATTTATAATTTTTCCATATTTGACTTCTCTGGTGGCTGAGACAGCCTTTATCATCTCAGAATTTTAAATATTTTCTAAACCTTCCATTCTGATTCCCAGCATTCAAGGATAGAAAGACCTAACGGCTGTAAATATCTCAGGGGAGGAGGTAGGAAAACTACTAATCATCCATGCAGTTCCTACCTTAATAACAATAACAATTTGGATTTCCAGCTCAGAGAGAGCGATGATACTGTATAAAGAGCAGGAGTGCTTAGTAGGCTTTTTTAGTGCTTCCAGTGGAGTGTAGGAATGTTATTTTATGTTAAGGAACTAATGACATTTTAAGTATTATCTGCGTATCTGCTGGTGTTTGTCTAGATGTGGAGGAGAGAGGACTGGTTGGTGACCCCTGGGTAATGCCTAAGCTTCAGGCGGACCGCTAATGGCTTATAATGGCGTTGTGTCGGCCGTGAAGTACAGCTTGATGCAAGAATCTGTTTAAATTTCAGCTTCAGGGTTGTAGTCAGGGCATCACGTCAGCAGGAAGAGGCGATTTCTCATCCTGTTCCAGGGTTTGCTGTGGCAGGTTCCGTGCCGTCACTGCGACCCCGGAATAATCCTGGCCATAAAAGCAGAGGGAACCTGAGAGCACAGGACGGTTTGGGAGGAGAGGTGGCTCATCGGTTGGCTGACTGGGAGGAGGGTTGCACACAAAACGCTGATCTGTGACGTTTGAAAATAGTGCCATTCTGTTCAGTTTTTCGTAAGATAAATTGTTGTTCCTGGAGTTTGGGCTGTATTGCATCGGGCTGTATCAGGTGTTGAAAGGTGTGGGTTTGTTTTTTTTTTTTAATCATTGTTTTTATTAACACTTTTTTTTGCGTGTTACCACAATTGCGTCTTTATTGCCTCAAGAGCAGTCTTCAAAGTAGAATGAGTTCCCCACTGAAAGAGAGAAACAAAAATTTCTTCCCACTTTAATTCCCACCTGTTAAGAACTGCTGCCCCTGTAAACCCCGAGCCGTTTGCTGACATGGCAATGTTGAAACTGTACTGACGTGTCTTTTTATAAAAATCTGGATGAAAAAGATTATGAAGAAAATCACTTGGAAGTTTCCTTTAACAGTTCTTCCCCTGGCTTATAAAAGTTGAATAGAACTAAATATTAGGGAAATGCAATGTAGTGGTTTATTTAAAGCTTGTCTGTTAAATTAAGCCAGAATTCCAAACTCTTCAGTGAAATCCTCTGGTTTCCTTACTCTGAGACTGCAGCGTCTGCCCCTGCCTCTGGCTGCTGTTCTGCAGGTAGCTGGTTGCTTCTGTGAATAATTAGAATATGAATACTGTCCTAATTGCTTGGGTACCAGGGCAGGGAAAGTAACGGCCTGCTGTAGTTTCTACATACTTGGATGTCTACTTAGATTTCTGTTACGGGTTTTCTGGGGGATTTTGGAAGTGTTTGAGTGTCTTTTATAGAGAAAAATCTGAGGAACAGAATCCGAGTACCAAGCCTCAGTAGTTTCAAATATTGGTAGTTTTATTACTGAATGAAGTCAAGAGGTACTGATTTTTGTTTTGTAGCTAACGTAACGCAGGGCATGGATGGTTGATGTGAGGAAGACCACATAGCAATTCCATGTCAGAGGTGGAGGTGAAATAGCGAGTTCTTCAGTCTCACTCCGGAATTTTAACTGTATGTTCATCCCCTCTTTATTATTAACATCCTAATTACATTTTTAATACATTTCCAGTTGATTTTGGATGTTGGTCTGGCTTTCACTTTTTTATGTACTGTTTTAATAGGACTTTTTAATGGCTTTTGCCCGGAGCATGAATAGTTGTGCCTAGCAGAATTTAGCACAAAGTTGCTTCTGGAGTCCTGAATGGGATAAGCTTTACCTTCTTTAAAGCATCAAAAAAGATTCTGATGTCTTCCAAAGTAACTTAATAATAATGAGTGGCAGGTGTCTGTGGAATAGGGATACTTTCCCTCGTGCCGTTGCCGTGAAGGTGGCAGGTTTGGGGGTTAG
This sequence comes from Pluvialis apricaria, assembly GCA_017639485.1. Lineage (NCBI taxonomy): Eukaryota > Metazoa > Chordata > Aves > Charadriiformes > Charadriidae > Pluvialis > Pluvialis apricaria. The sequence continues at coordinate 2,536,542 of CM030010.1, read as the reverse complement.
TCTAACTCTGCTGGCAGTCTCTGAGATTAGTAAAAGAGAATAATAACTAAGAGGGCGGGAATATTTGTGGAAAGCAAGTTGTATGAACTACTTCCAGGTTTGTACCGCTCCTCCAGAAGGGCCCAGCTTCATTCTCAGCTGACAGCCTCACCCACAAAACTCCTACAAAAACATGTAGGTCTTGTCTTCCCAGCCAACTGTCAAACCCTGCCCTGCAGCGCCAGATGCTTTGCTTGATCCTGAGCTTCACCACCTTCTCCTGAAAGTCCTGGGATTCCATTCCAAACGGGAAGGAAGCGTGAAACCGAGATGAGCGTCAGAGCCATGGCAAGTACAGAAATTCTCATCGCTTATTTCTCACCTGGAGAATAGCGCTGATGTCTTCCTGACACAGACACACGTATACACATCCTTAGTAAGGTTTCCTGTTAATTCATCTTCCAGTATTTACTTACTTGAAGAAAACACTACAATTTAACAAGTAATTCTAGTATTAAAGTGATATATTTATAATGTGCCCTTTCATAATGAGCCCTTTTGCAAAAGCTCTTTTCAAGACGTAGTTGCAGAGTCTGCTTGCTGGGTGGGTGGAGGTGTTTATTTCAGCCTGTGAGATATTCTGGTTCGTTCAGCTGGGTAAAACTGGAGGAAAACAACTTTCTGACAGCAGCATAATGTCTGGGAGAGCGCAGGTTTGTCCTCTCTTGCGAGACTGGCAATAGTCCACCTGCTTCTGTTCTGCCAGGAGCGTAGTGCCGTCCCGGTAGGGCAGTGCTCATGTGCTCTAATTTCAAGGTGAAATTTGCAGCTGCTCCTTCTTCCCCTTATCCTACCTAACGATAATCTTGCCTCTGTTTTTCTCCGAAAGAAAAACAAGAGGGGTATAGAAAAGTTCGTAGAATACCTGTGTATTATTTCAACATCTTTGAGATTAATTTTTGTCAGGTACCTGAAAGGAGTAGTACTAATGAAACCCAGGAATGTGAATTTCCTTTTTAGAAGTTTACAGATGGCTAGTTTTGAGATCAGTAGAGGAGGATAGTGAGGAAATACTAGAAAGAAGTGTCAGGGAGGTAAAGGCGGCTCTTTAACACGTTATTAATACGGAGAAGTCACTGTTGTCTTTATCCATGCTGGAATTTTATCATGGAATGCTTCTCTCTGCAGATTTCTGTTGTATGGTATCAGCCTAATATGTAGTAACAAACAAAAAAAAATTCTACTACCAGTTGTTGCCCTTGTTTTTGTTATTATTTCAACAAGTTTTTGTTATTATTTAAACAAAATATTGACTTGTGCTTCTTCTGACAAGCTACAGCCTTACTTTCATAATGGGATCAGACTTTCAAAACAACCAGTGAAATCTTTTTTTTTTTTTTTTCAGGAGTCGAACCCTGGTTTTATTTATTCAGGAGGTAGTTTCTAGTTGACATCTGTAGGATACCTTGTCCCCTATTTAAAAAAAAAACAAAACAACAAAACAAATCACAAAATCCCCCATCATAAAAAAATCAGAAATGCTTCATAGTTTCATGGATTCTTCTGAATTCCAGAATCTTTTAACTGCACGTTACATAGGAGTAAATCTTGATACAGTAATAATTATTGTTTCTGTTGTTAAAAGAATTGTTGTTCTGATAAAACAGTTTTAGTTTTTCTGTTTTAAGTTGCTTGTTATTCAAGGAACAAAGCATTGAATACCTACGCTTTAAGAATCTGTTTCTTTTTTGGTTAAATGATTAAAAAATTAACACCTTCTTTCCATTTAAATCATGTAAATAGTTAAGAGTCATGCTGTAGCTAAGCTGATTCTTGCTCCGTTTTAAAAATAGAAAATGCTGGAGCGGTTCTTCCCTTCCCCCACTATGTACTCACTAGTCCAAGCTAGTAAATGTTACTGAATGGATTTCAGTGTTGTGGCCATTCTACAGTACGTACAGCAAGAGCCTTTGTGAAAAAAAGCGAAAGGAGGAAAAAAGGTAGTAGAAATCCATTTGCGGACGTTCGGCAGCCCCGAGTACCTGCACCAATGACAGCCAGGCTTTCCTGGAGAACCAAATCATGACAACAGACACTGCTGTCCAGAGGAGCCCGAATCTCCCCAAAAGACGCCTAGAAAGTGTAGGGGAGTGTCCTGCGAAACGAAAAGCTAGCTGGGGTATTCTGACCAGCCAAGGTTAGTAGAGCAGCCATTTCAGAGAGCGGGTGCTGAAATATGCTAAGCTGTCCCAATTTCTGGTGTTCTAGCTCTAAACTGGTTTTTTTTCTAGCTGTAATATAAATGCATGCTTATGTTAGTGGCACTTTATTGTCTCGCGTGGGTTAACACAAGGATGTTGAAGCTATTTTTGTTCTTTCTGCCCTCTTATCAGCTGATCTAAAATACCTTTTCTTGTTTATCTGCCCTATTTGTTTTATGCAAGTGGTTAAGGCTTGACTTACCCTGCCTTTTGCTGTGCTGTCACAAGGTAACTGGATACCGAAGGCTAATTGTTTACAGCAGGCAGCGGGGGAGGAGTGAGCTCTACAGACGACTTTGTATATAAGGAGAAGCTTATAGGTAGCTGAAATAGGAGGCAGTGGAGGAACTACAGGTGACACAATTCTTGTCCTGTACTAAGATACTAAAGACAAAGACATAATTATAAAGGTTTGCATAGAGAAGTACTTAGGAGATATTTAGGTTGCTGGACACTGATGTTTTCAGCAATGAGGAACTAACTCTACTGTAAGAGAAGTGTTTAGGACTGCTGTTGTCTGTGCCATGTTTTCCTCTTTTTTTTCATATTACAAGTGCGTAAAAGGGGGCTGTGGGTAATTGTGAATCTAAAAGGAATTTTTTAAAAGAGTGATCATAATTCCAACCGCTATTGACCATATCACGAGGTTTAGAGTGAAACAACAAAGAAAATGAGGAACTCAAACTTGAAATTCTTGATAATGTGATGCCAAATGAAACAGGAGGTGTTAAAATAATCAAGGAAAGTAGGAGACAGGAAAGAGAGATTTGATATATTGTGCTTAAAAATAATTATGAATTTACCATGTAAAACATAGCTATGTGTTACAGGAAGCAGAGTTATTCTTAAAATACCTTTGCTAATTTCCAGGACTGCCAGTTTTAGAATTAAGCAATATTCAAGGATTTAAGCAACAGTTGCCATAGCTTCTCAAGAGACTATTTGAATGCAATGGTACTGTAAGGCTATATTTATTCATCAGGTTTAATATGCAGTGTATCTTTTACCCTCATGTTGTTCACCATTTGGGCTAAGGTGTCCTGATCTATAGTAACTTCTATTTACAAACATTCCAGCTAGTTAGGTCAGTATTTCCCAAAAAACTAGGACATTCTCCCTCAGACTGAAAAGAAATTTTACAAAAGTTTGTCAATGTTAGCACTAGCCACTCCTTGATATTGTTCAGGGTTAGGCCCTTTTGCCATTCCTACAAAGGAAGAGCCACAGTTAATCAAGTTTTGAAATTTTCAAAATCCCAGTAAAATACAGAAAGTAAAATTTCCTGGAGATTCCATGTTAACCCGGGCCAGCTTCTCACAGCCTCTTTGGGATTGCCAAGCTGGGTGGGCATACTTATTGATGGGCATCTTGAATTACTGAGACTTCTGTTGCAGTTTGCTGGAAGAACAGGTATATCCAATGTCAAATCTGAAGGCGGCTCTTTTCTTCCCTCTTTTCCCATCCATGGAGGTATCCAAACCTGACTTTGTTCTTCAGGCACCCTTGCAGAGCAAAGCAAGAGGAAGGCATGTTGCATTGCCGTATGTCATTAAATATGTTGCTTGGAAAAGGACTAAAAGTGACACAGGGGGTGGAATATGTCGTGATAAGATTCGGTAGAAGGGTGAAAGGATAGATTCAGGCTAGGAAAAGGTCTTCGGCCTGCTGGCGTGAGGGCCCACCACCAGGCCATTTTACCAAAATCTCCTGGATGTGGCAAAAATCAGCACGCTGGACCCAGCTTTGCTGCCCAGCTGGGTGCTGCCGTTAAGGCTAGGGATTCTGCCACGTGCTGGATTCACTCTCGGCAGGCTGGGAAAATACTGGGGATACTGGAAAAATACTGGGCAAATTGCGTGCAGTCTGGATTAAGGCTGAGACTGCATTTGAGGAGCAAAATTATTCCAGGCAGAAGTCCTCCAGAGTGAAGTCAGCTCAGAATGTCCATATGCTTTTTCCGTCAGCTTCTGGTTGGGAAGGCTGCTGGAAAACCCTGACTTTGTCTTAGTGACTCATCCAAGGTAACGGTAACAGCCCGAGCGTGCTGCCAGCTGCTCCACATGCTGCGATCTCTCTGCTGTGGGTCTAATGGGTTACGGCATTTAGGGGTTGATGTGATTTTACACCGTGGTGCGCACGCTATGGCACGCAGAGTTTGCAAGCTACTTTCAGCTGGAAAAACAGCCAGCCTGTTGTTGGTCCTTCAAGAGGATGGAAAAAACAAGCTGTGCGTGAGCAATGGAGCAATGGGCTAGATGATCTTACAGGTCTTTTCCGATCTAGGAGATTCTGTGATTCTGTGAATGAGCAATGTGGCTGTGCTTTCATGTGACGGGCGAAGGAGCCTGACACGCTTCGTCCCACGTGTGCCAGGAGCCAGCAGCGACGACTGCAGCAGCCAGCGTCATTGTCATTGCCTTCACGTGGCATAATGCTGCTTCTGCTGGGACCCAGGTGAGCTGTGCCTGGATCACAGAATCACAGAATGGTCGGTGTTGGAAGGGATCTCTGGAGACCATCTCATCCAAGCCCCTTGCCACAGCAGGCTCACTCAGAGCAGATTGGACGGGAGCGCATCCAGGCGGGTTTTGAAGCTCTCCAGAGAAGGAGACTCCACCGCCTCTCTGGGCAGCCTGTGCCAGGGCTCTGCCACCCTCAAAGGAAAGAAGTTTTTCCTCATGTTCAGATGGAATTTCCCATGTTCCAGTTTGTGCCCGTTGCCCCTTGTCCTGTCGCTGGGCACCACTGAACAGAGCCTGGCCCCATCCTCTTGACACCCACCCTGTAGATATTGATAAGCATTGATGAGATCCCCTCTCAGCCTTCTCCAGGCTGAACAGCCCCAGGGCTCTCAGCGTTTCCTCAGCAGAGAGGTGCTCCAGTCCCTTGATCGTCTTTGTAGCCCTCTGCTGGACCCTCTCCAGCAGTTCCCTGTCCTTCCTGACCCGGGCAGCCCAGAACTGCACACAGTGCTCCGGCTGCGGCCTCCCCAGGGCAGAGCAGAGGGGGAGGATGCCCTCCCTCGCCCCGCTGGCCACACTCTGCTGGGTGCCCCCCAGGGTGCCATTGGCCTTCTTGGCCACCAGGGCACATTGCTGGCTCATGGTCACCCTGTTGGCCCCCAGGACTCCCAGGTCCCTCTCTGCAGAGCGGCTCTCCAGCAGGCCAGTTTCCAGCGGGATATTGCTGGTGTGGTTTTTAAGGATTTTTAATACAGTCTAGCAGCTGATGGTTCTGTGTGAAAAGGATGTTAAATCACAATGACAAAGCACTCAAAATTTTGGAACTGTTAAAAGTAATGTTGCCTGTGCCGTGCTGATTTGACCCTCCGATGCGTGGTAACCCAGTATTTGACGGCAGAGGCACGTGCCGTACTTTCCCACAGAGCCTGCTTCCTTGGAGGCGCAGGATGGACAATGTTCGGAGAATTCATCAGGATTATACTCGGAAAAAATAAGCGTTGCGTCCTCCTGTGTGTTGCAAAGGTTAGAAGGCGCGTGGTGAAGGGTAGGAAAAAAGGGTTAACTTTTTAACGTCCCTAAAAGCAAATTCTATTCTTGTCTTTGCTGTGGCACCTGTGTGTTTTAAGACCAACCATCTAACCTAAAAGTTTCTTGACTGATCATGGTTATTATTATCTAAGGCTGAAATTTCAGAAGCTCAAAGCTCTCATAGCTGTAATTAAACTATGCTTTCAGTGTACACTCCAATGCTTAAGTACTCTGGAAAAAATAAGCTATTAGATTGGTTTTACAATTTAAGCATTAAAAGTCTGTCTTCTGGCTCCTTAGTTATAAAACACTGTGTGTGGATGATGTTGTTATGAAGATCGATTGAGCAAGGGGTTCGAAGTATTGTTTTATTATTGGGAGAATACCATGAAAAAGGCAATATAAAATTAGCAATGTTATAGTCAGTTTATGGTTGGATAGCGTGTCTTAAAGAGCGAGAGGTCCTGCGAGATACGGAGGTACAAAATAATTTAAATGCTAACGCATTCGTTCAATACAGCACTGGAATGGCAAAACTAATGTGGGCCCTATACCGGGGGGGGTCATAAACAGAACTGTGTGGGAAAATAAATGCGTTTTGTATGGTTTTCAAGGGTAGGAAATCGTTGGCAATTTCATTTGGAACGCAATCCCCAAATTTTTGAAAGTCTACACGACGATAAACACTGGAAAGAATATTGGTTTGAACCAATCCAAGTTTCTCTTTTTGTATGCATATGTTTATGTATTTGTGTGTATATATTTACATACTGTTACATAATTTTCTGTCAAATGCAAACAAAAGTTATTTGAACTATTGAAATATTTAAATGTCACTTGAACTACGTCTTCTCTCTCGCACGTATTTTAATCATGTCTAGCCTAAATTCTGATTCTTTTGGAGTTCTTCGGTCTTCATTGTTGGAATTTCATTTGTTAGAAAGAAGTGGCTTCTGTTTTGCTGATCAAATCTCATCATAGTAGTTAAGCACCACTGGTGCATTTCTTAACTTTTAAGTTCTTGACTTTAGATTCTTTTTGATAGTTTTTAATATCAAATAGCAGTTAAGTAGTTGACACACTTCTTTATCCTGCAAGGGCTTTAGACAAATGGGTGATTTTATAGTGCCGCAGTATAAGTCTCTTAGAACTTAATTGAATATCCAAAATATCAGGCAGGTTTAGCAACTGAGTGAAGTGAGTGCGTTGATCTCTGCACTATAACGTTACAGAGGTGTTCTGTTATCGTTACTGATCCTGTCTGTTGCTTCAGTTGCCACGCACTGAAACACTCCGAATAGATTTTAAGGAACGAAAGGTAACAGTGCTGAGCTTAATCCCTAGCATTTGTTAGTTATGCAGAAATAAATATTAGCTACAACGCTTTCCAAATAGAATCACAGAATCACAGAATGGTTTAGGTTGGAAGGGACCTTGAAGATCATCTCGTTCACCCCCCTGCCCTGGGCAGGGCCACCTCCCCCCAGCCCAGGGTGCTCCCAGCCCCGTCCAACCCGGCCTTGGACACCTCCAGGGATGGGGCAGCCACAGCTTCTCGGGGCAGCCTGCGCCAGGGGCTCACCGCCCGCACAGGCAACAATTTCTTCCTGATACCTAATCGAAATCTCCCCTCTCTCAGTTTGAAGCCATTCCCCCTCGTCCTATCATAGTCGGTGTTTCTCATCTCCCAGATGAACTGCGGCAGGCTTCTGGTTTCAGTTCTGCTCTGAAGATGCTCCATCTCCCGGGGACTGGGGCACCATCTGTTTCCCCTTAGAGCAGTATTTTGCTAAAGCGCTGAGCCCTGGCATAAATCTCCCAGGGAAGACAGTGAGAAGACTTTCTTTCATTTCCAGTCCTCCTTGTTTTGAAAACCCAACTTTTTAATGTACTTGTTAAACTGGTTTGGGTTTTTTTTTGTTTGTTTTGGTTTTTTGGTTGGTTTTTTTTTGTTTGTTTGTTTGTTTTTGTTTTGTTTGTTTGGTTTTGGTGGTTTTTTTTGGTTTTTTTTGTTTTTTTTTCTTTTTATGACTACACAAATTTTTAGAAATAAAAACAAAAGGATGGGGTGACTGGAGTTCATGACTTTTACGAAAATATTTTCACTTAGTATTTTACTACTGTGATCATAACTGCAGGGATGATTTGCAGGTGGATGTAAAGGAGTGAAGTCTGTAGGAAAACAGGAAGAAAGTAACATTAATGACTCAGAAATGGATCAAAGCCAGAATTGCAAATCCCTGGTTCGGGGGATTTTCACTGCTGAGAATAGTTATCAAACCCCCAATTTCACAGCCAAAGAATTGTTTAGAAGATAATGGAGGTGACTGAAGTGTTAAAAGAAGAACACAGTTCAGTGTACAGATCCAGTAGCATTTGAAACAGGTTCAGAATATTTTTGCTTATTTCTTTTTAAAGTATATTAAGAGTGAGTAGTAAACTAACAGATGAACATGTGGCAATGCTTCCCTCCCAAATCTGTGTACTAATACTTATTTCTGAGGATGGAACACTGTGTCCCATCGCGTGGGGTTAAAAAAGGAGGAGTTTGTCCTGCAGTTCTTACTTGGCTCAGTTTTCTCTTGATTTCACTATCAGTTTTCTCTTGTGCTGAAATTCCAGTTAAGCTGTCTCGGGGGGCAAATGCGCTTTGAAAAGTTGTTAATGTTAAAAAAAGAAACGTGAAAAATGAACAAAAAGGGCCACTGTCCTTTAGCGTAAGAAAAGAAACTGGCAGCTTGTGTACGCGCGTACCTGCCAAGCTGTGTTCACTGGAGGGTGAGCGTTGGTATTACAGCGCGCTGCTGATCCCCTTCCCGACACAGCCGCCCTCTCCTAAGAACAGACTAAGCCAGAACAGATTTTTTTTTTCTTTCTTTCTTTCTTTTTTTATTTTCCAGATTGGAAGAAATGAGTAGGATTTATAATTGCAATTGGCTGGAAGTGCCATGGGGAGATGGAGATTTAGGTATTGTATGATACTTTGTAATTTTTTTGTTAACGTCGCCTGTTAATACAGTGAATGTTTATTCTTCCTTGTTAGTGTTTACAACGCAATGTAGGCTGCCCTTCCTGGGGAACTATACACCAGGGAGCTTGGAACTAACGGGGCTTCTAAATATAGCCGGAGAGACTTTGTATTCAGCATCTGTCAGAGACGACATCGGTAGGGAATTAATGCATTAACAGTTTTGGAATAGCCTGTGCTTGCTAATACTGCCGTTACAGACAACAACGAATGACAAAATCTCCTCGTTTATATTCTTGGTAACGCTTTCGAAGTGAGAGACGTCGCAAGGTTGTAGATTAGCAGAAGGCAGCAATCTAGACCAAGAATTTATTTTAAGACACCGTCGATGTTTATTTATGATACGTATTTATTTTGAACATACTCCTGTCCCTGGGGTATTTAATGATGAATTACTATGTTTATTCATAAATCAGTTGGAATCTGAAAGTTTTTTTCCAAACTTGGTTTGCACAAAATCTTTCTGCAGCATTTCGCTTACGGATTTTATTTCTGGTAGAGATGATACAAGCATTTTGTATTCAGTGGGTTTAGCTGAAACAGCTTGCCGCTGGACGTCCCTACACGCAGACAGGGATATGAGGTGGGTCGAGGTGCAAAACAGAGCTCACAATGGGATCTGGCATCGTTCGATTCTCAAATGTCACTGGAGTAATGACACTAACAGACTTTCTTCTGAGCAATCCAAGAGGCAAGGAGGTGAAGGAAAGGAAGGTGGAAAAAAGTACTGCTTCCAGATTCTACCTGCGTTTTAGTTCTGTTTAGAGTTACACACACCTGCAGAAATGTCCAAAGTGTGAGTGTATTTAACGGGCATAAAAACTTCATGACACTTACAATTTTATTAGATGTCTTCCTCTATGACAAAGTATCTTTTTTTTTTCCTGTTAATTTAGGAGTAGGATAAAGTGTCAAGAGAAGTTCTTATCTGTAGAGACGGGGACAAAATTTCAAAAGCAGCTTCTAAATACAGCTTTTAATTATTTTTGAGGGATTCTTTGCAGCTACCAGCAGGAGAACTTAATGGATCTAATTTATTTGAATGCTGGTTCAGATACTGCTGCAGAAGAAGGAAAACATTGCTCCAAATTCCCATAGTGGCTGCACACATCCAACCTACAACAGGATAAATATATTTGAGCTTATTGAGATGACAGAGAAAACACTGCTGTTATGTAAAGGTGATGTCACGTTCAGATTTCTGAGCTCAGTTTCTGTAGTGTAATACCCCTTAAAATCCCAATCGCTTTGTGTATGGTTTTTTTAGCTGTTATTCTGACCAGCAACAAGAATTGCAAAACATTGCATTTAGTAAAACTGAAGTAAAACATTTAGGGAAGGATGCGTGCGGGTGTACATACACAGGCACAGACAGGTGATCGGCGCTGAGTGCAAAGAATTCTGAAAGAGAATTGGAAGCTGTTTCGCCTGTGGTCCATCTGCTCCCAGAGGTGGGAGAGTACCAGGAGCTTCACAGTTCCTGGATGCTCCGACATAATAGGGATCTCCTTGCATTTTTAAGATCAGGCTAACAAAGCTTTAATCTCCTATATTTTTTAACTTCTGTGATCAGCTTTCTATAGTCTTGCGATAAATTAAATACTCAGCTGTGCTTTTGTTTTGCTGAGGTTTTGATCTGATAGCATCCTACAGTGCTGAGTTCCACAGTGTAGTTATATGTTCTGTGACAAGACACAGTCTTACGTCTGAGTGAGTTTATTTTCTCTAACACCTCTAGGAAAATGGAGGTTTTATCGCAATTTCCACATTGCGCACTATTTCGTATGTTTTTAACTGTGCCCTGCTTTCTTTTCCGCTTGAACAGTCTTTTCGGTCATTCTTCATGTGATCTGAGGGGGTTGTTTATTGTGCTTTCTGAGACAGGCTAGCGGGCAGAAGGGCTCAACAGGACACCGAAACAGGTTCTGTTTCTAGTGAGACGTGACCTTAGAGCTGGGACGGTGACTGCCAGTGACGGAGCAATAGCCTTCTCCTTTAGAGCTCATTGCCGTGTCACGGCCACGCTGTGTGGCTGTGCAGGCCGTCCGGCCCCGGGGCGAGGGGCACAGTCAGACACCTTCACAACTGGACAGTCATCTGCCGTCGCTGCCAACTCATCAGACGTAGCTAATTCTCTCCACGTTTCTGCAGGGATTTTGGGGGGGGGCTTGACATAACTCACATGAGTGATTATATTACCGTTTTACAGTTCCGGCAATTTGCTTCTTACAGGAATAAATACTGGTAATTCATAATTTATTTGAATATGTCTTCAGTGTATTTTGAAGATGGTTCTTCCTCGCAGAGTCTCTCAGAGCTTGATTTGCAAAGTTCATACTGTAAATCGGTACCAGCTATGCCGGCAGCCCTCTCTGGCTGGAAGGTGGCTGCCGCTGGCCCGTCTGCTGGAGGGAAGGGCAGGTTCTTCACGGGGAGCCCCAGGGTGACTTGGGGGCCTGGGCTGGGAGTTGAGGGGTATAGGGTATGTGTGCAAAGACGGGGTTGTTGTTGGGTTTCCTTTTTTTTTTTGTTTCCTTTCTTTTTTGGGGGTGATAAAGGTTTGGCACTTATTTTTATTTCTTTATGTTATGCATATCCAACTATTTTTAGCCCTGGTAACCTATTAGAATGAGAACATAGGCTTAATATCATATTTCTACTATAGCATTTTTTTTAGTGTGGTTCTCACTGTATTTCTCTCCTTGCACTTGTGTAGTAGCTGCAGGATAATCTCATCATACATAAGGCTTTCCACATTGATATTCATATACATCAGCTTTTTCAGTACTTTTTCAGACAGGTTTATGTCTGTTTTAAGTTCAAATATCAATGATGTGTTGAATTCTATAGATTTCTGTATGCCAGTTGCAAAAATAAGTTATATGATTATTTTTTTTTAAATAAACAGTGCAAAAATAGAAGTGGGAAATACAGCAATTGATTAATTTATTAAATCAGATTACTGAAATCAGTATATCAATATGTTGTTCTCTGTACCACATAATCATTTGTTATAGATGTTGGCAGTTAATAATAGAGCAGTTTGTTGTCTAGAAACTGATCATTTGAAATACAGTCTCTAAAGAGGAAATTTAATTTCATAGGACAGCTGACTTCATTCTGTGCATTATATTTTCTGCTTTTCTATGCATTCCAAAACCCTTCTAATTCATATGGCTTACTCAATAAATGTTGTTATTATATAGGTTCTTGGGCAGATCGCTCACCTCTGCATGAGGCAGCCAGTCAAGGACGTCTTCTTTCGCTAAAGACTTTATTGTCACAGGTGAAGGCTGTGTTCTTAAAATTGCTTTCATTTTTAATGTTACTTAATTTCTCAGCATAGATTATTAATGCAGATTTAGTATGCTTTGCCTTTTTCACTTGATTTTTTCAGAGCAATACACATTTAGGAATTTTCTGTATGATAAGATGTAAGTTACTATTTAAAATATTTCTTCTGTGTGTTTTAAAACTCCCCCCCCGCCCCAAAAATCTTTACCAAAGCTGTATCTAAATATATATCAGTCTTCCCCTCTTGCATGGTATAAGCCAATGTAGTTCCAGTGCTTTAAGCCCTCAGGTAAATAGAGCTGGTGAGGAAGATACTTGTTGAGGGGAAGGATCCCTGAAAGATTCTGGGTTTTGCATAGTTGTGATTTAAAACAAATATGTTTTGTTAATAGCAAAGGGAGAGACCGTAAACCACTAAATTTTAATATTGCAACTAAATTTTAATGCTGCAGTATTGTCATATTAGCTACTGCAATACTGAAAATTTGTACTACAGAATACATTTGATGAAAGCCAATAGATGTAATTATTAATTCTTTAAGAATCAAACATCTACTGCAGAAAAATTCAAGGGCTTGGTGATTTTATCAGAGCAAGAAGTGTTTTCCTTGCCAAAATTCATGGCTTTAGCTAATTCAGACCGTAAGTCAGAGAATCATAGACTCCCAGGACAGTTCAGACTCAGGGCCACGCTGGGTTTTAGAGCTCACCCGGAGCGGAGACGCCCCAGCCTCTCCAGACCCCTGTTCCAGGGGCTCACTGGCCCCACAGAGACATTTTTTTCCATGTAACAAGTTGGAATTCACCATGTTCCCACTGTGTCTGTTGCCTTTTGTCCTATCCCTGTGCATCTCAACAGTCTGTTTCCACCTTCTTTATACCCTCTATATCCTATTCCGATTTCTGATTGTAAAAAAAGAGCTGACAGCTTTTACTCTGTTTGATACATTTATTGATGGAGATTCTTTTTATGCTCACTGAAGACTTACTTATTGCAAGTAGAGTTTTAAGCCTATTTAGAGTATTGTAAAGTATTCATTTGAACAGTTGTGTGAGCAAACAAGTCTTTATAGCTTTTTTGTGATCTTTATATGTCATTCATGTCTTGTTTAGGGGTACAATGTAGACACACTAACAATTGACCAAGTAACTCCACTTCATGAAGCCTGCCTGGGAGATCACGTAGGATGTGCAAGAATCCTTCTTGAAGCAGGAGCAAATGTAAGGGGTTTTTTTTTTTTGTATACGAAGTCCAATGCTAACCTTGATTTAACTGAGAAGGATGTATTCCTTTATTTTATTTTTTTTAATTGGTATTTCTTTCTACTCACCATATTGACTGCATTGCTCTCATTTAGTTACAATAAGCTGCCATCTGAAAGCTAGCAAAGGAAAGTGATGGGTCAAAGAAGCATCATTAGACAGATGTTATGTTAAAAGAAAAAAAACCCACAACCAAACAAACCACGTTAATTATGTATATAAGAGTAGATATCAACCAGAAGAACAGTAACAGGAAAATAGATGGGAGCTGGGCAGACACTGAGACAGAGTAATGAACTGGAGAGAATCTGCAGCAGTGAGTCACCAGCCTTATTTCATCTCTGAATGTCATTGCATTATTTCTCTTCTAAACGATGGAACGCGTCCCTGTCCTTTACTGGTTTCCTCTTGCTTTGAGTGGCTTGCAAGAGGCTGTTCTTTCAATCTCCAGATTATCTTGTCACAGTGCACCTTTGTGCTCTTAAGATTAATGTGATCTGAGTACAAAAAAGCACCGGCTCCTTTCTGTGCTCCTGAGACAGACTGTCTGTTATCCCCAAACAAAAATGGGACTTTACAGACCGTTTTCACTACAATCTCTGCTGGCATCAGCGTTCAAAGGCAGAGTTTTCCATACCTCTGATCTTTGTGATGGAAAATTTTATTGTCCTTACAATTCCATTTTGAGAAGCATGTAGAATATGTCTATGTTACTACAGAAAAAGAAAATATACATAGATGCTTTCCAAAAACAATTCATCTCCACTTCAGCTAGCACAAGGATTCTAAAGATGCAAAACTATAGATACTATAGACAAAACTATAAGAACAAATTTCCTATCTGAATTTTTTTAGTACATTTAATTGTTTTGGTGGGTTTGAGGGGCATGGAAGAGGATAGGCCAGACCCCTGGAGGGAGACCTCTCCAAATACTTGTGTTCCTTGCTTTGTCGTAGAATCACAGAATGGTTTGGGTTGGAAGGGACCTTTAAAGGCCATCCAGTCCAACCCCCAGCCATGAGCAGGGACATCTTCAACCAGACCAGGTTGCTCAGAGCCCCGTCCAGCCTGGCCTGGAACGTTTCCAGGGATGGGACAGCCACAGCTTCTCTGGGCACCCTGGGCCAGGGGCTCACCACCCTCACAGGAAAGAATTTCTTCCTGATATCTAATTCAAGTCTCCCCTCTCTCAGTTTAAAACCATTCCCCCTCGTCCCATCGCTCCCCTCCCTCATCCAGAGTCCCCCCCAGCTCTCCTGGAGCCCCTTTAGGCACTGGAAGGGGCTCTGAGGTCTCCGCGGAGCCGTCTCCTCTCCAGGCTGAACCCCCCCTCTCCCAGCCTGTCCTCCCCGCAGAGGGGCTCAGCCCTCGCAGCATCTCCAGGCCCTCCTCCGGCCCCGCTCCAACAGCTCCGTGTCTTTCCTGCGCTGAGGGCCCCAGAGCTTTCACATCATTAGCCCTCACAAATTTGTCAAGTTTCTCTCCTCATTCTCTCACCCTGGGAATATTCAGTTAACCGGTGAGGTGGTGAGGTTGGCATTGAAACAGCGAGTGTGTGCTGTTAGCTTTGTCTCCGTCCTGTGAAATATCGCTCCAACCTGGACATTAAAATCACAGAAGAAAATGGCAAATAATTCTCACATGTAATGAGGAGTTTGCATTCTTGACAGAGCTATGGGGAGAAGAATTTACACCACACGAGGTTTAAATTTCCTTTTTCAATGAAACAAGCTAAGTACAATGACTTGAAAATTATTTATTACCCAGATGTTAATGGGTGCTCTTTGGTATTCCAGGTGTATTTTGGTTTATTCAACGCAGCTTAACAAGAATAGTAGGAAACTAATTTCAGCTGAGGGGTGTGGTGAGAGGAAGACAGTGGCACAGGGACTGAGCAGTTAAGCTACATTATTCTAACCAGTAATATTTTGGTATTTCAATGCAATTTCTACCTATATGCTGTTTGAAAAATCACCTTTCTTTCAGTTCTGTTCTTAAATAGATTTTCTATATTCTAGGTGAACGCTACGACAATTGACGGAGTGACGCCTTTATTTAACGCATGCTCGAGAGGCAGCGCGGCGTGTGCTGAGCTCCTGTTAGAGTACGGTGCCAAAGCGCAGTGGGAGTCCTGCCTGCCCTCGCCAACTCACGAAGCAGCCAGCAGAGGTAAGGCATCACCCGCTCAACGAACAGGGAGCAGTTGACCAACGCCTCAAGAACAGCGTGAAGCGATGTGCCCGGTTTTGTCTATGCGAGAGCTTACTGAAGTCGAGCAAACTCTGCCGTGCTTTGTGCCGACAGGTCACAGTGAGTGCCTGGAGGTGCTGATATCCTGGGGGATCGACGTCGACCAAGATCTTCCTCATTTAGGAACACCTCTGTACGTGGCGTGTGTTTCGCAGCAGATCCATTGTATTCGAAAGCTTCTCTATGCAGGTATGTCGTGATTTCAATAAAAATACGACTAGTTTGTACAATAAGGATACTGCAGTCACCTTTGAAGGGAGCTGTGCGCAATCAGGGCAGCTAGAACCCTTGCTTGCAGCGCTCTACTCCTAAGCTTATTCTGTAATGCATGTTCTCCTGTAATAACTTACTATGTCTTCGTTCGTAGCAAGCATATGAGGGGAAAAGGGAGCGAGACCAATAAGAATGGGTGTTGAAAATTTTCAGCACCTGCTACAGCTTTGTAGATGTTCGTTTTCTGTAGGAAAAGCAACAAATAAATCAGCTTTGACAAATGAATTTTATATAGTGATCACTGAGCTTTCCACAGCGCTTTTATTAGCGGTGTAGTCCCACCCTTTTTCATTCTTCAGCATGTTCTGATTGATCTTTTTACAAGGCATCGAGGCTGAGCTGCAGAGAGAAGAGGCAAGGTAAAAGGCATTTGATACTAAATTTCCCATTATTCATTTAATCAACAGAAAAGAGATGTTGGCGGCTCAGCACAAATCCCGGGACACAATCGGCATAGCTAAAGGATCATTTGCTGTCTTTCAAGTAATGAGATACAGGGCTTTTGTGGCCTGCAGAACAATGAATGAAAAAAAGAATAATATGAGTAATTACAGACTTGCTGTCGTTGCACCAGAATTGTTTTTCTACTTAATTGCAGGTTATTTAGAACTTAAGCGAGCAGTGAAATTGTTTCTCATTAAGTCAGTCTCCTTGTCTGATTAACTAGCCTATGTCATGATTTTTATGTTTAAGAACCACAGAAGTATAATTAGCGTATTTTGGGATTCAAATACTACCATACGTTAAAAACGGTAACAGAAGGGCATATTCTACATTCCTTGGTGCCCTGAGGGAGAAAAGCCTATGTAAATTGAAAATATAAGTAACTACTTGGGTCAATCTGAATGTTTTCATATTTGATGAGCTTATGAGCGTGTGGTAGAAGCTGAAAAGCAAATAGGCTCTGAAAGAGGCCAGAGGACGGTGCTGTGGAAGTATTCTCAAATTGTTAATACAGAGAAGAGTGAGTTATTCAGACTTCAAGTCTAATTGCTAGGCCTGTGACGTTATTCAATTATTTTACTGAAATGGGAATTAAAAAGGCAAAAATCGTTGATTCAGGGGGAAGAGTTGGTACAGAAGCCAATATTTGGTGTCACAGAATCGGTAAAGTTTTCTTAAGAAATCTGGGTTTTTCTTCTGCTAGAATAGTCTAGAAAACTGGTAGGGCAAACGCAGTTTTGGGGGCTACCAGCTTGCCTGTCAGGGAAATTCTTCCACACCGGCTACTTTTGTTTAACTCTTGTGTGGATAATTTTTTCTTGAATATGAATGTGTTATTGCAAATTAATTTAGTCCAATTTAATTTAAAATAAATTAGCAATTCCTTATTAATACAAAGGTGTATTAATTAGAGTTCTGTGGATCAGGAGAATTAACGGTTTGGTTTTTTTTCCCTGTTAGCTTTCCTGACTGTGTACCCCACCTTAATTAAAATTAAGTTGTCCTTTATAGAAAAATCCTTGATAAAGGTTGGGTGGGAAGGGAATCTATTTCAAACCCTTCGCCAGCTTCAACACATGAAAAACTATAAAGTGTCCAAGTTATATTCCTTCTTGAGCTGGTGCATGTGCAAAAATATAAACATTAAAATTCAGTTTAGTGATTCTTTTTAAAGACTTAAATAGGGAAAGTATTTTTTTATGTAGTGCAAATTTTCTTAAACATGTACAAAATATACTTTTCTATAATTAGGGCAACAACGATGCTCACATGACCTCATTTGATTTTTCTTTTCCTTCTTTTTAGAAAGTATTTTCCTTTAAAATCTAGTTGTGCTTAGGTAATAAAACCTGGGATAAGTGTATGGGTTCAAGAATAACCACCGATACAATTCGCTATAGTGCTATGCAATCAAATTAATCAAGTGGCTAAATTCACTGTGGCATTCCAGGGCAGTGGGGCTTTTTTGTTTGTTTTGCAACATCGTCTTTACTGAATGCCAATGTTAATGCATCTCTTCTTACGTCTCTGTATGCGCACCTGCGCACCAGGTGCCAATGTGCAGAAAGGAAAGCATTTGGAAACTCCGCTCCACGCGGCTGCCCAGCACTCGAGTACCGAGATCGTAAACTTACTCCTCGAATTTGGGGCGGACATAAACGCCAAAAATACAGATTTTGAGAGGCCTGTTGATTTAGCTGCTCCGAGCAGTTTAGTGGAGAGACTGCTGCTCCTCCACGAAGGTAAGTTTTACACCTGTGTTTTTGCAACTATAACTCGTATTTTTAAACCCCACCCCCCAAAAAAAACCCCACCCCAACAGCCCAAACTACCCATGTTATAGATGCTAACGTTGTGCTTTATGAAATGAATATATTAACATTCAGGTAAATTCCTTTCTAACTATAAAAGTACCCGGTAATATTTAGTCCCAGGCCAGAGCCTGTTGACCAAGCAGCATCAGAATTTATACAAGCTGAAAAAGTACCATCTTACATTTATTAGGTGCTTATGCAATTAGACATTAAAGCTCCTTTTTTATTGGCTGTTACAGACCTTGTTAAAAAGAAACAGAATATTTCAATTTCAGATTAGAGTATATATTTCTCTTTGGCCAGCTGTCCCAATATTTTTAAAAATATATTTTTAAGCGCATATAAAGCGCTTTATTTTGATTGTAGGCAAAAAGTATAAGTAGTTTCATTTTCTAAATTTTCTTTACCGAATTGTAAGTACCTGAGAAATAGGAGTCGACAATCAAGAGTCCCTTAAAACTCCTAAAAGGTCTGTCGACTTGGAGAACATCCCAAAGGGAACTGCTTTTGTTCAGACTGACCTAGGTAGAGCGTAAAAATAAGCCACGAGACAAAGGTAGGAGATAAGCAGAGAAACCATTGCAGTGACCGTGGGCACCTCGTTAGAGGCGAACTGACAAGGAGCATTGATTAATGTTTTCCTCCAGAAAACATCTCTGTAGTCTGAACGCTGTTAAAAAAAACCCCACCCTCTAAAAACAGTTGGATATCACAAAAATTACCAAGTTTTAGTTGGATTTTTAAAAGCCGCAGCAAAGATGCCAAAAGAAAGGCATTGGCATGAGGGGCGCGGGTGTTCGTTTGGATGGAGCGGGGAGGCGTCGAGGACGCCGGCGGCGTCACGAGCTCCTGAGACCGCTCAGCGGGGCACAGGGTCTTGGGGTATTTTTGCCTGCTTACTCTTGTCGGAGCGCTGCACTGATGGTGCAGCTCGTCGTGCCGTAGCGCGTTTCACCTGTTCTAGGAATAAATAAAGTAATAATAATAAAAAAATAAACAACCCCAAAACAAAAGCCCTGCAGTTTTTGAAGTTGTTGACATCAGATATTTTCTGGGAGCAGGTTTCTGATTTAGAAACAAAAATGTTTTGCTGGCCTGACCTTGCTTTTTTAAATATTTCCCTGATTATTAACAAGGTTTCAGCAGCCCTAATGTTTATCTTTGAGGCAAAAAGGCAAGGAAGGAAAAGGATACATTTGCAAAATGTGAACATTTTTTTTCTTAGCTATCCCATTGTTGTCCAAGACTGTTGTAAAACAAAGCGCTGGCTTTTATAGTTGTATAATTCAGCTCCTTTCTCGTTTGTTTGCAGCCACACCGTCTTCTCTTTGTCAGCTCTGCCGACTCTGTATCCGAAATTACCTCGGAAGAGCCCGACTGCACCTCGTCCCACAACTCCAGCTGCCAACAATACTGAAGAACTTCTTACAGTACAGATAACGTAGTAATTAACCTTTAGAAACTTGAACAACAAGTACTTTTTCTTCTTTCTGTTCATTGTACGTTTTATCTGAAGAACTGCTGGGCGGGAAAAAAGCCTTTTGCGTATTACTTAAAAAAAAAATAATCTCTGATCTTTGACACCTGGTGTTGGTATATAACAATAATTGGGAGCCATTCAGCGACCGGTACCAAGGTGCTAATGCGGCTGAATTGAATAAGTGTGCTGATACTCTGGGAAATGATTGTATAGCTTTAGCTTAACACTTACTACATAGCTTTAGCGCTGTTAATTTTAGCTGTATTTATACTTTTAAAATCTGTTTGACACACCTGAACCAGAAAGAGGTTCTTCATTATTATTTGTTAAGTTTGTCCATTTGGAGTCATTATTTTTTGTGTTTTTAAATTTCTATTATTTGTGTACCTAAAAATACTTGGAGATGGGTGCGCTAGATGATACATTGATAAAATAAAACAAATACGTACCATTTTTTTCTTCTTTTTCTTTATATAAACAATTCCTTAATGATAGTGAGAAACTTCCTTTAGCTTTCCTCCCTGCCTGGGCTGGGAATTGGAATTACGCTGCTGTGAACATCATCGCAGTTTTTCCAGCCATGCGCGTTTGGAGATTCTCTGTCTATTAGTACAGTCAGCAACTTCAAAAATCCCGGAGGAATATTGCTCAGAAGCCCTAATGCTGAAGACGCTTTTGATCTCCTCTTGTAAAGCAGAATTCTCTGGGCTCTTTCCTTATCGTTTCATTACAACGCTGTATCACAACTCGTGTGTATATGAACTAATTATTTGCCTCGGCGGAAGGTGTATATAGGATTGTATAGGATGTGTGCGGTTTCTGAAGGCGTATCGTGGGATGCGGATACTGAATTGTCCACCGCAAGTTCAGGCGGTGGCTGCAAGGCTCCAGAAATACATCGTTTCCCTGTGCGGGGACAGGGGTCGCTTTGAAAAGGACATTATTTCTCGTGCTGTCTTAATTTATAAACAATTACCCAACTCCAAAACCCGTGTTGCAGAATCCCGGCATGCTCCAGCAGGCGTTTCTGTGCTCGGGGGGAAATTTTCTTGTTCGGCTCTCCGGCCAGGGAAGGAGTGCTGACAGCCCCCGGGAGCACGAGAAGCGCCGCAGGACTTCGGCCTCGCTGGTGCCCGTGCGCGGTGACGATTGCCAGTGGTGTCACAACAGGGGGTGACTCCGTCAGCGAAACGCAGCGCTCCCGCTCTCCGCCTTTGCCGTTGGTTTTCCTTGGAGAGCAGAGTACGTCCGCGGTGACCGATACGCGATTCCTGCGAACCAAAGCTGAGACCCGTGTAGGTTCACCGCGTGCCCGTGGAGATTCGCCCTCCGCCGTCCCTTTCCAGGGACTCCTTTCCGCGTTTGTGTCCCTGCTGGAGAGATGCAAAGTGAGGCGCTCGCTATAGAGGAAGTTTTCCCACGGAAGAATGCTTAATCACTTGCTAAATTACATCCACCTAATAAGAAAGCCGCTCTCTGACAGTTGCTCTTGGTAAAAGTAATCTTAATTTGCCTCTGTTCCCTGCAGAAGCTCTCGTGAGAGCCTCTTCTGGGGTCGCTGTAAGGTCAGATGCGAGCACGAGGCGCTGCGTAGGGGTCCGTAACGTACACGCTCTGTCGTGGCGAGAGTTGGCCAGGGTTGGTTTCCATCCGGAAACTCGTGATTTGTGGGTTTAGCTACGATACCATTCCTGCGCATGACGTCAAGAAACCGGGAACGGCCAAGCCAACCGTGGCAGCGGTGTCCATGCCGAATGAGCTCAGACGCTCACCTTCACGTCTGCCCAGCGCTCTTCACGTTTGACTCAGGAAAAGTGTCACCAAAAAAAACCCCACACCAAAACCCTCTCGTGTTCTACACAATAAGGTCCGTTTTCAGCAAGTGTGGCCGTTCTGCAGAAGACCCCTTCCGACCAAAACTAGCCGAGGTCAGCAGTTTTGCCGAGAGGCGCGTGCGAGTCCGTGCCCTCTCTGTGTCCGTGCTCTCATGGCGCTGGCGGTGTCTGTTCCCACCCGCCCTTGGCGCCGTCCAAAGAGCGAACAAGAGGTGTGTGGTGGCCCAACCTGCAGAGACGCCACCGAGCGGGGCTGCTTTGGACACAGGTAGCAACAGGCCTGAACTTATCGGTCAGCTCAATTTTTTTCAGGTTCTTTGTATGTATTTTTCCCTTTCCCCACCGACAATAGTCTGCGGTGGTGTGCCGGTGTGCTCCTCCCGAGCCCCAGCCTGCCCTTCATCTCCCGTAACCCTGCCCAAGCGATAACCGCCCGCGGTGGTCACCATGGGTGCGTCTCGTCGTGATGGCTGCACCTGAGAGACACCAACACAACAGCCGAGGGCTGACTGAGCCACGCGCCCGCCCCACCACAGTACCGGCACTGTGGTCGATATGCAAATATGACTGTAGGTCAATCGTCTCACCCCATAAATGGTGACCAGCCCAAGAGCCCTTGGAGCTCTCCTGCCCGGCAGCGGCTGCACGCCAGGATCTCCCCTCGCGCAGGGACACCGCTCAAGGTTACTCCTCGAGATTCAGAGACTCCTTGCCCCAACAGACCCTCGGTAAGCGACTGACAGCGTGCTAAACTGTGAAATCTTAGCTGAGTGACGTAAAGGATTGACTGCACGTATGTAATCCTTTAGCCATAAACCATTGACCGAGTCTGGGACTGGGAGTGGACCCAGCCGCACCCGGACTCCTCTCTGAGAAGGAGCTGAGAAAGCAAAGGGGGTTCTTTCTGAACCTCCACTCAACGGGAGGGTCTCCCTGACAGCTCTGTCTGACCCTCTCCTCCATGCGGTAAATAACCGAGGGTGCAGTGCCATCTTAAATTGTTGTAATTGTGGATTTAAGCCATTTTACTCAATGCAGAAATTCAACAACACCGATTTCAAGTGTCACATCTCCTTTTAAAGGCCGTCTTTGCAATGGGAAGTGTTTACAGCACAATAGATTTTTGGGGGGTATTGTTTCGGAACCCACCCGGGGCAGTCTCCGTCGCGCTGGAGCCGTCGGGAGCGTCGGGCAGAGTGTTTAAACAGAACAATGAATTGGATGCTGTAGGGTAAAAGCGATGTTAAAGAGTAATGGGAAAGGAGCAGCTGTAGAGCTTGATAAATTTCTTTATTCAAATAAAGCTCTGACTTTTACAGAAGAGTCAAACAATCATTTGAAGACGAAGGATTCTGTAACGTTAAGGGGCAGTATCCGTACTTGACTAGCTGTGCCACACAACGGAGCCGCACATTAGCAAACAGCCGGCAGTTATGTTTGAAACTGCTGCCTCTCCGTGGGACAGTCGCACCCACGGTTGGAGCAGCGGACACAGTGACAACCGTCTGCGCGTTCCCCTCGCTCACCACGTGGGGCACAACCGCCTTGAAGGAAACGCCACCTCCTTTCATTCCCGGTGACCGTTCCCTGCGGGATTCCCGGTATCAGAAGTGCCCTTTGACGTCGTTTTTGTATTTCAGCAATGAGAGAGTTCTTCACCCTCACTCTCCAACTTACACAGACAGTAGAGTTGTCTCAGACTCCATGTTAAGGCACGATTTATGCGCAACAAATTGATGCGGTTCTACGGCAGATTGTAAGATATTTAAACTGTGAAATATCGGGGAAAATCCTTCGGAGGCAGGAAAAGCTTTTACCTGGGGCAGAGCGGCAGCTGGGTGAGGCGCGGGCCGCGGGGCTGCACGGCCAGCGCTTCCTTCGCTCTCCGGTTCTGCCCGAGCAACGCGTGCGCGCGGCGGCACGATGCGCGAGCTGCAGCACTGCTGGGCTTCCGTCTCACCGCAGCGACCCCTCCGGTGCCGACTGCTGGAAAAGCCTTTCACCACCCGGGAGTGTTCAGTTCTGAAATCCAACTCTCTGCCCAGGTTAAACAACGGAAACCCTTCCCCAAACAGTCCCTGCAAAAGGCAGAACACTGCTCCGGCGTCTCAATATGTACAGAAATGGTTTTGTACAGGTTCCAAACCAGCTAAGCTCCCCCCGCCCCCCCCATATACCCCAAAGCCTTCGGTAACGCTCTACAACATCGAGCGGACGAAATTTTAACTTGGTAAAGAGGGAAAAGCAACGCCCAGAAGACAGGAGTGTGTCCTCCCCGATCTCCCAGCACGGCGGCGTTGCCGTTGCGGGTTAAACGAGGCCGTTGTGTCCCTGCGCGCTGAGGATTTTCTCGGCGAGGCTGTGCTGGGAGAGACCTGCTCTCACTTCCCGCGCCACAACAGTTCCTCCTCAAATAGTTCTGCCAATTTCTCGAGGTTTTTTTCTTTACATTTTCTGTGGCTGTCGGGATTTTAAAATTTATTCTAAAACAGCAGCAAAAAAAGATAACAACAGATAAAGTAGATTTCTGCTCGTGTGCCATCAATTAAGCTGATAAAGAATATCATAACAAAGGTGTCTTTTCTACAGGTAATTCTGGTTGTAAGAATTATTAATAAGAATAATTATTAATAAGAATAGGTATAAGATTTGCCTTATGATTAATTTCCCTACTAGACACAGCTTTAAAATTTAAATATTCTGAGTATTCTATTGCCACAATTTTCCATCTGTTTGAGCACAGCTTTAGTAAATAAAAATATATGCACAAGTATTTACTTCTGGTCTGCCATACTAATACGTATATTTATAACTAATACAAAATGTAAAAAGAAAACAAGTATTTTAAATGTACATAAAGTATTTAAATAATTTCAATATGTTTGCTGTTTGTTCCTTACAAACCCTTTGTTGTTTTTTTAAAAAAAAAAAAAACTTTTATAAATATATTTTAGCTTCCAGTGAAAGTATAAGGGGGACAGTCGCCAAAGATGAACCTATTAGAAAATAGAATTTTATAATAATGTAGATATTCAAACCTATCTGAACAAAACATTAGTAAACATCTTTGTGCTGCTCTTAAAGCACAATAATTAACGGATGAAAAAAAAAAATCATCTAAGCGCTTTTGAAATGTTGCTTTCGCTATCGAATCCAGCGTGTAAAAATCAGTGCAGATTCGGGGGGGGCAGAATGCGCGGCGCAGCCGCGGGACTGCACTCATGCCAAAGCCGGGCTGCGGCGCCTCTCGACAGCCATTCCGCTGTTCGGATCTCAGAGCGCATTCGTGGGTTTCACAGTTTGTTATAATCTTTTGATAACGTGCGGACAGTTCCTTCCTTCCTTCGCGGGGCGCCCGTTACCCAGAGCTGGCTGAAATACGTCTGTACGGTCTGACAACGCTATTCTTATTTAAAAAAAAAAAGAAAAAACCAAACCATGGCTGTCTCTAAAGTCAGGACTTTTTTTTCTTTGGATTCTCAAATAACTTTTTCTTTGGATTATCAACAAACATTTGTATAGAAATCCTTTCCTTGTTCTCATTTTACAGTGTTCACAGTCCAAGTAATTGCCCTTCAGGAGGAGTCTTCCCGTCCTTTGCCAATCAAGGTTAAATCAGAATTAACCCCCGCGCGGTGTTTTAAGCGCTGCGGAGAGGAAAACGCCGCGTCAGAACGGGTTCAGTCGTATTCCTGTTCCCAGTGGCGAAAAGGGATTCACTTTGGCCCACATCAAAGCATCGTTCAGTGACACTGCGGATTTTCCATCTTCAAGGAAGAACACCGGACCCTGCACAGCAGAAACCGTTTGGGGAGGGCGGGGAAAAGCGAGAGCGCGCGTGGGTGGCGGAAAGGCCGCCCCAACGGAGAGCACGTTGGCTTTTAGCTACGGCCCCGCAAACCCGATGTGCAACGGCCATCTGCCTTCCTGCAAACCGCGCCCCACCGACTGAAAGCCTCTGCGTAACAGCTACGCATCCTAAAGCGAGGGAGCTTGCTACGTCCCAAAACCCGAAGCCCCAACATTTCATAATCCTTAAATTTTTAGTTTGATTTTTAACAATTGTGGTATTTTAGATGTTTGTCAATCATTCCAGAGTGAAATTTACCCTGAATTAGAGCGTGAGGTAACACGTTTTTTTCCTTCAGAATACGTATTTCCCCGCGTCTGTCATTACCTGTGCTGACCTGGGTGTTCCCTCGTCTACAAAAAACCCAATATAATGCCTCCACGAATTGTTGTAAAACACAGCGTCTACACTCAGTCTACAGAATAATTTCAAATTATTGAATTCCCTACTTAAAACTTGGAAACGTGAGCACTCAGGCTCCGACACCTACGATACCGTAGCATCAAAGGTATCCAAAGGTGTCCAGCAAAGGGCTACGGAGATGCTGAGGGGATTGGAGCATCTCTCTGATGAGGAAAGGCTGAGGGCCGTGGGGCTTTTTAGTCTGGAGAAGAGAAGGCTGAGGGGGGATCGTATCAATGCTTATCAATACTCAAAGGGAGGGTGCCAGGGGGATGGGAACAGTCTTTTTCCAGTGGTGCCCAGTGACAGGACAAGAGGGAACGGGCACAAACTTGACCATAGGCAGTTCCATCTCAACCTGAGGAGGAACTTCTTCCCTGTGCGGGTGGCAGAGCAGTGGCACAGCTGCCCAGAGAGGGGGGGGAGTCTCCCACTCTGGAGCCATCCCAAACCCGCCTGGACGCCGTCCTGTGCCACTGCTGGAGGTGCCCCTGCTGTGGCAGGGGGTGGGACTGGGGGAGCTCCAGGGGGCCCTTCCCACCCCCACCAGTCTGGGATGCTGTGATTAACGAAGCAATTTGTGAGCTGCTCTGCATGCCTAAAGTGAGGACTCCCAGCGTTCACTCATCCAGAAGTACCGATGCAGCAGAGGACACGCCGGTGAGCCCGTATGCGCTGTTCTTGTTGCGTGGGCTGTAACACCGGCGGTGTCCCGCGGCTGTTGGGAAACGCTGAGGGCAGAGCCCGAGCCCGCTGTGCTGTCGGGGAAGTCGTGGCACCGAGGTGTTTCTTAGCCTCACTGCCATGCCCTGGTGAAATTTGTTTACTTCAAAAATCCCGCTAGCATTCTGCAGTCTCTAATTTCTGATGCAAACCCACGCCTCTTAATCCCCGAACAACCCTTTGGGCTGGTGCCTCGCACGGGACAGAGCAAACGGCCTCACCCTGGCGTAAGAGTGTAAATTCCTGCGGAGACACTGTCCGGAGAGAGCTTTTTCAGGCTCTGTCAACGTTCCCTTTATGGAAATAACCCCATATACCAAAGAGGTGTTTAAGGACCAGTATGTTTTGACCATAAAGCTCTCTGGGGGTGATGAGCATGTGTATTTGAATATTTAGTCTTCTAATATCTGGTTGTAATACAACATGAATTACAAGTTTATGGCCTGCATTTCCATAACGATAAATGCTAACAATAGAATAATGGTGGTCTGTGGTTGAAGAGAAATCATTTCCTGGTTTTTATTCAAGCTGTGGTGAGGTAGGAGGCAATCAGTTACTTTAGAGAGAACATTTGGCAGAGAAAATCTGTCTTTCCCATGGAAATCAAAAAACATTTTGGATTGGGACACCGGGCAATTATTTGACTGTAAATTCTTCTTTATATATAGAATCATTATGGCTGGAAGAGACTTTTAAGATCATCAAGTCCAACCGTTATTAACTCTACCCGGCCCACTCTGAAACCACGTCCCCGAGCACCGTATCCAGGCGGCTTTTACACACAGCCAGGGATGGCGATTCAGCCCCTTCCCGGGGCAGCCTGGTCCAATCTTTGATAACCCTTTCAGTGTCGAAGTTTTTCCTAATGTCTGACCTAAATCTCCCCTGGTGCAACTCGAGGCCGTTCCCTCCTGTCCCATCGCCCGTTCCTGGGGAGCAGAGACCGACCACCCTCACTACCCCCTCCTTTCAGGGAGCTGCAGAGAGCGAGAAGGTCTCCCCTCAGCCTCCTTCTCTCCGGGCTGAACACCCCCAGGTCCCTCAGCCGCTCCCCATCAGACTGTGCTCCAGACCCCTCACAGCCCCGCTGCCCTACAGACACAGCCCCTGTACCGCCGTCCTTATCCAGAAGATGTCAGCACTCGTCCTCTAACTTCTGCCGCGGTGACAGCAGGGAAAGCCCTTCTCCTCCCAGCTGACGGAGGGATCGGAGATTACGGCAGCCTCCCAGCCAGTGGCGGCCGCGGCCGAGGAGCAGCGCCTGGGCGCTGCGAAGGCGTACCTGTATCCTCAGCCCCGTCAAACAGGAGACGTGAGCGTCGGAGTGACTGGGGAGACTGGATCCGGTGACGTAGTCTGGCCCAACCATTCCTTTCAGAGGCTCCTCCTGTATTCGGGAGGCGAGTACGGAGTACACCGCTCTCTGCGATTCGGACGGCGGGGTGCATGGCACGTCATCGCCAGGCCTGTCAACAACAGAGACGCGCTTTTCGACTCTACACCTTCATTTGTGTTAGAAATCAAGAGCCACAAAGTACTCTTTTTTTTACATTCATATTCAGATTTTACAAAGGAAGGAAATACTGTCTTTACCAACTAAACATTCACGGTACTTTTATAGTTTTCCACCTACTTGTCGAGTTGAGTACAAGCTCTCCATGCATCCAGTTCCTCAGAAAGCTGTTCGATCTTCAAAGGTACAGAAACTTCCCGTCTTTTTAAAAGCTGACTGAAAAGGCATGCACACAATCAAAGTCCAAAGTCATTCTAACAATGAGTATTTTCTTAAAAGAAAAACACAGCAGACAGGAGCAATATAAAGCTGGTTTTTACTGGATATGGAAATAACTTTATGGAAATAAATTGATCCTTCATGATAATCACTATATTAAACCTTAGAAACATTACATTACTAGATATAAAAAAATACATTTTCATTTAAGTTTGATTTTAATTATCCCTATTTACACCTTATTTAAGCTTGTCTTTAGCTCTTTTTTTTTCCTTTATATTTTAAAGCTGCCTGCGTTCCTATTTCTTAATAATGACGACTTTACTAAAATCAAGGGCCTATTTTCATAGAACCATAGAATCGCTGAGGTTGGAAGGGACCTTTCAGATCGAGTCCAACCCTTCACCTCACCTGACAAAACCACTGCTAACCCATGCCCAAGTACCGCGTCTGCCCTTTCTTTAAACACCTCCAGAGATGGTGAATCCACCCCCTCCCTGGGCAGCCTCTTCCAATGTTTAATAACCCTTTCTGTGAAAAAATGTTTCCTAATATCCAGTCTAAACCTCCTCTGACATAACTTAAACCCATTTCTATATGATGAATACTCATCTACTTCTCAAAATTGTTTTTCTTAAACAGCTGAGAGTTTGGCTGAAAGCCTGGATTCATAACGTGCTACCTTACCTCAGAAGCTCCTACTTGTATAAGGCACAGAAGAAGTGAAGAAGGTCCTGTCTGCAGGCACGGGTATGCCCTCAACTTTGGAACAGAACCGGGAACTCAGATTTATTTTTTTGGGGGGGGGCGGGGTGGAAGGGGAAGCGGGGACAAGGTATGGCATACATCGCAACAGGGCCTGGGATTTCCCAGTGCTGCTGCAAACAGGGCGATACCTTGTGTACTCGTACAGTGCGGGCACAATGCTGCTGTACTGTCTTCTGATAGCGAGTAACGCACCGGTGTAGCCACACAAAATCAGCAGCTCATTCCGAAGCCTATAAATGGATAAGTATTAATCAGGAACAAAAACAAGCATTTGCACAAACATTAAACAACTTCATATTCAAATTATCATTTTAAAAACTAATTTATCCATCCATCTTTTATGGAGAATATATGTTTGCTCATTATGCTTATTTTCTGTGTGATGTAATCGTTAAAACCGACTCCATCTGCTTTATATTGACCTCAATTCTTACATTTTATATAGCACATACAACACATAGTTATTAACCGCAATCATGGAAAGTTACAAAAACACCACTCAGCTCTTTTAACGTGATAACACTCTAAACATAAATAAAATTGCCCCACATACTAGGGTGGACTTTGGTTTTGCCAAGTTCCCCCGCAGGCAAGAGTTCGGCTTTTTGCTCCTTTTAGTTCTCCCCACCCGTGCAGGGACTGAGGCCCAGCTGCAACCACCCAGCAAAGGGGAACCACCGCCATCCGACTGTCTTAGAGATAATTCTGAGAGTGACGGCTCAAATTCCCTTAACACTGACATGAACCCCCGTATTACGTGTGGTACCACTGCTTTTTTTCTTGATGAGCTCTGGTTTTGGTTTCCTCAAAGTGAGATTCTTCAAATAAGACCAACATTGATTCACCCATTGTAAATGCTCCACAGAGAACGCAGCAGGAAAATATCTTTTTTTCTTCTTGCTAAACCTTGACAATTTAGGAAAATTCCACATTCTATTCCCCAGATTGGGAAGTAGCCTGCTTGTTGCAATTTTTTTGTACCCCTCTTCTGGTAAAGAAAAAAGTGATATTAACAGCGTTCACCCACATTTTTTTAATTCCATAAGTTTCCTCTAATGAAACTTCCACTTTTATAAGGAAGGAAAATATACTCACTCACTACATTTATGCAACACCAATCGTTCAGTGCGTATGTAACTTAGAAGATCAAGATATGGACAGACCGAATCTAAAGTCCAATCTGAGCCACAGAGTTGCTCTGTTGAAAAACAGAAACAAGGAGCTCTCAGGAGGCGAGCCATACCTCTGCCCGCCGCCGCGGCAGCGCTCTCCCTCCGGGCCCCTACCTTTCACACGCCGAATGCCGACAGGCAGCGCCCTCTCAGGCTCTGTGCTCAACAGATAGTACTGTATCGTTTCGAATACATCCCCGGCTGCCTGAGCTGCCTCTGCCAACCGCAGACATTCTTCCACATCAGGAAGGTTACACTGGAAAACAAAGATTTTGCCAAAGAATTATTGTAATATTCAAACAATTCTCTTAAGATGACGAGAAATACTGAAATTTGTACATAATCATAGAAAGGTTTGGGTTGGAAGGGACCTTGAAGATCATTCCCTTCCACTCCCCCTACAATTCTTTTTCACTGTACCTTTTCATGCAGGTCATTTATTTCTGCTACGCATCCAGGATAAAACGCACACAGTTTCACTAACTGCAGCTTATTGTCAGGAATCATCATAAGAAGGTCAGCTGCTAAATCCCTGCACAGACAAAAGATGACACGTCGTTACTCTTGCTGGTTTGTAACAGGAGGGAACTGTTTTCTCTTTTACATTCCTTCTATAACAAAGTTTACTGAAAAAAATACTATTTCCAGAGAAGAGCAGAAGCAACCCCGGTCTCTAAGACTATTCTGGTGCAATACATGAGGCTTAATCTATCCATTTTTTTGGGGGGAAGTCATGTGTTCATTCCCGTTGCTTTAGCTGGTTGAATTAAGCAGCTGTGCGATCCTCAAGCACCGGCACCACCTCGAAGCGAGACGGCGGAGTACGCGAGCAGGGAGGGGAAGGGAGAGCAGGGCCTCTCCGGTTTGAAAGAAGGGGAGATGTTCATGGGGCTCTGCGCCATGAAACCGTCCTCAAACTTCTCGAGCTCCACGGCACCAGCGCAAAGCATCTCTCAGTCGCCGCGAAGGCCTGGCGCTTCTGCGGCATTACAACAGAGATTATACAGGAAAAGAAAGTGATGCCTATTTCCACCCTTCTGAAAGGAAAACTGGGGTTTAGCAAACTGACATTTCTGAAATAGTCCTAACTTCTTACCCATTTGTTACCCCCTCCTTAACACAACAAGCAGCTGGGTGGAACACGTGTAAATATTAATACATTATTTTGAAAAAATATACTATTGAGCTTTTAATAACTGATTCTTCTGGTTGGTTTGCGACTCTTCTATTCCTGCAGACATCGTTTCTCCTGTCACCCACAAGACTGCCTTGCGGTGTGTAAGGCAAAAACTCCTGCTGGGTTCCCCCGGATTTTCAGAATGCGGTCCTTGGCTTAAAAATGTTTATTTAAGCTACTGTCCAATATTTGCAACTGCTTTCTAGCCCGCTGCCAAGTATTGATCACAATTTAAAAAAATCAGACCATTTAGTTTAAGGTTATTTTTAGCATTAGTAAAGTCACACGCTATCAACTCTCTCTTTCTATAAAGAAGCAAAATACCTGTATCCGAGTGACGGAAAGCTAAAAGGAAGACATTGAAACAGTAATGAACAAAACTTTGTTTTGTATTCTTACTTTACAGAGGAAAAATCTAACAGCAAATAATTAAACTATAACAGGAGATCTAAGGGTCAGGTTAACCAACTTTATTTAACTACAACAACAAAAAAGCGTTTTGACAACCTAAAGAAGCCAAAATGTCATTGGAAAATCTGTTACACCATTACCATGCAACAGCCGCTTCCCCAAGTTACAGAAGGGCTCATTCAGAGTATAGTGCATTTCACAAGTCCTTAAACTATTTTCAAGACGAGTTCCTCACATCTACTCATCTTCACGGGCAACTTAAACATTTTTCAAAAGGGATTACAAATTGCTCAGCCAAAAAACTGCAATCAAATGTTTATTTGAAAAAATCCAAAGCAGCTCTCACATAAAGGCCTACAAATTGTGTTACCCGGAATGTTTTTTTTTTTAATTAAACTGAAAACACTGTCAGTATAAATAATAAAAGCAGATGGCTGAGTCTGCATATGCAGCATTCAATATCTCAAGTAAAATACCGCGAGCCTTCCGAATAGCAGAAGGTTGCTTTAAACGGTATTTAGGTGCTAAATGCAAATAAAATGAAAATGGTGTTCTTAAAGACTGACACTTTTACCCAAGGCTGTAGATTTGGAAAGATGGGGAAGGGCATGAATGTTTAGTTTTGACTTTTTTGTTTGGATTTTATATTTTAGAGCACTTCTATAAAAAGAAAATAAAAAAAAAAAACCCAAACAAAAACCCCACAACCAAAATGCAAACCCCGTTCAACCAATAAGTGATTTCATTAGTACCCAATCAAGGCCCTGTTGGTATTCCGTGCGGTGCCTACAGTGAAGTGCGTCTCTACAACGAAACGTTTCCAACTGATGGATATCCCGAAGCGTAACCAGTAAAACCAAAGAGGGAGCCCTGCAAATACCAGAGGCCCCTGAACTCCCGCTTCCCCACACACGCTCTCACACATGCAGTAGACCCAGGGGTATTATGCTGTGCCAGTGTATATTACAAATATGAAGAGATTCAGGAATCTCTGATCTTTTCCTACAGAACAGAAAAATACTGTGTAAAGGCTGCGAATCAGAGCCGGGGACTGTAGGCTGTAGCTGTGACGGGCGTTCAGCACAGCGTATGAAACCCCCTGACAAATCCAGACGGGTACTTGGGCAATATGCAGAACACCAATTTGAAATTCTATCACATATACCCCCGTAGCCCTCCGTGTACATACGCCGTAAGTCTGCAGAAGTTTGATGTACACAGATGAGGTGCCGTGCTATTGTAAATACTTGTGACAGCGCTGAGCTTTTGTTATGGAATTGGAAAAAAATAGAATCATGGAATCACAGAATGGTTTGGGTCAGAAGGGACCTTTAAAGCCCATGTAGTCCAACCCTCCTGCCCTGGGCAGGGACATCTTCAACCAGCCCAGGGTGCTCAGAGCCCCGGCCAGCCTGGCCTGGGATGCTTCCAGGGATGGGGTATTTACCATCTCTCGGGGCACCCTGGGCCAGGGGCTCACCGCCCTCACAGGAAAGACCTTCTTTCTAATATCTAACCTAAATCTCCCCTCTTTCAGTTTAAAACTGTTCCCCCTCGTCCCATCGCTCCCCTCCCTGACCCAGAGTCCCCCCCAGCTCTCCTGGAGCCCCTTTGGACACTGGAAGGGGCTCTGAGGTCTCTGCGGAGCCTTCTCCTCTCCAGGCTGAACCCCCCCTCTCCCCGCCTGTCCTCCCCGCAGAGGGGCTCAGCCCTCGCAGCATCTCCGGGCCCTCCTCCGGCCCCGCTCCAACAGCTCCGTGTCCTTCTGCTGTTGGGCCCCCCCGAGCTGGAGGCAGCGCTGCAGGGGGGGCTCCCCAGAGCGCAGCAGAGGGGCACAGTCCCCCCTCGCCCGCTGGCCACGCTGCTGGGGATGCACCCGGGATGCGGGGGGCCTTCTGGGCTGCCAGCGCACAGTGCCAGCTCAGGTTGAGCTTCTCATCAAACAACATCCCCAAGTCCTTCCCGGCAGGGCTGCTCTCCATCCCGTCATCCCCCAGCCTGTGTTGATGCCAGGGGTTGCCCCAACCCAGATGCAGGACCCTGTGCTAACATACACTGTTTTTCTTAACTCCATGTGCAGTGCTCCCCATCAGAGGCTACATAAAAATCACTCTTCCCAATGAAGGCAGGGAGATCAGAGAAAGAGCTTCAGAGACTTTAAAAGCTGCAGATGGAGTTGCCAGAACAATCCTGTTAGCACTTGTACAATGCAGACACGCTAAATCGCTACAAAACCAAAGCAGCAAGTCGTCCATTTCTTATTTTATCTTTTTCTCCAATGCTTCACTGTCTAAGGCAGGCTAAGCGCTCTGTAGGGAGGAGTTCCACTCTGTTTCTCTCAGGCTACCTCTAGATGCTTAAGCAAATACCAACTGTAGCAGAAAAACTGATGTTTAATTGCAATATCTCTTTAAGCACACGTTTTCTATGAAATGTTAATTCTGAGACACCTGTACAGCTGCCAAATATACCTGAGAATGATTTTCTGCTTTTCACTGGAAGACAAAAAAACAGACCAGAACTGCATCCTTCAAAGTAAAAACACCGCAAAGAAGAAAAGAAAATTTAGCAGAGCTAAAGTTTCCCCTCTATACCAGACGAATGACCCGCTCCTGCAGAATTAAATAGTAATCTTCTGTCATCCTCAAGTCTTGTCAGCTCCCTTGTATTCCCACACCAATATAAAATAACTCCTCAGTGTCCTAGGTTTTTACATTTTTCAAGCAAGTACTTAACAATCCCTTCACAGATTCTACTTAAGCTTCTACTCCTGTTGACTTTACAGTCCAATTCCAGCCTTACTCTGTCTGAAGCAGTCATTTTTACTCGGTACAGACTGGGACTTTACTACACTACCTATTGCCCAAGTACCTGGGGTTTTTCGGCAGGTTTCATACTGTTTGACATCAACTCTTCTCTTATTTGCAATGCATACATAACATATTTTGAGATTAAGGCGGAACATTTGCGTGCTCTGTGCTTCAAAGGTCTAATACAACAATTCTTCTGCAAGCAGCGATTCTTCCTCTACCCACCCACGGTGGTTTGGTGTCTATGGAAGTTTCCGAATGAAAGACCTTTACTGTTTTGTCAGGGGGAGGAAAAACAAATAAAAATCTTCTTTGGATTAAGAGATTCTTACCATGTTGTTACTGTCATACATTTTCTTGCTAGTAATTCTAGGGCATAATGTGTTGCTTGTGCTGCACTTTCTCCTAAGACAGTACCCACACTGATTGCCAACTCCAGTTCGTTTCCACGAATCAGGTTTGCCATCGCAAGCTTGCTCAATGAAAAAATTATATCATTAAGGCACACAAGCATTTTTGGGGATTCACCACGTCGAGCATATGACATTCATTTATGAGACTGCTTTTTACAGAAGGACAAAATATGCATTAACTAAAGCAACTTAACTCATTCAGGAGATCCAAATTATATGTAAAATTGTGCACCGTATGTTACTTTTTAAATAACCAAATAGATTTCCTTTAGCAGAATCTTCCTTTATTCAACCAAAGAGATTACAGACATAAAAAGCATGATAACAGTTCCTTCTAGTCTTAAGGAAGGACACCAGCTTTCAGAGTACGTATTTCCCCTATCTTTTGATGAAAGGAGACTCAAAAAACCCCTCCCCAAAACCCAAACCAGGAAGGACTCTCCTGTTCTTCCCCTCTCCGGGCAACTGGAGCTGCTGATAGGGAGAGCAGAATATTAAACAGTAAGAGACTACACATCAACTCGAAATGTCTGGTTTGAAATACAGGCATTAACTGATTATTGCTTTCTCTCACAACAGCTCATTAAGATGGAATTTTACTTATTTTGGGGGACAGAGGAGGAAGAACATGTTGGGTCAGCAAAATCCACACAGAATGAGGAAAATAAAAAAATTTGTAAAGCTCCGCCCTGCCCCCCAAAACCAAAAAGAAAATCTAATAAAATGTCAGCCCTATTTTTGTGCTGAGGGGCTGGTTTTTTTCCTATTTACTTCACCGTTTAAACTGCAAATTCTTCAAGTTTGAGATTGCATCTTTTGTAGTACAATGAAGTCCCAGTTCTGAATGGGTCTTTTGACCATAAACAGTAAACAGTAATACTTATGTGTATATGTATATATGTAAGGTACTTAGCTACCTTATATTGTCTCATATAGCAAGATACTGTATATATGAAAATACAATTAAATAATAACATACTACTTTCTGTGCACCACAGAAATCTTGAATTTAATAGAATCAAGGGAGTTTTGCTACTAACTTCAATATTGTAAGGATCAAACTCTCCATATAAATATATACAAAGCAAATCCCAAGTATAATACATTTCAGAATGTGGTACATACACTTTAAAAAAAAAAACAGTTAACATGTGGAGATGTAAAAAGGAAATCAATGTTGGCCCTTCCATAGTTAAATAGAAAGAAAAAAAATTACCTCTATATTTTCAACAGCCAGATGGCAACATGCTGCGAGCACTGCATGGCCATCCTGGAAATACCACTCCGCCAGTTCTTTGCTGACTTTGTGCAGGAGCCTGCAAGAACAAGACATGAATTCCGCAAGGTCACTTAAAGGGTGGAGTTCTTCGGTTCTTAATTTCTATATAAATCACCACATTTGCTTCTGTACCCTACAATTCCTACAGTTGACTTACAGATAAGGACACCACCAGCTGTCAAAATGCAGTTTGAGCTTTATGCACTACTTGTGTTGGAGCGTATTCAGGTGGATCAGTTTCTCAATCTGCATCAGTATGGAAATGTCTCTTCAGATTGAGAGAAGAGAAATCAAATTTGGGTATTCATCCTGTACTTGTGAACTCTGCATAAATCTTTACTTGTTCAGAAGCTGCACATGTAAACGAAGTAACTACACAGCTTTCAAGTTGCTTTTGTTACTACATATATCACTTGATAATGGGATTTAGGTTTCTGAGCACTGTTCTAAGCAAGGAGATGCATGTTTTCTTTTGTGGGCAAACACAACGAAAATATGGCTATTAGTGCACACTGTCAGAACTTCACTGATAATGAACAGTGGAGCTTCAGGAGGAGAAGATGCAAAGAACAGTCTCGCACATACTTGTTAATGCTACATCTTATTCTCCTTACCAAAAGTTCCAAGTTAATATGCCACGTATTTAAACGTATTTAAGGGCACAGGAACGCACCTTAAAGATCAAGCAAATGAAAAATTATAATGTGTACACATGAAAAATCCATTTGGTGCTAGAAGGAGGCACAACAGTGGAATTATTCAGTGTAGCATTAGTTGGTTAGTAACTCTATCGACTAAGTACTAGAAGATGTAATATTTTCTTGTTGAATTCTACATTGCTGATGCCAAATTGAACCACTAAGGTTTGTCTCCCTTGATGACTTTATATCCTGCAGTAAAATGAGGCTTTAGATATAAACTAGAACAGCTTACTCATTATAATCATCTGTATTGTTTCCACCAGAATTTGAAGATCCACTCGCTGTGGAGAGCGGTGACGTTTGTATATTTCCCTCACAAGCTGCCTAGAAGTGAATAAAGAAATGGATTAATTAATGCACCAACCAAAATGAATATGAAATGTGATTTTTTCTACAACACAAAATCATCTAAGATCTCTCAAAATCTTTTTAAAGCCCAGTTATAACAAAGGAAATGTTTAAACCAGTGAACTTACTCGTAGCTGTGTCTCAGCCCAGTTTTAGCCAGCCATACAAGAAACCACAAAAGCACGAGACCTCTTCCTTCCCAGGAATTTGTACAGAGTTTTCCCAGCATTTGAATATGCTTAAAATGGAGAGTGAGGGCTGCAACCTTGGTTTTTACACCCCTAGGAGCAAGTGGCTCTCAGTGACGGATGAACTCCATAGATACTTCCCAGTGGGTACATGAGCAAATCCGGAAAGGTTTATACAGTGGCATAAGCTGAAGCTTTTTTGTGTCTGGCAATAAATTATTTCTAACATTAAATGAAAAGAGATCAGTGTGTTTTAAAAGAAAGTTCTTTCATATGCTTTAAGATGTAGCTGGGATAACAACATTAAAACTCACGGCTCAGTTAAAAGTGAAAACAGTCCTGTTATTTTATCGCTTAATATTATTTGATTAAACCTTTGAGACAAAGGCTATTCTATGAATTGGAATAAAAGCAACCCCCGCAATGTCTCTCTTACATGAGAAATGAAGATCTTTCCAAAGCTTTAAGGTGCTTTGAGGTTCAAGCATTATAACATTAAATTTAAGCGTACCTCAAAGTTCCATTCTGTGCACTATTCAGCTACGATTAGAACACCACCACCACACAGACAGACAATTTCTAAAGGACAAAT
Source organism: Pluvialis apricaria (assembly GCA_017639485.1). NCBI lineage: Eukaryota > Metazoa > Chordata > Aves > Charadriiformes > Charadriidae > Pluvialis > Pluvialis apricaria. The sequence continues at coordinate 2,498,563 of CM030010.1, read as the reverse complement.
TCACGAGAATTATTAAAGTTTTTATCTCTGAGGCAACTGAACGTCCAAGGACATGTAGGCATGACAGAATGTACCAGGGACAAATCTTCACAGTTTATTTAACTAACTATATTAAGTATGCAAAAAATACTCAAAAAGAATAAAGGAACGGTGAGAAAGTGTAAAACAGAGTGCCAGGGCTGGCATGTTTTGTGTGCGCTTTAACTTGTGCTCACATTAGGAAGCAGAAGGGACATATGTACTTTTGGTAAATGGGTGCAAAAAAACAGTACAAGAAATTAAAAGTTTGATTTCCTGTATTGATTACTGCGGCAACTGAGCTGTTTCACCCAAAGATTGTACAGGAATTACTATAACCAAGGCCTGAGTAGACATGCAAGAAAAATCCTACATGTCTGGGACGCAAAGGGCCATACTGGCTGCTGAAAATCAGGTTACATTTTCTACTTCAACCAAAACTGAATAAATCAGTTTTCATTATGGGCACTTGATTGCCATTTAGAAGAATCAGGCTTAAAATCTGTAAGCATGATACACCTTTTTGGTTTTTGCATAAAAAACTGGCCAATAGAATATGAAAGTAAAGAGTAGGGTATGATCATTTAGCCATTTTGCAGATGTGAACAGAGCTAGCCTTTTAAATATGCTTGTCATCTTCAGCGTTAGAAACAAATAGCTAAACACATCTCCCACAGTTCTACGTAATAATACCTGTGCAACAAGCAGAGCCTCTTTAAGCTGGCCTCTTGAAGTAAAGAAAGAAACCAGTTTCTTCACATCTCCGATAGCTATACAGTATGGGATGACATCATCATTTTCTTCCTGAATTAACTGGTCAGCTCTCCTAATTAAACAAATGAATAAAATAAACAGGAAAGATCTACATATGTAATTGATCATTAAACTTCTCTAAGGTATAGGTGTTAGATGAAGCCTTTTAAAGTTCCCTGAAACCCATCTGCCTTTCCAAACGTCCGAAGACGTTCCAGTTAAACTTGCAATTTATGCTCAGCCCTTTAACTTGATTCCCGTACACAGAATCATTGCTGAAAACCCCGACAGTTCCATCCCAAAGCTTACTGAGCAAAAAGCAGCATCGCTACAACGCTGCAACAAAAGCCAAGCGCGACAGGTGTAAGTATCCATCCTTCCCACTTGTCTGCCTCCTTTTATGGACGGAACCTACAATTCCGCATCGTATTTTTATTACTTTACCTTTGCATTAACTTCCTCCAGTATTTCATCGATACACCAGGTGCAACTGAGAGCGCTTTGTCCCACTAGAAGAAAGCAGCAATACATACAATGTGATCAATTTATTTTGAGAAACAGCTGTATTTTTAACTATTTTCAGGTTCTTCCACTAAAAATAAATTTGTCTAGAAGGTTAAATAAGGAATGAGCTTTGCATTAGACTGTATATGTTAAAAATAGTATAATTGGAGCAGGATTACTCTTTTCTGGACTTATTTTGTTGCTGCCCCATCTTTGCTAGGGTGGCTGGTTTTCAGAAACCTTCCTATTTTATTGTTCTTCGATAATGTTCTGATACTTTACCTCTCCAAGTTCTACCATTAGTTCACAATATCGCTGAATTTGTCCTAATCTTAAATGTATTTCTGCAGCTTCTTTAAGCCTCTCCTCTTTGCTCGGTGCACCAATACCACCTCCAAACTTGGACATTTTTACTGTTGTCAGTTCTTGTGCCTTGGACTGAGGAGGGGGAAAAAAAGGTTAAAAAAAAGTAGAAAAGAAATAAAAATTACAGTTTTCTTTGATGAAAACAATTTTTCTTAAGAACGAACTACAGTCAAACATTACAATGGAGTATAAAGGCTAGCATTTAAGAAAAAAAACCTTTTGAGAAATGGCTAATTGGAAGAGTTTACAAGGAGATTACAGTGAACTAATTAGAAGAGCTTACAATAAGATTAGAGAACTATTTATATTGTTGAAGGAACTGTGTTAGTGTTTTGTTGCACACATACATTTTCCTCCATTACCTTCCTTTAATCTCTTACATTTTTTTATTCTCAACCATTTTCTCATATGTAATAGTAATTCACCCAGATGTCCATCATAAAAATCTTGATATTTTTGAAATTTAAAAAAAAGTGAACATAAGCCACACAGAGCCAGAAATTGTACTTATTACCATTATAATGGTGTTCAAATAAAGAAAGAATAAAGGCAGTAGGCTCAGCCTGTGTCCTGATCTGTCATACCCCATTAACCACATGACCAATAAATGATTTATATTCCCAAACACTGCAATTTTTATAGTAGTTGAAGAAATAAGACTGAATTTCTCCATCTGGCAGAGTCTGAGAAACAAGCTGCAACAGGAGCACATTTAACATACAAAAAAGCAAAAGGAGCTTCACTTCGCATCTCAAGAATTCTCAGTTTAGCTGTATCATCGAGGCATGTGAGACGGCATTTGGCCGTTCATGGCTTTACAGTACCATGGAGGAGGGAGAATAAACTTTGCACATTCTTCAAAGTAAACTGCAATGTAGACCAACAGCAGCTGCTGAGAAAGGCAAAGGATCTGCTTTTTTAAAAACAAACTATGTTAGTATTTTACTTGGCACCTCTTTTGTGCCATTTTCAGGCTGAAGTCTCCAATGTATCTTCTCTGTCTGCTAGAAACAGAAAAATCAATTTGCTCTAGGTCCCTACTTCATCCTGAAACGTCTAGGTGCTGCAATGCCATCATCCAGTTTCCTCAGGAAAAAGCAGTATTAGCAGCCACACAGGGAGCCAGCATCGCCCTACCCCTACTTCCTCTTAGCGCTATCGAGCCAGGTTCTGAGTCAGCAGAGAGGGGACAAAATGCTTTTAATTCACGTGAACACTTAATCCAGATCCACAGAGCGATCAGCAGCTACTGCAGTTCTTCTAGGCCACCTGAGTTACAGATGCGTGCGGTCACGTTGCAGGGATAAACAGCCTGCTTGCACTGCAGGAGTCAAGAATGAGTTTCTTCTCCTCGGGCTAACTGGCGGAGAAAACTGGGTTTTGGACACACGGACACACGCCCCGAGCTTCTCAGTGTTAGCAGAGCAGCTGCTATTATCACAGTTAACATCACCAATAAAACACTTCCATCACGTAAGTGTCCTACATACCTTATGACTCTTGAAAAGTCTGATTTTGGCAAGAGAGCCTGCAGCAGCAACCCCGGGGATCACAGCCTCATAGAATGGCTTGAGTTGGAAGGGACCTTAAAGCTCACCCAGTTCCACCCCCCTGCCCTGGGCAGGGACACCTCCCACCAGCCCAGCGTGCTCCAAGCCCCGTCCAGCCCGGCCTTGGACACCTCCAGGGACGGGGCAAAGTGCTGGCAGGGTGTAGCCCCGGGGGGTGGCGGGGAGAGTTAGGCAGGTCCTGATCCATACCAATAGATCTCCTTCCTTTATCTCCAACTCAGACACCACAGTATGGGATTGTGTACTATCCCTAAGGAGTCCTCGGCAGAACCATCCGCTCCACAAATTGTACCCCTGCTTGCATACTCATATAGGCAGCTACTAACACATTTGTGTTCTAGTTCCCGAATCTCACATTCGCACCCGAGTCACCCTTCAGCTGCAGATCTGTATTAATGACAGGGTCATGTTGTCCCACTCCTTCCTCCAGACAGCTACAGAGCGTATTTCTGCTGACTCCCCTCCACTTTGAGATGTCAATTCCCTCGTCCCCGCATCTGAACAGAGCTACAAACGTCATGTTCATACAACCAAATAATTTGATTTTACTGAATGTAGAAGTACTGTATATAGATCATAGGGCAGACAAACTCGCTGTGTAGCTCAAGCTGTACTGACGCTTGCTTTGCAATTTCTTTTCATTATTTTGAAAAGTGCTTTTGTAGATAAAAGCGTAACCTAGCATTTTAGCACTGAGTATGCAGGAACTCAAGCAAACTTAGCTAGCCGCAACTGTTCTAACAGAGTAGTATTGCACAGAGAACCCATACTGCACAAATACCTTCGAACACGAAATAAATTGTGACCCTTTTGTAAAGCATTAAATGTTGTTTTTAAAGAGTGAAATACTATACGGATTAACAACCATTTGCACATACTGTTTATGCTTCACTTACCATTCTAAATCTAATGAGGTGTTTCATATGCATAATTCCTTTGCAGTAGTTTTGCGGAAGCAAACTGTCATCCTGTCCTTTTATCACGGCAACTAAATCCCATAAATTTTTGCTGCCTCCTGGAGGCTAAAATTGTTAGGGAAGAAAAGAGTTGTATTACAGTCATGTTCAAAAGAGAAACTTGAACTTATGAAGATACTGGAAAACATTTTTCAGTCAATTCTACAAAATACAACTTTAGATGATTTCAAGATTAGAAGCTTTACTACGAAGACGTGAACTAGTCCAAGATCATAGAATGGTTTGGGTTGGAAGGGACCTTAAAGATCATTGAGTGCCACCCCCTGCGCTGGGCAGGGCCACCTCCCCCCAGCCCAGGGTGCTCCCAGCCCCGTCCAACCCGGCCTTGGACACCTCCAGGGATGGGGCAGCCACAGCTTCTCGGGGCAGCCTGCGCCAGGGGCTCACCGCCCGCACAGGGAAACATTTCTTCCTGATAGCTATTCAAGATACTACAACTCCTTCAGTCTTCTTGAAGGCTGTGAAGACACAGCAAGATCCATGACCGTAGGTATTTAGCTATGTGCAGACATAGTTGAGGGCTCGCCATGCGAGTTTTCCCTGGCGCTCCCGAAGGAATACAAGCTGTCTCGTGGCTGCTGTTGGCATTAAAAAAACATTGAGCACTGGGATTCAGGAGCTGCCCCAGAACTCCTTTACTGTTTTCTGTAAAGCAAAGGCACGGGCCAGGTAAAAAAAAACAACTTCAAGGCACGACTGCCACAATCTGGTTTACTATCTTAATATTAAATCTTCAAGTAGACACATATAGTATAACTGTATATGCACAAAATCTTGCAGGCCATCAGGGTAATTTTAAGTAAACTTTAAGCATTTTTACTTGTCTAGCATTTGAATCAATCCTTCTGTAGAACTAGGACAATAATTTGACAGTCAATGAGGTCTAGAAGAGAGTAATTAAGAGCTTAAAAAAAACCCAAACAACCATTAAACCTTTGACCTGAAGTAGCTTTTCTAAGAATAACAGGATTAAAAGTTTAGAAGTTCAATTATTTCTGAGCTGGTAAAAAGCAGAAGATCCTACAGGAAAACAAAAAGAAAAAAGAGACTATTTCCTCTTTTTACAGTCCCTTAGAGCTCTTACTTGACTCCCCAGAGTTTAAGTACACCACTTTATTTTCTGGACTCAAAAAGCACTGAACACAGCTGATCAAAAAAGTTTTTGTTTTTGGAAAATTCTAACAGTCTTATAGCAGTTTTACTCTCGAATCAACATGGGACATCGACGTGTATAACCTCTGTAAAACAAGGAATTCCTGAAAAATATATATTTTAATAAACCAGGAAACTTCAAGATTTGTAAGTGAGAAATATTGTTTCAGCATTTCTAAACCATACACTTCAATTCGGCTAGAAACCAAAACAAGTATTTTGGATGAAGTAGGTCTTTGTAGATCAGTGTACTGAGTTAAATTACAACAGTGCTTGACAAGCTGTAGTTCTAGGTCATTTTTGTCCTTGTTCTACCTCAAGTTCAGCTCCTATGCAGGTGAGCACTCCCAGTTTAGATTTTTAACTCAATTGCACAGAAAGGGTGCAGTGATTTATAGGAAATATTACTGGGCAATGGACGGACACTGGGGCACGGGTCATCCAGATCTACAGCTCCTGGAAGGTACCACAGCAGTTTGGGCAGTTCAAACCTTATCTGTAACGAGGGCGTCCCTTTGATGTATTGAAATTAAAAACTCCAATGTAGTTTGATAAAACACATCTTTTCATTTTCTTCAATAGAATATTCTTGTCAAATCAAACTTTTACCATGGCAAATTAAATTATCCCACCAATTTAAATCTGTGGAAAAACTGGAGTTCACAACTGACAAAGAATTCAGCCATGGACATTTTTACATGCAGAAGTGTTAAGAGAGAATTGATTTCTGCATATTTTCTGCGCTCCCTTTAAGAAAGAGAGGAAAAAATGGTAAAGAAGAAAGACATTTCAGTTTCAGAGACTGCCTTCAGAAGAGAAAGTCAGGCACACTGACAACATCCTTAAGTTTGCAGAATACTTACCGAAAAACATTCTGAAAACCACCTTAGTTTTTTTCCTCGAGGATTTCCTGTCAATTTTTCCACTTCTTGTTTAATATCCCTGGAAACTTTACCACACAGCAAAGGAGGAGCCCCAGATTCCACAGCACGATCTAACACACACACAGAATTATACATGACAATTAAAAATAAAGAAAGGAAAAAAAGCATACTAACATGCAGAAAATTAAAACAACGGTATATACAATTTACTTACCTGTATTACCGATAATCTCATCCCAACATCTATCTGCTAAGATATTTATTTGTAGAGGGTTTATAAGAGGCGTCAATGACCAGAGTCTCACAGTGGAGTCACGAGAGCAAGAGGCCATAGTAAACGGACGACTAGGATGACACGTTAATCCTAGCAGAGAGGGCATTTAAAAATGTAGTCAAATAATTAAGTCTATCGAATAACCAGTTTGATTAAGTTATTTTATGAGGCTTAAAATATTTTAAAATACATTTCAATACAGAAAAAACAAAATTTTAAAATATTACCGTATACATCTGCACCATGATCATAAACTGTGTCCAAACACGTTCCATCTCTCGTGTCCCACACTCGAATGGTATAGTCCCAACTGCCGGATATTAGAAGGTAAGGAATTTCAGGATTCCACATCAGTCCCCGCACTGGAGCTGTATGTCCACTAAGAACACTTATACAAGCATCCTGTGTATAATCCCATATTCGAACAGTACTGAAACAGGATAAAAAGACCTATGTCAATCAAACCACCAACTGAAATATGATTCTCTCTCTACTTCAGCAATATTTTAAGCTTCAGATTTATCAGAATATTTATTTGCAAGTTTATAGAAGTTGTGACAGGAGAGGTTGGAGCCAATGCCCTTCATGTTTAGGATGGGGTACAAAATAGACCAAAGAGTTCACCACAGAAGAAACTATTCCATCCATTGGGGACTGGAGCATCTCTCTGATGAGGAAAGGCTCAGGGCCTTGGGGCTTTTTAGTCTGGAGAAGAGAAGACTGAGGGGGGATCTTATCAATACTTATAAATACTTAAGGGGAGGGTGCCAGGGGGATGGGAACAGTCTTTTTCCAGTGGTGCCCAGTGACAGGACAAGAGGGAACGGGCACAAACTTCAACATAGGCAGTTCCATCTCAACCCGAGGAGGGACTTCTTCCCTGTGTGGGTGGCAGAGCAGTGGCACAGCTGCCCAGAGAGGGGGGGGGAGTCTCCCACTCTGGAGCCATCCCAAACCCGCCTGGACGCCGTCCTGTGCAAGTTTCTCCAGTGCTGCAAAGAGGCCATTTGATGGGCTTTGCATCACAAAGTAGCATGTGCAAGTTAGAAGGCCGTTTTATATATTTAAATATACATTGTCCTCCAGCAACACGTGCTCATGGGTGACCCCTGCATACTGTTCCTATGTACTGTATAAGCCCAGGTGCTGAACAGGGCATCTGAAATAGTTCTGAGTTTGACTATGAACAGGAATGCTATCAAGTACAATAAACTCAAAAGACTGTTTGCTTTCTGTGTTACTAAGTTATTCAACAATTCCCACCCCTCAAAGTGAAAGTGTGACTGTATTCTGGAAATCCCTCTGTAATCGCGACTTATGACATAGCCATGATTGCTAATAAAATCAGAATATCCCATGCTGACACTATGACAGAATTTTGGATTCACTACTTCTTGCTCAGGTGAAATAGAGGATGTAAAAAAAGTTGGTTGTCAAGTTGGTTTCTTTCATGAATCATTACACTATGAACTAACATTTTTTGCTGCAAGCATAGACATCTAACGAATGATACTGGGGAAAGCAATAGAGGCCAATGCTCCAAACCCGTGATCCTGTACAGAAGTGTTTTGTATGCTGTGCAGGGAAGTGGCTTAGAGTCACAGAAAAATCCTTCCTCCTGCTCACCATAGACTGATGCGTACTCCCTCAAAAACTGTCAAAACCAACAAAACCGAAGTACCCAGCACCCATTAAAAATCTCCACAGATTATACCTAAAATATACTTTTGAAAGACATCACATAAGAGCAGGTCTTGCACCCATACCTTTAGACATAACGTAAGCAGGTGGTGTCCTGCTTGTATCATTCCTGGGAGTAACAGGTACCAGCCACTGACTATGCTTGGGAAAGCATTTGGAAAGTTGCTACAGCAGTTGTGATAATTTTAGATAATTTTATCCTGCTGCCTAAATACTATATTAAGCTAACAGCAAAGCTACAGCCTGAATCTGAACAAGGCATAGTTTTTCGATTCTTGTATTATTCACAGAGTTTTTGAAGGTGCCAGCACCAGTACAACTAAAGATCTTAAGTTTCTCCAATAGTCCTGCTTGAGGTTTTACGTTTTCCAACAGTTCAGAAATACGCACCCATCATCAGAGCCACTGCAGAGGATTCCTTCTCTCAGGGGAGACCACCTCACATGAAACACCTTTGCAGTATGCCCTGTAAAAACTTTCAGCGGCTGATCTGAGCTGGTTGCCAAGTAGTAAACACGAACATTTTTATCCTCACAACCAGTAGCGATCATATCTCTGCAAAATAAAAATAGTAAATTTGGATCATCAAAAGTACTTATGCTTTTTTACTTTAAAAATAAATATGATGTCTTTTGTAATTTAATTTAAAAATAGCTTATTTTTGCTTCTCCTTTGTCTCTTCATGATGTAATTACTGATAACATAATTAAATATACCAAATCAGGAAAAAAAACGTGATGAAGATCCATTAGTTGTAACAGGGAACAGTATTTGCACTACAGTCTGATCAAGCACCCAACACAACTATTAATAGATTGCATTACTGTACAATTGTTTTTTGACAAAAAGTTCTCATGTTGTTATTAGGAGTTCTCTGCAAAATGAACATATATCATATTGTATTTAGTTGCCTGCTATATCTTCAGCTTGCCAGCCATTAAAAGGCAGCCAGTCTAAACCCCCCTTTACTGGTATTGAATATCTGTGGTTTTTTTCTCCCATTATATACTTAGCCAGAGAATTATTTTTTTTCCTCCCATCAATATGAAAAGATCCTCTTTTGAAAGTGAAGTAGTCCTTGTCCTGCTCAACACATTAATATGCTGGGCAATGAAATACACTACTGGGAATATAGAGCTGCTACAGACATACCTTACTGTGGAACAGAAACAACTTCAGCGCTCTAATATCACAGTAAATATCACGTTCTAAATAACTTTGTGTTATTTTATTGGTAATCAATTTAAATAGTAAATATTATCAATTCTTTGGGCTAGTTTTACTTACTTGTTGTTTTGACTCCAGTCACAGCCAAACACAGCAGCTGGATGTTTGTACTTGTGAAGAACCTTGCCGTCGATGGTTCGAATAATACTGAAACCAATGACAACGTAATATTATGAGGAAAAAAGGATTCTGAGTAGGCTACCCAAAAGTCAAGCTTCATTCTGTGCAAATAAACCAGATAGCAAAAAACTATACAGAAAATATGAGAAATCTTTATTCCTACAGCCCCTCAACTACAAGGCTAACTATGTATTTCCCAAAAAACCCCCACATTTAACTGGACTTCAGAGTCCATGTGCCTTCAGAGGAGCTGTAAAGATGTCCACTGTGGTATCTTCCTCCCTGAAAGGATCCTCACAGCCCAAAAATCTAAGTTGCAGCTATGGCTTTAAGGTACAAATAGATCTTTAGAGAATTAAAAAAAGAAACTTGATTGTTTTCTAAAATTCATGCTTTGGTTATGTTTGAGCTGAAATAACATGGGTTGCAAAGGAAAAGAACGAGCAAGGATTTAAAAAAGGTACTGAAACACAATACGTGCAGCAATGTTCTCAATGGGCATTTGCAAGTTTTTACAAATGCACTACTATACTCCTGTAATAGTACAACTGCAACGGCTTTGTTCTAAAAGAGTGATTCCTAGTCCTTGAAACAAACTTTTTTAAAGTTTAAGAAATGAAGACAACTAAAGTGGAATAACTTTAGAGACGTGTCCTCAGTACCTACTGGTAAGAAACCTAGAAGAATATTCTTGGCTAAATAAAAATCAATATTCATTTTCACTATCAGAGTGTCTTAGACACTAGGCCTTTTGCAAACATTTCCTTTACTTTTTTTCTTGAAATCATGAAAAATACATCCTAACAAGTACAGGAGACTAATATAACCCAAGTTTTGGCCAGTAAGAACAGTTCTAAAATTAATCCCTGATAGTACTGTCAAAGTTTACCGACTTGAGAAGTGCATTAGAAATTTTTTTTCTTCCAATAACACTCACCAAAATCCATCACCGCTGCAGGTTGCTATTCTTTTGGAATCTTTATGACTCCAGGCAATGCAGAAGATTCCATTCTTTCCATGCTTCAAAAAATGCAAAATACCTATCAATAAGAAATAATTCACCCCTTTTTTCTCTCATCTATTGACTCATCTTTTTTATTTTATTCTCCTACGGGCTTCAGCCCTTTTCTCCCAGTAAAGCATACAGTACAAAACCACATTATAATGAGTCCCCAATATAGGTGGGATATTTGAGAATCCAAGCTCAAAAAATTGGGACTGAAAAGAGGGACAGGAAGAGTGCCATAACCTCCAGGACCCAAGAGACAAAACCAGGCTAAGTTGAAGAACGAGCAACCCGTAACCATATGGACCTGAAGCCTGAGCAGAGGTTAGCTACGTGTTGGAATCATGGAGTTTGTGGGCATGAATAATTGCGTATGTGAAAGCTTCAGTGGGACGTGTATCAGGATGAGTGTTTGAGAAAAGATGTTTAGTAGCACAAGTGCAAATCTGAGTGTTAGAACTCAGGAACTCCCAAATGTATGTACGTATATTTGTTTTCTGCCCACCCCCCTACCTCCGTCTTCTTAAAGAGCATCCTTTGTCCCCTAATGCAGATTCCACAGCTAATTTTGTCTGTATAATCTGAAGATTACTGCTATATACTAAGAATACAGAAAATAGTACCGAATACTACAACACAGTATTACATAGCTCTTTCTGCCAATAACAGTTACGCTACTGCTCCAGGGCTTGCAAACGCCTGCCCAGCTTCCAGGCAATACACGGCAGGACTCTGAAGAGGCACACTGTTTGGTGTGCTGCCAAATGGAGCTGTATCGCTCTAGACTTCAGGGACTGAAAGTTTTCTCTGGGCCTTACGTTTGAAAATACAGAACATGAGTTTACACTTTCATACCCAGTTTAAAGTCTGTATGTCCATATACACGTAGATGTTTAAGAGAGAATCAGCTACGCTTTTGCTGTGTATCACTACAGGACCAGTTTTAAGATACTGGAGACCACCTGGTGCTTCCCCATTCTCATATCACAAACCCAATCTGAGGAAGTACAAATACTTCTGCCTCAGAGATAAACTGGCACCTACATAATTCTTTCTTTGGAGTTTTACATTATAGCACCTTTTAAAAACACATGAACTGAGACCCATCTTTATTTATTGACACGAGAGGGAATGACTAACTTACATTTCATATAGATAAAAAACAATGTAATCTCATCTTACCTCACTGAATCTGGTTATCATTTTGCCTTTCAGGACATCCCAGATGAAGCCACCATTTCTGGATGTCGCCCCTGCTATGCAGTTCAGATCTCCTTTAGAGAAAGATACGTGTAAGATCTCACAATAAATATAAGATCAAAACATTGTTTGACTGATGTGTTTTACTTTAAATTCAAGAAATGTAATATAAACAGAAGACATCAATGGCACAGAAACAAGAGTTTTTCATAGTTTAAGGCCAGCATTTGATGCTAAGTCACAAATATCAATTTCAACAAAAGCCTGACCTGCTTTTCTATACTCCTATTTTGAGGAAAGGGCAAAATAAAAGTTGTATCGTCGCAAAAAGTATTCTCTACACCTGCTGAAAGTCTTGCAGTTAAGGTGACAAGAAAATAATGTCCATGATGCACAGGACTCAAACTGAACAAGAGATACAAACTCAACGTTTCAAGCTTAAAGTTGTAGTAAAGAGAGCACTTTCTTTTAAAGCTCCCTACGTACTAAAACAAATCAGGAAGAATGCGACAGAACATGTTACAGTACTTTGTTTTCTTAATCCTGCATCCCTGCCGCACCTAAACCCCTCAAGAACGTACTTGAAACTGTAACCAAACTTTTCACGATGGAAAATTTGAATATATAACTCCATAGTGAGAACCTGAAAAGTGAATTCAGGCCTGATCCAAAAGCCACCAAATTCTCCTCAGCATAGTGACGCTCTGTCCCAGTCTAGCTATACTTTTCCTAAATACCTATATGGCGTATTTATATGTAAGTTTTGACTGCTGTTTTATATCACACTTTAGAGGTGGAAAATGCAATCTGTGCAGGAGTCTAGAAAGGTACACGTATAAGATGGATTCAGTTAGAGAATGACGGGGCTGGGGGGGGAAGACTAACCACTACGTTCAAAGGTCTTTTGAGACCAAATACAAATGGTGGTGTGCATCGGGTTATATATGAGGAATGAAGATCAATTGGATCAATTGTAGTATAAGGTGGAGAGGAACTCGCTAGGAGTAAGGGGTGTGAAAGAAGCAGGAGAAATTCTGTCTGGGATGGACAGGAACTTTTGGACAGGATGGTAAGGAACTGAGGTTGAAGAGCATGCTTCCCATTAGCTTAAATTTACTTAAAAAATAATATCAGAATACAAGACTTGCAAAGCAACCCCAAGTGAATAAACTGTTCTCTTAATGTGAGATACTACTACAAAACAAATTTAAATTTCAAAACAGAAGAACACAAAAGAAAATGCCAAATTCATATTGCCAGAATTTCGATAGAGCAAGACACATCATCTGTGAAGAGGAACAAAGTGCAAGAGATGCTCTGAAATGAAGAGAGTGCAAATTCATTTCACATACGCAAACTACCTTAAGCTTCCCATCACCAGATTTTTTTTCTTCCTGTCAGCTATTATTTCTTAGAGAAAGGCAGCAAGCTGAATTATTTAGACTTATTTAAAATTGTATCTGCCATCCAAAGAATTAAAACACACCAAGAAAGCCCACCTATCATCAACTGCTGACATCAGGAACTATCAGAAATGTATTCCCAGGTTTACCTAAAGGAGTTGCAGTACAGTTTTAAGAAGAAAATTTCCCCCTGACTTCAGAGACTTCTCTAAGAAAATGTAGACGCTTAGCAGAAAAGGTACTCCCTATGCTAGTCAAGCAAAAGCAGAGCTCTTCAGTGATTAGAATCCTACACAAAGGAAGACACAGAACTAAACACATATGTCCCACTTTTTCAGCACAAAATAGTCTGAATTCCTTTAATCAGCTGCTTCCCATGCAAAGAAAGCCTCCTCATCATCTGCATAATGTAACACTAGAAAGGCTCCGGAGATTTTCCTGCCTCCATTCAGACCCAGTATGAAATACTGAGATCATTCCACATAAGGGGGAGCCTCAACAAGGTCTGAAGCACTGAACTCTACAGGTTTCACACATAACAGTTCTGTTATGTTTAAACCTTACAAGATACACTTCTATCTAAAACCAATACTTTTATAACACAAATTGCTGCTAGTCAACGCTAATTCAAAGAGCATTTAGACCCAAACCAAAATATTCTTACCTGGAGCCCAAGAAAGGGAATAAATAACCCCCTCATTACCAGGAGATGTGTAAACCGCTGTTAAAGTATTTATGTCCCAAACTTTTATTGTGCCATCAAATGAAGCTGTAGCAAGAAGATCAGGGTTATCAGGTTTGAATTTGCAATCAAAGATGGTCTCAACATGTCCCTTAAATGAAACAAATATTTAATCCATTTTTATTACATTTGTTGTTTTTTTTTCAGAAGTCCAACTCTAGATCAAAATCTAAAATACATTGGGTTATAACCTGTCAGATCAATTGTGAGTTCCAAAAAACCTGGCTCATCAGTCAAAATTAAAAGGCATAAAATAGCTTGGCCTATAACACTCCTCCCTTTCCCAGATCATTAAAGACAGAAAAAATTCTGTGCTGAAACAACACAGTGATGCAGTGGCAAGGACTTGTTAGCATTTGCCATTGGACATGAGTTGCTGGAAAACAGAATTTAAAAAGTTAAGTTAAAAAAAGATAACCAAGAAAAAAAAATTCTTAAAACAGAAATAATTTTGCCCTTTAGGTAAAATGTGTCTGACTGAAAAAATAAAGCTTCATATGTTGAACATGTTCTACAAGTTTGCTAGTATTCCACTGAATTTTCTATGTTCCAAAGACACTCTATGCTCTATTGTAGTTCAAACTTCAATCCGTTAGAAACATCACATGTCATTTCCTTGTTTTCAAGACATGCATCTGTAGTATTTAACTTGGCACCTACATGAGAAACAGATATGTAAAAATTGTTTTAAGCCTCAGTTGCTTTCAAGGACCAAAGCCATTAAAAATGGAAAACAAACACTGGGCAGCAGCCCCTATTCAAACGCGTGTGAGTACAGCTGGCAATTATTCAACCTTTTCCAATGAAAAGGGAATGGGGAAAGAGGAAAAGAGAAAAATCCTCAAGAATAACCAAAAGCCCAGTGAAGAAAAGGCTCACCTAATATGTGAAAAACCCAGTTTTGAATTTCTGCTGCAAAGAAGGTTTAATAATTCAGTCCTTGTTATTTTAAACTGAATGACATCACCATCCGGGTTGCATGTATTTTCTCTGAGTTAACCAGAACTTTTAATCTGGGTTACAGAAAACCCTTCAGACAATATTTTTGAGAAGGCCATCAAATTAAGATTTCAGTTAAAAAAAAAAAATTTATTTTACATCTTTATTTCTTGATGAAAACTGCCAGAATACTTCCAACAGGATTCAGTCTTCTGCAATAAAGAATTACTTTCAGCTTCAGAACTTTTGTCATTTTGTTGCCTAGAAATTTAGACTCTTTTTAATGGTAGAAACTTTTACAGTGCCACAAAGACTTCATTCTCTTCTTTTTGCTGTTAGACGAAAGTGCATAAGGCAAATAAACTCTCATTTCAAAGACAGAGGTGAAACGTACCAAATCTCTAAGGAAATCCCACTTTTTGGCTCCCATGTCATAAAGCCCCACTCCACCATCCATGAAGCAACAGACAGCGTGACCAGGAGGAAGAGAAAACGCTTGGTTTTGGCTTAGAGTTGGAGGAGGAACAGCCTCACTCGTTGAGGATGTGTGGTGATTTTTAGTAGGATACTGTGATGAGCATGCTTAAGAAAATAAAGCAAGAGATAAACAGATACAATTATTTTTCAATATTTTTTCATTCAATAATAAGTAACAATTATAAGGAGTAAAATGCTTTGTATTCCAATGAGATTAAAACCAAAAGAACTGGAGAATTCCTGTATGAAGCCTGGCCTACTAAAGAAGGACCTTATAAAGCGCTTGATGCTTTACGTTTGTCCAGTCCACTGGCACCAGAGGGTACTTTGTTTAATTAAGAACTACAGAGCTGACACAAACTTCCAGAGATCAACTCCATATAACAAGAACCACAAAGATTTTTCTTAACTTGCAGCCATTGCAAGGAGTAAGAATAAAAATGACACTTACGCTTCTTCTTTGGAGGAGAACTTAGCACGTGCAAACCATGGAAACCAGTTTTCTTCAATTTAAAATTGTCTATAGGTGTTGTACGTGAAACATTCCAAATACGTAACACACCAACCTGAGAGTCTGAGGTTTAAAAAAACCATACAGAAACATTTATTTATTTATTATTCTATTTTTACTGTACACAGAGGTATGCAGCTTAAGGACTGACTTAAGCAAAAATACAACAATGAATTAAACTTAGAAATCTAAGAAGAATTTTATAAGCAGGCACTGTCATCTCCATGGTAGTATCACCGTTAACGACAATAATTATGAGTATTAGTTAAAGTTCAGTAGATAAACTCTATGGAACCTCCCTCATTATAAAATATTCTCAGTGTCTCACTTTCCGTATTCATTAGTTCTTCAATCTGAGCACTAATATCCATGGTGTGGAAAAGGCAGGAAAGAGATTCATTTTTTTAAGAAACCCTTCTAAAAATAGAGAAAGAAAATCTGGGGAGCAAGAAGTGACATCCACTACTAGTACAATGCATTTTATTCCTATTCCCAAAGTAACTCTCATTTGTTGCTAAAATGTACATGAGGAAAATATTATTTAGTATAAAAAAAATAAAGTCACTTGTTCATGTACCCAACAAATACAAAATAAGTAAAAACTACTCCATAGTTTTCTGTTCTTTGACAGTTTAATGTATTTTCTTTTCTACAATGCACATATGCTTTTATTTGTAGAAATGTTAAGAAACAGAAAGATCAAACTTGAAGTATCAATTTGGAAGACTCGGCCCTATATTTATGACCTTTGTATAAATCAGGAAACAAAAGGCTTACCTCCAGTTACAAACATGCCAGGTGCACTGGAAACCCAGGCTAAACACTGAACAGATGCTGCTGCGCTGGGAAAATTAAAAGTCGTGATACAGGAGAGAGATTCAGAATCGACTAGTCGAATGCCATTATGTAAGTTAGCGACGAGAAGGTAGTCAGTTGACAAAGGGTCCCATTCCAGTGCTGTAACTGGATCCTCTTCATCTGTTCCTTCCAGAGACTCTGGTCGTAAGACATGCTTCTGATTTTTAGAACCTTCAGGAGCACAAGAAAACAGATTATTTCAAAATTAAATCGAGTATATCCTTTCAATAGTTATGAGGTTTGCAACCACAATTTTTGTCTCTCCCTGGAATTTTTAGCAATATTTGACTTAAAGTAGTTCTGGCTCCATCAGATCCAACTTTCTTTTTAATATAGCAGAAAACAGAAACAGCCATCAGGTTTATTAACATAACCTTATACCAAAGAAAAGTATGTTACATCATATACATTGTCCTAACAACTTCCGTGAGTAAAGGGCTGCAGCACAGCCGAAAATACAAGTTATTTGAGTATACATAAATCCACATACCACAGCAACTACCGGCAAAACAAAAGTGTGTATGAACTAGAAAAAAAATTGTAGCAGTCAAAAAAGTGTTTATGAACAACTGCCTTTAGGTTTTTTTCTTCCTCAAAACTCTGCGCAATTGTGAAGCGTTCATAGATTTTGAAGCCAGAACAGGTCATTAAATATCTAATTTGACACCTGCACAACAGGAGACATTTCACTTGATGATCGATATTATCACAAACCACAATTTTTAACGTCACATTTAATTTCCCACTTTTTGTTTCTACAGGCTCTTAGTCTTAAGACCTTAACCTAAGTTCAAAGTTCAAAAGTGCAGACCTATGTTGTTAATGTACAGTCCAAATGATCTTAAGTTGTGATTTTTTATTAAGAAACCAAACTAATATTGTACTCCTTTTCTAGAAATAATGAATCGACATTTTCCATTATTCAGTTTTAAATGTAATTTTTAATTTTGATCAAGAAGAATACAATTAATTGTCATATTATGACAAATGCCATGACCTACCTGTATTCCTTAATGATTGATATAGAACAAAGCCTATTCTGATACATATTAAGAAAAATGCTGAAAAGTTGAATGTTCAGGAGGTTCCCCAATGAGCAAAAAATAACCCTCACTATGATTTTCTAGGGAAACTGCTATTAGCGCACATTATATCTAGGGTACCTTTATAAATCGGTTACCAGAAATGGGGGAAATAATTTAAGACTGCACAACAATTAGTAGCATAAACTGATTTCTCCATTCCATTTATGTTTGTCTGTACGACAACTGCAAAGGTGCAGTTGTCTCTTTTGAAGCATCAGGAATAACATCAGAAATATCATCAGATAAATGCTTTAAATTTGCCAAAAACTTGAGGATTCCCACCTTCTTTAACGATGTCCCCCGCTTACATTTCAGTTCAGACTTTTCGTTGAATGAAAAATCACCGTTCAAATGAAACCCAAGAACTGACAACCAAGCAGAATTGTCATCTTCCAGTTAGCTTTGGAAGAACTACATGCAAAAAGTCCTCGAGCGATCAAAGCCAGTCATGGTCAACCACTCCAGCCCCAAGAGCACAATCAGGTGGGGGAGCATGGTTGTCTAGGAGCTACTCACTTCTACCTGGGCTTCACCAGAGAGGCTGGAAGCAAAGCTCCTGGAAACCCTCACCGTTAAATTTTATTTTCCCTTAAAAGAAGCCATCAGCCCTGTGAATCATGCAGCTGAGTCACAGGTCATTTAAGCAAGCTACGCTTATTGTGAGAACAAACGAAAGGTAAACTAGAACAGAACGCTTGGCTCTACAAAACAGCACTGTATTTCATTAAAAATAGGGTACTAATCTTAAACCCTTGCAGGTTTTTTCTTCACACTAAATGTTCTGCTACAATAATGGATAGTCTGGAGCTAAAAGAAAAGTACAGCCACAAGAGAAAAACCTGAATAGATAACAACGACGGCAAGAAAAAAAAGAAAAAAGTTGTGTCATCTACTAATTATGAAACAGTGACTCACAGCTAAATGGAAAGCCCAGAGCCTTCCAAAATAGAGTCAATCACCCTGAACTTTCAAGCAATTAACAGGAACCCGTGGATGTTCAGGTTCTCTCAAGACAGGGTTTTGTACGATAGTATTTTCCTTATGCTACAAAATGACTGAAACCTTTAAAAGTAAGGAATAGGACTTTTTTTTTAATTGATTTCACATGGTGGCAAACTCAGTTCTGTCCAGTAACAACTCACAATGACTTTCTGACATGAGGTAGGCGAGGGATGAACTTTGATCTCAAAGCAAAAAGTTAGCTTTCTGTTCTTTAATGAAAAGTACCAATTCTTTGTGTCCCTTCCCCTTTTATCTTTATTTTTTCATAGAGGGCCTTTAGTGACCCTACTTATACCATTTTCTTCTAAGTATTGTTACCTTTTAAAGCTACCAATTACAAAAGTCAGCTGAATTTCAACTATGAATTGCAAACTAGAAACCCGCAGTTGATAAAAAAGATAAATTGGATAAGCCTACATTTTCAATTATATCTGAACGTTAAGACACAAAGTAATTTATGGAAGTGTAACCACAGTAATGGTACTTATATTTTATTATAGTGCTACAACCTATTTTTCAATACTGCCTAATTTTAAAACATATTTTAATGAAATTATCTGTTCACCAAAATTTTCATGATCTATTCCTAAAGACATCTATGTTTTTATGTAAACAATTTTTTCATCTTTTTCTAATAGTGTAAAGAAAGCAACCTAAACGAAAACTACTACTGGTCTGTGTTCTTTCGAAGTCATTATGCTTGCTCCAATGTCACTGTCTTAATTACAAGAATATAATCCTTTTAATTAAAATATTCAAATTTCTTATTGCATGCAAGCCCGGGCTTTGAACAGCAGCTATATGGTACTTCAATTAGCGGTTGTTCTTGAATGCACCTGAATTTGTTGTACTAATTTACCCCATAGTAAAATTTGCTACTCGGTTCTGACAATTAATTTGTAAGTAGACCTCTGCAGATCAGTGATGGTTTTGTTACACAAACTCAAATAAAAATCCTATTTGATTAAAAAGCTTTTTACACCCATTTCATTAAAAGAAAGAAGTGTGTTGAGGTTTGAAAAACACTTAACACAACCCAACAGAAAGTGCACTGTGTGAAATTCTAAACAGTTTAAAAACAAAAGCCTGAAATGTTCAGTTTTAAAAGCCAAAGTGCACCATTTCTCTTCAGTTCTAAAGAATTTAAGTAGAAGAAACTGCACTACTTAAATCCAGGATTTGCAGTGAAAGAGTTCTGAAATATTTTCACCCAGCTATGTGCAAACTTTCAACTCCTTATTTCTCTGTTTGAAACCAAGTATCTTATATAAGTCAAGAACAGGAAACAAACTTTATGGTTAATTTATTTGCATTTTAAAGTGATCTTAACAAATATGTATAATTTACAATATAATGAAAACTATCCTAAATACAGAGACAGGCAAGATTTCTGTGATAATCTAAACTCAATTTCAAGCTGATGCAAATAGTTTTTTTCCCCAGCAGTAATGGATAATTTTCAATGAACGCATTTTTATAGCAACACACATGTGGTACACACAAAACTGCCTCTGCTGCTACCTTTTTTAGCCAATATTGTATTTGCATTTGCAGAATATAATTTGGATATTTAAAATCCTTTTCCTGTTATTTCTATTTTCATATTCAAGTCTCAGTTCGATACATTTTTAGAGGTTATCATATTAAATAGATTTTCTTTTCCCAATGCCAGTACTAATCCAGCCAGCGCTACTGAAGCAAGGGAATCTGTTCCCTGGGACATCTTCAGTGACAACTTAGTAGAGTGAACTGAAGGAAAATAAATTTTGCATAATACTATGTAAAATTATTTAAAGAACAATTTTTGTCACAAAGTTGAGAATCAGGAGGAAAAAGAAGTATCCAGAAAAAAAACCTGAAACAGTCCACCTAATACAGGTATCTGTCTTTGTAGAAAACAGAGCTAAATTTTAGCTCCCAAAGAGCTTATCAACAAGACACCTTCATTAGCAGAGCACTGGACTACTTATGAAGCATGCACAAATGTGCTCGGTGGATTTCAGACATAGAGATAAATAATTTATTATAGTCTTTGATAGAACAGAATCATGAAACGTGAAGCATGACATGAGATTCTACCCACAAAAATGCAGAGGACTCGAGTATGAAGCAGAAGGCTCTAGAACAAACGCAAATGAAGTAAGAGACAAAGCAAAAGATTCAAGTCAGTCCATTCAGAAGAACAAACTTGCTGGGAAATATAGTTCAGTAGAAGATCATGGCTGTTATCGTTCCCTAAAAAAAACAGTTTATTGTACTTGTTGCAAACACAATGTTATCTTGGTCACAAAAGAGAGAAGACACAAAGAAAATGCTCTGCTCTCTTTATCTAAGGAAACATTTTTGTGATACGGAAGGAGTAGGAATACCATGAACTAGGAACAAGTTTTATGTATGTGCATACATTATAAAACCTAAATGAAAAAAATGCAGAATTACACACTTATACAGAGACAAAAATAAGATATAAATATATATATATAAAAATACAAGTATTTTACCATATCAATTCTTACCTGGCTGAAAAATAGATAGGCTTCCATCAGTATGTCCAAACACTACTTTTCCTTTTTTCTTTGGATGCCATCTAAACAGACTGATATCTGACAAGAAACTATGTGCTTCCCTGTGTACAGTCACCCCGCTGTCAGGTCCTGAGATAGTCCAGATGTACAAGGGACCTCTGTGGGACACAAATGCAACGGCATCACCTGCATTCCAGCACCAGCTAAGTGAGGCGGGAATTCCTGAAACATACAGGGAAACCTTGTAAGAACAAAGATATGAAATTCAGTGTGTTACTGCTCGACCCGGTATCAATTGTCTTGAAAAGCTGTAGACATAATTATTCTTCTACATAAAAATGATTAGATGAAATTTAGACAACTGTGTGAACATCTTATGGTGTAAAAGTCAACTATGTGTATCCATAGGCAGGATGTGGAATTATTGCCCAAATTATTTTACTACCACTTTGATGGCTGTATTTTACGATACCTATACGTGATTTCATTAGTGCCAAAGACAATCACACATATGGAAGAGATAAGCCTCATCCTTTAAACAATACTTTCATTCATTCACAGTTCCATTCACCATTATGTTTTACTGTAAGCTTTTTGCTACTAAGCTGGTAAAATACAGAAACCTTTAAGGTGTCTGTTTTTGCAAAACACAAATTTAAGTTAGAGATAAGTATAACAGAGGCAGATACTTGTGACTAAATCAGACAGCTAGCTCTGTAATCCAAGGGAACCCTTGATAGCTTCCTTCTGGATATATGACAGTTATAATTCAGGTGCCTAATAGCTAATTGTAGGAATTCCAGTCTAAGGATTTTGACCTTAACATCTCTGACCCTCATTATCCTCATAATGTAACAGTATGTATCTGAAGAAATAAATGACAGTAAGGCAAACTCCTCAAGTTGAAAATTCAAACCTCTTTGTTATTAGACACTTTAATATGGCAGAGTCAAAGACAGTAACAGCAGCATTAATAGGAGGTTTAAACATATTGTCCTAAAAGTAAATCAGCTTTTAAAAAGTTTAAGATGATAGCAAGACTTCTTTCACATGTAGCCATTGGCTGAAGTAGGTTTTTAAACAAGGAAAGTATTGAAAAATAAGTATCATTTTTTATATTAATGCATAATCTGATACAATATTCATTTTAGAGTAGATCAAACCAATGTGGGTTTTTTTCTACTTATTCCTTTTGCAGGATATGCAAGATTTCCAGAGGTATCCTAAGTGCTCTAGAAAGAACAGAATAGAGAGTCCTGAAATGTCTTAGAAGATCCTGAGATACTGACTGTTCTTGGGTTGCACCTATTTTCCAAGAATGCAAACGTCGACACCTGACAGAGATTGACCGTAAGAACCGAAATACAGGAACTGGTTTTGCTTGAAGGGAATGAATCCAAACCGGGCAGGGGAAGGTGGCAAACACAGACTTTTAACTGCCTGAACTTCTACTATAATCTTGAATCTGTTGAAGGCTACATTTTATTTGCTTTCACTTCCATAAGGTTATCATGAAAACACACAAGGTTTAAATTTTAATTATTTATCCTTTTACACAGTGAAGGAAAAAACTGGGATTTTTTCCTGCACAACAAAAATTCAATGGCAAAGTAAATCCTTGAATTGGTTAAATACTTTAGAAAAAGAGAATAATCTCTTTCTTTACCAGTGAGAGCAATTTACCCAAACACACCATCATTATTTTACAAAATGAACGGCAACAAATCTGCCACGAGTATTGTGTTATGCAATTGTCAAACCTCTGGCCTACCAGCTGCTTAGGAGCTTACTGTACGTCAAGTATTTCTGATACCTGTGGATGAAAGGCTGTATGGATCAAACAGATCTCCATGTCTGAAATACCTTTTGTATTGTCCAGCTTGGCCACAACTTTCTGCTCAGTCACATTCCAAATAATCACTAAGCTGTCTGCACTGGCACTTGCAAACATGTCAGGATTGTGGGGACACCAAGATATGGCTGTGATTGTCTTCTTATGCTCAGACATAATTGCCCGGAGCTTGAATTCATTGTATCGGTGATCCAGCTAAAGAAAAAGTAGAAACCATTTTAGAAATACATATTCCATAAACTCACTCTAAGTACTGTTGGGTTAGAGAATAGCTCATACAACAGTATTCGACTCGCAGACGAATTTATAGCAGATTTAACAACTGTCAGTACCTGACATCTCAATAAATTAAGTTCTCACATTTGACTTGGGCAGAAAAGTTGCTAAATACTCTATCAGCCCAATCAGTATTAACATAGTCTTTCCTCTCGTCACTTACAAACTACTATATTCCATCAATAACTGAACTCAAACCCAATCCTAAAATACTTTGTTTATAGGCGTGGTAACAATCATTTAGTAATCTGCAAAGGGTTAAATGGGATAGAATATGAAAATGAGTTTGAAATCCTTCTCATTTATTAAATCACTTAGTAAAAATTAAAAACAACACAATCAAATGCCCAAACTTGACACCGTAAATTTTGTTTATTTTAATCCTGCTAGTGGTATAACTCCTGAAGTTAAAATAAACCCATGCTTTACTTCCTGACATATTTCTCAGACTGAGAATTCCATGTCACAGCATTTCTATTCCCCCCTCCCCTTCGGTGCTGATGTATAGTAACTGCGAACTTCAGAAGACCATGGCGCTGAGCAGTTCAGAAATGAAGACAGTAATAACTTGTTCCAAACTAAAGAAAGGTGGGCCACCGAATCCACAACTCTGCAGAGAGGATTAAACTACTTCAAAAGAGCACTGTTACACTAAGCTGCAAATGAAACCGTGGAATTGCTGCGCTTCTCCCTCAGAACCCACTCTTCTGTCACTGCACTTCATTCATCTCAAGTGTTTGCTGCGTTCAGACCCTGTCTTTTACGAATAATTCTTGACACATACAACTTGAAATATAAAGTTTACATCAATCTTTTGCGCTGGCTGTGACAAGGAGAAAGAATTATATGGAAGGAGTATCTTGAATGGAAGGTTGAGCTTTACACAGACATCATCTCAGCAGCAATCATACTTCCAAAAGCATTGTAGAAACACTGATTGAAAGCGTTTAGAGTGAGACAGACAGCACTGTAAAAATGTAACTAGTCTGTTAAATAAAAATCACCTTACCTGATAAATATAAATAGCAAGGGTAGCACAGTAGGCAAATCTGTCCCCACTAGCAGCACACACATCCTTGTTCCACGGCTGACATCCAGCAGCCAAAAGCCCCACTTGTTTAACGTGAGACATTTTTGCCTGTAAAACAGAAATTCATTAGACTACAGCAAGATGACAGCATGTTAAAGAACAGAATAATACATTTTTGTTCCCATAAATAACGTGTATATATGTACCTTAAAAATATAGCTAGCCTTTAGGTTTTAACAGCAACATCTTGTGTTTACGAGGTACAAATGAAGGCAGCTGAAATAAAGCCAAGCAGATGTTCGCAGGCTTCAGTGCTACACAAGAACGGGATTTTAATACCATCCACAGGAATCCATTACGGAGAAAACAAAGTGGGGGACAGCACATGAAAACATGAATAGTTCTTGATTTTTTCCTAGCTGAAGCTGTTCATCACTTCCATTTTCTACTGCAGTCTGGTTCAACACTGTCTATATCACAGAGTAAGGCCCTCTCTGCTCTCCTTCCCTTCATGCCCCACAAAGACAGCTCAACAAAACAGCCAATACTTTTGTTTTAAG
Source organism: Pluvialis apricaria (assembly GCA_017639485.1). NCBI lineage: Eukaryota > Metazoa > Chordata > Aves > Charadriiformes > Charadriidae > Pluvialis > Pluvialis apricaria. The sequence continues at coordinate 2,473,550 of CM030010.1, read as the reverse complement.
TAACTTAAGCAACATGGCTAAAAAGGTCTTCAAACCACTTGCACAGAAAAACTATGCATTGCTTATTATCATCATCCTTTTTGGAGACGCTTTCTCAATTTTCTTAATAATTACTGCTTAACAAAAAAGTTGAAGGAAACTGGAAAACAAAAAGCAAAGCTTAGTGGAACATTACTGTATAGCAAACTACACCTTCACTGTCCAAAACAAGCCTCAAACTCCCAGCTCTGCTCAGAATAAGACAACTGACTTCAACATAAAAACCCAAGCAGTGCTTTGCCGGGTCAGACCAATTACCCACCAGGCCCACGTGTGATTCACAACAATGTCAAAAGGTTACTTAGAGCAGACGCGCCTGCCCATTTTCCTATGGCCCATTTTCATACACTGCTACAACCAAGAACGCACACATTTGCAAAGGTACTGTAAAACTCAACTCCTGGGTGGGTTGTACAAGGTGATCTCCAGAAGTGCCTTCCAACCTCAACCGTTGGGTGATTCTGTGATTTAAGAAAACGTTCAAAATGAGCCTTGTTGCATTTATTTACAGTAGACAATTAGGGAAGGCCATTATTTTTTACAGAATCTCTGAATTCACTTAGGAATCAGTCTTCATGTGACACAAACATAGAATCACAGAATGGTTTGGGTTGGAAGGGACCTTAAGACTGTCTCGTTCCAACCCCCTGCCATGGGGGGGGACACCTCCCCCCAGCCCAGGGTGCTCCCAGCCCCGTCCAACCCGGCCTTGGACACCTCCAGGGATGGGGCAGCCACAGCCTCTCGGGGCAGCCTGCGCCAGGGGCTCACCGCCCTCACAGGGAAAAATTTCTTCCTAACATCTAACCCAAATCTCCCCTCTTTCAGTTTAAAACTGTTCCCCCTTGTCCTATGGCTCCCCTCCCTGACCCAGAGTCCCCCCCCCAGCTCTCCTGGAGCCCCTTTAGGCACTGGAAGGGGCTCCAAGGCCTCCCCAGAGCCTTCTCTTCTCCAGGCTGAACAACCCCAACTCTCTCTGCTTGTCAACAGGAAAATCCAACTCTCTCTCCTCTTCTAGTTTGAAGCCATTCCCTCTCGTTCTGTCACTACATGCCCTTGTAAAAAGTCCCTCTCCAGCTTTCTTGGTTCGAGCCAACTGTCAACTGATGCAATGCCTGCTCCACCAACCTGCAAAAATAATTGTGGCTTTACCACCACTATAGAAGGCTCCAGTGGCCAAACACCTGCAACTGAGGTTGACAACGCTGACAAGGTGGACCACAGCCTGCAACAGTGCGGTGAGCCAAATGGCAGAACAAGGTCCACATAGCTGCAAAAAGGATTCACCGCTTCTGCAGAGAAGTTAAATCGACCCAAACAAGGCTCTGTGGGCATGACTAGAAGTACTACCCATGCACAGCATATTTTGATAACCCATAGCTGCAACCTCTTCAGATGTATGGCCAGCTGGGCCGGCAGCAGAACCCTAGCACAGGAAAACAATTGCGCTTGCATCAGTGAGACCTTCTGCAGAAGAGACTCTTCTGCTGCAGACTGGCGAAGAACAGGACTGCTGAGTCTCACCATACCACTGAGTGCTTCAACACGGGCTCAGGTAAGGTCCGGACATAATGGGTTACTCCTCCAACTACGTTACAGAATGTCTCATTTTAGGACAAGTTTACACTGCAGATAGATTAATGGACTGAGGGACATTGTGTGGAAAAATATTACATAGAGTACGGAGGATGGGATCTTTAGGTCAAAGAGCTGAGACTTTAATCTTTAAAAGATAAGAAGAGTTATGTTCAATTTACCAAGTGTTAGGTGCACAAGTGCCACAAAGGAAAGGGAATTAAAAAGAAAAAAGGAGACTTCAAACACAATCAAGTATCTTGAGGGAGCAGCTGCTGATTAAGCACAAGGGTTGACTATGCAATGCATTGCTGTGGAACAGCTTCAGGAGAGAGATGGTCTCTGCAGCTCACTTTCCACCTACTTCATATCAACTACATTGAGGGGGAACTATTTTTCTGCAGGACATTAGTATTAAGGTGCATTTAGAAAAAAATTTGTTCAAGGATGGTAATAGTGACCAGTAGTACCCAAGGGAACCTACTGGCAACTATTGACAAAAAGCTTATTACATAAAAAATAATAAAATTTCATTTCAAGACATATATGCAAGGGATGAAAATGAAGTTGGATGATCAACCTTCTCTTCCATTTTTCTTATCTGCCTGGGGTATCTACTTGGCAGATAAACAGTAATGAAAAAATATAAGAAGCAACCTCAAATGACATTATAAGTCTCTCTCACTTTCGAAAGTGTGAAAGAAAAAAAAATAGAGACTTATTTTGGGTGCTTCTTTAGCAGAAGATAAGGATCAGATTGAACTTTTGGGACTGATCATCTCAAAGATATCACTGACTGTAGTTACAGTGCTTAAAGGTTCTGACTGCGTTCTAAACACCTAAAGAAAATGAAATGCCCATGTTTCGCCTCTGAAAATGTTGGTAGAAGAGAGTTTATAACAACAGAACACAAGTGTACAGGAAAACGAGTTGCAAGACACAGCTCTGCTGCAAACTAGTGCCTTGGCTATCAGCCTTCCTGTCCTTCTCTGCCAACAATATTAATTCTTCTGACTTCTGCAGCAAATAAATTAGAGATTCTAGAGAGCGCAGTTCCATAAATTGCATCACCTTGCAGTTCATTTGCAATCCACCCCACATTATGAGTGACATGAATCCCACAGAGAGAAATTTATTTTATTATTTAAAGACTCAGCATCATCACCACAAAGTGACTAAAAATAGACTCCAAATTTCTGATTTTGCCATTTAGTGTTCGTTTACTGTCTACGAAAATGACACATTCCAGAGGTCCCTTCTGTGCAATTAAAACAATCACATATTCAGAAATATTTGGAATTGAGGGCATTCTGAACTGCAACACAGTTTTTCCAGTCACCATGAAAAAATAATTGGCATCTTTAACAATCACTTTTTCTGAAATCAAAGTAATTCGGCTGATTACAGAACAATTTACTAAAATGCAGAATAATACAAGAAACCAGAACTCTTGGTATTCCGCTCTTGATTCCAGGGAAAATGACGGTTGAAACACTAGGGATGCCAGCAAACAGGTAAGGAACATTAAAAAAGCCATGGTGACGTAGAAGAGAATTAGATGTACAACATTGGATTATCATAGGTTTAGTTTGTAGGTTTACCACATGTAAACATCTCTTTAGACACTAAGAGTGCACAAATATTTATTTCACAGTAATAACAGATTTGTCTAATTTTGTACAGATCCTCTTTTCTACCTTCTCATACAGGAGCTAAGAGGTTCCTGATTTGAAGAAGTTTAATCTCTAAGAAAATATTATCTTAAATCTTGTTTAATTTGCACTTTGATTACAGATAAAATTGATCATAATATCAAGATCTCTTACAGATGCTAAAACAGAATTCCACAAATGTTTCTTTTGGAGTAACAACAGATTTGATTTGTAGGATTCTGCAGTAATCTGTATTAAAAAAAATTCCTGTTAATACATTCAGTAGATCTTCCTTTTTGCCTTGATATGGGAGAGAGAAGTTATTCCTGACTACATGAAATCCAGTCTATAGGAAAACACTGTTGTAGTACTCTAGAACAAGGAGGATTCCAAGCTTAAGTGCTGAAATCTGGAACAAACAGGAAGAGGCCCTCCGCACTGGTTTTACAGTTACCATGATCACACAAAACAGACTAGCGCTTTGGGTTCGGAGATCGTTCCACTACTAGAACTACTATTTCCACATTTTCCACGCAGCTGATTAACAACAAAAAGGCTTTTCTATATTTTTTTTTCATGTCATCAGTACACCTGCACAGTCCAGTGTATTTTAATGGTTTCCAAATGTATACGTCACCGATTAGGATTCAGGCTAGATTAATCATGACCATAAGTGATTGTCATCACGTGGCTACAAAATTATTTCAGCCTTGTTCTAAATGTATGTCTATAAGCATTACCGGATATGTCATATTAAGTACTGTATTTAAAACAGAAGAACACATTTGTCTTTTCTTTGTTCTAAGACAAAAGGTAACCTTGATACGTGTTTTGAAGAAATTCACCAATACAAGCCTAATTCACAAGTTTAATTAAAAACAACCATTTTTTTCATAATGTACTGTTTTTCTTAAAAGTCTGATATTCAAATGAAAAAGTCGCATAAAAAAGATCAACATTTAGGTGAAAAATGCTGCCTTGTGATATATCATTATTTCACTGAGTTAATAATTCATGCTTAAGAAGCATTATTAAATTCATTCTTCATACAAATTTTCCCTATTTAAGTATATGTAAAAAAACCACATGTAAAATATTCTGAGCTGTATTATAGAATAGAATTTGCTTTTTATTTACTACTATTTGCTGTTTTAAGCTTGTCAATATTTCCTGCTCCTTGTACAGAGTTATATATTGTTCTACAAAAAATATTGTAATTAAGAAGCGTTTGCTTTGAAAGTCAGTACAATAGCATCTAGAAGAAGAAATTACAATTGTGTGGCATACTGACTGTTATTCTCTTGTAATTATCATGCATTAAAGCAGTTTCCTGCAGATCTTTTCAGACATTATAGATTTCTGTTGAACATACTTATAGTAGAAGGGAGAAAGCAGCATTCATGAGAACAGCCTGAGTAAAATGGCAGAGAACTAGAAATGCAGAATAACTGAATCAATATATAGATGTATTATTTCACACACCTTGCATCTTTTTTTTTTTAAATGGAGATTTTTCACACTCTGTTAAAAAAACATTTTATTTCAAAGGAAGGGATAAACAAGTAATTATATTGGACTCTTAAGCATACACTGAGAAAACCTGTGGATGTAAAAAATGTATACCAGACTGGGAAAGCTATCAAAGGATGCCCACAGTTTCCAAGGAGATGAAGGGAAGAGGGAGGACAACAAAAACCTTTCTTTTCAATTGGCATGAGCAGCAACATGCTAAGTCCTTCCTTGTTGCTAAATATAGGAAAAAACATTAAACTGAAATTCTGTAGATCATAGAGTTAATATTACTTAAAAATAACAATTGAATGGACTAGATACATAGACATGGCTATATATCAATAACTCAAAGATAAATGCCTAATAATCCCTACCTTAGCATAGGTATCATTTTTTGTAAACCACTTAAGAATCTCCATGTTCATTCCAATACCTCGCTGCTCCCCAAACTGCAAAATCTTGCTCTGGTTGTAGAAGGAAATCACTTTACTTGACAGCTGAAGGAACTAAACCTTGATGTTCACAGAATAATGCAGTTACTAAAGGATGCAGGAGAAAAGACGGAGCATTGTGTCGCACCACACACACGAGCCAGCAGTGTCAGTAGCCTGGCAACTGCAGCTCTTTAACAGGCACCATTTTAATTTTAACCTAACTCCTTTTTCTCTGCTTCAGCCACGCAGTGTATTTCATTGCTTGTTCAATTTCCCGATTGTGCTACAAGGATAAACACAGAATAATAATAGCTCTTTAAATCCATCACTTACCACCCTTTAATTATCAAGAGATGGGCTTGCGTGTTATAAGTATTCATAACCTTATAACCATCAAACACAACCAGCAACATCTGCTTATATCGTTAGCGATCGGGGTCCATATGGTGTATGACCCGTCCAGAGGAGTGCATACGCAATACGGCACGCACACAAGAGTGAACATACAGTATCCTTATGTTGACCCACATGGTTCTGCATACACAAACCCCGAGTTTCTGAAAAGCTATAACAGTGTTCGTGTCATCTGCTTCTGTTTATTCTATTGTCATGATCTTCCAATTAAGTTTGCGTGTTTTCTTAGGTGGAAAGCTTGCTGTCACTCCTGTACGATTGACATACAGAACTGTTATATCTCACCCAGACTACTGTCCCCAGGTACCACTATTTTTGTCGATACATCAACGATAATGTAATAAAGATCTTCTTTAGTGATATAAAAGCGATGTCTCCTTAAAGACATTGGGCATATTTACCCATCTTTGCAGGAAAACCTACTGGAGATGAAAATGTAACCCGTGAACCAGAGAGCTTCAAACTCATTACCCTATCCAATGGGACCAGTTTGAAGCACCAGGTAACGGACAGTGAATGTGTCTTGTTAACATGAAGGTCTTCAAACCTACCAAGAAATCTCTGTGTTTCTGCAGGACACAGCAGAAACCAACTTCTTCCTGACTGTGGCGGCCTCAATAGTTCCGAGTCTCATGTAAGAACATAAACATAATTAGTACTAGGCTTCTTCCAATGGGGCTGGAAACCACCAAGCACATTATAGCCATGTTAAGAAATTCAATTCTGATTATTATGTCCAGACTCATGAAATAAAAGATAATTGGAAATATTCTGGTACATATGCAACTTAAAAGCCAACAGACAAATCAAATTTACTAAGACTAAACAGAGCAATGACATTTCCAAAAAAACTTGAATGTTTCTGGAAGGAGCATTTGAGAAGTTAATACATTTTCTAAATTCCATTCTATGTTATCTATCCATTACATTTAAATGTATTTATATCTATTACTTTATGAATCTGGGGACTCTCAAAAGTAAAAGTAAGCACATCAGAAGATTAGAAGACATCTTACACTACGAAAGCTTTGGCAATATATGTATTAAAGATCAGCTGTCATGGATTTTAATAGATCCATAGGAAAAAAGTTAGAAACAAAGAAACAGATGGCAATCTCATATTTCAGTTATAATTTCTTAAGACCCAGATATTTCAGTATCAGTTGAGCTACTCCCTATAAACAAAATTTCTTCATACTTTGCATGGAATGCCACAAAACGCTAAAGAATTTTCAGTTCTTGATGTGGAGAATCAAACTGCAGTTACTAATGTAGGTCTCGAAACAGTCTTATGGACTGTGCACACATGACCAAGCAACTGCTTCTGGGCAACAGATAAGCAAAGACTCCCTACGTTAATCACAGCAGCCACAATGTAGAATAACATAGAATAATTATGTAGGTTTTTGCATGTACAAACAAAAGTTAGCCCCTTCATGCTTCCCGGCAGGATTTAACCTAGGTAGTCTGCTGCTTGTTAGAGTCTCAGGTTGGTTGCTAGTTTACCACTGAACTATATACACAGAGTTTGTATGCTTTTCTGCAAAGCTTAGAAAAGTTTTTTCTACTTTTGTATGCAATTCATGGCACACGGACCATCTGTGGCTCCTGGAGAACTGGAAGACTAACCAGAGGCAAGAAGAGAGTGCATTGGACAAGGCTTTGAATTTCAGCAAGGTTCTTCAAGAACACCAGAAGCCTCAGGTAGACTTTTGCAACCAGCATTTGCAGATGATGTTTCCTAACTTACCATAACCTAGCAGGCGTTCAAAATGAGTGCATTCAGTTATCCAGATGCTGACTAGGAAAAAAACCACTATTACTTAAAAGGTCATTTTAAGCGAGTAAGTGTTCTACTAGTGTTCGCAGCCATTTTAAACCTCCACAATAAACTCACAGCCAAATTACTACTAGAACTGATTTAACCACAGTATCTCTGGCTTCACAAGGGAAGGAGTTGTGGACTTCTAATTGAAGTTTGGAAAAAGTTTGGATTTGAAATCCCAGCCTGAGACTGTATTTTACAGAAACAAACACTTATTTGGAATTAAAAACAAATATATTAATCCAAGATAGATACCCCGCTTAGAAAAACTAAGGCCAACAATTTAACATTAAAAATATATCATAATTTGGGATTACAAAAGAGTGGTTTTGACTGTCTTGACTACACTACTTGTACAGTTTAACTAGAAGATCCTTGATTGTGCAACATTAACAAGATAATCTAAAGAGCAATATCAGGTTTGAACCAGAGCATGGAGAAGTGCTGGTATTTCAAACAAACATCACCAGCAGTGTTGAACTAGGGACCTAATCAACCCGAGACACCATATCTGGCAGTGGTAACAAAACCATCACCTACAGAGCATTGGTTAGTCATACGGTACCAGAAATGTGGTTTTCACACACTGTGTGTACTACAAAGAAATACATACAACCATGCCTGATCTCAGTATAAAGCACCTAAGAGCCTCCGTAAGAATTCTGTTCTCATCTTCCAACCCAGAGCTACCACAACCATGGGAAGATTGCTCTTCTGCCGGCCAATTGCCAGGACGACACTTCTGATCCCAGCTCAAGGTACCTCTTGACACATCTCACACCTGAACCCCTCAGGAGCAGCTATTAAAAGACAACCACACATCTGATACATTCCTATTATGAGTGACATATAAAAAGAGAACAGTGGAAAACCATTAGACTCTGCTAATTTTTAATACTTATGAGCATATGACTGGCATTACCAAGTAGCAGACAATAATACAATTAAAGCAGCTGCTGGCCCGTATGTTTCAGTAGCACCTCCCGCATTCTGATTCAAGAGCTGAGAATACACTACCAAAATGAGAAATAGAAATTACAGAAATACATCGTTACATAAAGGAGCTTAATACAGTGAAAGAAACGTGACTTATATTCACTTCCCCCCATCAATCTATGAAAGCAGCAGCAGATCAAGCTTGCCCAAGGCATGCAGTTAATAAATGTTAAAAAAGGCAACAAATCCTGCAAAGGTTGCTATAGTAACGACTCCTCCTCCTTCAAAAAACGTTATAGAAATATACCGATATCCAAGGCACAACTTGGAAATTACCCTAGGTGAATTGACATCTCCCAAATATTTTTGTTTTACTCAATTACTGCTTATAATTATTTTAGTTTACTCCATCCACAGTATATTAATTCCTCCTAACACAATAAAGTTAAATGCTTCATTTTTATCTCATTACATACTAAAGAATTACTACTCATTAAATTATGCAACCAGGTGGCCAAACTTCCAATATCTTTTATCCAGCTAGCAACATTAATTTTCAAAAAACTCATTTTAGAGGTGCTTATCTATGATTCAAGACCTCATTAAAACTACTAAAAATCCCTTAGTATCACTATGAGAGTATTACTTTTGGTACTAGTAATATAATAAACAGCAGCTTAAAGAAGAAAAATATAAAGGAAGTGAAAGAGAAAACATTAATTTAAACAATTCTTACTCGTTGTTGTCCTTCATACCAATCATCTTCATCAAACCAGTGGGAAATATAAGTCATCCAAGCCATGACAGAAGGCACAGTTGAAATAAAAAAATACAGAACCTGAACACATGTAAGTACAATGAGTCCTGTGTTAAAATTTACTCGAAACTCCAATAAGCTACCCAAAGATCAGATCTGAACTCTGCGATATGATTCTATATTAATAAACCTTTACATTCATAAATCTACAATCTGAAATACTTTCAGCAGCAATTTAAACGCTGCATATATTGGATTCTGAACTGGAAAACAGAAATCAACACTAAAACAATTACTGGATTATATATTCCGGTATTTTAAATTCAAGCAGATTAGTGCTTCAAGCTCAGTTTTGCACTGCTGCTGAGCTCGGAAAATGAGATGCTGTTTGAGTCATTCGTATTGGTCTCCTAAAAAATTCTTTTCCTTTTTTTTCAAGTGTACTGTCTGTAAGAAATGTGGTTCAGTGCACAAAAGCTTGTACGGAAATGTAAAAGCCCTTCAGAATCACGGGGAGTGATGTGTTTTGGTTACGTAGGGAGTGGTTTCGACTGGCACAGTAGGAGGGGCCATAATTATCGCAAGTGCCGAACATGTTATGTTTAATTTTTTTTAAAAAGGGGAAAAAGGAAAGGAAAAAAAAGACCTGCATCTCCTCTGTTCACAGCCAGCAGAGCCTGAAGGGCTCAGCTCCTGCTGCCAGCACTGGCTGGCAAATTTAAAAAGCCTAATTTTCACTAATTCATCGGAAAGCATCTGCTTCTTTTCTCTCCCTTGGGAGAGTTTCACATATCTGACTGTATTTATTCCTTCTGCAGGTAGTTATCCTTTTCTGGTATGCTCTCAAATTTCACCTCAGATTTGCCAGTGCGTTACAGCAATGAAAACAAGAGGTAAAAAGAGGAATAAAACCTGTATTGCTCACGCCACAATTCAGTGCTGCAGCAGCACACTTCATCAGCTATGCTGTTTAGGAGACATTATCACACAAATCTTCCTGACCGTATGGTTGCAGCAATTATCAAATTCTCAGAGATTATGAAGACCTTAAAAAAAAACCCAGTTTCTTAAGAAATCTAGAACCCAGACAACCTCTGCCTTTCTGTACTGGATTAATGAGCTGTTTCCCAAAATTCATAACAGAAGTGTGAAAGCTAGACTGAAGTCAATTGTTCAATCAAGAAATAAAGCAAAGTAGGAAAAAAAGAGCTGGAAGTACCAGATATAACCTGGCCTTAGTGGTCAACACGATTTACCACTTCCAAAGAGCAATGCGGTGTCATTACCAGTCCTACTCTAACACACGTGGTTTCCATCACGCCTACTGTATAAGCAAGCGACGTTCTCAGATACACAGCACAGAAAGAAAAGCAGCAATACTTTTGCTTTCCAACCTCTTACTCAGAAATTAAGACACCCAAGGGGAAAAAAACCCCAACAAACCAAACACAAAATAAAAGTTTAAATCAAGACACCCACTATAATTATGGGAAGTAGCACTCCCAGATGAGCAGATTTTTTGTGGTTATACAGACCTCCAGATAAATGTATACATCCACAAGAATATACAGAGGAACTTCCCACCGCACTGCTGAAATTTTCAGATTACTTACCCTTTGAGACTTCGGCTCACACATAAACAACGCAAAGTGCACAGAATTGCATGGTCTCACAAACCACATGGGAAACATCAGATTAATTCAGACACCTCTATTCATACGGCTGAGGACATGCCTGACATATCCGTGGTCCATGATTAAATGATAAAAATCTTACCGATGTACCGCTCCTATGAACAAAAATTTTACAATTTGCTAAAATAATCATATCCCCATTATTATGGCTTGTTCCACCCCAAAATCATGGTTTCAAATAAATTAATACAAGCGCATTTAGCCTTTCCTTTCATGCTGCTCTCTCTCTTTATAAGGGCACATAGCATCGTTCAGAATCTCGAGCAAAATATTAGATACAGTTCAACAGTACCAGATTTGTTTGTTTCACACCTGTAGCTGTTCCCCAATGTATATGAACTGTATTTTCCAGTCTCAACACCAACCTGTTGGAACGATGGGTCTCTCCCTCGAGACTAACACTGTGGTTCACGTTCAGTTTCAGGATCGTCAGGGAAGCATGGGCTAAATGAGTACGGATACTCTATTATCCTTTCAATAAACTGGTGATATCTTCAGCTCAAAGGTAGAGACACAATTAAAATCTTCACAGGATAGCGGATGGGAACTTAAACTGCTAAAATAATCTGTTACCTGTAAATAAAGTAAAAAGCTTTGTGCTAAATTATACTCGAAAAGTAAAGACAAGAAAGACTAGTAGCTGCAAATGCATCACGGGTCCATTTTATTTGTTTGCCTATTCAATCATTTATCTCTAACTGCCGGAAAACTATTCTGCTATAGGTGTAATAATGCTGCACTGGAGGATGAATGAAACTCCATGTACTCCATTTTTTGTAATTAAGGTTAATCTTATTAAATGTCTTATAAATAACTTAGTATGCACTTAACCTAAAGTCCAGTTGGTGTATCTTTTAAGGACAACAAGATGTACTATAATGTCAAAGTCAAAAAAATGAATTTTTGTTCAAGCTTTGAATGCTAATAAGGGATTTTAATAGATCAGACCAAAAGAGACAACTTTAAAGTATATACAGCCTTCCGCTAGATTGCAATATTCCCTCTGGAATAAAAAGATAAAACAGATCCTATTCGTTTCATGCGGAAACAATTGGTTAATTCTTGAGTTGGCATGAGGAAACGGAATGCGGCTGCGTCAGGGGAAGTTCGGGTTGGACATGAGGAAAAGGCTCTTCGCTGAGAGGTGGCTGGTCAACTTCTCATTTGAGGTGGAAATTGCAACAGCCATCAATGCTGTAATGTAAGACTTCTAGAGAAATACATGCAAGACCATACTTCAGAGAAACCCACGGTGTCTTGCTGTGCTCAGCACTCCAGCTGTTTTACACTGCCATGTGCATTTTGAAAGGCAAGCGAGATACACAAAATAAGCCAGCTAAAAGCATACAAAAATCGCATTCTAGATACAATGCTGTTCTGGGTCATTCCACAACGCTTAGCATCTCCTGCACCCACAGCCCTACTAGCACACGTTCAAGTGCATTGTCCAGGCTGCCCACAGCCCTCACCAAGTCCCACTGAGGCTGGATGGTCTCAGGGCTATGAACGAGCCAGTGTGCTGAGGAGAAGGGCATCTTCTACAACTCCATAGAGGTAGATGGACAATACAGGACCACAGACTCGGTTCTCTCCCCTTCACATAACTGTACAGTCTTTACTCCTTCCCTCTGTCTGGACTCTGAGGGAGACTTCCCATTAGGAGCAGGGCTCTTGCCTGCCTGCAGAAAGACCAACAGGGAGCAGCATGAGTAGGCTACTTTGCCAAGTATGGAAGCCAGGAGCCAAAGGTGACCACGAGGCAGGCGGGGGGGTGACCTCACTGATCGGTGGCACAGTGCCTCAGCGCTCAAGAGCAGCAGAACAGGTCCGGGGATGATAACCAGGTTCAGCTGATCCTCCAGTGATCACCAGACAAGTCCACAGTGCCAAAGCAAATCCAAGTTCAGGACAGGAATTCAGCAAGGCAAGGTCAGGAGCAGCAAGGCCAGGCACAGTGTGGCTATGGCACAGTTCTGGTGAGACCAAGGCAAGGACCAGCGCTCCAAGACAGGTCTAGAGCCTGGGGGCAGAAGGTGCACAGACAGCAGCCCCAGACAAAGTCTCTCATGGCTCTTTGTCCCAACTTCACTGTTTTCACAGAGTCTGACCCAAGGTTACACAGCTGCACCATAGCAGAGCTTGCCTTGAACGCATGCAGTTAAACTCCTGGCATGGAGATTGAAGAGCAAGAGTTACGGGCTGGTCAGGCCAACTAGAGCCTGCGCGTCGGTGGAATGGAAGATGCAGTGGAGCCACACTCTTGAGGCCATATCATCCTCAGGTCAGACAGTCTTTAAGCTCACAAGAGGTCACTACACTGGCATTCAGATCTAGAATGAGCCGCAGTTTGAATGCCTATGGCGAATTTTATCTTCTCACAGTATAACACTCAGTAGTGGGAAGCAGCTGTTGCTGGCAGTACTGCCTCTGAGAATTAACCACATTCAAGTAGCCATGGGTTCTGAAAACTTCCTCTGCTCGCTGAGTCTCCGGTATCCTGGTACATATTCACAGAATTATTGTCTGAAGAACACCGTCTGAAGTGACAATGGATCAATCCAGCCACCAATACAGGGTTCTTAAATCCTTATTTGGATTTCTAAATCAAATTGTTCTCAAAAAAGCTGAATATTGAACAGTTCAACTTGGATCCAAAACTTCCTCTAGCTTCAAGTAGGAGAGGACTTCATTCCAAGTGAAGACTCACTTATTGACAATGACAACCTTCAGTTGCCTTATGTGTGGACATTAGGCAGGACAGAAAGCCCAAACACCATGAAATTTCCTCCAAGATACAATCCAGCAGGAGTAAGATAGTAATGGGGTTTTGCCAGCTGCTTTTAATGATTCTGCCTTTATGATAATAAAGAAGGATGTGCAATGTGAGAACAGTGACAGCGGAGGTTACTGCCTCTGGTACCACAGATCAAACAGCTGAATACTTGGCCCCAAAATTTGATTGACTAGGCATAAGTGCAAAAAACCAAAAACAGAAGGATAAAATGGACGTGATGTAAATTTTGATGCTTTAAGATAAGAACATTACAATATGCAGTTAAAGTTCAGTGCTACAAGGTCAAGAATTACCAAAAAAGGAAATAAAAAAATAATTAATCAGTGTTTATCTTATGTTTATCTATATGAAAGTTGATCTTATTTCTGGCTGCTCTAGTGTGTATATCTTTTTATTATGAGTAAGCTACTATCTTGCTCTCTGCAAAGACATTACTTTAAAAGAGTCTAAAAGGATATGCTGAAGAGTATAGCGGCCTCAATCTCTACACATGAAAACATATACCTAAATATAATATACATATATAGTTTAGCTAGAAACAAAGGATAAAAGCTTACATCTGAAAATAATGATCTATATGCCATAGGAATGAGCAAACTCATACTATTCTCCCATGTTATCTGGCAATATCTGAAGTCAGCAATGCATTTCAGTTATGAAGAAAGACCTTCAAGAACAGAAGAGAGGTAAGAAACCTCTCGATCTTGATCGTCCACCTGTCCCACCAAATTCGCTATTATTTAGTAATTTGTAGCTGATACTGTGCCAAATCAACCATGCACTTTTTTCCAAATACATTTCCAACCATTGTTAATGTTTCTGCTTAAATCTTACATAGAGAAATATTTAGACATTTATCTATAGAATTTCTTTAAAAAGTCAGGTTTGATGTATTCTTGCAATAAATCAGTAGCATTAAGTATGTTTCAAAATTAAGAATGATTTTTAATTAGTTGACTATACTTACACCTCACAGAAACTGGTATTTTAGTAAGCTTGTCTCCAGACTCACTGTACCCAATTCTATGACAAAATTAATTCTCTGTCAATCTGTGTAGACATTATTTCATAATATGCCCCACCACAGCTCTAAAAATTATCTACTGAATTACTAACTGCTAAAGATTAGCATGCTACAACTTTGCTCTCTCTTTTGACACATTTTTAAGCCACAAAATTATAGGAATTAATGTCTTCATAACAAAAAACCCACAACAAAAAACCAAGACCAAAATACTTTAAAAATTCCTTAAATTACAAAAATCATTACTTGCATAATTTGTATGGGATTCTGTAAATTCATTATATCAATAACTACAGTAAAGAAGTCAGTTAAAAAGTCTCAGATTTTACTTATTAATTAGTGCTTTGAGAACATGAAGCATGTAATGATCCTACATATCCTAAAATACAATGTTTATAGTAAGGCTGTGCAATTAAAAAAACATATGATAAAGACACAGCAAACCTATGTCTCAGTGATCATGTCATAGGAGGTCAGTTAAGAATTAGATCTCCCCTACTCCCCCCAAGCTATTAACGGGACAAACATAAGCAGGGCTCTAAATGGTTGTCCTTTTTACTTTTCCCCTTGTTTGCTCTTTCCCACCAAGCTGCATGGATTTCTCAGGACAAGGTGACATACCGGATAGCCAGGCCACCTCGCAGTGATTAGAATAAGCTGTTAGTAACAGCTGTGCAACACCATCATCATCACCAGATCTGCACCAGGATGAGACGTTAGAACAACCTTCCACAAGAGCACAACGACAGCTTTATCAGTTTATGGAGGAGATTAGGCTCTAGCTGCCAACAATAGCAGTGGATTGGACTTGATCACATATCTTCCTAAGGATGTTCCATAATTGGATCTTGAAAAAGAAATTCAATGAAACTTTATAGTCTTTTTTTGTTTTAAAGAAAATAAATTAACATCTCCTAGGAAAAAAATATAAATAAGTATGTTTACATATACTGTACTACTGTTACTATTGCTCAGCAGATGCTTTCATTCAAATTTTGTGCAAAATACATATAACATTTAAGAAAAGGAAGAGTTAAATATCTCTGATTTTCAAATTCCTTGGTCAAGGAAAAAAGGGCACGCAGCATATGTATGGAGAAAAATTTTAACCTTATTCATAAAGCTATATCTATACTGAAATGCTTGGCTCAGTTTCATAATCACTACATGTATAAAATTTGAATGTACTCAAAGCTGAAGTGACCCAGTTTCTGTGAAGAAAAAGAAGAAAGATCCTTCAGTCTGTCAGCAAACAGTTAATATGGCAAGAAAGATGTTGCATGTATTTTTCTGTCACGCTCATAGGATTTATCTATGGCTAACTAAGTCATTCCATTCTAACATGTTCTTCAGAAACATGTTAGATTATAAATTTAGATTATAATACCGCAAATCCCCACCTGGAATCATAATGAGCACATTTTAAAGTAAATACTTTAATAATAAGAACTTTTAAAACTATATTTTGCTGATTTGGATTTTAAGATAGTAGTACTTGTTATTTAATTTCTATTTAAGTACATTTCTATGGCAGATATAAGAAATAACAAACACACCTCCTCAGTATATTTAACTCAATGTACCAAGAACTTTCCTCAGCAGAAAAAATTTTCAGCATCTGAAGCACAAAGAAGCCCGCAGACAACATAACTTGAAAGTAGGGGGAAAAAACCCAACCATCCAGCTGTAGAGAGTCTTGTGCAAACTGTACCCTCTCACACATCTGCTAATACTAATTTTCCAAATTTGGAACAGTTGCTAAAGCTGAAAAGAGGCAGGATACAGTTGATTTTATTGGAAAAACAGATCAACTCTTGAAAAGTTTGTCTCCAAGATATGTTCTAAACCACAGAGGCTTTCTGCCCTAAGAATTTTTACAGAGCACTCAATTTAACAGTTCTGTTCTGATGCTTCAGGGGCCACTTCTGCTCCAATAACCACAAAAGGAAGAAGAACCCCCCAAAAACCCAAACACCACAGCCACCTCCCAAAAAAGAAACCTTTCTAACTGCAACAAGATTGCACTCCCATCTCTGGAAATCTGAATGGGATACAACTACACACCTACTCATAGCCAGCAGGTTAAGTATAAAAAAACATGGTGTAGGTTAGTAACAAATGATTACAGAGCTCTTCTCAACACTAAGCTCACACTTAAAAGTGGAAGTCTGAATTTTTCTTTCCTGGCACCTAAACTTATGTATGAAGTTGATCTCCAGGATCTGACATATCCTCTTTCATTCATCATGATCAGTCTCCCACTACAGGTATTTTCAGACAATAGGTAACAACTAGAAAAGGAAGTTAAGAGAACAAAAATAATAGCATAAATTAGTGCTCTTAGACCTTAGATTTGCCTATATGGGAAAAAAAAAATATAATAAACTCTAGCATAAACCCCCAGATGATTCTTTAACCAGACGGAAAAAGTGAATGCAGAAGGTCAAAACCAAAGAGATAAGGATTCAGACTATCAATAAACTAGGCAATTTATCTCCTTAAGAAAGATACTACTCAGTAAGAGGCAAAAGCAGGTTATCTAACAGCAAAAGTAAATGCAAACAACTATACCTAAGACAGAAACAAAATAGGAGCTCTTAAAGCATATGAACTGAAGTGCTGGGCTAAACTCTATTCCCCAAAAACCTGCAAGCAGAGATGATCGGTTTCAAGAGACCATGAAATTGAGTACAAGCTACACAACTGTAGTACAACAAGCAGAATGGAATCAGTCAAAATGAAAGAGAAGAAAAAAACCCTTACAAAAATCAGTCAAACACTGGATGTGCTAAACCATGGGAGAAGTATGAGCCATCAACGGCACATGGCCACAAAAAGAAGAGACATACAATGTGTTAGGAAAGCCATTTTCAACACAGAAGGAACCTTAACACCATTACACCAGGCACTCATGCACTACATTCGGTTAGCATATTCAAGAGAGATGGATTTAAACATTTTAAAAAATGATGGAGGAGGAGGTAATTACCAGAGATGTAGAAATGTTATTTAAATCAAGACACCATCCAGGCTAAGCAGTTGGGTTCATATTGGCTACGTAGGCTGGAAAGTAGATGAAGGTTCCTATACCCAAACCGAATTTCTGATCAGTAGAAGCATTAAGAAAAAAACTTCACTGAGGAGGGAAAAGGCAGTATTAACTTCACCAAGATAATACCTATAACACACAGCCCGAGAAGAAAGATGACATTAATATTTTTCCACACCAACAACTGCTTCCGAGAGCTGGGGACCCCCCATCATTGAACAGGCAGTCAGACGCTGGACACTGAATAGAAAGATTCATCACTGATGGAGATTTTAGAAATTACTAATTATCAACTTGTTTGCTTACACACTGCTTCTCACATAAAAACAAAGTAGCCCAAGTGAAAAATCTAAGGAGGAGCGTTAGCAGAGATGACAGTGAGGCCAAGGTGATCACCATAAATGAAAACACCACCAAATGACAGAAAGAACTGGAAAAGTCAAGTTCCCACACTTGAGACTGCCTCGAGAGCTAGTATATGACACTGTTAACAATGTTAAAGTCAGCAAAACTGTACAAGCCTTTACTGCTAATCTAGTGAATCCCACACATCGCAGCAAAACCAAGTTCCCCAAGCTGTGCTAGACAGGATAAGGACTAAACGGCCACAATGGATTCAGCCAAGGTGTACTTATTATAGGATTTAAATGGGGAAGAGAACAACATACAAAGCTTTCCTCCTTCTCCAGTCTCCAGAGCACAGCTCAGCTCAGCTCCTACCATAAATAATCACAAGCCTGAATGACACTATGTCACTGAATTGCCTATATCCTACAGGTACATTCTCAGTTCTCGTAGCCAGATGCCATAATTCAAATGTTATATCGATATTTACTTCTCTTCTTGTGCTGTGTATCTTTTGCCTTTTATAACAAAATATGCGAGTTACATGATATCTTCACCAGATTTGCTGAAGTAACTCTTACTGTCCGCATCAACTCCGACTCACAGACTGCAGGAAGAGGAAATAATTGCTTTCGCTAAGTTATCATCTCCTATTACCACTATTAGAAATAATATACTGGCTCACTGAGTTAAATGGACCATTAGTCAAACTCAGTGAGGGCTTTCTTACGTTGTTCTTGCTATGTGGAAATTTTCCTCCTAGCAGATGATCAAATTACAAGTTTATCATGTTATAGGTCCTTTAAATACCCAGAGCTACTCAATGAGTCCAAAATTCAGTGTAATAGTATGCACAGAATGACACTTCTATTGAAACAGAGAGATGGAAGAAGACAGTAGATATCTTGTCAGGGGCAATAACCAATAAGTTACCAAAAAATTACTAAGTAAAACAACGCTCCCAAGATATTTTAAAACTTTTGTTTTATCTTATTATTGCATACATGCTCCATACTACCTTTGCAAGTTCTTTAGATCACCATGTCTCCATATGGGTTACAACAAATTAGCCAAAGATGACTACAGTCTTAACTGAAGCTTTTGAACAGTTCTGATATGCAAAACAAATAACGGTAACACAAAGTTAGCTTCACTGATTTGTGCAAGGCCCTTGTTCTCTAACACAAACCTTAAAATATACCAGTAATCCATACAGTTGTGCCTTTAATCAGGAAAGAATTTATTTGTAAATGGCACAACCTAAGGGAATTTCCCCTATTTCAGGGATACAAAAAAATAGAAAGAGCAAAGGTTAGCAACTTGAACTTTATTTAAAACAAGGGGAAATATGCCTAACCATGAATAACAAGCAACGTAACACTTTGCTAAAGTTTGAAGAACATCTGGTTGTTTACATCTTTAGCATCAGAATTCTTCCCCCTAAATGCTCTTATTCCTGCTCATTATGCAGGAAACTGCATAATGTCATCCCAAAATTTTTAAATACAGCACAAACCCAGAAAGCTCTACACTCCTAACATAGAAGAAATTTCAACTCTAGAATTAGTCAAAAGAGACACAACAGACTCCCTAGCCCATGACGCTTTTGAAAGACCGAGCGCATGGCCGTCATAGAGATATTCTTGAAACAACCACTTTGGGGGCTTGAAAAAGGAAATTTCCAAGTATTTACATTCTATATCCTGCAGTGGTTAAGCCGGTTATTAAGAACACTGTGGTCTTTATTGATTTTAAAATCCAGGATTATGACCTTTACTACAGTATTCCAAGTAATTAAAGACCTCACTCAGACTTTGATTTCACACCCGCCACTTTCAAGCCTTCCAAAAGAGTTTCTTAAATTGCCGCGTGACCATTTCTATGGAAAGCAACATCTCTTAAGCTATCAGAGGAACGTATTTAACAGAAAAAGCAAAACACTTATTTCTTTACTTGTGGAGCCTGCTGTCTTAAATTTACTCTCACAAGCTTTGCTAGCTCAGCCTGTAGCTTGCTTTTGTACTTGAAGAATTTTTTTTCCCCACTGTCTAAGCTTGTTTCTGCTCCCCCCTCCCGCACTTGCCCCAGCTGGGAAAAGCATTTGAAGCACAAACAAGCCCAAAACTCTCCCTCCCTACCACACGGCAGAAAACTCCCCAAACCAACCCCAAATCCCCAAGGATACAGTCAGCCCGCTCCTGGATACCTCAGACCCGCCAGCTGCCCAGGGCCGCCCCGTCCCCAGGCCGCAGCGCGGCCGAGCCCCACAGCACCACCGCCTGCGGCACTACCAGGCCCGCACCTGGCTCAACCCGCCCGCGGTGGGGGAAGAAAGGCCGTACCGGACGGCCCCGGCCCCGGCCCCGGCCCCGGCCCCGGCCCCGGCCCCGGCCCCGGCCCCGGCCCCGGCCCCGGCCCCGGCCCCGGCCCCGGCCCCGGCCCCGGCCCCGGCCCCGGCCCCGGCCCCGGCCCCGGCCCCGGCCCCGGCCCTCACCTGTCCGCCCGCAGCGGTAACCAGCCCCGTCTCCCGGGCAACGCGGCGGGCCCGCCCCCGCCTCGCTCTTATTGGAGGGAACCGCCGGCGGCGGGCGGAAGTGGGGACGGCGTTGCTTAGCAACGGAGCCGCCGGGCGGGCGGGGGCGGCCCCGCGGCGCCCTGAGGGGTTTCGGCCCGGGAGGGCGAAGGGCCGCCGCTGCCTCAGCCCCGGGGGCGCCGAGGGGCGAACCCCCGCCCCGGCGCCGCGCTGCCGTGCGGGGTGCGAGCGGGGCGGTAGCCGGGAGAGGGGAGTTTTTCTGTCCCCGGTACTGTGAGGGGATCAGAGACCAGTGCCGGGAGGCAAGGGTGGATTTGGTGCACTCGGAGGATGTCCGGGGGGTGCCGGCCTCACAGCCTCGGACCGCGCTGTGGTTAAACTTAAGCGTTTTAAGAAGCTCAAGCATCTTAATGCTAAGATTAAGGCAGTGATTGTCCCCCTGTACTCGGCACTGGTGAGGCCCCACCTCGAGTGCTGTGTTCAGTTTGGGGCCCTCACCACAAGACAGACACTGAGGCGCTGGAGCGTGTCCAGAGAAGGGCAACGGAGCTGTGAGGGGTCTGGAGCACACGGCTGATGAGGAGCGGCTGAGGGAACTGGGGGTGTTCAGCCTGGAGAAAAGGAGGCTGAGGGGAGACCTTCTCGCTCTCTACAGCTCCCTGAAAGGAGGGGGTAGAGAGGGGGGTCGGTCCCTTCTCCCAAGGAACAGGCGATGGGACAAGAGGGAAAGGCCTCAAGTTGCACCAGGGGAGGTTTAGATTGGAAATTAGGAGACATTTCTTCACTGAAAGGGTTATCAAACATTGGAACAGGCTGCCCAGGGAAGTGATTGAGTCGCCATCCCTGAAATCACAGAATGGTCAGGGTTGGCAGGGCCCTCTGGAAATCATCTAAGTCCAACCCCCTGCCACAGCAGGGACACCTCCAGCAGTGGCACAGGACGGCGTCCAGGCGGGTTTGGGATGGCTCCAGAGTGGGAGACTCCCCCACCTCTCTGGGCAGCTGTGCCACTGCTCTGCCACCCTCGGTGTAAAGAAGTTCCTCCTCATGTTAAGAGGGAACTTCCTGTGCTCCAGTTTGTGCCCGTTCCCTCTTGTCCTGTCACCGGGCACCACTGAAAAAAGACTGTTCCCATCCCCCTGGCACCCTCCCCTTAAGTATTTATAAGTATTGATATGATCCCCCCTCAGTCTTCTCTTCTCCAGACTAAAAAGCCCCAAGTCCCTGAGCCTTTCCTCATAAGAAAGATGCTCCAATCCCCTCATCAACTTTGTAGCCCTTTGCTGGACCCTCTCCAGCAGTTCCCTGTCCTTCCTGACCCGGGGAGCCCAGAACTGGACACAATACTCCAGATGCGGCCTCCCCGGGGCAGAGCAGAGGGGGAGGATGACCTCCCTCGCCCTGCTGGCCACACTCTGCTGGGTGCACCCCAGGGTGCCATTGGCCTTCTTGGCCACCAGGGCACATTGCTGGCTCATGGTCACCCTGTTGGCCACCAGGACTCCCAGGTCTCTTTCCACAGAGCTGCTCTCCAGGAGGTCAGCCCCCAACCTGTACTGGTGCATGGGGTTATTCCTCCCCAGATGCAGTACCCTACACTGCCTTTGTTGAACTTCAGGTTTTTCTCTGCCCAACTCTCCAGCCTGTCCAGGTCACGCTGTATGGCGGCACAGCCTTCCGGCGTGTCAGCCACCCCTCCCAGTTTTGTGTCATCAGCAAACTTGCTGATGGGACACTCTGTCCCTTCATCCAGGTCACTGATGAATATATTGAACAGGACTGGACCCAGTACTGACCCCTGAGGGACACCACTTGTTACTGGCCTCCAACTGGACTCTGCACCACTAACCACAACCCTCTGAGCTCTATCGTTCAGAAGGTATTTAAAAGACATGTAGACACGGTGCTGAGGGGCATGGTTTAGTGGTAACTTGGCAGTGTTAGGGTAATGGTTGGACTTGATGATATTGAAGGCCCCTTCCAACCTAGACAGTGATTCTAAGATGATGTGAATTTTGAGCCATTTAGCTATAACTGCACCTGGTTTTTCGAGACTATTGCTCCATGCTGAGGGAATGAGAGGAGCTGTCGTGTTACACACTGACTAACCCCAACACATAAACGCATTCCACTGGATCCAACTCCACCAGCCTGCTGCTATCAGGTACAACATGTCAGCTTTTAATCTACCGACATTTATCGGACAATATCTGCTTGTTTTTGTCTTCTACTTCTCCTGCTTCTCTTCTGCTTCTCTTTTAATTTCCTCCTCCAGTTGTTTGTGCAGCTGGATGGTAAATTGCAGCATGGAACGTGTTTACTGAACTATTTCATAGAATCATAGAATGGTTTGTGTTGGAAGGAACCTTAAAGATCATCTTGTTCCAAGCCCCCTGCCCTGGGCAGACAAAAGCTTCTAGTGGATGTAGGTACAAAAAATATAAGGGGAAAAAATATGTTCTTTCCCTCTTGATATTATATCTTTTGGCAATTATGAACTATGAGATTCTTGTACTAAAGGTTACATTCAGATCATGGTATGTACCCCCGGCATTTATCTGCCCCCCTAAACTTTTAATCTCCAAAATATTCCACTGCACTGAATTCTATTTTTGAAGTCCTGCAGAAAAGCATCTGCATTTGCTACTTTTAAAACATCCATCGGGTAATCCATGTGCTCCCATTTTAATGACAGGTAGCAAATAATGATTTTCTGTTCAATTTCTGTGTGTCAGTCATGCTTCATAGGTCTTTTCAGCCATCCCTTTTACAGGTTGAATAGATCTAGCCTATTTTATTTCTTAGATAAAACCTAATCTTTGACCATCCTTGTTGACTTTCTCTAGCTTTTCCAGTTTTACTTCATTCTTTTGAGATAGGGTGACTGGATCTGCCTGGAAAAGAGATGGTCTGTGTTTTGTAGGACAGGTTCATAGGATCATAAGATAGTACAAAAGGATGATTCTGATGAGAAGGGGCCTTCTGAGACAATCTAGCCAAACCTCCTCTTCAAACCAGGGTGAGCTATGAGGTCAGACGGGATTGCTCATGGCTTTACCTTGGTGGTCCTCTTCTGAACTTACTCCATGTTGTTAATGTCTGTCTTGTGTTGGTGGCCCCAAACTGGAGGTAGTATTACAGGTACAGTCTAACAAGTGCTGAGTAGAGGAAAAAAAAGTTAAATATGTATAACAGGAAAAATTTTAATATTCTTTCACATGTTAAGGATAGAGACGTTTTATTTAAATAGGACTACTCACATTTGAGTGCATAAAGTTGTGCTTTTCTCTGGATTCTGAGACTGTATTTAGCACTGCAATCTCTGTTATGTTGTGTTTTATTTTAGTTCGTCAGAGAAGTAATACAATTTTTACTAACTACTAGGAGTCCTGATTAATGTAGGCACACATAACTCCTTTATGCAAGTTATCTAGCTCTGCTGCACTACTAAGAACACATCCTTCTTCTGCCCACTTCTCTGTGACTTTCAACTCAAGAGATGTGAGTATCATGGTGAAATGACAGCTTATTGTCATCTATGTCCATCATATACAGTCTTATCTACAGCACTAGTTATAATTACCAGCACCTTAGGTTTTTACGAAGTGTTTCTTGCTTTTTCTCAGTCACTGAAAGCTAAACTGAAGTTTATTCAGCTAATTTTTCTTTTTCTTACCAGAGCTCTATCTTTTCTCCTGCACTCATGTTATTAAAACAGGATACGTTTAGCCCAACTATGAATAATACAATAAAACAAGTAGAAAGAGAACTGTAAACTGGGTCAAAAGCGAAGTTTCGATTTCCATTGTATGTAGAATCAATGAGTACTTAGAGTTTTGGTGACTTTCAATTCATTCCTGTGATGTGACTGACCTCTGGTGGGAGTCAGCGAGTATTA
Organism: Pluvialis apricaria; assembly: GCA_017639485.1. Lineage (NCBI taxonomy): Eukaryota > Metazoa > Chordata > Aves > Charadriiformes > Charadriidae > Pluvialis > Pluvialis apricaria. The sequence goes on along the minus strand of CM030010.1, from coordinate 2,449,069 downwards.
TTTTGTTTTAATTTCTTACTAAGAACGCTTTTTTTCCCACTAGTGATTCTAAAATACTATTAGCTTGCCTGGCAGGGATCATATGCTTTTCTACCTTGTGTTAGCTGTCGAATTTCATCTAGTGAAGGATTTAACGTAGGACTCAGGCTAATGATTATTTTTGTCCATTCTTGCTGAGAAGTGCTTACTGAAAGGTGTCAAAAGAAGAAAATACTTGAAAAAAAGTTTCATTCATTACACTTAGTTTGTGCAGTTATTTTATTAGATGCATACAGTCTCTGCCGTGGCTAAAATCAATAGCTTTTAATAAGCTATTTTATGTGGACGAACAGCCACGGTGGCAGTGCTGTTGATGTTGCCCATTAGTAGTTACGGCATTAGGATTGCCTAGAATTTATTTTGGGAAATGGAGTATCTATCACAGAGTTCAGCATTTACAAACGAGGTTGGACTAAATCAGCAAGTCCCGCTTGCCCTTAGTGAGTGGTACAGGGTAGATTTTGCACACAGGTGTTCTGCGGGACCTGAGGAAGTGCAAGGTGACAGGCTCCTCCCGGCTGACGATTGCCAGCAGTTTTCCAAAAGCGGGTTTTCCGGCAACATGGCATGCTCACTACTCTGAACTGGCTGGCACACAGGCTCTAGTTACAAAATCCAGCACCGGGGTGGGATTCACTTTGCAACTGGAGTGCTTACCTTGAAGTGCTGGACCAGTAGGTGTGTAAACTGCCATTACCATTAATCTCTCACCCAAGTCCCACAGGATCTTTCAAAGTCTCTCACAGGGTAGCTCGGTTTACTAGAGACTAGGTGTTTAGAGTAAAATCAATGGTTTGCCGGAATCTGCTGGCTATATTGATTAGACCATTGCTGACTATAACAGGAATTTTAGACACCTGAGTTTAAGCCATCTATATCCCTCCCCAGGTGTTTACGCTTAGAGTTTTAGCCTAGGTAATGCCACCCACCTGAGTGGCCTTGCCTTTATCTAAAAGTGCAGCAGGAAGCTGCCCTGTGAATATCCTTCCTGTTTAAGAGTAGAAATGATGAATAGAGTTGTTTCTTTGTAAGAAAATTCTGCAGTATCTCCAGTGACCAACCCGGGGTAACCCTTTCTCCAGGCAGGGTCTGCACAGCGTGCTGTATGCTGATCAGGGCTCCATTCGATGCTGCACAACCTAGGGTTCCTGGCTTCTAAAGGGAGGTAAGATTGCCTGTACTATTTTCTTTTTCTTTATAGCATTAGCTCTAGTAAATAGCATTTTAAATGATACTTTACAGAGTCTGAGTGCCTTTCTAACTGGGATCGTAATGGACTAGCACTTCCTGGTGCAAACCACCTCCTTTTCTGATTTTTTTTCTCTTTTCAAAAACACTTGTGGGATTTCTAGCCTTTAGAGGCATATTTTTTAGAATCAAAAAAGTGTTGAGGCTATTTCGTTCCTTTCTCCGGGTATTGTACAGCTCCTGCTGGCTTGGCAGCATTCCTTCAAGGGGGAAAAGCAAAGAGCTGGCAAAAGTAGTTATATGTTACTCTACTTATTAGAGACCAGAATAGATGAATTTTTTAGACTGGAATAGAGGTTTCCTGAGAGTATTATGCTCTTACACATCTGTATAGGAACAAGCTTTAATGAACAGTACATACAACTTGTTTTGGTAAGGGCAGCACATACTAACGTCATGCCGTGTGCTCGGGTCATATAGCAGTCACTCATCTCAATGTATGGGTCTCTATAACCAAGGCCTACAGGTAAACTATTGAGATTCTCCCTGAAATCACTGTCTCCTTGTTAAAATGTCTTCTGCAGTGGCCCACTGCAGCATGTTGTGTAGTTAAATATCAAATGCAAAATGAACGATAAACCTGAGAACTAACACTTCTAACTTTCCTGTTTCTAACTCTGGATGTTACAAAACATGTGCTCAATGGACCTATTGATTTAAAGTATATTGTATTCTCCCTCTTGCTTGCTTCCTTCCTCTTCTCTGTAGCCTTCTTCAGAGAGATAAGGAGAAAGAGATCGGTATTAACAGTCCTATCATTCAGTCCCACTAACAACACCTCTCATTTCACAGGTAGCAATCACGCTTTCTCTCAATTGGTTTATTTAATACACTTCAAATTAAACTTGAAGCAATTATTCTCGTCTTACATTTAGCATTAAATTAAATCTTATAAACTAGGTTTCTTTCTCTTTTTCTCAATATCTTGCCAGTAAATTGAACTAATAGATAAAGAAATCATAGAAAGACTTGTGTTGAGTCAGAAGGTATGTGTTATGAGTTGCTTATGTTTTATAATGACTAGGCACTCAATTTTTTTAGTTTTAGATAATTGCAGAAACCTTTCAGGTCTTTAATGATAGACAACTTTTCTACTTGTTTTCAGTAACTCTTTGCTGGTAGAAAGGAAGATTATATTGCCAGTTCTACTTTAACTATTTTATATTGGTCCAAATTTGTCCTTACTGATGCTGCAAACTCTTAAAGCTTACAATGAATTTTAGTAACCCCAACCTGGGATGGCAAGAAAAGAAAGCTTGAGATGCCATGGGAGAGGATGAGATGCCACAGGCCAGGATGAGGTGTGGTGATGCTTGGTGAGGTGAAGCGAGTCCCAGTGGTGGTGTGAACACCTGGAAGGGAGAGAGGAATCATGGTGGGTGAACCGCTGGGGCACAAACTCTTCCGTGTGCCTCCAAAGGCAAAGATTTTTCTGTGGTGGGCAGGAGCAGGGCTGGTTGTGCCCTTACAGACCATCACCATAGCTCCTCTCAGGCTGCTGTGTGAGGCCATGGCTGCCATAGGAGTGGGATGGTGTTTGCTCCAAACTAGCGTGAGGCTCAGTAGAAAAGGTCTGGTCACTACCGAAAATGCTGCAGAGGCACCTACATGTGTTTAAAATCTTACTTTTAACGTGCACTCATCTATGCAAGGCAGAAGAAGCATGAGTGCTTCTTCATGTGTATTTGTACAGGCTGAACCTGCACGTTTTCATATTAGGAAGTGAGAAACACGCTTGCACAGGTGCCCATCAGTCCCTGTCTCCAGCGGTCAGATGTTGCAGCACTGCTAAGGCCCAGGTCTGCCAGCTTTGAGGCACAAAGACCAAAAAGACCAAAGTTCATTTTTGAGGTAGCCCTGATGCCTGTTGATACCTTAGATTGTAGAGCTACAGTCTCATCTCTTCCCTTGTGGATCTGTGAAATCATCTCTTTACTGCTCTTAACGTGTTCTCCATGAACTTCTGTCTTCCCCTCCTGTTCTGCATACTTCTTTATTCTTTCAGTCCCTCATCTGCACCTTTTATCTTTGAGTAGACTTTCAGGGTCCAGTTGAATAGCTAATTATTTGCTTCTAGTCCTCTTCCTTTACTATGAGTTTCCCAGTGTTTAAATCTTAAATCCACCTTGTAGCGTCTCCTTGGCAGGAGTTCTCTTACTTGCTTTTCTTTGACCTTTCTTCTTCTATCTCTTGATTGCAAGGAAAAAGCTGCCAGCTTTTAAGTAAGGGATGGCAACTTAGTCAATACTTAGTAACATGATGTCAGGCTGTGACAGTTCTCTTGAAGAATTAAAAAAAGTTGGAGACTACACACTTTTCCTGGCTGTAGTATGATGTTATCAGTATTAATCCTTCAGAAGCAGAGAATGGAAGATTAAAGAACAATTCCACTTAATTCACATCTCTTTCCATCTTCCCTGCCTCCGGCCCCTCCTCGGTGCCACTCAAACCCTTCAGTTTTCATTGAATAAAATAGGATATCATATTTCTTGTCAGGTGCTTTCATGCAGGTATAATTTCTTCATGCTTGCTTACTCATCTCTGGAGGCTAAATCGGTGGTTTTCAGGAGAGCAACATGGCGGATGTAACTGGAACCGGACCAAGTTCCAGAACTGAGATCTTGTTGCTTTCAAATTTGGAAAAATATGGCATCTACATAAAATAAAGAGTACTGTAGCTATTTTTGTAGAAGCATTGCATTTAAAAACCTGCCTTTCAGAGACCTTTATAGTAGCAAGATCTGGGGTAACGAATCCTGCCTTTCATTATATTGAGTAAAAGTTTTGTCGCTGATTTCAACGGGGGCAAGATTTTTCTTGAACATACTTGGAACGGAGAGATAAAGTCGGTTTTGAAGTCACTGTCACTACTCAGAATTTACTGAAACATCAAACATATTGTTAGGGAAGCACAGTAGAACTACTGTGGTAGATGCATTGGACCATTTCAACTTAAAAATGTACATTTTTGAGCTCTAATTAGTGAACTCTATTTTTGAGAACTGCTGTACTGGCTCGGATTTATAATAATCTAGAAAAATATCTCTGGTGGTATCACCATTTTGATCTGTCATGTAATTTTTTGTATCTTAACCAAAGCAGAAGAAAGAAAAGGCAAAATTTGTTCACAACTTATTTGACACAAGCTAGTTACAGTACATGCGTGTTTAATTTCTTATCTATTGAATGGTTTCAGTTGTGTTTAAGCATATCAAAGGTTGGTATATGGCAAACCTGGAGGAATTGCTCATAGGTTGATTTTAGGTGTTCTACAGCTGTATTAATTTCCTTTATATAATCATCATGGGTTCTTGTGGTGTTTAGGTGCAACGCTAAACTACTGAAGAGTATGGTTCTAAATTACTTGAGTAAAAAGCAAGAGAGAAATACATGATGACAGTTCAGACTGACACATTAATCGTCAATGTTAAAAATGATCTTTTAACTTCCTGCTAGCTCTTGTAAAAAGCTGAAATCCTTCAAAAGCATAGGAAGCCTAGTTTCTTCCTTTTATGTAAAACTTTTGCAAGAGAAGAAAGAACAAGTCTGCTCCTAGACTTCTGTGCTTTTGCAGTGAAATGTTGCTTTCATGTGAAATATTTTATTTAAATGTGGAGACAAAAATCAATTGATCATAGAACTTATGTATCCTGTCTCTACCTAATCATGTCTCCAACCTGTCTGATTCATTCATTGGTACAAGTGTAAATGACACTTCATGTGTTACTGGGAATAGACTGGGAGTTTAAAAAAAAATATTAAAATTAGTGGGCATTAGATCTCAACTAGTTAATGGATTTAATATTATGCCAAGAATGTGAATTTCTTTCAGTCTGTGCGTGATTCTTCATTCATGAAGCATGAGTTTTCATTTTACTCCTTTTGAGCTGCTTATTTCTATTGCACTTCGTATCTTTGGCGTCTATATGTATTTCAGTTTTGAGTAGTCACTTCTAATACTTCAAGTAAAATTACTTTGCCAGGAAGAACAACCAAATTAGAAAATAAAACATAAACTGAATTTCTTAGTGACGTGGAAACCGAAACCTCAGATGGATAGAGAGAGCTCAGATAGAGCTCAGAGGGTTGTGGTTAGCGGTGCAGAGTCCAGTTGGAGGTCAGTAACAAGTGGTGTCCCTCAGGGGTCAGTACTGGGTCCAGTCCTGTTCGATATATTCATCAATGACCTGGATGAAGGGACAGAGTGTACCGTCAGCAAGTTTGCTGATGACACAAAACTGGGAGGGGTGGCTGACACGCTGGAAGGCTGTGCCGCCATACAGCGTGACCTGGACAGGCTGGAGAGTTGGGCAGAGAAAAACCTGATGAGGTTCAATAAAGGCAGTGTAGGGTACTGCATCTGGGGAGGAATAACCCCATGCATCAGTACAGGTTGGGGGCTGACCTCCTGGAGAGCAGCTCTGTGGAAAGGGACCTGGGAGTCCTGGGGGCCAACAGGGTGACCATGAGCCAGCAATGTGCCCTGGTGGCCAAGAAGGCCAATGGCATCCTGGGGTGCATCCAGCAGAGTGTGGCCAGCAGGGCGAGGGAGGTCATTCTCCCCCTCTGCTCTGCCCTGGGGAGGCTGCATCTGGAGTATTGTGTCCAGTTCTGGGCTCCCCGGGTCAAGAAGGACAGGGAACTGCTGGAGAGGGTCCAGCAAAGAGCTACAAAGATGATTAGGGGACTGGAGCATCTTTCTTATGAAGAAAGGCTGAGGGACTTGGGGCTTTTTAGTCTAGAGAAAAGAAGACTCAGGGGGGATCTTATCAATACTTATAAGTACTTAAGGGGAGGGTGCCAGGGAGATGAGAATAGCCTTTTTTCAGTGGTGCCCAGTGATAGGAGTAGAGGTAACGGGCACAAACTGGAGCACAGGAAGTTCCATCCTAACATGAGGAGGAACTTCTTTACTCTGAGGGTGGCAGAGCACTGGCACAGGCTGCCCAGGGAGGTTGTGGAGTCTCCCACACTGGAGACGTTCCAAACCCGCCTGGGTGCCGTTCTGTGCAATGTGCTGTAGGTGTCCCTGCTGTGGCAGGGGGGTTGGACATAGATGATCTCCAGAGGTCCCTTCCAACCCTGACGATACTGTGATGTGAATGTTTCAAAATATACAGCTCGATTCAACACAAAAGAGAGGGGTCAGAGGGGAAAAAACTCCACTGGTTTGCTATTAACTTGATCTCTTAGTTGGAACAGGGAGAAATAACCTTTGTCCCTTTTGCCCCTGGGAAAGCTGCAGCTGCGATTGTGCTAAGTGTAGGCCTGTGGATATTCCTCCTGGTCTAACCCCTTTTGGAAATTCATGGAAGCAAAGTGATTGATTACTTTGACAGTATGTGCACAATTACTAAGTGTCACTTAACAGTGAGTTTTAGAGTTAATACACATCTATTATCTTTGAAAAGAGTACATTGTTTCATAATTTATTAAAATTATTGGGATGCTAATTTATAATAATAATTACACTAGAAATTCTACTAGCATCAGATGCTGCTATGTTTCAATGCTTCAGAGCCAGAAGTCGATAATGTATAACTATGGCAGGTAAAAACTCTTTGGTAGCGTTAAGAATTGGTCCAGGGGCCGGAAAGCTGTTCGGTTTGTTTTGTGCTTTGGCTTTCCTATTGTCTTCTGTCAATGGGGTTAATGGAAGAAGTGATCTTGGGCAGTGTTAATTCTCATCAGATGCCTTCCAACTAGATGCCCTATTGTATAAAATATAAGTTTTTAATCATCTTCTGCACTGACAGAAGCAAGTGTCTGTTTTTGCTGAAATGCATGAAATTGAACATCTCTGACAGGAAAATAGCACCTTAAAATAAACCAGTTTTCTATGCAAACACTGTCTTGTTTTTCTGCTAGTGGAATTTGTATTGTAAAATCTTGATAACTTGGAATGTTTAAAGAGTGACACCTACGTATTGCTGCCATTTAGTAAAAAAAAAAAATATTAAATATTAATTTTGCGCTAGCTAGTATCATACTTTTTTGGGGAGCTGATCAATTTTTGGACCAGTGATTCTAGTTAATAATTTAGTCTGCTGGTGAATGCTAATTCTTCCTAATATTTACCTTCTTAAGTATGTTAGTGCAACACTGAATTTGCTTTTATGAGCAATAAGAAAACTTAGGAGTTTCAGATGAAAGAGGACAGTAGTTTTCTGTAGCCAATAGTATATAGGTTTGAATTTGCCTGATATGCTGTAAGCAGAGTGCTAATCCTGACAGTTGGCAGTCTAATAGCTCTGAAGAAGTGTTTTATATTCTGTGGCTGGGTCTTGCTCAAATTACTGAAGTGTTTAAAAAAAATCATGATGATCGGCCTACATTCTGGAATTTATAAGCAAGAAAATGTATTTGTGTAAATACAAGAAAAGAGTCTGAAAGGCAACAATAGGATTTCTTTTTTAATCAATTGCTGATGATTCATAAAATATAATGCAACACTGAAAAAGGGTCAAAAATATGGTTTTGGTCGGCTACGCTTGTTAAATAATGACATAAATGTGCTTGACTTGTCTGAGTAATATACTCTTCAACAAAATAACTAATTTTACCTGTCATAATGTTGAACACTTTATAATCCAGTGTCATGGATACTACAGTACTTTCAGCAGAAGCCTAACCTAATACTTACTCTGTACCAGATGACTTATCAACTCTGAGATCATTACAATGTCCTCTTTGCTGCATGCCTGAAGCTCAAGGGGCAAATCAGGGCAACATTTTAATTTTCCTATTTCTCTTGAAGTAGTTAAGGATATTTTTCGATTCGTTGCTTTTTTAAATATCAAAATCTTTCTCTCTTTTACTCCTTTTTTCCCCCCTTTTTTCTTTCTTTTCTTTTTCTGTGCTATTTTTACCCATAGCTCTGGAAAAAGATAAGCCATTGAGTTTTCCTCTGACTGCTAACCTTGCAGCTTTTGGAACACTTGTCTCCAGTAACAGGCTCAAAGCTTTTGCCTTGTGAGTGAGAGACCCCATCTCCTGACCTTACAAGCTCCGCTCGTTGAGGCTGATGGTTTCATTCAACTCTACAGAGAAATGTAGCAAACAGCAGGGTTGGCTGTGTGGATGGAGGTGTGCTTCTTCAGGAGCATTTGACTGGGGAGTCTTGAAGATTAGCATAAAAGATACTGACTTTGACTTTCTTTTTGAGAGGAATCAGCACACCAATGAGAATTTGGGGCTGGTTTTGGAGTTTTTATTTGTTTGGTTGCTTTGTTTTATTTTTAATTTGTTTTAATTTTTTTTACGAGCTGCTCATGTTACCTTTATGGCAGGATGCTGTGGTTTTCTGACCAATGGTACATGGTCTGGTAAAACACAGGAGAGCGATAGTATTGCTGACTGCACGCTCAACTCCGTACCTCATCCGGGTTTGTTTGTTTGTTGCACAACATAGAGGTAATTTACATTTGGATGGCAGTGCATGCTAGCGACACCTCCCGTTTGGCACTGCTGAATAAGGTGAGTTGATGGTTGTCCAATGGGGAGTGTTTCTTTAAGGCTTTTTTTTATAATCTTGTGGTATTCTGTAGCATAAACATGAATAATAACAATTTTATCAGAGCAGCTATTTCAAAGCCGAACAAAAAGAGCAGGATGAAAACCTGTTGAAATGCCTGTTCTTTATGAAAGTTAGTAAATAGGAGCTGCTTTTATGCCATGACCACTGTGCAAAGCTGAGGTCAAAAGCCGTTCCTGCAAAAACGGGAATATGACAAATGCTCTTACCTGCTGTGTGTCTCTAAGGTTTTCAGACTCCTCTGTGTATGAAGTGAACGAGGAGCGCTGCCCGGGGATCCCTGCTCTGAGGCACCGCAGCAGGGACAGCAGGTTTGTGGCAAGCTTCCCTTTTGCAACACGAGCTGGCCAAAAATGAGTGGCTCTTCAGAGCTGCTTATTACTAGTACAAAACCCACTATATTTGCTCTGCAACAGCTGACTTCATATTTAAAGCGCTCATAAATAAAGATGCGCGTCCTGGTGTTCAGACCACTGGTTTCCCAGAGAGGTGTCCCGGCTCCCCAGTGGCTGGAAGGACGCTCTTGGTTTAGTCTTCTAAAGGCTTGTATCAACTGTTTCCCATCACTTTCTATCTCCTTTTAGTTGTAACTTGTCTTTGCTGAGAATTCATGAAGAGCAGAGCACAATTTTTAACTAGAGAACATTTAAAAAGACTGGAACAGAATGAAAGTGAGAACATAATCTGGAATAACTTTGTCTCTTAGCATCCTGCTTTTTCTTAATATGTTTAATTCTGTCTTTCCCTTTGCAGTAGCCTGTGGTAGTTACCTCTGTTCTATAAAAAAAACCCAACAACTACGTCATCTGTTTTGAAAGTGAGTGGAAATCCCTTTTCTTTAAGGAGAGTGAAGCCAGGTTGATAATGGTTTTGTCCCAGCAGCACATGCAGGCAGATGCACCCACATTCAGCCTGCAGAGGGAGGGCAAGGTAAGGTCTGATAGCGAGCACGTCACGGGGGAGGACACAGAAAACAGCACAGTTCCTAATCTTAAACAGGAACTTCTTGAAGTGAGAATTGTTGATCTTGATTCAACTCACTGTCCCATCATAAAACCAGCCTCTTTCTTTCTGCATGATTAGAGTTGATTTGGTTCATGGAGGAGTGCAGTTTGTGTTGAAGCCGATGCGTATCAAGCCAGTGCTAGGTAAGGAAGGGCAATGTAAAGCAAGGACCAGGAAGGCATGGGAGAGGGAGGAGCACTGTGTCGGCTGACCTTGTTTTATTGAACCGCAGCCTGGAAAAAAACACTCTCTCAGCATCTCTGAAAAGAAATTGTACCCAAGCCTTTTAAAATAGCCTTTCTGACAAGTCTTCATTATTTGCAACAGGCTCAGTTAAAATTCAAGGGGCTTTTACTAAAACACTAACAGAATTGGCTCATAGCCTTTCTCAAAAACTGGGGCAACTGAATCAAATCATCTGGGCACTATATACATAGTATATACATAATCTATCTCTGCTTAGAGGTAGAGAACCAAATAATAATTTTCGGGGGTGGGGAGAGAGAGAGGACAAGGAAAGATGTTTGGGGAGAGGAGAGCAAAAAAAGCTTGTTGCATCACTTTCACTGCTTAGCACTTTCACCATTCTTCCAGTTGGGCTCCAACAGAAGTTTCTAAGACTCTGCCACTTAACACAGTTTAGACTTACAGGTAGAGAACTTCAAAAGATTTGTGAATGATCCTGAAGCACGTGTTCTGTCCATTGGGTTTTTTTACAAGTTGTACTGTATTAACTTTTGCATTTCAAGAGGGGAAAAAGGTCTAGAGGGATTGATGTAGAATCTGTGGTGTGGGGGACTCCTTATATAGTTTTCTGCCATCTTCAAAAGCTTTTGCTGGTCTTTATCCAGAACTTGTATTACCAGGTCTGCAAACTGAAGCATTGTGCTAAGGCATCTGCTGACCTGCAGTACAGCTTGGTTATCCAAATACTCCAGGTACTGTGAAATTGGATAATGTCTCTTGGTAGATCTTATCAAAGTCATTCATAGAATGTCATTCATGGAATCATTTAGGTTGGGAAAGACCTTGAAGATCGTCAAGTACAACCATTGACCTAACACTGCTAAATCTGCCACTAACCCATGTCCCTCAGCACCACGTCTACATGTCTTTTAAACACCTCCAGGGATGGTGACTCCACCAGTTCCCTGGGCAGCCTGTTTCAATGTTGGACAACCCTTTGGGTGAAGAAATTTTTCCTAATCTCCTAACTTCCCCTGGTACAACTTGAGGCCGTTTCCTCTTGTCCTATCGCCTGTTCCTTGGGAGCAGAGCCTGACCCCCCCTGGCTACGCCCTCCTTTCAGGGAGCTGTAGAGAGCGAGAAGGTCTCCCCTCAGCCTCCTTTTCTCCGGGCTGAACACCCCCAGGACCCTCACCTGCTCCTCATCAGACTGTGCTCCAGACCCCTCACAGCTCCGTTGCCCTTCTCTGGACACGCTCCAGCCCCTCAGTGTCTGTCTTGTCGTGAGGGGCCCAAACTGAACACAGCACTCGAGGTGGGGCCTCACCAGTGCCGGGTACAGGGGGACAATCACTGCCCCGGTCCTGTTGGCCACACTGTTCCTGACACAGGCCAGGATGCTATTGGCCTTCTTGGCCACCTGGGCACACTGCTGGCTCATATTCAGCCTTATTATGTCCTGTTCAGCTTCCCTTCTTTCCCAGCAAGGCTTTTGAAGCACCTCAGATTTTCAGTCTCAGTCCCTCTGAAAACATCAAGGAGGGACTGCTTTTTTTCCCTTGGTCTTCAGGTCAGCACACTCGTACACAGATACAGGCTTCGGGAGCCTTTATGGTGTCATACTTGGCATAAAAAGGTAGGGAAACGTATGAGAGGCACGTAGGGAATTTTTATTCTAGGGGCTTTACCTGTGGTACAGCATGCAGTTGTGATGCAGATTGTGATCTGGTAATCAACTTGGGTAAAAATACAAAGTTTTAATAAATGAGTGAGGATTGCCTATAATGTTACAACCTCATTTTCCAACCAAGGTATTGCTGATTTCAATTTGTTTTGGAAATGCTGTGTTGTAAGCTGGAGCTTGTAAACTGTAGTTTGGGTTACTGAGGAATAGCTTGTATACCTGCACAAGGAAACAGAGTGAAAAATTTCTGTCCCTGTCAGTCAGAACCCTCAAACACCACTCTTCTAAAGAAAATAATGTGTAATACTACACAGTATAATGGTTCTTCCTATTCTGAAATCCTTTCCTTGCAATGAAGGAAAAGCAAATGTGTAATCGATGCCATATCTGGGCTTTTTCTAGTTTCAAGTGCAATTTCCTTGTATAGTGTTCTCTGCTTTTCAAACTAAAATCTTATGAACTGATTTATTTCCTGTAGGTCTGTTTGTACCGCTGCCAGCCAGCATGCACTGAAAGTTGCAAAATGCCAGTATGTACTCTGTATTTTTTCACAGACTCATAGAATGGTCTGGGTTGGAAGGGACCTTGAAGATCATTGAGTCCAACCATCAACCTAACACTGCCAAACCCACCACTAACCCGTGTCCCTCAGCACCACATCTACCCATCTTTTAAACACCTCCAGGGATGGCGACTCCACCACTTAAAAATGGAGAGGTGATTTGTGCAGTGCTTTAACTTGAACATGGTTCTGCTAATTTGTGCGTGTTGCTATTATTAATCATCATGCTCTGCATATAGGATGATAATCCTGTGTAGGAGCACTGCTTTTTAAATTGCCACCTATATAATATGACTTTTCCTTTATTTAGTAATTTGTTTGCTCATAGAGGTGTTATAAAAGCAGAGCCATGGTAAGGGTGATGCAAGTCTTACTGGTGATACTGGCTATTGTGGCCCAGGACTGCCTTCAGGTAAATAGTGATGACTCATAGTAGGTGCCCGTGGCATCACACCAACTCGCCTGGATTATTGTCGAGAGAAATATTTATTTAGTCCTGGTAGGTGTTTGTTTCTGTCTTTCTAAGTGTATGAAGCAGTCCAGCAGTTACTTCAGATGTTGTTGAGGTGGGTAGGCACTGGCTCAACAAAATTGCAGTAATCCATCTTCTGTTAAAGAAAATAAAATATACTGCTAGTAGTGAGTGGGAGGGAGTGTGTTGGAGAAGGCTGGTTCCAAAATGTGGCTTGTGAAATAAGCAACATTTTGGTGCTCTTTGAAAAGAGAAATGCTTTTGAGTGTGCCAAAAAAACCCAAATCCTTTTTGTGATATCTTCTTGAGTAATTTCAACTTTTGGTGAGAATTCTATTGCTAATAGTGAAACCGGTCAGGGTATTGTCAGATGTGCTTTGATACTGTATGAGAAAGCTTGTGCAATCATTGAAGTTATTAGTGTGGGGAAAGAGAGGATGATAATAGGATAAATTAATGGAGGGACTGATACTGGTGTAGGAAAAAATAGTGAATATTTTGCTATTGACTTGTGTGTTTAGGACTTCTCACTTCTATTAACAGAACAGGTAAAATTTCACAGGTTTCCTAGCTAGACATGATTTCTTTATCCTGGATGCTAATTCATTTTAGTGAGGCTTTTTTGTTTCCTTTTCTCCCCAAAACCACTTAAGTTCATTGGCAACATCCCTGTCCTCTGAGAAATAAAATTTTCAACTGATTTGTGAAACTATAATCATTCTAATTGCACAGTGATGATATTAATTGTAGATTTTTCCTCATCTTTCAGTGCAAAAGTTGTATAGGTTGTGAGAAATGGACACGGCTGATCAGTGTGTTTTTGTGGATATGGACTTTTTCCTTCTCTTCTCTTTCAGTTGTAAAAATACAGTTGCAAAACCAAAGCCAGTTTTATGTTTGTAACCTTTTTTGTTCCAAAGTTGGGAAGAAATGGTTACTTACCTGTATTGATGAAGGTGTGACTTCAAATGCAGAAAAAAATGTCGAATGTAGTCACTGTGCAGGTCACAGATTTTGAATTTAAAGTTGAATATAATGGCAGTTTTTCTTAGTCAAGGGATGCTGGTACGATGAATGTTGATGAGGTCCCATCAAAATTGCTGGTTCTACTAGATTTCCTTCCTTTAGCACAGAGATACAGAGCTGTTGGCTCCTCTGAAGTAGAGGAGATACAACAATAGGAAACACTTACTGAAGCAAAAACCACAGGCAGAAGTAGCAGGGGAAAAAAACCCCAGATGTCTGTGTCCTTCAAAGTGTTGCTCTGCGTATTTTGTTTTATGAATATTTGCACTGGTGATGGGAGGGCAACAGAAGGAGTAGCCCAGGAAAGCGCTTAACTGGCAATGATGAAATTGAACTTTTTGGACTGAGTGCTTTCTTGAAAAAAAGACTTGGAAGTGTAAGAACTTATCTGCTGGTGTATTGATTATTTTGGCAGTTGGGGAAAAAAGATTTTAGTTTGTGCTATACAATTTTTTTATTTCAAAATATGGTCCTAATCAACAACGAAATCTTCTCTGACCATGTCGATGTCAGATCTTTCATACCAGAAAACTGTTTAAGTCTGTCTGAAGACTCTAATATTAAACATATCTGAAATGTTTATTCACCACTTGCCACAGTGCAGAGAACTACCTATATTTGGACCAGGTCCCCTGCCACAGTCTGCTTCTAAGAAAAGTGTGTTTTCTGAACAGTGCTCTTGCATTAATGGTCCAATAATGTACCAAATATTGGCACAGAGTGGCATAAATTGTCCCTTTGTGAAGGCAGGTACAGTTTGTGAATCTGTAATATAGAAAATATACCTAATGTTTTTCCGTTTTAAGATTTGAAAATCTTGAAGTGCCCTCTTTGGGAGGGTAACAACCAGAGGCCCAGACCCCTGTGCCTACTGGGAGAGTTTTTGGGGAGGGCAATGCTAGCTGTGTTAGGGGAAGATTGAGTTAGGGTCTGTGTAAGCAAACTCAGACTGCTGGACTTGCATCCACTGTTGCTGTTATTGTGAGGGAGCTATTCCCCATCTTGTTTGAAAGCTTGTGGTGATTGAGAGGTCTCCAGTGACTGGAGGAAGGTAAATAATGTGGCCCCTTTCATGAGGGAAAAGAAGGATATCTAGGGAACTGTAGACAGGACAGTGTCCTCTCAATTCTTGGGAAGATTATGGAATAAATCTTCCTGGAAGCCATTGCCAGGCACAGGGAGGTAAACAAGGTGGCTAAGAACAGTCAGTGTGGCTTCACCAAGAACAAATCATGTCTGAGTAACCTGATTACATTCTGAAATAAGGCAGCTGGCTCTGCGGACAAGGGGACAACAGCTAAACAGTGATGTTTACCTTGCCTTAATGAAGTATTTTGACATGGTTTCTTGCAGCATTATAGACTGGTGGCCACAACGTGGGTGGCAAAGCAGCTGCACTCTATGTCTCAAAGAGCAGAGGTGAACAGCTTGAAGCCTAATTAGTGGCTGCTTACAAGTGATGCACTTTAGAGGCTGACACTGGTACAAATATTAATTAACACTTTCATCATTGACCTGGATGATGGGATGGAAGGTGCCCTTGTGTTTGTGAGTGGCAGTGAAATGGGTGGGGGCAGGAGGCAGTCGATATGCTGGGCTATATGCGGGGCTAGCATTCAAAGTGGACCAGAAGGTACCGGGTGAAGTTCGTTAAGAACAGACATGAAGTCCTGCAGTTGGGCTGGCATACCCACATGCAACAACATAAGCTGGTGAGTGACTGGCTGTGAAACAGCTCTTTAGTAGAGGACCGGAGGGTGATGTCATCTACCTGGACTTGTGAAAAGCATTTGACACCGTTCCGAATGACATCCTGGTCTCTAAATTGGAGAGACATGGACTTGACCAGTGGACCACTCAGTGGATAAGGAATTGGCTGGATGGTTGCATTCAAAGAGTTGTGGTCAACTGCTCCATGTCCAAGTGGTGAGCAGTGACAAGTGGTGTTCCATAGGGGTCGGTACTGGGACTGGTACTATTTAACATCTTTGTTGGTGACATGGATGTTGGAATGGAGTGCACCCTCAGCAAGCTTGCCAACGACACCAAGCTGTGTGGAATGGTGAACACTCTGGAGGGAAGCAATGCCATGCAGAGGGACCTGGACAGGCTGGAGAGGTGGGCCTGTGCAAACCTCATGAAGTTCTACAGTGCCGAGGGCAAGGTCCTGCACACGGGTCAGGGCAATCCCATGCACAAATACAGTCTGGGCAGAGAATGGACTGAGAGGAGCCGTAAGGAGAAGGACTTGAGGGTGTTTGTTGATGGGAAGCTCAACATGAGCCGGCAATGTGCACTCGCAGCCCAGAAGGCCAACCGTATCCTGGGCTGCATCACAAGAAGTGTGGCCAGCAGGGCGAGGGAGGGGATTGTGCCCCTCTAATCTACTCTGGTGAGACCCCACCTGGAATATTGCATCCAGCTCTGGAACCCCCAACATAAGGACACGGACCTGTTGGGGTGGGTCCAGAGGAGGCCACAAAGATGATCAGAGGACTGGAGCACCTCTGCTGGGAGGAGAGGCTGAGAGAGTTGGGGTTGTTCAGCCTGGAGAAGAGAAGGCTCTGGGGAGATCTTAGAGCAGCCTTCCAGTATCTGAAGGGCACCTATAAATAAGCTGGAGAGGGACATTTTTACAAGGGCATGTAGTCACAGGACGAGGGGGAATGGCTTCAAACTGGAAGAAGGTAGATTTAGATGAGAAATCAGGAAGAAATTCATTCCTGTGAGGGTGGTGAGCCCCTGGCCCAGGGTGCTTCGAGAAGCTGTGGCTGCCCCATCCCTGGAGGTGTTCCAGGCCGGGTTGGATGGGACTTGGAGCAACCTTGGCTGGTGGGAGGTGGCCCTGCCCATGGCAGGGGGTTGGAACGAGATGGTCTTTAACAAAACCATTGTGTGATTCTATGAATGAGAATTTAAATATGAGTCAGCACTGTGTGATGAAAGTTATCTGCATACTTTGTGGCCACAGTACGTGTGGTCAGCAGAGCAAGGGAAGTGATTTTTTTCCCCCTCATTCAGCACTTGAGATTGCATCAGGTGAGTACTGCATGGAGATATGTCCATCCTTCCCCCCCTACCTGTAAGGAGATAGCCATCTGCTGAATATGTTCCAGTTTGGCAATCAGAATGGTTAAGGGGGTGGAGCACAGTGGAGATTTTACACCCTTGAAACCATGGAGTTCTCATTTTATAAAGGGATGAATATATACAATTATTTAATACAAAATGGGTTGTTAAAAATTTTGTGCTTTTAACACCTGGGATTGTGTGGGCTGAAAAATTCTGATGTGAAAACAAAATCTGATACCTTTGCTAGGATACATGTTTGGAAAGAACAATACTCTTTCCAAACTGTTAAGGTTAAGAAAAATAAAGTAATATCTACCCTTAGTATTTCAATTTGCTGTATGAAAAAAGATTAAAAATAAACAGATTAAAGGAGTTTTATGATTGGTTTATTCAGTATTCTCCTTTTGCACTTATTCTAGTCTGCTTTGGTTTCCATAGCTACTAGTTTAATCATGATGCACAGAGCTATTTCTAATTACAGTATATGCCAGCATAAAATTAATTCTTTGAGTATCTTAAGTAACAAACAGCTTGCAGCTTGTTCTTTGGCATTTTATTACCACAAATTCTGAAGTAGCATATTAGCGCATCATATTTAATCTGTTCAATTTTATTAAAAAGAAAATAAGTCTTTAAATATATACCTGCTTAGATCTGCGTCAAGGGAGACACATCAAAGGAGGAATGTATTGTACCCAAGGTTGATGCATTCATTTCAAATTATATAGCACTTGTAAGTGATCAGTGGCTATTATAGAAAAGATTTGTCATACTGAACATCCAATAGAAGCCAGTTTTGTTCTCTAGTTTTTATGAATGTGAAGTCTCTGTGATGTCTTCAAAATATCCGTAGGCAAATATGTTTTTCCTTCCTCAATAAAGGGAGTGAATTAGATATGTCTTCTATCCTGAAGAACTTGCAATATGCAGGGCGCAGGTTCTACAGCTGAGTGCGGGTGACGCAGACGTATAGTTCAGTGACAAGTTATTCAAGTGCAGTGATTGCGGGACAGGTCACAGATGACAAAAGGCTGGGTTTTCCAAGAAGTGCTAAACACGAACAGTAGAGAAGTCGGTGGCAGCTGATGACCAGTGCTGTCAAAAACCATGCCAAGACTTGTTGATATTTGTTTTCTAAATGACACAGACATTTGTCTTATTATTTTACCTTATTAGTCTACAATCTTCTCTTATTTCAAATAATATTTATATTTTATTTCCTTATTCAACTGTCTTCCAACTCCGAAGCCCAAATATGTTCCTGGAGCGTAAAGAAGAATGAATAGAATCGGAACTCTTTGCATTGTGATTGTTGTCTGGCAGTAATAGCATGCTTAGTTAAAATGTCTTCTCCATCTTTTTGACTGTTAATAACCTGTGTTGTCAGGAATCCAAAATAGTCTTTCCTTAAATGTTTAGGGTAAAGGTAGAGAGATTTGTAGATTTGTTGTGTTTTGAACTGGAGTTAAAATTCTGTATTTCAAAAAAACCTTAAATTTTGAATTATACGTAAGCAAATATATTTTATAACTGTTTCTATACACATCATCCATTGATCAAATCTGGAGTGAAGTGTGAAATGCAGACTTCCTGTTTGCTATGTGGGGAGTGTTCTGGCAGTTTACTACTTCTTATATTGTTTCATTGACGTGCCTAATCGGTGAAGTACTATGCACTAGGAAATACGGTGCATACAAAGAGCTAATTTAAATAATACTAAAATTATGTGATACAATTGTCATTCAGACTGGTGTAAAGGTGGTTTATTGAATGTACTGAATTGATGCACTTTTTTACTTTTGTTTCTGATTTGAGACTAATGTAAGTATTTCTTCTCAGTTTCTTCTAAGTGGCGGAGGAGAATAGATGTCTCTTGGGGTGAAATTCTGTTTCCTATGTGAAAAACTGACATCAATGGAACTTGTTTAAAATTTGAACTGCTACACAATGAATGCTTTTTATACTAATCTTCCCTTTGACTTCAGTAAAACTCTTTCTGTGAGCAAAGGATATGAATTGGGATCTGAATATTTTTCTGAGCAAGATCTAGAATTTTAAAATTTTAAAAACAATACACTGGCTTTGCTTGATTTACAGGCATTAGCTATGTTTAATGAGTATGGAAAGCTTATGCTCATTTGAGTAGCTTTTAAATCATATTTCATTCTAACAGTGTTTGGACTGTGGAACAGACAGTGTCTCTCCCATCTCCTTCCATAAACATCCTTGCTATATTGTATAGTGAACTCTCTTTTTATATAACGTATATTATATGCTTGCAGTTCTTAAAAACTTTGCCAACCTTTATTGAACTTCCCTAGAACGTGTACGAGCAGAAGGTTGTAATTCAATCAGTTCTGGATTAATTTTCACATGTACGTCAAAAGATACTACGCTCATTGTAAGATAATCATTATTCTTTCATTTGTCACTTGGAAAATCATTTGCAGACTGGGATTTTTCATGAGGTTTTTTGTGTTAGATCTGTTTTGCTTCATCCTTAGCCTTCATCTCCAAGCTTTCTAAGATTTCTTATGTAGAAATCTACCTGCATGAGATGACTGGTCTACTAGACTTTAAAGGTAATTTTTTTATGTTTTGAAATATATGCTTTTTTCAGGGACCTTAAGTTTCTGGTCCTGCATTAAAAAAAAATTAGAATATACTTTTAAGTGAAAAATGTCAAACTATTTCACTTTGTCTCTAAAATATTCTTTAATATTTCACCCTCTTAATGTGGTTAAAAATGTCATTCTGTGAGCACTGTGTAAAAAAAAAAAAAAAAATCTGTTTCACCAGTACTGGTAGAGCTACTGATGTAAATTGACGTGGCAGTAAAAGAACCGAAGTTAAAAGAAATGAAAACAAAAATAAATAAAAAAAACCAATCTCCCCAAACTAAAAAGTAAGTTAATTAAGTTTGATGCAGAATGCTTGGAATGTTTCTTTGTGCTTTCTCAGCTGCTGGGCAGTCCCATCATGGTACTGTCAAAAAATGCTGTAATAAATTAGAGAGAGTAATCAATAGAAGCTGGCATATAGCACAGTACACTCAAACAAAATCCAGTTTAGAAGCTCTCACAATTCTTTGTATTCTCATATATTCCCATGAACACTGTTCTAAAAGTTCAAGTAAACAGACAAATATTGGTTTCAAAAACTATGGGGCTGTAGTAGTAACACACCAATGCACGCAGCATGGGCAACACCAGAGGAAGCCGGGAAGCCACCATGCTGCTAGAAAGCTACGGCCTGGTTGCCATTACTGGGACTTGATGGGATGAATCCCATGACTGGAGTGCGGCTATTGATGGCTACAGGCTCTTCAGAAGGGACAGGCGAGGAAGGAGGGGTGGAGGCGTTGCCCTCTACATCAAGAAATGGATAGAGTGGGAAGAGCTGTCTGAAGAATAGCCACGAGCAGGTTGAAAGCTTATGGGTAAGAATTAAGGACCAAGGCAACAAAGGGAACCTTGTGGTTGGTGTCTACTACAGGCCGCCCAATCAAGGGAAGCATATTGACAAAGTATTCTTACTGCTACAGGAGGGCATTGCGCCTGCAGGCTCTCATCCTGCTGGGGGACTTCAACCACCCCGACATCTGCTGGAAAATAGCACGGTGAAATGTAGGCAATCCAGGACACTCCTGGAGTGCATTGAAGATAGCTTCTTAAGCCAGGTAATGGACAGCCCTGCCAGAGGGGAAGCAGTAGTGAACCAGTTGCTCACCAATGCGAGTGAGCTAATTGGTGATGTCAAGATTGAAGGCAGCCTGGGTTGCAAAGATCGTGCACTGGTGGAGTTCACAGTCCTGAGGGATATAGACCAGGTGAAGAGTAAAGTCAGGATCCTGAGTTTTAGGAAAGCAAACTTCGAGCTCTTCAAGGAGTTAGTCGGTGGGACTCCCTGGGAAGCTGCCCTCGGGGCCAAGGGGGCAGAACAGAGCTGGCAGATCTTCAAGGATGCTTTCCATAGAGTGCAAGAGCTCTCGATCCCCAGGTGTAAGAAATCGGGAAAGGAGGACAAGAATCTGGTGTGGCTAAGTCGTGACCCGCTGGTCAAACTAACAGGCAAGAAGGAAACGTGCAGGCAGTGGAAGCAGGGACAGGTATCCTGGGAAGAGTATAGGGATGCTGCCCAGTTGTGTAGGGATGTGGTCAGGAAGGCTAAGGTGCAGCTGGAGATGAACTTAGCAAAGGACACGAAGAATAATAAGAAGGGCTTCTACAGGTATGCCAGCCAGAAAAGGAAGGTCAAAGACAGTGTACCCCCTGATGAGCAAGACTGGCAAACTGGTAACAATGGATGAGGAGAAGGCTGAGGTACTGAACAACTTTTTTGTCTCAGTCTTCGCTAGCAATATCCCCACACCTCTTGAGTGGATGGACTGCAAGGCAGGGACTAGAGAAGCAAAGTCGCTTCCACTGTAAGAGAAGATCAGGTTTGTGTCCACCTGAGGAGCCTGAACATACAGAAGTCTGAGGCCTGATGAGATGCATCCCAGAGTCCTGAGGGAATTGGCTGATCTAGTCGCCAAGCCACTCTCCATGGCATTTTAAAAGTCGTGGCAGTTGGGTGAAGTCCCCGGTGACTGGAAAAGGGGAAACATTGCACCCGTTTTCAAAAAGGGTAGAAAAGAGGACCCTGGGAACCACCGACCTGTCAGCCTCACCTCTGTGCCTGGGAAGATCATGGAACAGATCCTCCTGGAAGCTATGCTGAGGCACATAGAGGACAGAGAGGTGATTCGGGACAACCAGCATGGCTTCACCAAAGGCAAGTCCTGCCTGACCAACCTAGTGGCCTTCTGTGATGGAGTGACTACATCAGCGGCCAAGGGAAGAGCTACGGATGTCATCTATCTGGAATTCTGTAACACCATTGGGAGAGGTATAGATTTGATGACTGGACTATTCAGTGGATAAGGAATTGGTTGGATGGTTGCACCCAGAGGATAGTGGTCCATGGCTCGATGTCTAGATGGAGGCTGGTGACAAGTGGTGTCCATCAGGGGTCCTTATTGGGACCAGCACTGTTCACTGTCTTTATCAGTGATGTAGACAGTGGGATGGAGTGCACCCTCAGCAAGTTTGCTGACAACACCATGCTGAGTGGTACATTTTACAGACCTGAGGGGTGGGATGCCATCCAGAGGGACCTGGAGAGGCTCGAGAAGTGGGCCCATGTGAACCTCATGAGGCCAAGTGCATGGTCCTGCATCTGGGTTGGGGCAACCCCTGGTATCAACACAGGCTGGGGGATGAAGGCATGGAAAACAGCCCTGCTGAGAAGGACTTGTGGGTACTGGTGGATGAAAAGCGGGACATGAGGTGGCAATGTGTGCTTGCAGCCCAGAAAGCCACCCACGTCCTGGGCTGCATCCCCAGCAGCGTGGCCAGCAGGGCGAGGGAGGGGGTTCTGCCCCTCTGCTCCGCTCTGGGGAGACCCCACCTGCAGTACTGCATCCAACTCTGGAGCCCTCAGCACAGGAAAGACATGGACCTGTTGGAGTGTGTCTGGAGGAGGGCCAGAAAAGCAAGCAGAAGGCTGGAGGACAGGCTGAGAGAGTTGGGGTTGTTCAGCCTGGAGAAGAGAAGGCTCCGGGGAGACCTTAGAGCCCCTTCCAGTATCTAAACGGAGCTTATAAAAAAAGATGGGGACAAAATTTTTAGCAGGGCCTGTTGTGATAGGACAAGGGGTAATGGCTTTAAAGTAAAAGAGGGAAGTTTTAGGCTAGATATAAGGAAGACATTCCTTACTGTGAGGGTGGTGAGCCCCTGGCGCAGGCTGCCCCGAGAAGCTGTGGCTGCCCCATCCCTGGAGGTGTCCAAGGCCGGGTTGGACGGGGCTTGGAGCACCCTGGGCTGGGGGGAGGTGTCCCTGCCCAGAGCAGGGGGTAGAACGAGATGGCCTTTAAAGGTCCCTTCCAACCCAAACTGTTCTATGAGAAACACTTGCTTCTCTCGTTAGAATTATCTTCAAAATTCTCTGTGGAATTTCCAAGTGACTTGTGGATTCTTGCTTCAAAACGTTTGACGTTTTCAAGTAGATTGGCATCTTATTTGAACAAAGTGGTTGGTCACCATTTATTCTTTGCAGATGGAAGTGATAGCTCTGTGTTATGGTTTATAGTCAACTTAGACCTTGTTCTGTCCTGATTCTTCAAGCTTAATGGTATGGCATAGAGGACTGCTTACATCCATTTTTTTTTTTAATATATTGACAATTTACTCTTTTATTTCGCTTTCTAAATGATCTTGTAGCTATACTAGTATGCTCGAATAACCAAATAATTGCTAGATACTTCTCTGGTGAACTGAGGAGGGAGAAAAAATATAGAAGAGACACAAGAACTGATGAATCTTGTGAGAATGTATTTTGATTTTTCCTCATATTTAGGGATAGAGGAACTGTGAATGGAGCCTACAGACTTAAAGAAGTTTATTTTATCCCTGAACTGGCTAGTATTATATGACTTGTTTTAAAGGTAGCAGAATCCAATGAACTTTGCTAGGTGCGATGTGGGCAGCTTCTCTCTGTTTCCAGACAGCGTGTAGCCAGGCCAATTCCTAGCGGGCACACACATATACACACACCGACACACACATTACAGGCAGAGCCAGCATTTGTGGGCACCTACATAAACACACACAGCGCTCATAAACATCAACAACACGAGCCAGACAAGCATACTGGCCAGTAGCTTGCTTACTTGTGTCAAGTCTCTTATTCCCCAACTCCTCTCCATTTTTCTGAGCTTGTTCCTTGTCGATCCATCTTGATCCCTCCTTATCTCCACCCAAAATTACCAACTTGCGTGTCATTACTTCTACCCTATGGGCCTCAGTTGTATCTAGGCAGTACCACTGGCTTTGCAAGAGTCCGCTCCTCAAAAGGTCCCCATTGCCCCCCTTTAATTATCCATGAGGTTCATCCATTCTGGCCTGACTCTCCCTTAAGTACCTGTGAAGTCCGGCTCTTCATCTTGGAGCGATTTGCAATTTTGGTCGGATTCTCACGCTGTTATTCAACACGTCCGGCAATTTCTCATGTCGTGTTCAATAGTTATGTTGTGTTCGGACAGCTAAACTGAATCCTGGAGCGCGGTCATCTGCCCGCATACCTTAACAACTCAGGCAAACACAGAACAAACATCAGATATCATCTGTCGATGAAATATTGTAATGTATTTTTCACAGACAATTCAAGGTGGTGTCCTATTTAGTAAGCGTAACTTCCAGCCTCTTTTCTCCTGAGGCAGTGGGTTGGTTTGTTTGTTTGTCTTTTAAATTCCCAACACTTCTGTACACACCTGATAGAATCCAGATTATTCAAAATCATTTTCAGGTTCACCGGTGCTATTTCTTTGCACAGGTGTTTTGTACATACAGAAAAAACCCAAGGAACAGGTGTATGAAAATTGTGGCAAAACAAGATCTTCTTGAACAGAAGATAGAATCAGTTTGACTGTGACTCTCCTTGTTATGTGACCCGCCATTGCATTGGTATGATTTTCAAAAAAACTCTAAATGCTTTGAGTTTTAAAGATTTTTTTTAAGTTTCATTTAGAATACTCATGCTCAAATTCTTGTGGTTTAGATTAGAATGATCATCAACAACAGCAATGGAAAGCAAACTCCAAGCTGTAATGCCAGAATAATTTAGGAGACTGCTTGTATTTCAAATTATATAAAAATAGTTACTAAAAACTTATCAAAACTCTTGTGAAGACTTCCTGACTATAACTATCTATAGTTGTTTTCTGGGAGGCATTTGTGAGGCTTGTAGACATGCTTATATTTCTGGAAAAGAGGTAATATACCGTTTATTACAATTAATGTAATTTCTTATGTCCCAGAATACCTGCTGTCTTACTTTCAGTGAAGTCAAAGGTAATTGTTAACACTCATGAGATTTTTGTAGTGCGTTATAAGGAGGTTTGTATCTCTGCAGGACGGAGGTGACTTCAGCGCTAGGATATGCCAGGCTAGTTATATGCAGTCACTGTCGAGAACATATAAATGTGGATTTGATTTGGAAACACCCTTTATCTGAAAGTGGCTGTACGAGTAGCATAGTTTCCATCTAAGCTGTGAGCTGTATCACAATAACACTTCACTCTCTCTCTCTCTCTCCAGTAAACTAAGGCCATTTGGTTCATCTAACCTAGCCAACTGTTCATGTTGTTTTGTCTAAAATGATGTGTGTGGGGTTGTTGTTATTGCTGATAGAGGAAATAAGCATTTGCCTCAACAATGGAAACAGGTTTTGATAACGGGATCATTCATAATATTTTAGTTCATGTCGTGTCAGAGCTTTAATGTGAAACATTGGTTAAAGAAAATCTTACTTCATTCTGAAAGGCTTAAAAATATTCTGTGTGACTCACTCAGGGTTTGCGGGTTTGGTCTCAATGTAAACTACAGTAGTGTGTTTTTTGTAATATCTGTTGGCTTTGAAATATAGCGTGTGTACTTTATAAGCAAAGAAATGTGTACCATTTAAAAAGCATAAAATGCAGATGTTTAGCATTATGCGAAGTGCTTATTTTGACTGGATGAATGTTCTGATGGGCGATGATGCAGACATTTAGATTTCATAAATGGTCGCTTTTTAGAGCGGCCAGTAATGGAACTGAAAAACCAGCAGTATTTCTCGATTTTTAACCTTGAGCAGCACAGAAGACCTAGTTTGAGAGGCAGTTATGAAAAAGGTACTTCTATGAGGAGTTTTATATATATGGTAATACAGCTACATTCAAAATTTTTGTAGGAATAATGCACTCATTCAGTTTAGCAGTGGCTATGTACAGATTAAAATTTTTTAAGCCTGGAGAAGAGAAGACTCCGGGGAGCCCTTAGAGCCCCTTCCAGTCCCTAAAGGGGCTTCAGGAGAGCTGGGGAGGGACTCTGGGTCAGGGAGGGGAGTGATAGAATGAGGGGAAACATTTTTAAATTGAAAGAAGGGAGGTGTAGGTTAGATATTAAGAAGAAATTTTTCCCTGTGAGGGCGGTGAGCCCCTGGCGCAGGCTGCCCCGAGAAGCTGTGGCTGCCCCATCCCTGGAGGTGTCCAAGGCCGGGTTGGACGGGGCTGGGAGCACCCTGGGCTGGGGGGAGGTGGCCCTGCCCAGGGCAGGGGGTTGGAACTCAATGATCTTCAAGGTCCCTTCCAACTCAAACCAATCTGTGATTGTATGATTCTAAGAGGGAATTAATTAGAAGGGGCACATAAATAGTTAAAATGCTCAGAAGTAGCAGGGAATTTTTTAGAGCATGAGGAAAAAAAAAGCCAGCATTCCTAGGCAGGTTCTTGTTGGAAGTAGAAACAGTACTTTTTAAAATGAAAAGTGTATATAGACATAAAAAAGAGCGAAAGCTCAGGTATAGTATTGTGGTGCTGTGTCTAAATCAAATGAAAACAGGTTTGAGTAGCAACTTACTACCTGCACAACCCCCCAAAACTTGGTTAAGTCAGAGATGCTGCCAGAGGGGAACTAACAGACCACTGAGATTTAAAATTTGAACTTAAAGATACAGCCGTAACACACAAAGCTAAATTGTTTTGATGATTACTCACTGCATTGTTACTCAGTATACAGGAGCTAGAGTCCACCTCATGAGGAGCAAACCTAAAGCACATGATGTTCAATAGAAGAAGTAATTAACCAGAAGGTAGTAATTGATTGCCAGAATGAAACAGAACTCATCTGAGGCTACTGAAAGAAACCTGAATTTGATTAATTGGTAACTGTGGTTTGTAATCTACAATTTAAACCAGCCTTAGTGCTAGGTAAGTAGCACATGGCAAAGGAATGTACTACTTTTTTTTTTATTATTTTTCTTTAAAAGGAGGCAAGAGGGCTCCCAGGAATCTCTTAGGGTGCTACAGACTACATTCGTTTGAATAATGAGGCTGTATTGTATAAAAGGTATATTCCTCATTTTACTTCTAAAAGTGCCTGTTAACGTACCTGTTTTTGAAAGCTGAGTATTGGGCGCATGAGATGTTTTGGTTTGGTCCACCAGGGCTATTTCAAGGGGGTTTGCGTTTTATTATGCTGGTGGAATTTGAACTGAGCTTTTCTGTTCGTAAGTGGAAAGATATTTTAAAGATTGAAAGAACCTATCAAAAGTTAGGCTAGCAAGGGATATGTCTAATTTCCTGTAAAACGTGCCCACTAACAGCTAGTGAATTCATATTGGATTATTGTTCCCAGCATGTGTATCTTTATAGTGCTTCGGGAGGTCCCTTACGGTCTGTGTAATGAGCTTAGCAGCGGTTGTGAAAGAAGATTAAAATTTGCAAGGAAGAAAACTAATTGCTAGTTTTGGTTCTTAAATATTAGAAGTAATCAAAAAGAGATTGATGCTCAAAACTGTAATTTTACAATCCATTGGATGGATGTCGGCAAAAAGGAACAGAAGATAATGCTGAGTTGACTTGGCCAAGGAGAGCACAAGAGGCGATCGTGGAGTAGAGGGTGTCAAAAGCACAGCAATTGGGGGAAAAGTCAGCGGACGGAGACCAGAATTAGCTTTGAGGGAGGTTTTGGAGCGGGGGTGGGGTGTTTTGTTGTTTTCTTAACATTGAGTGGGAGGAAAGAGGAATGTCCTATCCAGAGAATGCTACAATGTGGTGATGAGGATGCATCATTAAAGCTGTGTCTGAATTGCCTCAGGCAGAAAAGGCAAGTGAACTTGCATCTTCCATTTCACAGGTGAGTGTTCTTGGGTTGTGCTTTGGTGTAAAATAGACTTTCTTTCTTCTCCATCTGTATTTTACAACGGAATCATTATCTCCTAATTACTGAAAGAAAAGCAATTGGCACTTAGGCTCCCTCTGACACCTACTTTACTGAAGATATGCCAGGGAAGGGGTGGACTTTTATATATTTTGCTTTTCTTAGTCTTCATGTTGGTTATGCCTAGGCAACTTCCCGATTAGTATATAAGATACTTTTTATACCCTTTGAAATGTCTAGCTTTGTCCCTGGAGTCCTGTCATAGGGTCCTAACTTTCAGACTTTGGACTAGGCAGCTAAAAACTGAAAAGAAAGGGAACTTGCAGATGCCGAAGTCTTTTATTACATCTAATTCTTAGCAAAGTATTGACAAGATCTGAAAGCACATATGAATACTTAACTGCACACTGATCTCAAACCAGCAAGAAGTAGGAGCCATGGGAGTTACTTGTGTAAATAGTTTTTTCTTATTCTAGTGCTGTTCTCTGGGAATCTATTCAAGCCTCAAAGAAAGAACTATTTAATAAGAATCCTCTGGTTGCAACTGCCAATAAGCACTCGCACTCCCATGAATTAACTTACTAACTAGGCCAATTGTTTTCCTTTCCTTTTTTTTAACACTAATGTTTCCATCAGATATATTTAGGTAGTATGATATGATGTTGAATAAGTCCTAGAAAATCAATCCTCTTCTATTAGATTGAGGTGCATGAGATCTATTTGATCCTCAACCAATTGTTAGAGATTTTAATTGCCGTTGTATCCCTTACTTGGACTGACAAACGCGGGACTTGCTTCTGAGTCACTCCTGCACAGAACACACAGAGACGATCATGCTGAACGCACACCAGCCATCTGACTATGTCTGATATATGATTTATCTTGAATCATACCTTGCTTTTTTTTTTTCCTGGAACAAACAAGATCTCTTTGCAACAGCTAGGAGCGTAGCAAACCTCATTGCTTTTGGAATATTTTTGAGACAGACACTGCAGTAAGCTCTTTCAAAAAAAGAGTCGAAAAGTTAAAGCTTATCCTAACTTGTGCCAGGAGATTTAGACTGTGTTCCCAGTCCTATTTTCAGTCTTTTACTTTATGTGCAGGGACAACTTAGCCTCCTTGTTTGTTTCACACCTTTTCTTTGCTCAATGCACCCGTGCTTTTGAGTGCATAATCCAGATACTGCTTATGTATTAAGTGATCTGTGAGTCTGAGCCACAAAAGATGCAAAATCATTACACTCTTACGGTACAAAGCCTCCCTTGAGTTATGGAGGCAGACTATTTTTTCCTACCCTCTGGCAAAGGGTAGATCCCAATCTTCACTGTCGTTGTAGGCAAGTTGTGGGGTGTTCCCTGGGTGAAGAGGGATACCGTGCCCAGTGTCTGGTTCTGCTGTGCCTTTGGGAAGAACTTAGGTCCTTTAAAGGGGAGAATAGTCTGTAGCTGTTAGTATAAATATATAACAGTTAAAAAGCCTGTAACAACAGCTTTCAGATGGCTTTAAAAATCTCTTTGTAGAGATGCTTTCTATTTTTCATTTTATTTAAAGTCTAACAAAGTCTTTAGAATCCTAAGTGCTTCACTCTTCAAATAGAGGCTTTTGAAAATTAATATTCCTGTCACTAGAAGAGTACTGTAAACAGAAAGTAGTCATACTGCCAAGTGACAGCGAATGCAAGAGTTGCCTTTGGAACCGAATGGAGTTCTTTTGGTGTAGTTTATACTGTGAAATGTTTTTAAATGTTATGTCCTTTTCCACACTATATAAATGGAAATAAGAGTATGGCCAAATATACAGCTTTAAAATAAGTGGTATGTTTACTTGCAGATTTTACTTTGCATGCCCCAGAGCACAAAGATAGGTTTTTTTTTCCATAGTGAAATTCAATAAGTGTTGGAATTGTATTTATAGTAGAAAATCTATTTCAGAAACTACTTGCCTCGAAAGAATAAGCATGTTAATTTTAACTAGTCACAGTCAGCTAAGCTTATTCCAAAAGTAAAATAGAAATTTTTGTTTATTAATGTACTATCTGCTGCCTTCCAGGCAAACTGAAATAATTTTGTTCCTTCCTAATACATCTATTTTGGAATTGTCACTACCATTGCATTCTGAATCCTAAGGAAGTCTACAAAGAGATTTACTCTGACCAATTAATCCACTATTTGAAAATACTGATATTTACTTATGCTATTTTAAGGAAGGAAGATGAAATGATCTTAGCATGCGGTGATTCATACTGTAGTATTTGTATGTATGTTATAGCTTCATCTGTATTGAATTAAATGATTAATAGATTTATTTGATTGGAAATATGCAACAGTTATGATTTATGTTTTAAACATATAGCTGGACAAATTCTTTGGAGCAGGTAGGCTGATGTGGATATTAGCAAATGTTTGTTCTTATTTTTTTGTGTGTGAATCGCAAGATAATTATGCTTGGTATTTATATCTGGTCCACACTGGCAAAGCTATTTTATTTAACTGTTAAATTTGTTAAAGTATTTCCATCTCTGTATTGCCTATAGAACTGTTAGCAGCAGAATGCAGTGTACTCTGATATTTGAATTCACTTTCCAGCGGGTATCTGAAAGAAAAAGTTATTTCGACATCAGTCATATCACAGATGCTGATGTGGTGACTCTAACATAAAAATGTAAGTGATTACTCTTAAGGTTTTACCACTTTGAAATTTAACCAAAGCATGTTTCCCCATTCTTTCTTGAATAGCACATATCTGTCTTAGAGACATCTTAAATTGCATGTTGCGGTGTGTCTCCCAGTTACTTTTTTCCCCTTTTAAACATCAGAAACAGCGTGTCTAGTTTTTGTTTAAACTGTTATTCCTTACGTACCTAAAGGAGAGCAGACTTAGTTTGTCAGGTATGTGGACACCTGGAATTTTCTGTGGCCTGCCTATTGGGTGATAACACGCAAAGGTCTGCTCTATATCTTTATAAAGCTGTAGTCTGAGTTTCACTTATTTGTGAGTTCTGGTAAGTTGGTTGTACCCTGGATGGAGATCTCTTCAGGTATGGCACCTGTTTCGAATGATAAATTCAATTCTTATTTATTTAATCTTACTACAAAGTCTTTGAATTGTCACATGGATGGTCTGAGAACTGGAAGTCTTTGTCAGGAGTCCAACAGGGTGCATGGCCTGAGTGTCAAATGCCCAGATTTCAGAATTTGGTGGAATATACAGCCCTGACAGTCTGTCAGAAGCTGCAACTTTCAGGCTATGCTCTGGTCACTGTTACTGGCTGTATGTGGTAAGGACAGCTTAAAATAGGCACTAGGTTAATTGAATTGTATAAAATCTTGTTGCAAGAGTGGTCTGGAGAAGGCACTGCATGCTGATGGACGTTCAATAGTGGTGATGGTGGTAAAGGGGCGCAGGTAAAGCGTCACGGTCTGCTGGGGCTTCTCGATACAGACGTTCTCATAAGTTCTGACAATACTGTTAAACAAAACCTTCCCTCAGTTCAAGCTGGGTGTCTAATGATAATTTTGGCAAAGGGTGGCAGCCATCTCACTGAGTTTGGTTTCTTTGGCCTGATTTCTTTATTTTTTCCCTTGCATTAATAGTTTGCTGCTTTTTTTTCTTCCCCATGAGGCAGGGTACCACACTCTGTTCTATGAACACTCTTAATTTCTCGCTGTATGCTGTAATATCATAACTTCCCTAAGGCTATTGCATATCAATCTCATTAACTTCCTCATAAATCTGAGATACAAATAGCTACCAGATCAAGAGAGCAAAATTATTTTCTCCTTTAGATATCTTTTACATATAAATATTGATTAAAAATCATAAGCAAACCCCTTCTGCTAAGAAAAGCTCCTTGTTTAACATATGGCAGGCCAACTTCTTGTCTTCATTGCTTGACTGGAGTTCTAGCATCTGTATCATTGCCCTGAAGGCCTTATCCTTTCCAGGAACAGTCTTCAGACTATAGCTGCTTTATGTAGCTGGATTAAGAGGAAGCAGATGGCTGGTTGCAAAAGAGAATATAAAAATGCATAGAAATATTCTAAATGCTCTACTGCTTCTCGTCTTGTTTAACACAAGGTCATTTTGTGATTTTCTTACCCAAATCCTTGCTGAAGATGAAAATGTGCCGTGGGTTGTAAAACTCTTAATTCCTCACCCTTAATGGCCTGATGAAAGATTGAGTAATCCTCACGCAAGTTAGAACATTAACGTGAAGTCCACAGAGGCAGAAGGAAACCACGAAAGCCTAAAAAAGAAAGATCAACAACTCCTGATTAAACGACATGTTATTTTAATTCTGTCTTGACTTAGTGGATGAGTTCAAATCGGTGGATTTCAAATAAAATCTCTGCTGCACAGTTCATGTAGCGTGTGCCTGATGCAAGTTGATATTCAGCACAGAGGTTTATCGTCCCAGGAAGCTGTTTACTAGTTTGGGGTGACCCAGCTTTGTTGATCCTTAAGGGATAGAGTTCTTACTTTTAATGAGCTTGAAGATCTTTATGCTTAATTGATTAGGTAGATTTTTAAAGCAATAGTGCATGAATTGCTTGGCTTGAAAAGTTATTTCTGCCTGTGGTCCAGGGTGTTTTCCAGTATAACCATGAAGGATGCAGAACTCTGTAGTCTGATAGTGTTTTCTTTTTCCGCTTTTTCCTCTGATTGTCATTGAATCATAGAATGGTTTGGGTTGGAAGGGACCTTGAAGATCATCTCGTTCCAACCCCCCTGCCCTGGGCAGGGACACCTCCCACCAGCCCAGGTTGCTCCAAGCCCCGTCCAACCCGGCCTTGGACACCTCCAGGGATGGGGCAGCCACAGCTTCTCGGGGCAGCCTGCGCCAGGGGCTCACCGCCCGCACAGGAATGAATTTCTTCCTAATATCTCATCTAAATCTCCCCTCTTCTGGTTTAAACCCATTACCCCTCATCCTATCACTACATACCCATATAAAAGTCCCTCTCCAACTTTAATCTCCTGTTTTATCCCTGGGCCTTCTTATCTGTTTTTACTTTAAAATATTAGCCTCATGGATTATTTGCATGCTAGATTATCAATTCGAAAGGTGAGTCAGTGGAAGACTGATGAATCCAGTGCTGCACTGAATACAGTAAAAGACATCTTCTACGTGGTAATACTTATTATCAGGTAGTGTGCTTAGCATCTCATCTTCTAAGATCTGTGCATCTTCTGATATATTCAGCTGAGAATACTTTGTTGCCTGCGGCATTCCACAATATTGGTATTTTGTTTGGAAGACTGCGGTACTTGCATCAGCAGTTTGTGTTAGGCACACTTCTACTATTCCATGGGAAATGGAGGCACAATGAGAAACTTTCATTGTGGCTGAGTTCACTTGGTCTCAAGGGTCAGCTGGCTCTCAAATTTGAATTCTTTATTTGAAATTGAAGGTATTGAATGCTGATATTTTGCTCTGTGGTCAAGGGAATAAAGGGAAATGGTTGGGTCTTATCTGACTTGCTCCAGGTCAACCATGACCAGCCCTGCTGAAATCAGTGAGGTTAGAGTAGTATAAAATCATTGCTGAGTGTATGTCAGAGTAAAGTTCAGCACTGTTTAGAACTGAACATTATTAGTGTTATTTCTCTAGCCTAGCATTTTATCTTTTACTGTCACCTGGAGCATCACTGCTGTCTCTGCGAAGCCCTCTGTAGGAGCTCTATGCCTGGCTAAATACTAAGTAAATCATTTTAAGAAGTAGTTGCCAGAAGGCCGTGTTCATAACCCCTATCCCAGTGTGCTAAAACCAAAGCTATAAATAACCCGCCTCCTCTCTGTCTGCCTGCTGGAATATTTGCAGAAGCACTTTCCCTTTCTTTTTCTTAACTAGCATAATTTCTTGTATGTAGTGTGGATAATGAAGACAAGATTATTAAGTTTTGTTTGAAATAATTGTTGTTAGTTAACGTTTCAACTGTTTCAGATTTCCATAATGGTGTAAATTTGATAAAATTTCTCTTAAACGGAGACATTTTGCTGCTTCAAAATCATTTGTTTTGTTTAGAAAAAAATATTTCTAAGACAAGAACTGTCATCTGACAGCTATGTTGCCAGTAAGATCACCTCAAGAGGCACTAAAACACTCTTGAGACTTATTCAAGATAATGTTTTAATACTTTATTTGTTTTCTTGTGATCCTAGAAATTACAAAGCAGAGTTTACAAGAGAGCTCTTTGAGGGCCTGGGTTCGTAGACTAAATGCCAACCTAGGCAATGCTTTCCAAGGAGTCTCAAGGAATGGGTCAAAGGATGTCTTTTGCATTTGTGAGACTGCTGTTTGAGTTTATAGCTTCATCGATCCAATAGTGATCTAGAATATAACTATCCTGTTTAGCAGAGAAAGAGGTCACTTTCTCAGAGCTTGTGGCCAATTTCCCAGTTGTGAAATATTAATTCCACTTGAAGATCTGCTAGATGCTCTGCAAAAGGTAATTTGAAGATTTTTGAATGTTAAAAGAAGTGAGCCTGTCTTGGGCTTTAATTTTTGAAAATCTGTCAAGATATCTGCGGCCTTTAGAGAAAACTCTGAAGGTCAACCCATCCTGACCCAATTTATGTATAATAGCTGATATTGTGGGTTAGCATGTGTACCCATGCTGAAAGAACTCAGGATTAACTCAAGCAACATGTGATAGCTCCAGAGTCTCTTGTAAAGTCTAGGCTTGCTATGTGTGCCATTGCTTTTCACTTCCATAAATCCGTAGTTTCTTTACATACTATATCTAAATCCTTCCTAATACCAATGTCCTAAAGCTTTGAGGAAGTATAATGACAGAAGGGAGACTAGATACTTCAGTTTGAGAAGGTTATTCTTAAAGACAAGAAAAACACTAAATTTCTGACTTGTCAAACATCGCGTCTTCATCACAAAGTTTTCATGCTGAAAATATCTTTTAGATGTTCCATAAAAAGAAAATGGTTTTAAAGACCTTGGGAAATGTAATCCAGTCTTTTATTTTTAATATTGTGACCCAGCAGCTGCTGTTGTTTCCAAGTAAAATTGGAGAGATTGGGTTTTAAATAATGAAGTTGCCCCTAGCGAGGCAGAGCTAGAGATGCTTGTGCATATCAGTAAAACTCCTGGGATGTTAGGAGAAGACAGGGGCTGTTCCCCTGAATGAAAGGACAAGGGGATTTTCTGGCAATCCCTAAATGGAAGCTCGAGCCCAAAGATGTGTTAAATAGCAATGTGTGCTTTGGAGATGAGAATCCTTACTGGTATAGAACTCTTGCAGGCATATCTGTACATTCACAGAGTTGCTATAGGAACGTGATTTTAGATGGAGTTAAGTAGAGAATAAACTGAGAACTTGATGTACAGTACTTTCTGATGAATGAGACGTCCTTTAATGCCTCACATCTTGATGCCATCTGGACTATAGTTGATTATTATTCCACTATGCCATATAGGTTTCTTCTAAAATATACTTTTAATTATGCTTCAGCAATAAATACTGAGTACAATAAACTATCTGAGTGCTGAAGGAAGAGCTGCTCTGCAGGGGATGGGTCAGTCACAACAATAAGTAGAAGGCTAAATAACGGATCTCTCAATTTCCTTTTACGTATGTTAAAAATAGGCCTGTAAAAATCCCGAAGCATACATGCTCTTTGCATAAAACTTCAAATAACAATTCTGGGAACTGACTGTACCAAACTCTATTCGAAGCGTAATAGTCTTTTTAAT
This sequence comes from Pluvialis apricaria, assembly GCA_017639485.1. NCBI lineage: Eukaryota > Metazoa > Chordata > Aves > Charadriiformes > Charadriidae > Pluvialis > Pluvialis apricaria. Next base: position 2,413,791 of record CM030010.1, on the reverse strand, counting down.
TTAGACTTGCGGTGGAAGATGGTGCCTGACCGCAGTGTGTTTTCAAAGTTAATGAACCTTTCCTTTGGTTATATTGACTGAGAAATAAATGGCAGTGCTGACTCTAGTTCCTGGTGTTCAAATGGTGTTCCTGGTGCTCAAGTGCAAGAGCTGAACTGGTTAGTCATCAAGAGGATGATTTGGGATGACATATTCAGATGTATAAAATAGAGAAAAAATAGACAAAATAGAAGTCTACATCAGTGAAAGATGTGTGGTGAGGGTAATGGTAGATGTAATGACCTGAGAATTTAACAGGCTTTAGAAAAGCACGGTGAAAACTTAGAAGTGAAATGGACCAAAATATTTCTTTTGTTACAAAAAAGTGTTGTCTAGGCAATAACAGACCGCTCCCAAAGCCTCATATTAGTTTCTTCTAGACACCATCTTTCCCTATTCTCAGTCTTATGGATGTCCAGCTGTGACCTGAAACCCGGCAGCTTCAAGAGAGATTCTGGGCTCCCTGCTGGATCCCCACTGCCTCATTGCAGTCTCTTTTTCTTTTTTTTAATCAGAAACAAGCAAGGTTACATATCAGACAAACTGTAATCTGTGTCGTATATCCTTGGACTGACATCTAGGCCTTTGGAATTTGATTATGTGTATGTGTTGCAGATCCTTTCTGGATAAAATCTCCAGAAACTCAATCTTTCCTCTTCTTCCACACAACTCGACCTTCCACTCTATCATCGTTTTAAGCTACAATAGAGATATAAGGCTTTTCAGTTAAAGGAAGTTTACTTAAACTGTCTATAATTTCTCACTTCATGATATTATGTGGTTGCTTTTAATTTAGCTTTGATTCTTTGTTTTTTAAAAAGTCTCTTGTAACATCAGATCCCCTTCCCATTGTAAATAATGACATGATGGCGTAGAACCAAGAAATTAAACTGAATTAGTTTTCATTAGCTAGGAGCAAGGATTTTTGATATACGTGAGGGTGTATGTATTACAAGCAGGACAGATGGGAAAACTCCTTCACGAATCTATGGAAGTTCTGATTGAACAAGGTTGTTGATCCTTATTAGTTTGTGTTCTTGATTTGCTGAGTGTGCAGACCTGTGTAGCCCCACTGAAGGCACTCCAGAGTGCCAACTTGTGTGAAAGGGATGTATCAGTGGAAACTGTTGAGTTGCATTAAGGAGAGATTTGGATATAAAAGAGAAGGAAACACAAAGTTGTCATTGGAAGGTTTCTAGATAGTGTGGAAATACTTTAGTGGTGAAAGGTAAGAAAGGAGAACTGGTTCACAAGAAGAACGGCTTCTGACACAGCAGAGAGCATGTTACCTCCTTCTCCCAGCCATGCTTGCCAGGCAAGCATACTGCATATTACAAAAATCTGTGAGAAGACAGGAGTTTGGAGAAGAGCGAGCCACATATAGTAAAAATTGGTAAGCACCTCCACCCCCAATAAAAAGATTGTTTTTAGAGGTCTTTGACTTGCCGTCCTGGGAGATGGACTGCGTGACTGGAATGAAAATCTCAGACCTAATGGCAAAGCGATTCTCAAATGCTGTGGAGGTGGTAAGAGACAATAAATATCTCTTGGTGAAAGTTCACTCAAATAATGGGAGGATCCAGAGGACAGAGTTAAGGTTTATAAAGCATGTACCTAGCATAGCTGTAGGAAATATATTGTTCCTGGGTGAAAAATTAGTAATGGGAATAGCTTAATTTTTCTCTGACTAGTAGAAAGGAGGACTTTCTTGAATTGAAAAACTGAGTGAGAATTTAGATTAAAGTGAACACAAGTCAAATTCATGATTGGGGGGAAAAAAAACCCAAACCAAAAAAAAAGGATGAATGCATGTCAAGAAATGGAATTAAGCAAACTTGAGGAACTTGCAGGATGGGCATCTGTGGGAAAACAATAATGCAGAAGTTCTTGCTGCTTTCATAAGAAATTGTGAACTGCAACTATCCTGATGTGGAGAAATGACAGGAAAATAATGATAGATCAGTAAGACTGCATCAGAAACCCCAAAAGAGTATTTGAAGAGTATGAAGCTACAGGAAAAACGGGAAAAAGATAAGGCTGAAAAGGTCAAGGTGCCAAATTACAGCAATTGAGGAACAGAAAAGGCTTATAAAATAAAAAAATTCTTACAACAGTGAAGAGAAATATCTGACTGATGTGTAAAAGGTATTTAAAGCTTCAGCCTTCTCAAACAAGGTTATTTCTTGGTTCCTTATTATTAAAAAAGCAACTCGCAAAAAAGACTGGCACTGGGGAACTAGAGATTGAAGACATTCAAGTCTGCAGGGCAACAGAATAATTACTGTGCAAACGGATGCAGTCTTCAAACAAATGGACAGTTTGAGAGGGATGGTTGAAGTCCCACAAGAGGAAAATCATGGTATGCATTTTTGAAATGTCAGGTCTGCCAGTCTAATTCTTTCTGTGTGGAACAGATTTTATTTTATTTGTCAGGGTAACTTGGCTAGTGAACACAGAGGAAGCAGAGCATCTAAAACCTTTATTAGCGCTTTAATACTGTCTCATTTCAGCAAAGTGTGTGTGGGGGAAGTAGTTTCATTTAGCCGTTGGATCAGTGCACAAATATTTGAAAAGTTTTATTCAAAATGGGTAGGATTAGTACCCAAAATGATCTCATAAATTGGAGAAGATATCTGAAATCAGCAAGATGAAAGACAATATTAATGTGTACGAGGTGTTGCACTTAGAAGTCAACTGCAAATGAGTATAGCGGAATAGGTGGAGCTGTCACAGAAAAGGCAAATCTAACGCGGGGAGATACTGAGAAAGTATTGCGTGAAGATCCTGAATGTGCTTATTTCTCTTTAATGTTCCGGGTATTGTATTAGATGGCATCTGTCAAGTTTTGGCCATTACTGTGATGGAGCGATTTGCACAAAATGTCAAGGCTTAAGAGGAAGCAAAAAGTAATGAGACGTTTGGATAGAAAGACTTCAAAAACTTGTTCCTTCAGTCCTTTCCTAAGAGAGAAAAAGGAGAGTAATGGAGAAATAAAATATAGTTTATTAGAATAATGATCGTAATTTTCTCCAAATCCTGCAAGAACAATATGCAGAAAAAATAATGAATTATAAAAATAGAAAACCATCTACATTAAACAATCAAGTCTCTTCAAAGTAAAGTTGTACGTATTTTACCTCAACTGTACTGTTAGATTACACCAGAAAGGCTTGCTACACTTTTGTTCAAATTTCTATAAACACTTGTCCTCCAAAAATTTAATCTGATTATTTAAGACATTGCATTGAGCATCTTTGTGTAATATACAAACATAGTTTAAAGTCAAATCAATTTTATAATGGAAGCAAAGTTAGATGAAATTAGGTAGAAAGATGCATGATTTCAGAACATAGGACAAGCATCTTACAAAGAATTACGTATATCCATTCACTGCTTTAATTGAAGGTGTCTGTTCTGTACACAGGATAATACAGGTTAATAGAAGAATGTTTTCAGTGTGAGGAATTTTTCTCTTCAGGGAAGTAAGCATGACATGATGTTAGACTTCTAATAACAAAAGACAAACTAGTGAAGTATAGGAATTTATTGTACTTATTAATGGAATAGTATTTAATCAAACACTTTACACATATATTGATATAAAGATCCATATTCTTATTCGAAAATATTTTTTAGACCCTTTATTATGGACAGAAAGTTTGCAACTTCCTTTATACAATCCTGTTTGCAGTTATTTGAATACATTTCTTTTGTATTCTATGGGAAGAAAAGACAAGAACAGACAATTTTATTACCTGACTTGTTCTCAATGTGAATTATTAACAGCGACTCAGGCTTACTTCTGTGTGGCACTGTCTGTTCAGGAATGTTTGAATATCTGCTCTTTATGGAGCATAGATATTTTTCAAATGACCATCAGTTGCTTGTTTAAGATCTTATTTCAGATTTTACGTATAATACTTGTTTAATACCATGTGGGTGTGGTGCCAAGATACCTTATATGGGATATGCGAGTGTGACAGGAACCTGAGCTTTCCAGAAGGATCAAGTGCATTTCTTTAAATATTTTTGTGTAGTGGATCTCCAGAGAATTAAAGTTGGGGTTTTTTCCTAGGCTACAAAACCCAGGATTTATAGAATCATGGAATGGTTTAGGTTGGAAAGGACCTTGAAGGTCATCGAGTTCCACCCCTCCTGCCCTGGGCAGGGCCACCTCCCCCCAGCCCAGGGTGCTCCCAGCCCCGTCCAACCCGGCCTTGGACACCTCCAGGGATGGGGCAGCCACAGCTGCTCTGGGCAACCTGCGCCAGGGGCTCACCACCCTCACTGGGAAAAATTTCTTCCTAGTACCTAATCTAAATCTCCCTTCTTCCAGTTTGAAGCGATTCACCTTCATGCCCTTGTAAAAAGTCCCTCCCCAGCTCTCCTGGAGCCCCTTTAGGCACTGGAAGGGGCTCTAAGGTCTCCCTGGAGCCTTCTCTTCTCCAGGCTGAACAACCCCAGCTCTCCCAGCCTGTCCTCATAGGAGAGGTGCTCCAGCCCTCGGACCATCTCCGTTGCCCTCCTCTGGACCCACTCCAATGGGTCCATGTCCTTCCTATGTTGAGGGTTCCAGAGCTGGATGCAATATTCCAGGTGGGGTCTCACCAGAGCGGAGTAGAGGGGCAGAATCACCTCCCTTGACCACACTTCTGATGCAGCCCAGGATGCAGTTGGCCTTCTGGGCTGCGATTGCACATTGCCGGCTCATGTTGAGCTTCTCATCAATCAGGCCCACAGCATGGGTCCCAGTTTATCTTATAAGAATAAAACTAGAATAGTTACCTTCTTACATATAGAGAATTGAAAGTGATTATGTCAGGGAGAGCAGAAATAATAAAGGGGGGGTGTTAAACGTCTGTCCCACTGTGGCATGTGGGGGTGTAAGTTAGTTCAGGTCCCCCTGCCCCGAGGATGCTCGGCTGCTCACTGGGGAAAGAGTAGTCTTCCCCTCCCCTCATTCCCACTTTTTTTTCCAAGGTGTGTTACCTGACTTGGGTAGTCTGATAATGGCACATAGCATAAATGAAGAACAAGCCAATAAACCACAATGCCTTACGTATATGCATATTCTCTTAGTTTTAGGGTTTTTTTAAGAATGTTATATGAATCATCAGTCAACAGAATAGCAACCTTCTGCTTCAGTTCCTGAGGGACTGTACTGTAGCGTAATAAAACAAGCGACATGAAAACCCTCTTAGCTATAATGAAACCCAAATAATTGTTTAAACTTTTATGAAGTAAGCTGATCTCAAACTGAAATAATCTGAATGGGTGTTCCGGCTACATCTGGTTACGTAATAAAAGCCTCTGACCAGACATATTTCCCCCCGGTATTAGAAGGGTAATACCAGTGGGGAATTTTTGTTTATAAAAGCCACCTTTCCTCAGTTTCCTTGCAAGTCTGTTATTCTGCTATTTTTTCCTCTCATTTGCTTCTCTGGTTCATGATTCTTTTCACCTTTTTCTTTAAGCTCTTCTGTAAAGAAGAGGGCGTTACAGGAGAGATTGCCTGAAGCTGTTTCATGTTTGACTGCCTTTGGGGGATTTCTCACTCCTCATTTTTATTCACGTTCTCACCTAGTCTGGGTTGTGCAGCCACTGTTGGTTTCTTTCCTGGTGGTTTTTGGTCACATACCTGCCCTCTTAGTCTGCAGTGCCTTCTGTCCGCTGGGGCTTGCGAGGCAGCTAAAGCAGCTGTTACTCAGCCAAAGTGTGAAATCAGGATTAGACCTTAATCCTTGCATGACAGTCAGGGCTAAAACCAGTCCAGTCTTTTGATGAGAGAGACTGAGGTTTGCGTTGTAAAGATTTAATTAAATTAAGAGTTTCAAAGGCACTCTGCACTGACCTGGTTAATTTTTAATGCTCCCCCCCAACACCCCCATAGGCTTCATTAAATTTCCTTAGTGTAAATGTTGGTGATAACTTTCTAGGCATAGGGGATGATCCCCCAAAAGACAGTGTTTTCATGGCTGCCTTCTCATGGTAGTACAGAAGACAGTAAGTAGTCCTCTTCTGTGTGCCAGTGCTCTTCCGTGGTTCCTTCCTAATTCTAACTTTGGCAAATGGGAAATTCCCCTGTAGAGCTGCTTTCTCTTGCTACGTATCCAGTTTGGGCAGAAGCCTGGTGGTGGAGGAGAGCAGTGCCGGGCTGGGTTGCCGTAGGCGAGTACTGTAGCTGGAGGAAAGAGGAGTTGCTGCTCCCTGGTAGTTCTGCGTTGCTGTGATAAACATCTAGGTGTGTTCATCCAGCCCTACCGCACCAGGGCAAGCTAAGTGAGCTCTAAAGAGCCAAGAACAGCTTCACTCTTATTACAAGTTCCGATCTGGCAAGCTAAGAATATGTACCTACGTTCTGACCTAAAACCGAGATATGGCCTCGGGGAATGTCCCAGAAGTGGAATCCAGAGCGAAAAAGACCAATTGCACGGTATGTGCCAGATATAAAAGCAAATGTTGTGTGTCTGAAGAAATAAAATACTTGTGTCTTTCTAATACTGTCCCTGGCCAAAGTGATCTACAGTACCTAAAAACTTCAGTGTCGCTGGAGATGTGTGCTCTGGTAGTTTTATGGTACTGTGGTTTAGTTCAACAATAACACAAATTAAAAAAAAATCACAGATCTCATACAAATGTAATCCCTTGTGTCATTATATGGAGCATCCTAAAATGCACTATAATTTTGCTTTCAGAAAATGGATAGATACTAGCTCCATTATCAATACTTAAGGCACACCCCATTGTGTAAGATAGGAAACTTTGCCATACATTCATGGATCTGAATAATTATTGCATGCAGTTTTGGCTTGTACTTCTTTTTACATTTAGTCAGGTGACAGGCTGAATGAACATTAGTAGAATCGCATTAGTTAGATGAATAACATTCATCCAGTTATTAATAGACCTTGAAAATATTTCTGGCTTCTGGAATCATTCAGCTATTTTCTTTGGCAGAGAAAGTCTTAATGAAAATTAAAGTCATGAAGGGTATGCTTCTGTTCTTACTCAGTTCCTTTAGTGCTTTCTGAAAGGTGTGTCTGTGGTTCCAAGAACTGCTTTACCGTTTGCTCTTTATTATATTACTGGGCTTCCTTATAAGTGATAGTTCCATTAAAAGAACTGCCATTAGCTGTGTGCGCACCTGTCTGGGTGATATACGTACACGTGTATAACAAAGATACATATAAAACCAATTCCATGCATTTGAATAAGATAATTATCTGTTTTTCAAGATTTTATTTTAAAACATATTATTTTGCTTGCTACACCTAATCTTTAGAACTCTGCTTTACACCTAATCTCTAGAGTTCCCATTTTTAATGTTACTGCTATTCCTCTATTCTTTTCCAGTTACTGTGTCTTAGCTTCCAGGGAATTGCAGTAACACAATCGATTGTTTTGGTTCCTAGAGGTTGATGCCCTTGGTGTACAGGTATCTGCTGAGAACCTTAGTATGATAGCAGGGATAAAGACATAGCCATTACAGCTTGTCACTATCGTCCTTGATCCACTAGCATGGTAGATGGCTAGGTTAGATTTTGTATTGTATTTAGCAAAGCTAATAAAGAAGATCTTGGTGCTAATGAACCAGGGGTTTGTAAACTACTGATCACTTCCAAGAGAAATCTAGAAACTGGAATGACTAGCCGGCTGTAAATGGAAGACTTGAAGATGCACCAAGCTGCATATATCCATGGTATCATAATTCCAGGTAACTGTTCAAGCCGACATCATAATTTAAGACCTCTGTCTCATATAACTAATTATTTCACACATGTTAAGATCACGGAAAGCTGGTGAGGGGTCTGGAGCACAGTCTGATGAGGAGTGGCTGAGGGACCTGGGGGTGTTCAGCCTGGAGAAAAGGGGGCTGAGGGGAGACCTTATCGCTCTCCACAGCTCCCTGAAAGGAGGGGGTAGCCGGGGGGGGTGTCGGGCTCTGCTCCCACATAACAGGCAATGGGACAAGAGGAAACAGCCTCATGTTGCACCAGGGGAGGTTTAGATTGGACATCAGGAAAAATTTCTTCACCGAAAGGGTTGTCCAACATTGGAAGAGGCTGCCCAGGGCAGTGGTGGAGTTGCCATCCCTGGGGGTATTTAAAAGACGGGCAGACGTGGTGTTGAGGGACATGGGTTAGTGGTGGACTTGGCAGTGTTAGGTTGATGGTTGGACTCGATCTTCAAGGTCCCTTCCAACCTAGATGATTCTATGATGCTATTCTATGAATATTGCAAAAATGAGTATGCCTTAAGATCCCAGAAGTTGCCATAAATTTGCCAGAAAGTTGCACCTGGTAACTTCTGGATTAGCAAATGGCAGTCACTAAGGACACAGTCTTAAAACAGAGTGAGACTGTTAGTGTGGATTAAAGGCAACTCCTTCCAGAATGTAGGGTTATAATGGATATAACTGAGATTGGAATGTGAGCTGACTGCCTCTCCCAGTGCTGATAAACAGCAATGGAAGTGTATCAGTGGATAGACTCTTAAGTGAAAGCACCTAACTTAAATTGGAGATAAACGGTAAAATGCTATTTTCAGATATTTGCCAAAACAAGTCTTACTAGGCTAATAGTCTAGTAAGTTGTCCAAATAATTGTTGAATTAAAATAACAATTAACATAAATACAACTAATGTTGCAAAACTGATGAAAACAGTTCATAGTATCTTCTGCTGCGCCAAATAGAATTTACTCATTCAGTGATAACTTCATCATCTTTGATGGAGCTAACACAATAGCCCACACTGAATTAGAAGGGATAATTGTTTGCTGCAATAATAACTAAACAAAGATGTGCCTACTTAGGGTTCAGGCTGGTTGTTGGAACCATAACATCTTTTTTTTTGTATTACAGCTTTCTTTGACTCTTGAGAAAGGTTTTCTTTTTTTCATACTTCAGCTTACCAAAGGCACGAAGTCAAAAAGGAATTAGCAAAAAGCCACAATTCACATTGCAGACATAATTTGTCTTGGTTCACTGCATTGTAGTCTCTTTAAATCAGAATATGCAGGAGCCTATAGAAAGAATAAATCAGATAGAAATCCTCATTAGAAAGATGGTGTAGACTAATCTGCCTCCTACACTGTGGCTCACTGACATCTACCTTGAACACAAGGCTTTATTTGCAGTCTGAAGTTTAGTTTCACTAATTAAATCTCTAGATCTTGATTAGTTTGATTTTTTTTTTGGCTTTTGTAATGCTGTAGGTCAAGTAAATTGTCTTTTCAAGTTTGAGAAATATGGGAAAACTTGCGGTTGCTGAAGGAGAGTTCAAAGCATGAGAATTCTTGTGTAATGTTGATTTTTAGAAACAGTAATGTTGAAACCTAATCATATACATTTTGTGGAAAATTGTATTTTCTTTGCAATCTTGGCTTTTTGTACAGCTTAAAGAAATTTTAGGGGTAGAGGAGTGAGAGAAATATCTGAATGTTTGAATCTGAATAGATCATTTTTTTTGTAATAGCACTAAAGGCTTGTGTTCGTCACAACATTAACACAAAAAAGTTATGACTAATATTTCCCCTTACTGCAGATGTGGTCCAACCGTCTCCATCACTGGAGTGTGTTTTTGATTCCAACTGAAATTTTTTGGCTGCAACTTGTTAGTGCAAGTTATCGTCCATCAATGTAACCATTCAGTATTATGGATATGTCACTTATGACAGGTAATAGAATGACAAATATCTATTCAGGTGACATATAATTCTTGCCATAATTTACAAGGAGAAAATTCCTCAGCTAGTTCTACTTGGTGTAGAGATCCAAGGAGAGATGGGTTGTGAGCTGGTAATTTCGGTGTTATTTTTGCACTAGCTAGCCTAGCTAGTCACCAAGTCACAAATGAGCGTAGCTCGAGGTGTAACAGCTCCAATTAACACCACAGCAGGTGTTTAAGTCTGGATAATTTACTTCATGCTTACAGAAGGTGTGGAAGATGAGAAGTGAGGATTTGGACAGGCAGTAATTCTTAAGTGATTAGGTGCAGTAATTTATCTTGAAAACAGAGATGCAAATAAAGTGACAAAATGACTGAGGTTTGGTCTTGCGCTGAGTTCTGTGTTATAGTGCTGATGTGTTCCGAAGCCTATGAACTCACCAAGAGGCTAAGTATCGTATTAAAATGATGAATATCAAACCTCTGCTCCTGATCCTCAGACATTTTTCTAATCCTTTTGTCCTTCTTACCCCTCTCGCACTGAAGCTCCTTCCTGCCCCCTGCTTAGCCTTCTATTTTTAAGACTGTTTCCGGGGATATGTAGACGGCTTGCTGTTTTGCTGATTTTTGTGATAGAGGATTTGGTTTCACATTTAAAATAAAAGTGCCGTGGGGCATGGCCCACGTCTCTGACTTTCTCTTTTCACAGTGCATGGCACGGCAGGTCTGTGTTACAAGGTTCTTCCAGTAATACTGGAAGAGAAGTAGTTGGCTTCCACTTCCCATGTAACTGACGTTCCTGGGCGGACAGGAATTTAGCAATATTGTATGCTGCTTTGAATGGTGTACAAGGACTTTCAGGAAAAAGATCAAATAAATAGCATGGTATCTCTATCAATATTTAATATAAAAAGTTGTACATATGCTCAAGCACATATGTTACATATACTGAAAGCAGGATCATCAAGTTCTGCTAATTAGTAGACAAGATGCTGCTCACATCACAGTTGCATGAAAATGAAAATTTTGAGTCTCTTTTTCGCAGGTTATGCCATCTGGCTTCACTTTTATCTGGTGCATGATTAGCATTAACTTTTAATTCTTTTCATGTACAAACTGCCTAAATTAACTCCTTTATTTCCTGTGTCTTCTAAATTGGTAGCCTAATTAAGAGTTCAGTTAGCAGAACGCTGCATATTAAGCACATGGCCTCTTTTAATAACATGCTAATTTATTAGGATAAAATAACACTGTAACACTTCAAGAAACAGAACTTCCATAGCATTTCTATTCATAACATCTGAATTTTCAGAATTATCAGCAGATATCATCACCCAGCATTTCCACAGAGTTAAATACGTGGCATCAGTGCTCAGTGATGGAAAGTTAATTTTCTTCATGGTAATATTACTTTCAATCTCTCTTCTTTGAGGCAGTGTCAGCTGCATAATATCAAGTCAGACCTCCTTCAGAACGAGGACTTTCTCTTTCTCTGTGGTATAGTATGTCATTTTGCTTGTGGAAATATGAGATAGTGTATATGTGCTCTTGAAATTTAATTCCAAACCCCCAAACCTCTCAGGTTTATAAGAGCAATAATCTATAAAATTAATGTATTTCTGATGTCAGTACTGTTAGTCAGAGTTTACTATTGCAGATAATACTGAAAGTGTGCGATTAAAAAAAAAAGTAGCATTATCAATAACAACATTTATCACATTATTATTAATTCAGTAGAATGGTCACAGAACGTCTGTTTTTTCTCTCCGTTGTGTCTCCAACTCAGTGAGACAATGTGGTTGTGGGAATTGAATGGTTCCACCAGAAGCAATTGGCCTGACCGTACGCTTGAACATACAGATATCTTTTCACTGCCTTCATATTTCAAGCCTAATCTGTACATCTTGAACTGAAGTTGTTAGGAAAGCTGAGTAACTGTGCCGCGTGAACTGGTCATGAAGCCTAATGCAGCTTCTGAAGGCTGGAGTCGATCGGAAGAGTTGTAAATTTTGCCTGGCAGCAGGGTTGGTGTCACAGAGGAGGCTGTATCTTATGTAGTCAGATATGTCTGAAAGCCCAACATTTTGCCTTCAAACTATTTCATATACTAGCGAAAACACATCTTTGAGTAGTCTCAGCAAAAGATAGGCTTTCTTCAAGCCCTATTAATAAATTTCAGCTTTTTATGGATTCATTCTATGATTCTAGGCTTATTCTCCGTGCTTGAAAGAGGCAATGCTTAGAGGCCCTTCTAACTGTCAAAATACGCATCCTATTGATGTCCCTTTATCATTTCTCTCTTATCCTGAAGAGATAAAAGAGCAGCCTGCAAAAGCCTTTTAGTTTTAAGAACCAGCTTTGTTAGTTTCCCTAAAAAAAACCACTTGTAAACCAGAAGCAGTAGCTCCTAAGAACTGGCGTAACAGTTCCAATATTGGAAAATGATGGGGTGAAATAAATAAATAATTCTGTTCTTATCAGTACGATGCTGATCCCAGGCAAGAGATTAAATGTTTCTTATGAGACTTGGTTAATCAGAAACTGAAGGAATATAATCTAATTAGTGCAGTCAGATGGTGTTAATGGAAAGTAGATCTTGCTTGACAAAATTAATGTGATGATGTATTTAAAAACAGACAGGGGATGCTGGAGATCAATGGGTGGCTTTTTTTTTCAGTGCTTGACATTTTGATTAAAAATAGATGTGATACAAGTTTAAAATGGTACATTTTAGAATAGAAGATGGTGGCTGGCTCCCAAATTAATTCTGAAAGGGGAATAAGCACCTATATGCTGTATTTTAAGTGGAACCCTAAAGGGATTGATTATAAACTGTTTGTTTAACACTTTTTTTGAGGGATCTGGAGTGGAATATAAAATCAATGGTTATAATAAAACACTCAGAATGCATTGCATCTTTTAGCTAAAAAGAAGAGGTTCTGAGATGGTCACATTATGAAGTATGAGATGATAAACAAAAATTTGGCAGGAAAAGCTATTTCATCTAGTAAATGAAACATAGCAGACCTGAGGGCTGAAAGTGTTTTCAGACCAATATTTGACTCGGTAGAACTTTGACAGTGCGGATAGTCTTGTGTTGGAACAAGTTCCTCGTGACTGTTGTGCTGTTCTCTGACCTTGCAGTGATGCAGCCCGCACGGACGGGTATGCGGGAACGGGGTTACGCTACAGGAAAATCTGATGCTTTCCAAATCTTACAGTTGAGCCTTGTCAACGCTTCACTAGCTTGCTGTGCGTATATGCCGTAGAGCTGACGTGAGCTGAAAATCTAGTTGATGTGACTAGTATATTGGAATCCTATCTTTCTGGATTTTGTCAGAGCTGTGACTTTACTTTCTGTTACCATGTCTATTCTGCCATAAAATACTTGCAAAGAAAAGAAATGTTTTTCTTACCCTCTTTTCCCCTCACCCCCCCAGTAAGCCTCCCTTATTTTCTAAATGTAACACTCTTGCAGCTACATCCTAAAACTGAGTACTCTGAGGGATGAAAAGGAAAGTTCTGGGCATTTGGAGTATTATTGCCGTTTTATTCACTTTTCAAGCTATTCATTGCAGCTAATAACTTCCTAAGACCAAAGAATTAAAGTGTCCATGAATGTAAATTTTCAAGTAACTCACAGCAGCAGTTACAGTGCTTGCTGAATTCCGGATGAGTTGTGCCCAAAGGGTTTAACACCTTTGATATACCAAGGACCATGTGGTTAATCTAGTCTGTTTTATAGGCTGTCTAGGTTAAGTTCCTGGCACGATTTGTGTTAGATAGTTTGGTTAGTCCTCTCTTTTATTTCTTTCTTTCCTTCTGTAGCGCATTGAGTGGGAATTCCAGAGTTTATTGTAACTGCTGAGGGGAAAAATGCATATGTTTTCAGAAATGCCTTTGTAGGTATTTTTCCAGTGTTTTGCTTGGGATTTTGGGCTTATGAAAAGAATTCCTTTCAGAGAAAGAACTGAATATTTACCACAATAAAGATTAGCATTTTCAGGCTATGGAACAAATTTCCAGTTTACTTTGCTAATTTCCCATGCGACATCACCCTGACACATCAGAACTACTGATGTCTA